>CM053581.1:332975003-333077720 GCA_028627135.1 Pseudochirops cupreus
TGAAATCATGGGAAGGCTTATATCATTTGGATTGGAGAGGCCTGCTAGACCTGAGGGGGAGGAAGTGTGACTCTCCTTGGCTTTTTAAAGTCTTTAAAAAAATTTTTTTTTTAAACACAAAAACTTTTTTATATTCTATCTTTCACTTCTAATTTTTCTCCCTTTCCCTCCTACTTCCTCACCAACTGAGAAAGCAAGAAAAACAAGACCTACTACAAATTAGTGCAGTTATGTACAACAAATTCCATGTTGGAGATGTTAAAAAAAAAAGCAAGAGTAAGAAAGAAAGGAAAAAAATATGCTTAAATCTGCACTCGGAGTCACCAATTCTCCACCTGGAGGTGGCTAGCATTTTTCATCATGAATTCTTCACAACTGTGGTGGGTCATTGTGTTGTTCAGTTACAAAGTCTTTCATAGTACATCATGCTTACAGTTTGTGAGTTTGTAAGTTTTATGTAAGCTTACAGTTACTGTGTAGATTGGTTCTGCATCAGTTCATATAGTTGTTCCTGGTTTTTCTGAACCATTCTCTTCATCATTTCTTACAGCACAATATTTTTCCATCACATTCATATATCATCATTTGCTCAGTCATTCCAAATGATGAGTACCCTCTCAATTTCCAATTCTTTGCTCCCATAAAAAAGTTGCTATAGATATTGTTGTACATATGGGCTCTTCTCATCTTTTTAAAAATCTCTTTGGGCATAGTCCTGGTAACAGTATTGATGGGTCAAATGGTATATATACTTAAATGCCTTTTGGGGCATAGTTCCAAATTACTTCCCAGAATGGTTGTACTAATTCCTGACTCCACTGACAGTGCATCAGCTTACCTATTTTCTCACATTCGTCTTTTTCCTTTTTTGTAATCTTAGTTAATCTGATGGGCATGAAGTGGTACTTCAGAGTTGTTTTAATTTGCATTTATTAGCGATCTGGAGCATTTTAAAAATGTGGTTATTGAAACCTTTGATTTCTTGCTCTGAAAACTGCCTATTCATATCCTTCAATTATTTACCAACTGCAAAATTACTCTTATTCTTATAGATTTAACTCAGTTCCATATATATATATGTATATATATATATATATATATATATATATACATTTTAGAAATGAGACCTTTATCAGATAAAATTTGTTGCAAAAATTCCCCTTCCAATATCCTGTTTTTATTCTAATTTTAAATGCATTAATTTTGTTTATGAATATCTTTTAAATTTTATATAACCAAAATGATCAATTTTACCTCTTGTGAACCTCTTTATCTTTTGTTTGTTCATGAACTCTTCCTCTATCCATAGATTTGACAGGTAATTTTCCCCCTACTCTGCCAATTTGTTTATGATATCACTCTTTATGTTCAAGTCATACACTCATTTTGAGCTAATTTTGGTATATAATGTGTGATATTAACTTTTACATAATTTCTGCCAGCTTTCCCAACAGTTTTTGTTAAATAGTAGGTTCTTGCCCCAGTAGGTGGGATCTTTGGGTTTATCAAACACTAGACTACTGTGCTCATTTGTTTCTGTATCTTGTATACCTAATCTGTTCCACTGATCAACCATTCTTTTCTTACCTCGTACCTAATTGTTTTGATGATTACAACTTTGTAGTATAGTTTGAGCTCTGCTACTTCTAGGTATTCTTTCTTCCCATTTAAAAAATTAATTCCCTTGATAGTCTTTATCTTTTGTTCCTCCAGGTGAATTTTGTTATTTTTCTAGCTCTTTAAAGTAATTCTAAGGCAGTTTGATTGATCTGATACTGAATAAATACGTGAATATGGGTAGCATTATAATCTTTATCATCTTGGTTCAGCCTACCCATGAGCAATGAATGTTTGTGCAATTATTTAGATCTGTATTTATTTGTGTGGAATGTTTTATAATTGTGTTCATATAGTTCCTGTGTATATCTTGGCAGGTAGAATCTTAAGTATTTTATAGTATTTGTAGTTATTTTAAATTGAATTTCTTTTTCTCTCTCTTCCTGCTGGGTTTTATTGGTAATTTACAGAAATGTTGATGATTTGTATGGGTTTTCATTTATATCCTTCAACTTGGTGGAAGTTATTGTTTCAATTAATTTTTTAATTCTGTCTCTAGGGATCTCTAAGGTAACCATCATTTTGTCTGGAAAAAGTGATTGTTTTGTTCTCTCATTGCCTAAGTTTATTCTTTCAATTACTTTTTCTTTTCTTATTGGCATAGATAGCATTTCTAATAGAAATATTGAATAGTAATAGTGATAATGGACATCCTTGCTTTACACCTGATCTTATTGAAAAGACCTCTACTTCTCCTTATTCCAGATAATGCTTGCTCTTGGACAGACATTGCTCTTAGTTAGATACTAATACTTTTAAGGAAAGCCCAATTTATTTCAGTGCTTTCTAATGTTTTAACAGGAACGAGAATTGTATTTTGTCAAAGCTTTTTCTGCATCTGTAAAATAGATACAGAGTAGAAATAATCATATAATCGTTTTTTTTATATCATTTTTGTTATTGCTATGGGTCAATTATGTTTACTATTAAACCAACCCTACATTCCTGCTATAAATAAGCTTGGTCATAGTGTATGATTTTTGCTATATATTGCTGTGATGTCTGTGCTAGTTTTTTATTTAAAACTGTGCATCAATATTCATTAAGAAAATTGGTCTATAGTTTTCTTTTCTCTGTTTTACTCTCCCTGGTTTAGGGATCAGAAACATATTTGCATCATAGAAGGAATATAGTAGGATTCTTTCTTTGCCTAATTTTCCAAACAACTTACGTAGCATTTGTATTAATTAGCTCTATGGTAAAATTCATTTGTAACTCCATCTGAGCCTGGATTTTTTTTTTTCCTTTAGGGAGCACATTTATGGTTTGTTCAATTTCTTTTTCTAAGATAATGTTACTTAAATATTTTATTTCTTATTCTGTTAATCTAGGCTATTTATATCTTTGTAAATATTCATGATTTTCATTTAGATTTTCACTTTTATTGACATATTAGTTGGGAATAATAGCTCATGATAATTATTTTTATTTCCTCTTAATTGGTTGCAAATTTATTTTTTTCATTTTTGGTACTAGTATTTTGGTTTTCTTCTTTCTTTATTAAAATCAAATTTGTCAATAGTTTATCTGTTTTCCCCCCAAATCTAGTTTTATTTTTTAATTCAATTTTTTTACTTTCAATTATATTAATTAATTTTTTGATTTTCAGGATTTTTATTCTGATGTTAATTGGGAGTTTTAAATTTGTTTGTTTCCTAGTTTTTTTTAAAGTTTCATACCCATTTCTTGATCTGTTCATTCTCTCCTTTATCAATGTAAGCATTTAAAGATATACATTTCCTTTTATGTACTTGTTTGACTGCATTCCACAAATTTTGGTATATTCTCTTGTTGTCAATTCTCTTTAATGAAATTGTTGATTACTTCTATGATTTGTTCTTTGACACCCTTATTCTTTAGTGTAAGCTTATTTAGTTTTCAATTAATTTTTAATCTATGCTTTAAAGTTCTTTTATTGAATGCAATTTTTGTTGCATTATGGTTAGAAAAATCTGCATGTTATAGTTCTACTTTTCTGCATTTGTGAGGTTTTTGTTATCATTTTTTGTGTGAAGGTGCCATGCACAGCTGAGAAATAGGCATGTCCTTTTCCATTCCCATTCAATATTCCCTGGATATCTATCATATCTATTTTTTTCCCTAAAATTTGATTCATCTTCTTATTTATTTTATGATTAAATTTATCTCAACCTAAGAAGAGGGTATAAATTGAAATCTCCCATTAATATAGTTTTACTGTCTATTTCCGCCTATAACTCATTTAACTTTCTCTTTAAGAACTTGGATATTATGCCATTTGATGCATACATGTTCAGTAATGATATGAATTCATAATTTATGAAACCCTTTAGTGAAAAGTAGTTTCCCTGTTTATCTCTTTTAATTAGATCTATTTTTGCTTTTGCTTTGTCTGACATCATGGTTGCTGCCTCTGTTTTCTTTTTTTTTTCTTCTGCACCTGAAGCATAACAGATTCTATTCCAGTCCCTTATTTTAACTATGTGTATTTTTCTGTTTCAAGTGTGTTTGTTTTAAACAACATATTATTGGATTCTGTTTTCTAATCCATTCTAATGTGCTTCCATTTTATGTGTAAGTTCACGCCATTTCGAATTCATAGTTATGATTGCTAAATGCAAATTTAGCAAAAATAATTCCCTCCATCTTTATCCTTTTATTTTTTTATTCTCCTTCCCTCTTTAAGAGTTTGTTTTACTTCTGAACACTGCCTCCCTTAATCTACCCTTTTTCTTATTTTCCCCCTTCTCTTCTCTTAATCTCTTTCCTTCTTCTCTGTTGAGTAAGATGTGTGTGTGTGTGTGTGTGTGTGTGTGTATTCTTTCTTCCTTAAACCAGTTCAGATGAAAGTGAGGTTCAAATGTTTTCTGCTCGCCTCCACTACCTCTCTACTGTATAAATTTTTCCTTGTGTGTCTCATTTATGTGAGCTAATTTCCCCCATTCTAATCCTTTCCCTCCTCTCTTAGTGCCTTTTTCTTCCTTACCCTTTCATTCTTCTTTTGAGATCATCCCAATATAATTGAACCACAGCTTTGCCTCCTGGTGATGATAAAGTTCTGAGGGATTACATGTATCCTCTCATGATATAATAATGCAAAGAGTTTAGCCTTATTTAGTACCTTATGAATTCTCACTGACATTTACTTTTTTTTGTCCCTCTCTTGAGTCCTGCATTTCAGTATCAAATTTTCTATTCATCTCTAGTCTTTTCACCAGGAATTCTTGGAAAACCTCTATTTCATTAAATGACCATCTCTTCTCCCCCCTCCCCTGCAAAAGGATTCCCTGTTTTGTTTGCTAGGTTGCAAACCTCTTTGTTGTAATGCTAGATCTGTAGTCTTCCAGAATATCATCTAAGCTCTTTATTTATTTATTTATTTATTTGCAATAGTGACCATTAAATATTGTGTTCCTGACTATTGCTCCATTGTGTTCAAATTCTTTCTTTCCGACTGCTTGTAGTATTTTCTCCTTGGCCTAAAAACTATGGAATTTATTTGTGATATTCCTGGCAGTTTTTATTTTGACTTTGGACTTTATATTAATCTTAGGCTCCACTTACTTCTGGGGATGGGGATGTCTAGTCTGAGCTATCTTTTTAGTATCCTGCTGCTATTGTTGTAGCTTAGTCTGGGGTCCTATAAGTTTTCAGTACTTCCAAGTTGTGAGACCTGCAAAGAGTTGTTCACTGCCCTTCTGGTCTGTGCTCTGCAAGTTCTTGACCCAGGTTTGGGTCTATTGGATTATATGTGATTGAGTTTCAGTAGAGTCAGTCATTATTAGTTTACTGGGAGATTCTGCAGGTTCAGAGCAACTGAATTATTGGGTCCCTTTGGGTTTTGGCTTCCTTGCCTGATTATTCAAGTGTAGGCTTATGTGTAAGGCTAATGATTAGGACTGAGTCCTCTTTGCTTTTGGACTCAGTCATATGGTTAAGTTTTTGGAACTTTGTTCTTTGCTTCCTATATAGTTTAGGTGCTTTTTACTTATGACCATGAGTGCTCCTTTCCATTCTGCTGGAACTAGGTAATGGGTGACAGAGCTACCAACAATCACATGTTCTCAGTGCTGCTTCAAGTGTCTCTTTTCTGTGCTGGTTCTTCTTGTCTTGGTGTTCAGACTCAGCCATCTTACCTCTAGCACCCCAATGTCTATAGTCAGTCCTCTCTAGCTTCCTAAGCCGCTCTGGGCTGGAAAAATGACTCATGGCGACTTTTTCTTGGCTTTCCCCATCAGAATTCTGTTTGGTCCATTTTTTAAATTGTGGAGGAGGTATATCAGGTGAGCTGGGAAAAAATGTTGATTCCACTTTCATCATTCTGTCTCTGACCTTCCTATGTCTACAAAGTACTTTCAGTGTTCTCCAGCTATACCATGTTCAAATCAGCCTCCCATGGATGAGAAGCCTGGGCAAGAACAACTGGAATGATAGAATCATAAACAGAATAAAAAACCCAGAACATCAGAGTTGAGATACCTTAGAATACAGAACGTGGAATGTCAGACCTTAGCAATAGCATAGTCTAACTCTCTCATTCCCAGAAATAAGGTGAACTGAAGCACAGCTAGGGGAAGAGATTTGTCCAAGGTTACTGCCTTGATTCATTAAGAAGAGAATAGTCTTCAGATTCCCAAAGCACTTGTTAAGAACACTGAAAACCATATTAATGCAACAAGGATCCAGCCCAGGTTTCACTGAAAAGTCATAGACTTCTCACAAAGCATTGGAAATTTGTAGTAATGCTACAAGGCATGATAAGATTACAGGATCATAGGCTCCCAGGTTTAGATCTGGAAGTGATGACTCTGGACTGAGGGGCCAATGTGTTTCTGAGGATGCTCAGGTAGAACTCCTTTGTGGTCTCAGCAGATTTCTGGCTGCCTGATTTTGGAGGTGCCCAGTGACTTCAAATTGATTATATCTGAAGACCAGGCATTGCACCAGTTGATTATCACTGCCTGAGCAGTTAGTTTTCCTGGATTGTTGAGAAGCTAAGTTCTCATCTTCCTCTTTCATATTGCTGTCTACCTCCTCTCTATATCTTGTATGTATCTAGTTATTTTTATGTTTGTCCCTCTCATTAGAATGTGATCTCCTCGAGGGCAGGGACTGTGTTTTTTGGTCATTCTTTGTATCCCTAGCACTTGATATGGTACTTGGCACATAGTAAACTTTTAATAATGCTTGTTAAGATTAAATGGCTCTATTCTGTAAGGTTGTGGCAATATTCAGTTGGTCATTTCAGATGCACTTTGCCTGTTTGCTGAGTCAGTTCATGCTAGGCCTGTGGAGATTTCTTACTAGAGAAATGCTGATCTCTCAAATGAGTGAACTCTCAGTTCTAGGCCGTGGGTGATCAAGGGAAAAAAATTCCTGAGTGGGATTCCCCAGCTGGTCAAATATTCAAATGCTACAAGTACAATAACAGTAAAATGTATATGGTGAGATTTTTGTCCTTTTTTGTTCAAGAGAATCCATGACATCATGATGTTGGGGTAAAGGTACAGCATGTCTGACTATGGCTGAGCAGTCCAATACAAATTCAGAAATCTCTACCAGCATTTGGAATGGAGATGTCTCTAGATTTGTGCATCTCGTGTGTCCTTTGTGCTACTACAATTCTGTTTTCTCTTTGAGAGAAGTTACTATTTGACTATCATATTAATAATCAATTATTAATTAGGATGCAAGCTTTTTATTTCTTTTTTTAGGGCCTAGCTCCTGTAAAGGGTCAGTCAACCAGTCTCTGAAGGACATGACTGATTGATGAGATTACACCTTACCCTCAGGGAACATGCTCCTTAATATGGGCTGGACCCCACTCAACCAGAATAGGAGGGAGTATAAACAGAATCCAGTCTGGGTGAGTTTTTTCTCCAAGGAGAACAGCCCTGTCCTTGAAATCCTCCATTAGAATTTAGGGTGACCCAGCTCATGAAGTTGAAAACCAACCAGAATGATCTGGGTGGAGGTGAATTCCCCTATCCAGATTGCCAGAGGTGGTTGAGTTTCATGATCAAGTCAAGTTCTCAGCATGAGGAGCTAAAGACTCCTAGTCCACCTCATCATTAAATGTCCACCAATCAGGGTTGATTTTCATCTATCAGAGGCACCCCCTTTTCTAAAAGTATATTAAGATTTTCAGTCTCTCTGTGGTTTTGTCTTTGATTATCAAGAGAAACCACTGTTCAATTTATTGATTATTAGATAGCCTAATTAATAAATTGGTTATTAATTACCCAGAAATTCTGTCTCTCTGGTTTTTCATTTGTCACATCATAGAGCATAATGCCTTTTTTGATGCAGGCATACCATGCTGGGTGGTCCTGTGCCAGCTTCTCTCATGTTTCACAATTAATACCAAAGTTCTTCAGAGAGACCTTGAGAGAGTCCTTGTATTACTTCTTCTGACCATCCTGTGAGTGTTTGCCTTATGTGAGTTCCTCATGATCTTCAAAGAAATCTTCAATTCAGATAGACTTCATTCAACTTCATCTTTGATATCCTAGAGACGCAGCCACAAAGCCTTAGACAAAGACAGTCCACTGCAGTAGACATGTCACTTTGGCCAAGTGAGTCTTCAATGACAATCTCAGTGTCCTGAGCTTTCTCCCCACCTTTATGAGATCCCTTTCCATCACCCTCTCCCTTAGAAGTGCTTTCTCCCTCTGCTTTGTAACTTACTCTTAGGCAAAGCTTTTCTCCTCCTCCTCCATGGAAGGTCAATCCCCAGGCTCCTTGTTCCTGGGATCTCTGTATTTTCAACATTCCCAAGTCCTCTCTGGGGAAGGACAGGCTCTGGTCTGCTTTAGATACCAGGCAGCAATGTGTGTGTGTGTGTGTGTGTGTGTGTGTGTGTGTGTGTGTGTGTGTGTATGTATAGTAGATAAATTGTGGAATAGTAAGTATTTAGTGCCCCCTAAATCACATAGAAAAGCTTAAAAAAAGCCCAATAAAATGAAAAAAGAAACATTTCATGGTTGTTAAATGATTCACTTAGAGATTTAGCCTAGAGAAGAAAAACTCAGGGAGAATAAGCCTGCTTGTTCCAACCAATTTTTCCAGGCTAATTACACATCAGTCCCTCTCAGTGCTCTACAGTCCAGCCAAATTGATCCTCATGCTGGTTTTCACATTCCTTACACAGGCTGTCTGTCTTCCGTGTCTAGAATGCTTTCCCTCCTCTCCATCATGTCCTACAAAAGGCTTTTCCTGATTCCTCAGTTGGTACTGCTGGTCCCCAAATTATTGTGCGTATTACTCACTTATCTTTATATATATTTTTCTTCTCCCCTCCCCTAACCCCGTCCTCCTCCAACTTCCCACCTGGAAGGCAGGGATGGTTTTATTTTTGACTTCTGATCTCCAACACCCCAGCATGGTGCTGGGCACATAATCCATGTTTAATGAATGCTTGTTGATATAGTGAAGAGGGCATTGAACTCTGAGGCAGAAAAACATGGGTCCACATCCTGCCTGAGATAGTAGTGTAGTTATATCCTGGGAAAATCACTTGACCCTTTTGGGCCTCAACTTCCACATTTGTAAAATGATGGGGTTGGAAATTGATGATTCTATGAATGAATGAATGCTCAAAGGGCTGTCATAGCTTGTTCTACTGGGTTCTAGAGAGACACAAGGAAGGGCAGTTAGGAGTAGGGGCATAGTGGGGTCGGGGGGAGAGTTAGCAGATAGACAAAGAGGCTGATTTTCACTGAATATAAGAAAGAACTTTGTAATAGTTACATGGCTCCTCCGTGAGGCTGTGAGCTCTCTGTCCCTGGAGGTCTTCATTCAGAGATTGAATGAACAGCTTGGGGATGGGCTGACATACAGGTTGGAAGTGATGACATCTGCAAAATTTCTGAAATTGAAAATCTGTGATTTTTTGTGAGTATAATTAGAAACCAACCAAGAAAACATGAAACCTCGGCTCTACCCAGCTTAGATGATTTCTCTCCACCCAGTCTCTCTATTTTCTCCATTTGGTCTCTTCTGTACCCATTTCTCATTTTTCTTTTGTCAGAGTTTTTATTGGAGTTCATGTTTCCTCCATTTCATTAGAGCAGAATGGTCACCCTGTGTTCTGGAACACCATGCCAGAAGGATGTAAGTCCTTACAGGTTTTAGCTGACTGTAAAGGCTTCTGGTGACAGACTGTGTCTGCCTAGTAGTGCACTAAGCCCTGAGAGTCTAATCACCAGTGAGATGACTTCTAGATAATAGATTCTTTGGCTAAGGTGTTGCTGTTGTTGCTGGTCCTTCATTTTCATAGATGACCAATGCCATCACAGGGTAAGTCTTGATGTGTGCATGGATTGGGTTCAAGTGAGGCAGAGTTTCATGAAATCATCAACCTTGCTCACTCTTTTGAACTTTCCCAAGTCCAGTGGTAGGACAGAAGTCAGGATGACTGGTAATGGGATACAGTGGATGACCTTGGCATCTTTGAAGTCTGACCAACCTCTAAGAGTTCCACAGTGCCTGCTTCAGTCACCTTCATGGCTTTTGGAGCAAGTTGTTCTCATCTGCCCATTCTACCAGGGTAACTTACTGACAGGGTCCTGGTTTAGCCTGTCTAGTGAGACAGTTTTACTAGGGTGTGGCAGCTGTGCATGCCTATAGCTTCTTGGAGCCACAGGTGAGAGTTGGGTGAAAGGTGGACCCCAAAGGTGGATGAACCACCCTGCAAAGGGCTTGGCAGACCACATACCAGAGGTGCTAGGTACAGGGACCACAACAGAGGAAATACAAGCAACAACGGAAAATACGATTATCCCTTCCACATCATGACTTTCCCCATTGTGGTTCTGATATATTGCAGGTCGGCATAAGAAATTAAATGAAGATTTTTGGGAGAGTTTTGTGGAAGCTGCAGATGACACATGAAGGCCAGCAGATAACACAAAAAATTTTAGAAACTCAGAAATGCATAAAATCTGTGTATAGTACTGTATAATATCATCCCAAATTTTATGATAAGGTACTGTAAACACCCCATGAAAGAAAAAGAAACAATTCAAACTTCTTCTCTGGTACAAAGGGAGAGCCAAGAAATTTTACATGGATTTTCCACATCACAGGAACACTGTTCCCCTAATACCTGTGATGTGGAAGGGATAACTGTGCAAAAAAACCAAACAAACAGAAAAACCCAAACCAGTTCCTTCAATTTAAGACAATGATGGTAGTAGAATAGTAGATGGAGGTGAGTGGCAGAGGATGCTTAGAATCACAATTTTGAAACTATCTAGGAAATGTTAGTTAAACTGTGGGTATTATTATAAATATGAGGAGAGATTTAACAAAGCTTGGGCTTCACTGGCATAGTCCAAAGACACCTCTGGGTCACAGTGAAGCATTGGACAAGGAATAATCATCACAATATTTGAGCACCATCAAAAATATGAGAATAATTTTATACTAAATTATTAATTCAATTACCATTGTCATAGCCTGTAGTACATTAAATGTAAAAAGAATAATAGCATTTTAAGCACTTCTCCTTGATGTTTCTATCTGAACTTTCATAAACCTGGATTCAGGAAGATCTGAGTTCAAATCCAGCCTCAGAGGCTAATTAGTTATGTGACCCTGGGCAAGTCACTTAACTTCTGTCTTTTAGTTTCTTCAGCTATTAAATGGGGATAGTAGTAATATCTACCTCCCAGAGCTGTTGTGAGAATCAACTGAGATGGTTATAATGAGCTTAGCAAACCTAAGTATACATATATATACACACACATATATATACACATATATATACATATATATGTATATATACATATATATACACACATACATATTTATATATATGTGCTATTATTATTACTATTCTGAAATGTTGAGAATGAGATAACGACAACAATAGTGATGAACCATCTGGTCTAACTTCTTCCTTTTACAGAAAAGGAAACTGAAATCCAGAAAAAGAAGGGCCCTTAGCCAATGTTGCCCAGGTTATCATTGGCATGTCTGCAATTTGAATCTAGAGTACTTCCAAATACTCCAAAACTGGGGCAGCTAGGTGGTGCAGTGGATAGAGCACTGGCCCTGGAATTGGGGACCTGAGTTTAAATCTGACCTTAGTCATTTGCTAGCTGTGTGACCCTGGGCGAATCACTTAACTCCGATTGCCTCTTTGCCGCCACCCCCCCTCCAAAAAAAATCCAAACCAACTTCCCTGACTTCTTCTTTATGATCATTATCTTGATTAAAACAGATTTCAGTCCCTTCCACTTTAGCAGAGATTTTCCTAATTAAAAAACCAATCTCTTGGTGGCCAGGCCTATGATGATAATGAGCTTCCCCACACTTAACAACAACAGAAATCCTGCTCCTCATACTCAAAGCCCTTCCTTCTGCCTTGGTAGGATGTGCCAGAGGTTGTGGCTGCCCCGCTGGCGTTGCCTTGGAGGGCCTGGGATCCCTTACATGTCGTTCTGAGTCATTATGGATAATAGAGTCTGGAAGAGTCACTAACAAAGGGATCCAATGATCTTTTGATAGAAGCTCTTTTCCATTAGACCTTAGCTATACCCTTGAGCTATGGATAAAGCTCTGGACCCTGAGGCAGAAAGATATGAGTTCCAATCCTGTCTTAGACAGTTACTAGTTGTGTGACCCTGGGCGAGTTACTCTTCTTGCCTTAGTTTCCTTATCTCTGAAATGGGGATAATAATAGTACCTACCTTCCTGGGTAGTTGTGAGAATCAAGTGGGATAATATTTGTAAGCGCTTTCCAAGACTTAAAGCACTGCACAGATACTAGCATTTATTGTTTAGCAAAAACTTTGTTTTGGAGGGTATAGGATTCAGCTCTGGGATCTCGGCTTTTGAGGTAATATGATTTTCCTAGAGGGAATTCCTGCTTTCCTTCCAGGCCTATACTCTCGACTTCAAATTTAATTTTGCCTTCCTAAAATAAATAGCTGAAAAACAAATATCTGGAACTCAGTGGAGGAGGGGAGGGGAAACCAGATCTCAGGAGTAACATGGGAAGCAGGGAGATCTATGAAAGGCAGTTTGGTATAGGGGAAAGAACTCTGGATTTGGAGTTTAGGGGTCTGGGGTTCACATCGCAGCTCTGGGTAACCTGGGGTGAGCCATGACATTGCTCCTCTCAGGGTTTCAGTCTCCAGCTGTGACATAAGTAAGGAGTTTGGATCAGGCAGCGTCTCAGGTTCTAGCCTTGAATACTGGAGGAGTCTCCAGGGTTCTAGGTTTCTAGCATCCTCTTTTGGACTTCTTCTCCAGTGATAGCAAGTGGCTGTGGCTGAAACCATATTTAGTTCTTGCCCTGGCTCCTGGGGTGGAGCTCGGCTCTCCAGGTACTTGGTGTATCTATAAGACGCTCTAAGAAGAAGTGGAACCTTTAAGGTTGGGCAGGAAAGCAGTTAGCATGTGGGCTAAAAAGGATGGGTGTGACAGAGCGGGTTTTGTATGTGGTGGTTTTATTTAAAGTGAAGGGAAAAGCATAAGGGAAAAATGCTAAAGCCTTGAGGTTGGCATCTAAGGGAAAGAATCACCATTTACTGAGTGCCTGCTGTATGCTAAGAACTTAAAAAAAAAGGCCAATATTATCTCATTTGATTCTCACAATGACCATGGCAGACAGGTGCTATTATTCTCCCCATTTTACAGTTGGGGAGACAGAGGCAGACCCAGGTTAAGAGACTTGTCCAGTGTCACATAACTAGCAAGTGTCTGAGGCTGGACTTGAACCCAGGTCCTCCTGACTCCAGGTCCAGCTCTGTCTCCACTGCACCACCAGGTATCTCTAGTCTGATCCTTGCTCAGCTGTGTTTGTTACTTGCCATGTAACCTTTGTTAAGTCACTTTCCTTCTCCAGGTCTCAGTTTTCTTCCCTGTAAAAGGAGAAGATTGGAGAGGAGATTCTTTGACTTGGCTTCTAGTTCTGACGTGGCTGATTTTTCCGTCCTTTCCAGCTCTGCCTTCCATTCTTCCCTTAGTTCCCTCCCAGCTCTGGCATCCTTCACTCTGTGACCCTAAGCATCCATTTCTCTTGATCTTCCACATTAACAGGTTGACCTATGTATCAATCTGGGCATCAAATGACCTGTTTTCTTCTGAAAAAAAAATTAGCATCACTTTCTTACTGAGATTCATCGTAAAGGCTGCTGTTAATCAGGGTAGGGAAAGTGGACAACGTAAGAATCAGATTCAAATAGCGGGTATACCACTGACCAAATTTCTTCTCTGAACCTTGCTTTCTTTATCTGTAGAATGAGGGAATCAGACTTGATTTATAATATCTCTCTCAGCTCTAGATCCTATGGGCCTTTGCCTGGTGGTTATCTGTTCAAGTGCTGGGGAGAGGGAGGGTCCATTTCATGATGGCATCACCACGTTCTGCCATCCCTCTGTCTTCTTACCTACTTTGGTAAGAACTTTCTTTCCTTATTTGTAAATCTTGAGTGTTAATAAATAATGTCATAAGGCACATAGTGCTAACTTTTATTATCCCCACCAATATGTAACAGAAGAAATGAAGGCTCAGGAATAAGCCGTAAACCATGGAATATCTCATAAATGCTCTTTTTTTGAAACCATGACTGATTCGAGGGAGCGGCTGTCCATGCTTAAGGGGAGAATGGGAGGGGGAAAATGCAGTGGTTTAAGACCAATGCTGATTAGAATTTTTTATAAGTTTTTTTTATAAGAGTAGTAACAACGCTTTGGAGACAATAATCTCGCTCGGGTAGGGTCTTAAAGATCTTCGAGAATGGGAATTTGATTAGCAATCAGGAGCATCTTGAGTTTCTGCCTGGGCCATTTCTAATTTCTCTCATTTACACTCTTTTTATTATGTTTCAGCCCCCTGGGGAAGGGAGGTATTTCTGATGATCAAAAGGCTGTTTCAAGATCAATATCCCTACTTAGGCAAACTCCACACACCCCCTTGCTGCCGGCTCCCTCCTCTAAAAGGGCAACTGTGCTCACTGTTGTTGTCTTAGCATTACAGAGTCCATCTAGTCCAAACCCCTCAACAAACATGTGAGGAAACTGAGGCCCAGGGAAACTGAGGCCCAGGCCATTGAACTTGCCCAAGCTCAAATAGTTAAGAAACAGAGAGAAGATTCAAATCCAGGTCCTCTGACTCAAAATCCAGTGTTCCTTTCCCTACCTCAGGCAGATTCTTTCCCTTCTGTGTGGAGCTGGTACCTAACGATGGGAACTCCTGGCATTTAAGGCCCTGGCCAGTCTGGAACCAAACTTACCTTTCCAGTTTTATCTCCCACTACTTGCATATATTCAACTCAATTACATTCAGTAAGTATTTGTAAAGAGTCTGTGTCAGGCACCAAACTAAGCGATGAGGATAAAAAGACCAAAATGAAAACAATCTGCCCTCAAGAAGCTTTGAGTCTATTGGGGAAAAGTAACACATTTACCTGACATACATACACACACACGTGTACATACACACCTGCCTGCACATGTAAGTCTAGAGTAATCCTTTTGCTGTAGTGAGATTTGATGATTCAGACTCTCTTTTCTTACTAACTCAGTTCAGTTCAATTAAATAATTTTCATTCAGTTCCATTTAATTGAGGTCAGTCCTGTTCAATCAGAAGGCAATGCTTTGTATAGAAAATAACATTGAACTTAGTCAAAGATAAGAATTCATGTCCTCGCTGGTTCTGCCACTTTCAAGTTGCAAGATTTTGGCAAGCCACTAGTTCTTTCTGACGTTCGGTATGCTCATATGCAAAATGGGGAGAATAGCATCTGTAACCCCCTAGCCTGTAAGGTACCAGTGAGAAAAGTGCTTTGCAAACCTTCATGGCCTACAGAGAAGGTAGTTACAATGACTGCTCCTCTGTGGTCCTCAAAGTCCTCATTTACCCAAGAAGGAATTAGATTGAATGATCTATGAGCCTATGGATTTAATGTAATTCATCAGACATCCATAGGGCACCTACTATCTATTAAGCCCAAGGCTGCTTCTACCTGGAATGTTCTCCCTGTTTCCTTATCTCAACCGGTTGGAATCATACTTATCTGCTATGACCCATATTAAAAACCACCACTTCTTGGGAGCCTTCCTGATTCCCTTAGCTTGAAATGCTCCCACCCATGAATGGTAATAACTCCTTTTTGTATCAAAAGTTAGTGTGAAAAAAGATTTGAGATTTCAAAGACCTGAAAGTTTAAACATGAGTTCAAAAAATGAAGTGACCACTAACAAAGGTAATTCTATCCTAGGTTGTATTAAGAATAGACATAACATCCGTGATGTGGGAAGTAATAGTTCTATTCCCCGAGTCAATCAATTCACATCAAAGTGCTGTGTCTAATTGTTAGAGACTGAGAAACTGTAGAGATTCAGAGGACAGTGACCAGGCTGATAAAGACACTGGATATTTTGTTCTATGAGGATCATTTGAGGTAGATGAGATTGCTAAACGTGGAGAAGTGTATGTATGTGTGTGTGTGTGTGTGTGTGTGTGTGTGTGTGATAACAGTTTATATTTGAAAGGCTGTCATGAAGAAGTTGTTAATGCAACACCAGGTGTCTCTGTGGAGCACAAGAGGGTTTTTGTTTTCACTTTCTCTCCCAGACAACAAAGGAATATTGAACCTTCCTTTGTGACAAATAAAAATAGTTAAGCAAAACTGGCTAACAAAATGATAGAATCTGATATTGGGATGCAACATTTGGTACCCAATGGGCAGGGAGGTGGTACATGGATAGAGCACTTGGCATGGAACCAGGATGACTCCTCTTCCTGAGTTCAAATCTGACCTCAGACATTTACTAGCTGTGTGATCCTGGGCAAGTCACTTGATGTTGTTTGCCTCAGTTTCTCATGTGTAAAATGAGCTGGAGAAAGAAATGGCAAACCACTCCAGTGTCTTTGCCAAGAAGACCCCAAATAGAGTCGTGAAGAGTAAGAAAAAAGTGAATGACAATAGTTATTTACTTTTCTGCTGGGAGACGTGGGGTATACTTTTACCATATATTCCCCAGGACCAAAATTGGATGTCATATTTAATCTGAGTCATACTCCACTGGAGTTGCCTTTGATAACATTGTGTTTTACTGACCTAGAAATTTCCCCTTAAAGTCTACATGCTTGGCAGGGTTTGACTTACGCTGGATTTGTACTTTCACTAAAACAAAATCCAAATGAACAACCTTTTTGATGGATGCTTTTTATGTCACCATCACCTCCTCCCTCCACAGAACCTTCCTTTAGAAGAAAGGAATAGAGGTGTTGAAAGAAATCAAGGCATTGGTCCTATCTGATAATGTTTGCCACATTCTGGATGTGCAACCCACTACTCTCTGTTGGGAAGGGGCAGCCATGATTCATTACCGGTTCTTTGGGAGCAAAATAGATCACTGCCTTGATTAGAATTCTGCTGTTTCCCTATTGCTTTCTTTTTCATCATTCTGGTCATCGTATAAATAGTTTTCTTGATTTTGCTCACTTTACACCAGGTCATAAAAGCCTTTCCAAGTTCTTCTTAAATCTTCATATCTGTCATTTCTTTTGGCACAATTCATACACCTAAATTTGTTTAGCCATCAGTCAATTGATGGACATCCATTTTGCACCTTTTTTTTTGGTAACCGTGGTGTTGTTCTAACTCCTCTTTTGATTATATATGCTCAGTAGTAGTATCATTAGGTCAAAGGTTAAGTATAGTTTAGTGACTTTTCTAGTATAGTTTCCAGTTGTTTTTCTAGCGGGCTGGACCATTGCTATCACTATTTTAATTCATTATCATTTTCATTTTTTGTTATCTTTGCTAATCTGATGACTGTAATAGTTTTATTATAATACTTATAATTATTCATATATAGTATAATACATATATATATATATATAATGATGATGATGATGATGACGATGGAAATAATAGGTAGCATTTATATAGTGCCTTGTTGTTCAGTTCTTCCGTTGTGTCTGACCCTTCATAACCCCATGGACCACAGTGCACCTGGCCCTTCTCTCCTCCATTGTCTCCTGAAGTCCGTCCAAGCTCATGTTTGTTGTTTCCATGACACCATCCATCCATTTCATCCTCTGCCATCCCCTTTTCCTTTTGCCTTCAGTCTTTCCCAGCATCAGAGTCTTTTCCAATGAGTCCTCTCTTCTCATTATGTGGCCAAAGTATAAGCTTTAGCTTCAGTATTTATCCTTCTAATGAGTTTCTATAGCACCTCCTCTGTACCAGGCACTGCACTAAGTGCTTTACAAATATTACTTCATTTGTCGCTCACAACAAGCTTGGGAAATAGGTGCTGTTCTCATCCCCACTTTATAGTTGAGGAAACTGCTACTAGGTGGAACCATTTGCATTTTTCTTAGTGTAAGTCATTTGGAGCATTCTTTTATATGGTTAAGTTACTGATGGAATAAGGACTTCTGATTTGTTTTGTCATTGCAGAAAGGAGTAGATTGGACTAGAACAGTGGTTCTCAACCTTCCTAATGCTGCGACCCTTTAATACTCATATGTGGGCGTATCTGCATGTGAGCAGATCCACCTGAGATGGATAGAGGAGCGGTGTCCCAGTTTCTGAGATCATTGGAAATATGTGTTTTCTGATGGTCTTAGTTGTTCGACCCCCAAAGGGGTTGCGACCCACAGGTTTAGGACTGCTGGACTAGGAGACCACTTCCAGTATTAAATCTTTTGATCTGATGACTTTCCCAAAAAGCAATGCTCCAACTTTGGATTCCAGGGCCAATGAAGATTCCATGAGTTAAGATATGTAGCAGAGAAGGGAGGATCCAAATGAGTTGTCCTGACTTCCTATTCCATTGCTAACAGTTAGAAGCTCTACGATCCCATTAGCCTGTCCTTGGTCATGCTGTGGAGGTTCCCATAGAGCAATGTTGTTGTTGTTTATCCTTCCTTCTTGAAGAGAACAATGACATCAGGGAGGTGATGCCATGACATGCAAGTGAATTGGATTTAAGTGAGGGAGGGCTGTGCAAAGTCACCAGCTTCATTTTATCCTCTGGAACCATCAGGATCCAGTGGCCAGATATAGATCAGGATGACTGGAGATGACCCAGGATGCAGTGGGAGACTTTGGTCTTTTCAAGCTAAGGTCTTTAACAGGTCTCAGTTGCACTGAGGCAGAGCCCAAGAGCAATGAATAAGACATGATTCTTACCCTCAAGGTCTTTACAGTCTAGTAGAGGTCACAGATTCACTGAGCAGAAAGCTGAAAGGAATCTTAATAACTTTCTAGTCTGACCCCTTGCATTTACAGATGAGGAAAAACTGAGTCCCCAGAGGAAGGAAGGAAGGAAGGAACTTGTGTAGGGTCACAGACAGAGGGACGTAGCATGGAAAAGATACGGGCTCTTCTGACTATTGATCCAGTTTCCTTTTCCACTACCTGATGCTAGAGGAGGGAAAACACACATTTGCCCAGAGTCCATTCGATAGAACAAAAAGTTATTAAATGAAAAGAAAAATGGCCAAATAAGCCATTATGTAGTAAGCAATCTTTGATATTGGGAGATAGACGAGGTGAGAATCAAGCTAGACCTTGAAAAATGAATAAAATACGAATAAATGAGCAAGAAGAAGATGGGAGAGGGGAACTCAGATGGAAGAAAGACACATCTGCTCTCTAGCCTAATCAGACAGTGCCCATTCTAGAATATGGAGTTTGGCTCCAGGCACCATGATTTTAAGGATAACAACTCACATTTCTACAGGGCTTTGAGGTTTACAAACCACTTCCTTCACGATAGTCTTGTGTGGTAGGTAGTACAAATAGTGTTAGCCCCATTCTACAGATGAGGAAACTGAGGTTCTGAGATGTTAAGTGATTTGTTTACAGTCACAAAGTGACAGAGTTGGGACTCAAACCCTTGTCTTCCCACCTCATATCCGTGGCACTTTCTCCTATCCTTTATTGCCTAATCAAAATAAGACCCATTTCTAGAAGTCTTCAAATGGAGGCTGAAATACTGTTTGTTGAGATATTTTAGAAGGGATTTGTCCTTTAGTAAAAGTTGGACTATAGGGGTTCTGAGGTCTTTTTCAGCTCTGAGATTCTGTAATCTGTGAAGGGAGCTGGGCTCTTAGATTGAGGAAAGGAATGTTGATTAGCTAAAAGGGGAAACAGGACCTGGAAACCACCTCCCATGCACTTGAAACAATCTGATAGCCCTTGGACGTCCTGGCCACATTTCTAGCACACCATTAGTTGCTTAGGGAATTGTCAAACATTATTAAATGTAATTCCCCACATCTGTTTTATTATCAAATTCATTTCACACATATGCTATTGATGCAACCTGCTGTTAAGACCTTCCTTTCTTTCTTTCCCCTGTTCCTGACCTCCTTGGCAGCGCTGCCATGGTATGGGTGTTGGATTAGCTGGAGAGTGAGCTTGCTGGATTTGGAACTCCACAGTACCACGGAGACTCCACCTATGAGACCCATACTCTGCAGTGACTTCCTGGGGGTCGACTTCTCCTCTCTATTTTTTTCCCTTCTCTTTCTCTCCCCCCCTTTCCCACCACTCCAGGCTACCCAAACCTTATTTAATGACCCGAGAAGTCTCTCCCACTTTAGGTCCATAGGCAGGGAAGAGAATAAGCATTAATTTAGCACCTACTATGGACGAAGCACTGTGCTAGCTGTTTTACAAATATTATCTCCTTTGATCCTCACAACAAGCCTTCAAGGTAGCTGCTGTTATTATCCCCATTTTATAGTGGAGGAAACTGAGGCCAAGAAAGGTTACATTACTTGCCTAGCTCATAAGTGTCTAAGAAATTTGAACTCAAATCTTCCTGACTCCAAGCTCAGTGCTCTATTCACTGAACTGCCTGACTGCCTTAATACGGCCAAATGACTGCTCACGTGATTTGGATGAAGTGGGAATCACCAGCTCTATTCTTTCCATCGAGATAGAGGACCACTAGGTTGTCATCTGCCCTGCAGATTCCCTCCAGAGACCCAGGCTTTGCCATCCAATCTACTTATGCAACCTAAGGAACCTTTGGCCTTGCCACCTGCCCTGCCACCGCACCCTTATGACTTCTCAGACTTTCTGTCTGCCCTATAGCTAAGCTTTCTTTCATGGGTTTTCTCCCTCAATTGGAATAGGAACTCCTCGAAAGCAGGAAAGTTTTGCTTTTTCTATTTATATCCCCAGCTCTTGACACAGTACTTAGCATATAGTAAGTATTTAATAAATGCTTTTTGATTCATTAACTAATTCATTCTGCTCAATACCTTTCTGGCTATCTGGTTGCATTACTGTTTTTGGGAAGTTGAAATGAGTTTCTGGGTCAAGTTCAAGCTGTGGGCAACTCACCATCATTTCCATTAGTCCCATAATGGAGAAGGTGCAGGGGACTAGATTAGCTGCCATGTCAGAAAGAGGGGCTCAGCTCTACTAGACTAGAATGGATAAGTAAGTTGTTCTTGGGCCCTGAATGAAAAGTAACCATAGCTTATGCATATCTTCAACATTCTTACATCTAACATTTGAGAGATAAGGCATTCCTGTAATTTTATAGTAACCTCATTTACATTTTCTATTGACAAACTTGGCCATTCATGGCTCTACACGGTGGAGAAAAAGATGAGAGGTACAATGAGAACAGGTCTGCAGAGTGGCTGGTGCCCTACCAGGGCCTTTGCTGGTCTAGTTCATCTCCCTATTGTAGGGTAAAGACTTCCCCTTGCACTCGTTGCATATTTTCATGATTTGTCAATCCAAACATCTACTACAACCTGAAGTTAAACATCAACTTGCTTCTGCCGTGCTCCCATACTCCAAGACCTTTAGGGATCTCAAACAACCCATGAAGCAGACATCCCTGAGGGATTATTTCAAGTTGGTGCTTCCTTTGCTATCTCCAGTGCTATCTTCCAGCCACAAAGGACAGAGTGTTGGAGGTGATGTCCAGACCTTACCAGGCTTGATGTCTTCTGACTACAGCAACTAAAGTCCCAGCAATCTCTCCTTTGACTTTTAGAGGGTAGCCAAGGTAGGGCAGTATAGTATACAGTACAATGCCCTCATATAGCCATCTGACACAGTGACATAGTAAGAATCAGGTTAAAAAAAGTTTTAGTTTGAAGATTTTTATTTGCTGTAAAATATTTATAGTACTGTAGACTTCAAGTGTTACGAAAAGTGAAATATTGTCTGAAATCAATGTATTTTTTTTTTTAAAAATTGAGATGTTAGTACAAAAGGTCACAGAATTCTAGGGAAATACTAGTGAGAAAAAATATTTCATGTGTTACCAATTTTATTTTGTGTGCTGTATTTTTATAAGTTATTTCATGGTTACTGTGTTATGAAAAGTGCATATTGTCAGAATTAATGTTTTGTCATAAAAATTGTATGCAGAAAAGTTTCCCACAATCTCTAGTGAAAGATTACAGCTTTTGGTGGTTGCAGGAACCTAATCCACTACTTCTCATAGGTTCAATGAATCAAAATTCACATTTTTAACTTTTGTGCCATTTTCTAGGAACATTACCCCTGTGAGAGAATTGATTTTGTATATATGTGTGTAGACACACACATATAAACATACACATCTGTATATATACCTATATATACATACATATAGGGATACATATACACCCATATACATGCACCCATATATGTGTATACACACACAGATACACAGACACACTCATGTCCATTAGAGTATTCCATCTCTCCTTCCTGTCCCCATACCCCACCTCAAACACTCTTTCTTCTCCAGGGTAAATTCCATTGACTGATTTCCCACATGATGCAAACCTGATGCTTCTACCATCTTAATAGCTCTAGCTACCATCTCTAGATGATCAAAGTTCCAAGTGAAATATGGTACCAGAAATAAATATGTTATGCAAGATGTGGTCTGACTAGGACAGAACATAGCCAGATTCTCATTTACTTTGTCCTAGGCATTATATCTTCTCTTTAATGTAGCATTAACTGGCACTGTATCAACTCTTTTAGCTGTGGAATCTCATTGTTGATTCATCCCTCCCTGCTTTGCATTTGTATAATTGATTTTTTGAATCAAAGTGAAAGACTTTACATTTATCTCTATTAAATGTCATCTTATTAAATTTTGTCCAGTGTTCTGGCCTGTCAAGACTTTATTGGATTCCAACTGTCATTCAGTATGCTAACTATCCCCATCAGCTTTGTGACTTCTGTAAAATCTGATAAGTATGTGATCTGTCCCTTTACCTAAGTCATGGATAAAAATGTCAAATTGCAGTTGGGTCAAGGACCTCTTCCAAATTGACATTTACCCAACTATGATTACTCTTAGGATCTAAGTATCCAACCATCTCTAAACATCCCCATCTGCTTTATTGCTTAGACCACATCTCTCCATCTTTTTCACAATAAAAGTATGAAAGACTTTGCTAAACCTTTTCTTGAAATCTCTAGTATTATCTTAACTTCAGGATTAGGGCTTGGTGCTAGGAGGTTGGGTATACATTATTTCTCTTCAGGGGCACTCTCTGGTATCCTTGTCAAATCCAGAAATGAGGTTTGTAAGGAGTTATTTGTCCTTTATGAAACCCTTTCTGATAACTTCTTTCTTTTCTAGTTATTCACTTACTCTCTTACTTTCTGCTTATCTCGGGTAAACTCCTATTAGCCTTTTAAAAATCTGTTCTTGCCAGTCCAAAAGACATTCTCTTTGTTGAAGAAAATGAAGTCAAATTAAGAAATTAAACATCCCTGTCTTTTCATCGTCATCTGTTGGCACCTTCTCATCTACCCTGACTCACAATCCAACTTTACTTCTTCTTTCTCCAAAAGAGCTTAAAAATTTCTTGGTTGTCTTTAGCTTTTCTAGACAGCACCGGCTTATTCTGAGCTTTATCACTTCCCAAACACCATGTTTTAGTGTCCATCCTCCATCATCTGCTCTTGTTTTCAGTTTCTGTATCTCCATCTCTTTGAAAAAAAATCTCTTCTGCTTGACGTGCTCCCTATGCATCAGACTCTTTAGACAACTCCTCTCCTTTTCAAAATGATTTTGCTTGGTTCTTCCTTCCTCCTGGGGTTATTTCTCCCATAGAATCTTATGCCTTAGAGTCCTATCTGTATTTTCTCTGAACACTCAAATCTGTTCTCCCCAAATCAAAGGTAACATGTCAAATCAAGCTTTAGGTTTTCTCTTTTAATACAAATTCTAAGATGGAGTGGTCACTTTTTCTACAAGTTTCTCCAAATTTTCACACTAGAAATCAGTTCCTTCTGGTTAGTGAGAATGGAACTAGAATACAAATGGCCCCTCCTTGGTTCCCTTACCTTTTAAAGCATGAAATTATCATGGAAGCAAGTTAGGAAATTATTAGCTATTATTCTTTGAGGGGGAGGGAGAGACAGACACAGAGAGAGATGCAGAAAAAGAATATCTCAGCAACTGAAGTTCTTTATCAGTGTTGTGTCATACTACATAATGTAGTAGGAGGGGAAAAGTGGGATACATATTGTGAGTCTAAAAAAGTCTGAAAGATGATAGAACAGTTGACATTCTTAGTCTCTAAACTCTGGTTGAAAGAACACTCTAGAAAACCTTAAATGTCAGTGTCAGTCATTTATACTCTATTTGTTAGGCAATGGGGAGCCACTGAATGGTTTTCAGTAAAAGGGTTATGTGATCAAACTTGTGTGTTAAAAAGGTGGTGGTGGTAACATTTTCAGGAAGTACTGGAAAGGTCAATAGTGGAGACTTGTTAGGAGTTTATTAAAATAGTTCAGGCTCCATGTGAGAAATGTTTTGGAGGTCGGATCAGCAGGACCTGGCATATGACTGGATATTGGAATGGGGAGGGGTTGGGGTATGGCAGAAAGGAAAGAGGCATGGAAGAGAATACTAACAAAGAACTGTGGTCCTTCCCTAGTCTCCCTTCTAATCTATACACATGTTCCTTTTGCTCTGTAACAGTGAAGGTAATAAGGGTTTCAGAGCTGGAAGGGGTACTTAGAACCCAAACAGAATTTCAGAGACTGCAGAAAATAGAATGTCAGAGTTGGGGAGAGACTTTAGAATCATAGATTTGTCACGTCAGCACTCAAAAGGCCTTAGAACATATACCATAGGATTTCAGAGCTGGAAGGGACCTTGGCACATAGAATGCAATGTAAGAACTAGGACAAGCTCAGAGATTATCTAATGCTCCCAATCCTTATAATTTTATAAAAAAAGAAAAATTAGCCCTGGAGAGGTGAAGTTATTTGCATAAGGACACACAATGACCACAGTAAGGGATAGAACCCAAGGTCTTCTTAGCTTTTGAGGAACACTCTTATCTATGAAACACTTCTTGACTCTTTTGAACACCACACTGAGGGGGAACTCACCACTTCCAAAGAGGTCCCATTTCATTGCTGGACTGCCGAGGTTTTTAGAAAGTTGTCAATCACATCTTTAGTGTGAAATCATTTATCCTATCTTTGTGAAAGTGACATCAGCTGAGAGGAAGGAGGAGAGCAGAAAAGGGCATCAGAGTGAAGGGACATTGTAGAAAGAGACAAGAAAATGATGGAGGAAAGAAATGGTCAAAGATCAGAAGAAAAACTTCATTAACCCCCATTTGGAGGGCTCACTCAGGATGCAAAGTGGTTGGGGAGGCTGGGTAGGGCTTTAGAAAAGACTGGATTGGAGAGCTAGTGCTATAGTCCCAGCTTTGACAATAGCTTGTTGTGTGATCTTGGCTAAATCCCTTCCCCAGTATGGCCTCAGTTTCCTCATCTATAAGACAAAATGGGTGTACTCTAATGGTCTGTAAAGACTATTTTTTTTTTTTAGCACTGATGTTATATGTTTTAAGGTCCCTCCTAACTCTAGCATTTTATAGCAACGTAATTCTAAATCTGGGAATGGAATGGTTATTCCTGACATTCTGGGACTGTTTCTCATCTCCTTTAATTCTCCCCCCTTCCTTGACCTCTCCAGTCACTCAGAATCCCTGCACCAGGATAATTGACCCCTCAGACGAAATGCTGTCCTCCCCCTTCTCTGTGCCTAGTCTCTAACTATGATAACTTCTCTGATATTGAGATGATAAGCCTGCCATGAACCCAATCCAGCCTCAATTTATTTTCTCTCAATTCTGCCCATAATCCTGTGTAACTTCTTTTATCGTGCGTCCTGGCCACAGTAAGTATTTGGGAGTTCTGAAAAATTACCTGCCACCACTGCTTATTTAAATTCTACGCCTGATTTATTGGCCTTGACAGTTTTAAGGCCATATCTATAGCAGGTAGTTAGCTATAGTGCTGAACTGACATTTTTCCAAAGTGAACTACAAAGGCGGAGGGTCTCCAGGCTGGGGTAGGCCGGGTTTATTTACAGTAACCCTGTGTAAAGCCCTATTGATTAAAGGCTGCCCCCCTCCTCTATTACTCGCCTGGGCACCCACTACTGAAAGGTTCCAATGGTTGACAATTGTATGTGTCTTTGGAAAGTCCTTGCCAAGAAATCCCAGGCAGTCGTTCCACCTCATAGAGGGATCGAGAGAACAGAAAGATCTCACAAAGTTAGGCATTTATCTGCCTCACCTGGTTTGCATCAAACACCAGCAATAAGAAAATCACAGTAAGGCCCAATTATTATTACTCTGTTGGCTATTTTATTCACTTTGCTGAGAAAATCTCTGATGATTACTCATTGGATGACCTTGGGTAAGTTGTGCCTTCTTTGCTAATCTATAAAATTGCAGAGGTCACCTAGATGTTCTCTGAAGTCCTTTTCAGATCCAATGCTCTTTGGACTCTTGTCTTTGAGTTTGCCAGATTGGTAGAAGCAACAATGAGAGTGGGTTTAATTCTGAGCATCACAGTTTAAGCAGGACGTTGATGAGCTGGAGAGTGTCAAAAGGAGGCTAACTAGGGTGGTAAAAGTCCATGTAATATTAGTATTGGTTGAAGGAACTGGGCATGTGTATCCTGGAGATGAGAAGACTTGATGGAATATGATAGCTATCTTCAAGAATCTGAGTGTCTGTCAACTGGAAGAATAAACTTGTTATGTCATGCTCCAGAGGGCAGAACCAGGAATAATAAGGGAAAGTTGTGCAGAAGCTGATATGAACTTAATGGTCAAGAAGAACTTTCCAATTGTCCCAAAGTGGGATGACCTATGTCAAGAGCTGGGAGCTTCCCCCTCTTTGGGTCTTCAAGAATGACTTCTTATTGGCTATATTACAGTGGGATTTCTTCTGTCTGTGGTTTCGATTAATGACAGCCGAGGTAACTTCCAGCTCTCCAATTCTGTATTTCAGGGAAATATCTTTGAATTTTGATTCAGGTGATCTGGTTCCCACTCTTAGCCTGATACTATGTGACCTTGGGTGAGTCGTTCCTCCCCTTCCCAGCCCAAGTAGCATACTTTTTTCCCTCTAAAAGTGAGGAGTTGGGCTAATTAATTTTTAAAAATTAAATTGGTTTATTTACTTTTAGTTTACAACATTCAGTTCCACAGTCCCTTGAGTTTCAGATTTTTTCCCCTTTCCTCTCCCCCCAATTAATTTTTTTTCCATTTTTTTCTGGCTTAATCTGTCTAGTCAAATATTTCTCTTCCTTCAAGAGCTACTTCCTCCACAAAGCCTTCCCTGAACTCCACCCCTGCCCCTGATCCCTTTCAACAGAATCTCAGAGTTGGAAGGGAGGTTGGAACCATCTACTCCAGAAGTAGCTGCCAGTCTTTGAAGATCTCCAGGGAAGGGGAACCCTCCCTCTGGAAGGCAGCTCATTCCATTTTTGGACAGCTCTGATTCTTAGAAAGTTTTTTTCCTTCTTTCCTGCCTTAAATTTGCAGAGAGAACTTTGTCTAGATCTCTTCTTTGCTTCGTCACAATTTTCTCAGTATCAGGCTTATTTGCAATATATGTGCCTCTCCCTGTTGGATTATAAACTCCATGCAGGCCGTGATCATACTGTGTTTCATCTTTTTTTCTCTCTAGTCCCCAGCTCAAGGCCTTGAAAATTGACACATGTTTGTTGAGATAGGACGAAATCAAAATCAGAATCCCAGCTCTTTCATGTATGTGCTCTCAGACAACTCTTTTCCTTTCTCTTGTCTTCAGTTTCTTCCTCTGTAAAGTGAGAGAGTTGGATTAGATGATCTCTCAGATTCCTTCTAGCTCTAAATCCTGTGATTCCAAGACCCTAGAATCCCATGAAAAGGATTCTAAGGTTTCTTCCTCCTGCAACAGACCCTAGTTTAGGAGACACAAGATGGCACTGTTGTCAATGAATCCAATCATTTCCCAGGAGTCTCCCTTTTCCCAAAGGAGGGAGGGAAGGCTTACTAATTCTGTATCCACACAGAGCCCACAATTCCCATTGGTTCACGTTGAGGAGAGTGAGTCATTGCTGTTTGGAGGGTGGGGGTGGTGAGAGGGAAGGTTAGTGGGAAAATGTGGAGTACCCCCTGAGCAGGGTTGGAAAGCTGGAGGAATAGTGGAGAGGAAATAGACAGATGGGCAGCAACCAAGTGTCCTTACTCATCTCTCTTAACATAAACTTAATTAGGTACATATCTGAAACCCAGTGGAAAGCTGATCTTTTCCACCATTAAAAAACAAAAACAAAAACAAACAAAAAACCTTACACACATTTGAAGTGTTTGGAAGAACAGAAAAAAAGCCACACAAAAGATGAACATGGTGTTTTGGAAATTGCAGTGGAATTGGGATAGAAAGACCTGGGTTCAAATCGCAGCTGTTTCTGTGTCCTTGGCAAGTCTCTTAGCCATCTCTGGGTCTCAGTTTCCCCATCTCTTAAGTGATGAGGTTGGACTAGCTGATTTCCAGCTCTGACATTCAAAGTTCTAAGGTTGCTTCTGAGACGCTCGGCTTATTCTCTTGTGACATTGTCTAACATCTATTGCTTTCATTTGTGTATTCTTCCCAGGTGCATTCCTCTCAAGCCTGAGTTATATGGCTTGTGAATGCGAATTGAGAGTGTGTTGGAATTCTTAAACAATGTCTGACACCCAGGGGAGCCCTGTCTAATGAGCAACCTCTGGTGATTAAAGTAAAACTCCAAGGGGCTGGCCAGATTTTGGACGTCAGGAAGATGGGAATGGCTCTGGCTTTGTCCCAGTCTGGCTTCAGAAGTTGGAGTGCAAACTCAGGTCATCTGATACTAGGTCTAGTGGCCTGTTTTTTGTTGTTGTTTAGTTTTTTTTTTTTAGTCCTAACTCTTTGTGATCTTGTTTTGGGGTTTTCTTGGCAAAAATACTGGAGTGGTTGGCCATTGCCTTCTCCAGCTCATTTTACAAATGAAGAAATTAAGGCAAACAGGGTTAAGTGACTTGCCCAGGGTCACACAGCTAGTAAGTGTTGAAATCAGATTTGAACTCAAGAAGATCAGTCTTCCTGACTCCAGACCCAGTGCTTTATTCACTGTGCCACCTAACTGCTCAGCCTGTTTTTAGGTGATTTCTAAAGTTTTTTTTTTTATCCAGTTCTAATCTCTAATTTACTTATTTTTTCTATCTCTGTTCAATTTCAACTTAAAGTATGAACCCCATAACATGGTATTTAATCATGTATTAGTTTATGTTTTTTTTTCTTCTTTATTTTTGGTCATTTTCAGTTTTATTGATGTGTTTTGTCTTATATTACATACATTACACTTTGTGAGAGGTCTCTTGTAATAAGGTAAAATGGTTAAGTGAAACTAATAATAAACTGACCTCATCTGAAAGTGCATGTGATATTTTATATCGGTAATACTTTCCCCTCTATTAAAAAATCCCATAAATTAAAAAAAAATTCTTGTAACAAATATGTAGTCAAGCAAAACAAATTCCCCCAATGGCTGTACACACACACACACACACACACACACACACACACACACACACACACTCCTTGTTCCACACCCCACATCTATCACCTCTCTGTAATGGATAGCATGTTTTACCATTGGTCCTCTGGAATCATGAATGATTACAGCTTTTGAAATTGTTTGTACAGTGTTGTGTTTATTGTAAAAATTGTTCTGGTTCTGTTCATTTCATTCTTCATCAACTTATAATGTCCTCAAAATTGGTCATTTAAAAAATCATATTGGTGTTATAGTATAAAATATTCTTCTGATGTTGTTCACTTTACCCTGCATCCATTCATATGAGTCTTTCTGTGTCTCTTTGAAATAATCTATTTCTTCAATTCTTACAGCACAATAGTATTCCATAACATTCATATACCACAACTCATTCAGCCATTCCTGGAGCTCTTGCTCAAGCAATGATTAGAATTGAAATTTTTCATTATAAATGGATGAGGTACAAGATTTTAGCATATTTTTTTTCTTTAAAAAAAGACCTTCTTCCCACCCCCTTTCTTTTCTTTGAAGTTTTAAAGACTAAATCTATGCACAAATGTGCAAGGTATGGCTAGCAAGCAGGGACAGCCAGCAATCTTAATGAAAGAAGGCAAATTTGATTTCTTAGGTATCACTGAGGCTTGATGGGATGGGATTAGTGACTAGAATATAATTCTGGAAGGTTCTACCTTACTCAAAAATAACAGATTAGATAAAGGAGAAGGGGAAAGTAGAGTAGCATTGTGTATTAAGAAGATATATTCATGCGAGGCTACCTAGGAGAATGATGCTGAGTGAGGATGAGCAGAGAAACAGACATGGTATTACCTTGGGAATTTACCATTTGAACAGAAGGACAAAATACAAGCAATGGATTTCAGTTCTAGGATAAAGGTATGACATACTAGTGATAGAAGAATTTAAGTATCTGTTTATCTACTAGAACTCTTTCTCGGCCAAAAGCAAAACATAAACTTTTGGCTTTCTTTAATGACAATTTTGTCCTTCAAAAAATGAGGAAAACAATTAGGAGATATACTATTTTAGACCTGATTCTGATCATCTGGGAGAAATCAGTTGATAATAAAAGTAAATATATTTATTATATAATACATAAATATAGTAAAAAGAAGGACCCCTTTATCTTATAATTCATGATAGAAGATAAGAAAATCCCACATAGTCTGAAACTGAAATACCTACATAGTCTGCACTCTAGATTTTAGAAAAACAGATTTCAAAGGCTCCTGAGACATTATAGGTAACATTCTCTGGCTTAAAAATCATCAGAGGAAGTCAGGAATGAGTAGCCTTTAAGAACAAAATTATGAAGTCGGAAACAGAAACTATTCCAATGATGAAGACCTTAGAGGCAACATAGTTTCTCTTCTTTGTTACAAAGAGTTAAGTGACTTGTCCAAGGACACAGCAGTAAGTTGGTCAAGCTAGGGTTCATGTCCTCTCTGACTATAAACCATCATCTTGGGTTGAGACTTCTCTTGTGTCATTTTTTCAGCTTGAAAAGGAGCCGAGTGGATATTTTCTGTGTTTCTCATCTGCCACCATTTTGGGAAGAGGCCAAGAGTCTTATACCACCTATAGGATCAGTTCAGCTTTGGGAACATTATCATGAGGTATTTCCTGATCCATACTTCTGGCCTGATCTTTTTGCCCATCCCCATGTTCATTCTTTCAGGAGAGATCTCTGGCTCTGGAATCATGGAGAAGGCATGAGGTAGTATGGGCGTTAGCGGACTGTAGCCCAAAGGCCAAATCTGATCCACCACCTTTTTTTTTTTTGTACACTTCATAAATTCAGAGTGGTTTTTTACATTTTAAAATAAAGGCTATGGGCCCCATTTGTTCAGTGAGCTGTAGTTTGCTATGTGGTATAGTGGATAAAGTGCTGGTCTTAGAGTCAGGAATATTTGGGTTAAATCCCTCTTTAGGTGTTTACTAGTTGTGTGACCTTGAGCAAGTCACTTAACCTTTGTGCCTCTGTTTTTTCAACTGTAAAGTTGTTGGTCTTAGGGCGATTCTAATGTTCCTTATAGCTTTTAATCTATAATCTAATGACCTGGGCTCAAAATCAACCTTTGTTCTTTAGCTTTGTGATTTTGGACAAGTCACTTAACCTCTGGGCCTCAATATTTTAATCTATAAATTGGGGATAATGGCTGGACTAGAGACTGTCTAACGTTATTTCCAGTCCTAGATCTATGATCCTTTGTTTTTATGAATAACCAGGTTTTCCTGCTCAAAAGCCACTCTGCACTTTGTAGTGCTTGCTCCAAAGCTAACAATCTAGCTTTCATTTTAAACTACTCCTTGTTCCCCATTATGACTTCCAGACTCTCCCTCTACCACCATTCCTCAGTAACTTCTCCTTCTTTGAAGTGATTCAATCCATAATCATCAATCACCTGATTAAGATTCTGGTGGCTATTGTGTTCTGACCTCTAAAACACTTTCCTTCCCTCCTCAATGGGTTCAATGTCTGGCTCATAGTCTCTGTCTCCTCCCTAACTCCTACTGTGACTAGAGAATATCTACATGTATATCAATGCTCCCTCAAACACCCCAATATTCTAATTCCTCAATTTACTGGTTTCCTATAATCTATTCTTTCACCCCACTGAGGCTACCCGCAGAAATGGTCATAACCTTGATCTGACCATCACCCACAATTCTTCCATATTCATGTTCATGAATTCTAAAAGAATTCTCTGCCCTGTTCAATAAAGTCTAGTGGCTCCCTATTACCTCCAGGATCAAATATAAAATTCTCTGTTTGGCTTTTAAAGTCCTTTATAACCTCATTCCCTTTTACCTTTCCAATCTTTTTATGGCTTGCTTCCCTCTGCCACACTCTGACTCGGTGACATGGACTTCCTTGCTATTCCTTGGACACAACATTCTACCCCTAACTAAACATTTTCACTGGCCATGCCCCCTGCCCGGAAGATTCTCTTTCCTCATCTCTGCCTCCTGGGTTCCCTGGTTTCTTTCAGATCTCAGTCAAAGTCCCGTCTTCTGCCGAAAACCCTTCCCTCCTTAATCTCAGTGCCTTCTCTCTGAGACTACTTACAGTCTATCCTGTCTATGTCTTGCTTGTATATAGTTGTCTGCATGCTGTCTTCCCCATTGGGGAAGCTCTTGAGAACAGGGACTGCCTCTTGCTTTTCCTTGTACCCCCAGTGTTTATTTTCCTTGTATCCAGTGTTTATTAGAGTGTTTAAATACAGTAAAATTACAGTTTATTACAGTGGCTAGTACACAGTAGGTGCTTAAAAGTGCTTGTTGACAGTGCTCTTTCCAGTGTAACAGGTGGCCATTCAATACAGGGAATTATGCCAGAGACTTGCAGGCTGCAGTGCTTGGAACTAGAAGAAGCAACCCATTTTTGAGAGTAGGACCATTTTGCAAAGAACGCATAATCCCGTAAGGGTAGGTGTTCTCCCAGAAGCAGGCTAATAGAGGCCTTCCACTCTGCAAGGGTTGCAGCTCTGAGACCCAGGAACTAGAGTCATAAGTGCAAAACCACAGTTTGTTAATATTTAAAGATGCTTAGAAAAAGTGCATGCATAATTAAGCAGGGCATCAGCACTGTTGATTCAGAATCATCTATCTTCTTAAAGGGGACTTGCTCATTTGTGAAGCTGTCGAGAAATCTGCAGATGAGCAGCAGGAATGACTGTTTTTAAAATTAATTTGGGGTGATTTAGAAAGTCTGTGCATTCTAGACACATCTTCTCCCTAGATTAAAGGAGGTTGTGCTGGGTAGGAGATCTACTTTGTTGGATTTGGAGGGGAAGGCATTGTACTCTTCTCTGATTTGTGTCACCCTCCGAAGGTCTGATGACTCAGCTCCCCACTCAAGATATCAGCCCTTCCTTGTCCAAGGTCCTTATGATATGTATGCTTCTGCCTTGCCCTTTCTCATCCTGAGAATTATTGGCTCCAGTGAGGGAAGGTGGTCAGTTTTAAGTCACAATGGACTGTCCACTTTTCTTGGCCAAAAAAAATGGTATGACTGGGTATTTGGGGCAATACTGATATTCTTTCCCCCTCTTCTTTCTCTGGTGTTTCAGTCTCTTTTTTCTTCCTTGGAGTTAGTAGGTTACAAGTTCAAAATTAAGCAAGGCATACATACATGGCATACAAAAAAACTGACTTAATCTTAGGCTTCATAAACCGGAGTTTGAGATCCAGAACCAGAAAGGAGATCATAGCATATGAGAATCATTTAGAGAAACTGGAGATGTTTATCTTAGACAAGAGAAGAATGTGGTAGAGGTTGGGAGGGGGAAACACATGAGAGCTGGTGTGGAAAGATTCAATTTGTTTTATTTGTTTCCAAAGGGCAGATTTAGGAGCAATGGGAAGATGTTGCAGAGATTTTGGCCTATTATAAGTGAATTAGATCAGTGCCAATATTCTAATCATGCTAATGTGTGTATGTATGGCTGCAAGCCATGGGGCACAACAGTTTCCAAGGAATGAGGATCCTTCAGAGTAGACTGGAGAGGCACGTGGTGAATGTGAGCAGATGATGCAATTTATGGCAACAGAGAAATTAGGAAGGAGAACCAGATGTGATCACAGAAACGTATAAGGGATAAAGAAGATGGGCAGGTCCTAGGGCAAAACTGAGGGACAACCAATGGACTCTGCTGGTTTCTTTATCATGTCCAAGAGAAATTGAGAAAGTTAATGAACTGGAGGGAAACATGGATGAAAGTAGAAAAAGATGGGGAGGAGTGGATGGATTGGGATATGCATTAGTAGAGGCAAAACCTTGATCAGAGGTCCATTTGAGTATCTGAGTACATAAAGAAAAACTTCCTAACAAGTAGTCCTTTGGTACAACAAAAAGAGCCACTATAAAGATTTTTGTGTTAATTAGTCTTTTATTTCTTCATTTTGTATGTCTAGTGGTGTATCATAAGGTTGTGATTTGGGGGCATAGTTCCAAATTGCTTTTCGGAATGATTGCACCACTTTATAGAGGAGGGTGCTTCTCATTTCAAATTATCTTTTAAATGTGACTGGGGCGAGATATTAGACCAAAAGATGTTGGTATGAAAGGTATCCAAAATGGTAATCATCTCATTTTTCCATTAAATCCCTATTTCCTCCAAACTCTCTCACTTCTATTGATGGCACCACCATTCTTCAGTTGCCCTGGTTGGAGTCATTCATGATTCTTACCTCTACTTCACCCCATATGCCTAATCAATTACTAAGCTGTGTTGATCCCAATTCTACATTATTGCTCTCATCTCTCCTGTTAGCTCTACTCATACCCACTCCAGCCTACTTGACAACTTCATCATCTCTTAACTAAATTATTGCAGCGAACCTCCTAATTCTTCTCATTTCCTGACTCTTCCCTCTCCAATTCATCCTCCACACAGCTACCAAATTCATATTCCTAAAACATAAATCTGACCACATGATTCCTCTTCCCTTCAAAAATCTTCAAGGATTCTCTATTGTCTCTAGGATAAAATGCACAATCTTCAGCCTGGCATTTAAAACCCTTCATAAGCTGGCTCCCACCTATGTCACCAGCCTCATTTCACAATATTCCTTTGTTCTGATCAAACCCACCTAAACTTGTGTTCCTTGAACACACTTTTAACCTTTCCACGAGAGGTTTCCTATATCTGGAAAGTGTTCCCTTCTGATCCTAGCTTATAGAATCCTCAGCTTCCTTCCAAACACAGCTTAGATGCTGCTTCCTTCATAAGGCCTTTCCTGATTTCCCTTCCTACCAGCACCCTGTTACCATCTCTTTGACATTATTTTTTAGTTATTTTGAACACACACACACACACACATGCACACACACACACACGCACACGTATATGCACACGCACATGCGCGCACACACACACACACACACACACACACACACACACACACACACTCTATCTCCCTAGCAGAATATGAGCTCCTTAAGGGTGGGGACAGTTCTGTGGCTGACTGTATATCCCCAGAGCTAAGCACAGCACCTGGAACACAGCAGACTTTTGATAAATATTTGATGGATTGAAGTAATGTTCAACACTTACATGTGTGACAATCATACAGCCATAACATTGCCTATTAGGGTATATAGCAAAAATGTATAGTTGGACAATAAGAAGAACATGCCTTATAGCAAGACACAGGCTGCATGTAAAATAATAGCATATCTGGGGGCTAAGCATGAGATGCTTATTATTCTCACTCCGGCAGTAGGCATTGTCTGGCATGGCTGCTGTCTTGTAAATACATAACCCCTTGCCCTAGTCCATTGGCAGAGGACTTTATCTTTGTTAGTTGAGATGAAGACCCTGCTTTACATGAGGAATGGGGCAGAGCTGGTGAAAGACAGAGACCTTCTGTTGTTAGCTGTCCTGCCTTTCAGGGATTCTCCAAGGGACAGTCTTCCTTAATTGACTGTAGATTTGAGAGAGAAGTTGGAAGAGGCCAAGCCCACTTCAGGTCACTGAAGGAAAAGACTCTGTGAAGAAATGAGAAGACTAGGCAGTCTCCATCATGCCCTTATTTCCAGCTTGCTACTCTAGAGACTTTGGGACATTTTCTTCAGGGGAGATCCAATACTCTCTTCCCTGATTGAGTTGTTACCTTGTTCCCCAAGGGAGAGCGCCTTCATTCTGTACTGTCTGGTATAAATTGTCCTATGTAGACCTTCTTGGATTTCTGTTTTGCCATGATTTGTATGAATGTGTTTCTTTCCTATTTGCTATGTATGCACCGGTATTAGGTGGGAAAGGGTGAAGCCTTGGCTATAGTATTTGGGGTTCTCCCTCCCTGGAAAATGGCAAAACAATCAGAAGCTAGATAGATCTTGATCACATCTCCTAGGCTAAAAATCTTTAAGGGAGCAGATATACTTCTAGCCCAGTATCTCCCATCTCTGAGGCAAGCAGTGGTGGCCTCTGACCCCAACCTTCCACTTCCCCTCCTGGTGGAATGAAAGTCTTCCTTGGAGAGAAGTGGGTAGAAAAGAGGCTAAAGATGTCTATTTTGCCTCTCTTTAAGCCACATAAGGACAGTGTCCCATGTAACACATGGACCTTTCTACACATTTGGTGCCCACTCAACACTTATTTGCTACATAGGGTTGTGAGGATCGAAACATATATAAAGCATTGCAGACCTTAAAGACCCACACAAAATTAGCTATTATCATTTTTACATGAGTAACCATTTCTCCCATTTTCTCTGAATCGTCACAAAGGAATTTGGTCAATGGCCAATTAGGCCTGGCTCTTCTTCCTATCACTGTCTCCAAATTCTAAGGGTTTTAACTGCTTCACAGGAGCCTCCACAGATGAAATATTAGGGAAGAAAGACCTGCTTCTGTGTTCAGTCCTTCTCCTCCCCCTCCCCAAACATAAGTCCCTACAAGGTCAGAACAAACTTGGTTGATTCACTGACTCTTTGGTAGGTACCAGAATCTATTTTCTTCCTAAAAATGTGACAGTTTAGACAGTCTCTCTGCAGCTGATGAAAGGCCTTTTCTTCTTGGAGTTCACTTGACTGATTCTCCATCTCTTCTCTTATTCACCAGGGAGTGCTGCTAACTCCTTAAGAGACAATAGGGGTTTTAGATGTATTGTCTTGGTTCAGCTCCAGGCATTGTCTGGGGACTCTTTTGAAGACTGGCTGATTGCTCATTCTTTCAGATACTTGGTAGGAGATGTCTTTCCATCAGTCCACTATCTTATCTATTCTCTGCACAACAAGATTTCCCAGCACCATTCTATAACCTTGTTGAAGATCTTGGCAATGAAATTGATTATCATCTTGTCTCTGTTTTATATCAGAGATTTTTGTGACCCTAGGCCATATAAATAGGCTCTGTGTATATGTCAGCTGTTCTCTCAATCCAGACACTTCACATTTTCTCCATCTTCTAAGACTCTGAAACAATAAGTAAATGTGGTTCTCTCCCACACGTCACTAGGTATGGAATAAGGCACAAGACATCATTCTTGGTAGCATTGTAGGCTTGCATTAGAAATTTTATGTGTTGACTCCATTGAACCTTTTTCTCAGGTTTTTTGTCATCCAGCCATGTACAACAGAATGCTGGTGAAACAGACTGGGTTTCCATAAGAGTAGTAAGGTGTGTTTCTGCACTGCTTGAGTCCTGACAATGCCAATACCTCTGTAAGAAGCTGACTTGCAAAGCCTTTGTCTTGGGCAGAGTGAATCTTTTCAGCCACATAAAAACAATACACCTTACAAACCATAGGCACATTTGGTTTCTGATTGGGAGTGCTTATAAGTGGCAGATTAAATGGTCTTTCACCACCATGATATTACTCTTATGGAGTGTATGGGGCGTTCAGGGAGGACTAGCACCTCTGGTGCGAGGGCTTGCCAAGGCCTTTTCAGGGCCATTCATCCATCTTTGTTGTACCTATGGCTCCAAGAAGCTGTAGCTTGTGCTTTGGCCATATGCCAGTAAAAATGTCTTGGCAAACAGGCTAGAACAGTTTGAGGGTAGCTGACAGGCCTCAAATCCATTGCTAAGTTATGGTACTGTCTACCCAAGCATATGCAGACTTTCCCCAGTGGAACAGGTAGATGAGAACAATTTGTTCCAATGGCCATGAAGGCAGCTGAAGCAGGCTCTGTGGAGCACTTAGAGCTTGGTCAGACATTGAAGATGCCTAGTTCATCCACTGCATCCCTGGCCATAGCAAGTCACCTTGACTTTTGTTTTGCCACTAGACTTAAGTGACTCTGGAAGAGAGAGTGAAACTGAAAACTTTGTGTAACTTTGCTTCACTTGAATCCAATTCACACACAAGTCATGACATCAACTTGTAATGTCATTGGTCCTTTTCAATAATCTAGGGTGAATAACAACAAAACAATTACTCATGTATTTCCTATTTCCTTCTAGAGGTAACCCTGCCCCAGGAAAAATCCAAACAAAAAGAACCGATGCATACAAGTTCCAAAGTATGAAGGACTAATGTTTTTCTGAGAAAACGTTATCACAATTTTTTACACTTTGAATAATGATCTGTTGTCATTTTGTATCGGTAAACCCATATCTTATCAGATCATGTTCATACTTGGCCCATGTGTCCAAAATCAATGTCACATGTTTCTAGGCCCACAAAACAAAGTGAAAGAGTCTTGGGCACCACTGACTGCTTCCTGGTACCACGTGTAGGATCAATTGTAGTCTAGCGTAGTACTCCATTTCATAAATCTAACGCCTGTCATTGTCTCAGCAGTGAGGTGCCCTTTGGGGGATGAAGCTTGAGTCCTTGAGGGTCACTCCATTTCCTCTTGACTTGTATCACTTCTTGTAGCCCCTCATCATGCAGTTGGTCCTGTTCATTGTCATCTGAGGACAGCTAAGGCAAAGTGGAAGGCAACAAAAATGGTAGCCACCTTGATGGCATATGCTTTGCTTGACGTCTGAGACTCTCAACTGCACTTTCATGAGATAAAGGCTCAGCTCTGTGCATGTCACAGAGTATCTTCACTCCTTCCATGGATTTAGTCATTGCTTGCCTGGCCTATGAGACAAGTACCTACCTTGTCATTCGTTTTACTTGACTTATCTTTTCATTTATTTATTTATTTGTTTACTTTTTGGAGGGGGAAAGGCAGGGTAACTGGGGTTAAATGACTTGACCAAGGTCACATGGCTAATTTTTGTGTTAAGTGTCTAAGGTCACATTTGAACTCGGGTCCTACTGACTCCAGGGCTGGTGCTCTATTCACTGGGCCACCTAGCCATCCCTTCTCTGACTTATCATGCACCCTTGCATAGCTCATAATTTCTGGTAGGAAGCATTCAACTTAGTACCAGGCAAGATGGAAGTCACCGTGCTGTCAGTTCATACTTGAAATTGAACTATATCTATATAGACATGGAACTTCTAGTCACAAGCCAGAAATCGCAGTTTATGTATGAGATAATGAGTCTTGCTGTCAGTAAGTCTTAGGATCATAAGATCATAGATTTAGAGGCCATGGAGACCAACCACTTTCTTTTACATATGGGGAAACAGAGTGAGAAAAAGGAAGAAACTCCTCCAACTGCAAAGGACATTATATCTATTTATCTATCATACTATATACGTATATAGTATGTGTATGTATGAGTATATGTACACAATACATATATATGCATACATATGTATGTTTTAATGGTAACCATAATTTGAAGCTCTTCCCTGACCCTTAATAAGCCTAAGGGAATCTGAAAACCTTCCCTGATTTGAAGATTTTCTCTGCCCCTTAATAGGTTGAATGTAATCAGCCTATTATGTGATGGGAGGAGTTTGCTAAAGGGTGGAGCAGAGCCCACAGGCAGCTGGGAGTCAGAGTAGCTAGATAGTGGGGGGGGGGGGTGGAGAGAGAGAGAGAGAGAGAGAGAGGATGCACCCATGAAGACAACTAGGCTTTTGAGTGTTGGTTTGTGGGAAGGCTAAAGGATGATGTGTCTCTCTGCTGCATTGTGGTCTATTAACTTCTTTGCTGCTATGATGGATTTGGTTTTGTGGTGTTGGGATTTGGTCTTCTGTTGTTTGACTAAATGTTTTGCTTCTGTCTTCTACATGGAGAGTCTTGTTTTATTTTGTGATTGAGAACTATGCTGGCATATTTATATTGTGTTGGTGATACATATGTGTGTGTATGTATATGTGTATGTAGGTGTATGTATGTATGTTTATGTGTGTATATGTGCATGTATATGTATATGTATGTGTATATGTATGTGTATATGTATATGTATATGTATATGTATATGAATAAAGGGGACTGAGCAGTTTCAGTTCTTAAACTATTTGTTGTTCAGTCATTCAGTTGTGTCTGGCTCTTTGTGACCCTGTATGGGGTTTTATTGGCAAAGGTACTGGAATGTTTGCTGTTTCATTCTCCAGTGGAATAGGCAAACAGAGAGAGGTTAAGTGACTTACCCACAGTCACACAGCTAGTGAGAGTCTGAGGTTGTATTTGAACTCAGGTCTTTCTGACTCCTGGCCCCCTAGCTGCCTCCATTAAACTTTACTAACATAGTAATTATCAAAACTATTTGGTATTGGCTAAGAAATAAAAGGTTGTTCAGTGGAACACATTAAATACATAACAGAAGCAAATGAACCTAGTAGCCTAGTGATCAATAAACTGGAAGACTCTTATTACTAGGGCAAGGACTCATTATTTGACAAAAAATAGCAGGCAGAGCTGGAAAGAAGTCTGGTAGAAATAGGTTTAGACTGGTATCTCACACTATGCACTAAGATAAGTTTCAAATAGATAAATCACTTAAATATAAGATGTCACATCATAAATAAATTAGAACAACAAGGAAGAAATTGTCTTTTAAAACTAGGGACAGGGAAAGTATTCAAGAACAAAAAAGGGAAAGGATCCCAGAAGATACAGTGGACAATTTTTATTTCATACAACTAAAAAGTTCTTGCATACATAGAAACGATACATTTAGAAATAGAAAGGAAACAGTTAACAAGGAATAAAATCTTTGCAACACATTTCTCTGATAAAGATATTAAACATTTCCAAGACATATAAGGAATTGACTCAAATTTATAATGATGAACCATTCCCCAATTGCCAAGTAGCCAAAGGATATGACCAGATACTTCTTAAAGGAAGTGCCAAACTATCTATGAACATGTGAAAAAAATAATTGAAATCATCATAATTAGAGAAATGCACATAAAAACAATTCTGAGGTTTCACCTCACATTGATCAGAATGGCAAAGATGAAAATGAAAAGGGAAATGACCTTGCACCTAGAGATTCCATTATCAAGGTTATATCCCCCAAAAGATCATTGATAAAAAAGTCCATATATACCAAAATCTTCATAGCAGCACTTTCAGTTATATCAAAGAATTAGAAGGTAGATGTCCATCTGAATGGGTAATGTCTAGACCAGTGGTTCTCAACCTTCCTAATGCTGTGACCCTTTAATACAGTTCCTCATGTTGTGGTGACCCCCCAACCATAAAATTATTTTCATTGTTACTTTATAACTGTAATTTTGCTACTGTTACGAATCTATCTGATATGCAGGATGTATTTTCATTGTTACAAATTGAACATAACCCACAGGTTGAGAACTGCTGGTCTAGACAAATTATTGTACATGAAGTTAATGGAATATTATTGAGCTGTAAGATCACAAATGTGATGAATACAGAGAAGGATAGAAAAAGTCACATGAACTGATGCAGAGTAAAGTAAGCGGCTGAGGAAACAATAAAACAATATCCACAATGACTGCTACAGTGTAAATGGTAATAAAAATAACCACACAAGGAAACCACATGTTGGAGGGGCTGCGGAAAAAAAGGACACACGCGCTATTGGTGATATTATGAATGCGTCCAGTGCCAGTCATTCTGCAAAGGAATTTGAAACTATGTCCCCATAGTTACTAAGCTTTGCAAACCTTCTGACTCAGTAATACCACTAATAGGCTTAAACTCCAGAGGGATCAAAGAAAGAAAGAAGAAATTGACCCACTTATAGAAATATATTTATAGCAGTGGCAAAAAAAAAAAAAACCCAACTGAAAACCAGATTGTTGCCTACCTATTGGAGATGGCTAAACAAATTGTGGCATAGAATATAATGGAATATTATTGTACCAGAAATGATAAAATGAACAGTCTCAGAGATAATTGGGGAGACCTATTATGAACTGATGTAGAGTGAAGTAAATAGAACCAGAAGAACAATTTAAAAACAACATTATAAAGACAACTTGGAAAGATTTGAAAACTTGGATCAAGACAAAGACCACACATGATTCCATTGGAGCACAGATGAAGCATGTTGCTCATCTTCTAAGAGAGAGGTGCTCGACTCAAACATGCAATGACATGTTACTTTTGGACATGGCGAATGAGAGAATTTTCTTTGCTTGACTATACATATTTGTTATAAAAATAGATGACTTCAATTGCATGAAATTGAAAAGTTTCTGCACAAATAAAATTAATACACCTATGATGAGAAGAGAAGCAGCAGCATGGGAAAACAACCTTTCTACCAAATTTCCCTTCCCTTCCTTTCCCTTCCCTTCCCTTCCCTTCCCTTCCCTTCCCTTCCCTTCCTTCATTTTGTACTCCCTTTGTACTCCCAGAAGCTAGCTCAGTGCCTGGTACTCAGTATATTCTTAATAAATACTATTTGAATTGAATAGCATCTAAACTGTTAGCATTATTATAGAAGAAATTCCTGCTCTAGGAAGGTTGGATAAAATGTCCTTTAATTTAGAGGCACTGTATTTCAGTGGGAAGAGCTGGAGACCAGGGTTTGTATCTTCCCTGTATATTTCTTCCTAGCTGTGAGTGTGCTAACCTTGGATATGTTAATTCCCCTCTCTGTATCTCAGTTTCTTCATCTAAAAATGAAAGGGTTCAATTAGATGTTCCCTAAGGTCTATTCCAGCTCTGAATCTGCAGTCCCTTCTAGCTCTGAACTTCCGTGATTTTGCCTGCCCTCAGATCCACTGTTTCCCTTCTTCCTCCCCTCCAAAGTTCACTTTTCCAAAGGACTGGATGCCTGTTGGATCACTTCAAAGGCTCCTGTCTCCAAGGAGGGCCTCATCAAAGGTTCCATGCTATTAAAGATAATTCCAGGCTATTGAGTTAGTCCTTTTCAATGGATGAGGACTGCTCTCAGCAGAGGCTATTCCTCAGCTGGCATTCATCCCTTCCTCCATAGAGCACCAGGGTTGGGTTTCTCATTTGAAGGTGTCAAAGTCCCTGACAGCTCCCCTTTCTACTATTTCCACAACACTAGCCTCTGGCTTCAAAGCCTTGTTAGTCCCATACAGTCTTTGGGGTCTTTGGAGAAAGAACCTGCTTTGGTAATTAGCATCATTAACTGGGGATTTTTAAAGTCAGGTTCTGGGGCTATATTTAGTAACTCAGCTGAAAAGCGACTAATTGGGCTGAGCCCCATGGAAGGACCTTCCATTCCCAGGGAACAGGCATCTGAGGATAATGCCTTATCATTTCTCCACCACATGGGGGGCAGGGCTGCCAGTTTTCAAAGCCCTTAATCAGAACTCACCAAGATGCTTGGGGCAAAGCCAGGTCAGAATAATGAGATTTAGAGCTGGAAATCATCTAGTCCAAAGCTTAGGGGAGGAAACCAAGGAGGAAACCAAGGTTCAGTGAGAGGAAATGACTTACCCAAGGTAGTAAATAGCAGATGTGGGAATCACAGCCAAGTCTCTTGACTCAACGCTCCAAATCCTGGGTTCTTTAGGCAGATTGTCTTCCAAGAATCTAATAGGAAAACAAGGAACACGTTTTAATCATTTAACCCAAGAGTACAAACAATCAGGAAACCAGAGTCCTAGTCTCAGCCTTGTAAAGCTGAGGGCAAGCCATAACTCCTCAGGTTAGTTCTCAGGGTTGCTGCAAGGAATCATGAGAAAATTTTAAATATGAAGCATAAGTGCTTTGCAAACCTTAAAGTGCTATGTAAATCGTAGCCATTATTATCATCTTCTTCATCTTCATCATCATCTTTATCCTCCTCCTCCTCATTTGTTATGGGCCTCAGTTTCATTAGCTGCAAAATGAGTATTATAATATCTGAACTACCTGTTTTTTCTCTTGAAAACTTTATGTCTTCCAGTGCCCTGTTATACATTATCAGCTAATGTGTTCTTGACTACCAGCCAGGACCTTAGGGAGAACTGTTGCCATCTGTCTGCTAGGGAGCAGGAACCTGGAGAGGAAGTAGGAAGATTTTGCAGGCTACTTTAGTGACTTTGTCATTGAGCCAGCTGAGTTCTCAAGGGGCCCTTGGAATCACAGAGCCTGTGCAGGGCATGCTGGCACATTCTGCACACTTTCACTGTGTACTACATACATGGCCATGCTTGGGTTATTGGGAAATGGTGAGCTTGAGTTAAGTTACTAGGCATTACATATGGACTATTTGTGCCCTGCTATAATGGCAACCACACTGGCATACCCAGGATGACTGTTAGCACAGGTTCTTAGATCTGCTTTACTAGGAAAGATAGCTATTCAAGGGATCAACAATCTTTTTCATTACATTCATTAGTTCAGGGGAAAAGTCTGCACCCTGAACTTCAGAAAGAATATATACAGAGAAATTATAAGCAGAGAAATAAAGACCAACAGACAGGGCTTCTAACTGTCTGAGAAATTAGCACAGAACTGTCTGACCAAGGCATATGTAATTACCAGAGAGAGAGAAGCACCAACATCTGGGTTTTTCAAAGGTGGGGTGGGGGAGGGGGCCCTTAATGGCTACCCAGAGTCTCATCTGGTCAAATCATACCAAAGCAAAATGCTAACCTTAGAGTACATATATATACCCTTTTTAGAGCCAGAGGGCATCACAACCCTCCTGACTCAGTGCCTAATTAGAAATTAACATAAGTGTGAAAGCCTTCCTATTAGCAAGCCTCCCCTAAGCAAACTTCCCTTAATGGGCTCCATGTGACCTATTACAGGAAGATCTTATATCCCATTAACATTATACCTCTTTATGGTGGAGCCTTTCAAGCTCTTATTGGTCTGATTAGCCAAAGTCAGACACACTCTACCTTAATGTAGTGATGTCATTTTGGTCCTCTTTGAGAACGGACAACAATAAACCAACTTAGGTATGACTGTCTGCCCTAGCATTGTCCTATGTATACAGTAGAATGGATCCCTTGCCTGGGTGTCAGAAATTTAACTTATTTCAATTCAGTGAATGTCTACTAAGCACCATTAAATGTTTTACACACACACACACACACACACACACACACACACACACACACCCCACGAGGAGTCAAGAAGACCTGAATTCAAATCTAGCTTCAGACCCTTACTAGCTATGTGACTCTGGGCAAGTCACTTAACCTCTATTTGCTTTATTTTCCTTGTCTGTGAAATGGAGATAATAATAGTGCCTACTCCTATGGTTGTGGTGAGGATCAAATGAGGCATTAATTGTGTAAAGTTCTTAGCAGAGCCTCTGGCACATAGTAAGCACCATATAAATGTTGGCTATCGTCATCGTCATCATCGTTGTCATCATTGTCGTCATCATCTAAACACACTCAGCCAGAGCTTTATATATGTATTCATATACATTGACATATGTGTATACATGTATATATGTCCACATACACACATATTTAGCCATATCTATAACAAAGATTCAGCTGTCAAGTATATAATATAGTGGGAGGGGGGAGAAATATATCCAAATAGGAATGATAAGAGGGAAAATGAAACGAGAGTATAGAAAATAAAAAAGTTAATAAGGAATTGAAATTGAATGTAAATTAGGAGATGTTAAAAGAGTCTTGAGCAGTCCTAAATGAATTCAAGGCAGCAGGAATGAACAAACTATGTCTCAAGAAACTGAAAGTACTGGTGGTTATGCTTTCTGAGTCACCATCAATGGTCTTTGAAACATGGGGAACCTGAGAGGTGCCAAAAGATTAAAGATAGGCAGATCTTTTTTAAAAAATGGAAGCGAAATCTTTTGTTGTCATTTAGTGAACTTGACTTACATTTATGGCAAAAATTATAGAATGCATTACTCAAATGAGTTTTGCGGGCGTTAGGAAGGGAAATGGTGATCACCAGAAAAGGCTATGTTGCACTAATACACAGTTGGTAGAATTGCTATAAGTCCAATCATTCTGGAAAGTGATTTCAAATTCTGCTTGGAGAGAGATGAAAATGTCCATATCTTTTGCCCCAGAGATGCCATGGCTAGGTATATACCCAGAGGAGGTGGAAGGTGGAAAAAAAGGAGCCATATCCACCACAATACTTATAATGACACCTTGTGTGATTGAAAAGAATGAGAAACAAAGTTGATGCCAGCTGATTGGGGAATGGCTAAACAGCTTGTGGTATCTGAATGTAATGTAATGTTGCTGCATCTTAGGAAATGATGACTATTAGGAATATAGAAAAACAGAGGAAGATATAGAAACAAATGTAATGTGAAATAAACAGAAACAGGAAAACTATATACAATGAGTACAGTTATGTAAATGAAAAGAATGACAAGGATAAAAAATATAGCAGCACTTTTTGTAGTTACAAAGAATTGCAAGCAATGTAGATGCCCTTTTAGTTGGGGAAAACCTAAACAAATTGCAGTGTGTGTGTGTGTGTGTGTGCATGTGTAAGGCATGCATGTTGTGTGTAGGTTCATATTATTTTATATTTGTAAAATAATAATAGGTAGATTTTATATGGCATGTTAAGGCTTGAAAAATGCTTTCCACATATTATGTTATTGATCTATACAACAACTCTGTGGTGCTCTTAGTATATATAATTTACAGATGAGGAAACTGAGGCTGAGAGGTTCAGTTACTAGGTTCATATAGCTATTAAGTGTCTAACTTAGGATTTGAACTCAGGTCTTTTTGACCCTAAATTCAAACTCCAGACAGTTCCACTTGGTATCAATGTGACTTGTCTACTCTTTCCAGGAGCCACTGAGATTCTTGCCTGTAGGGGAGCAGGAGATGCCCGCTCTGTTCTTCTCAGAGAGAGGGGTACCAAAGGACGGTTATATCTACTTGCCCTTTTAAATCTTGTTAGTTTCTGGAAATGATTTTTGGGTTCAAACTGATTCTGTGATTGCTATCCCTTAAGCAGCAAAAGGGACCAGGTTATATCATCATCCTCATAATAATATTTATTATTATATATTATATTTATTAATATATTATTATTATATTATTATGTGTTAGGTACTGTACTAAGTTCTTTACAATTATTCTCTCATTTGATCCTCCCAGTAACCTTGGAAAGTAGGTGTTATTGTTAACTTTATTTTACAGATGAAGAAACTGAAGCAGACAGAGTTAAATGACTTGTCCAGGGTCATACAACTAATAAGTGTCTGAGGCTAGATTTGAACTCAGGTTCCTGGTTCTAGGCCTGGTGGTCAATCCACTGTTCCACCTCGCTGCCAAAGGTTTGGTCTGTCCTATCAAATTATTTTTTTCTTTTTAAAATTTTTCTTCATTTTTAATTTATGGAATAAAACAAGAATTTCATTTATATAGTATAATGAAAATGATTGCATATTAAACTGCAAATCTATTATGTACAACTTGCTATTTCTTTTAAATATATAATAAAGTTATCATGTAAATCTCTTCCCTGCCTTTTTTTCTTCTCTCCCCCTGCCCTAGAGATGGCTACCATTAGACACAAATACGTATTGTGTGTGTGTGTATATATATATATATATATATATATATATATATATATATATACACACATATATATATGCATACATGTTTTTGTGTGAGTAAAATCATTCTATACATACTTCTATTTATCAGTTCTTTCTCTGAATACAGACAGTGTCTTCCTTTATGTATTCTTTGTAGTTAGCGCAGGTATTTACAGTAGTCAAAATGACTTATTTGCTCAGAGGTGTTCTTAAACCAATACTCCTGTTACTGTATACAACCTTATCTAGGTTGTATTTAGCTCTTTATCACTTCAGGCAAGTCTATCCACGTTTTTCTAAGATCGTCAAGCTCATAATTTCTTACAGCACAGTAGTATTCCATCACAATCACATACCACAACTTGTTCAGCCATTCCTGAATTGACAGGCATCCCTACAATTTCCAGTTCTTTGCCACCACAAAGAGAGCTGCTATAAATATTTTAGAACATGTAGGTTCTTTTCCTTATCATCTTTGGAAACAGACCAAATTGTGGTATTGTTGGGTCAAAGGGTATAGGCAATTTAATGACTCTTTGGGCATAATTCCAGTTCATAATTCTACCAACAATGAATGTGTCCCAATAAAATTATAAAATAAAATAAAACTATTTGCCTCAATTATAAATACATATATATATTCCATTGCATTCATGCATCATAATTTGTTTAGCTATCTACCAATCCTCATTATGTTTGTTCCATTATATATATATGCATATATAAAATCTCTATATATGTATTACATGAATTGGTGTATCATATGTTCATTGATATGATTCCTGCTGATGAAGAATTCTCTCTACCATTGTGATTTAGCACCAGTTCCACAACCTGCAGTTTTGGAAAATTCCTTTGGAGTGCTGAAAATTAAATGACTTTCCCAGCCAGTCGGTATCTGAGAGAAGACCCCAAATGAAGTGAACGGTGTGAAGCGGAAATTCATTGTCTTATGTTGAATTCTCTTTTTGTGTTGTGCTGCGAACATGGAAAAGTTCCTTTTTTCTGTCTTTCTGTATTTAAGTTCAAATGAATAAATAAAAAAAGAAAGGAAAAGTAAGCCCCAAATGAGGTCATGCGGAGTCAGACAAGACAGAAACCGGCGAAGAACAGCCACGAATCATCTTCTTTCATCATGTTTTATATGTGATGCTGTACTCCTAGTCCCAATATCTGCTAAGGAGATGAAGCGGTAGCTTCTGGACTCTTTTGACCTTCTTGTTGTTGTAAATACTACAATTCATTAAATTTCTCTAAGAATTGGTAACAGTCAAAACCTCTTTCCTTTTTGCCGTTGTTTGGTCGTTTCAGTCGTGTCTGACACTCAGTGACCCTATTTGGGGTTTTCTTGGCAAAGATACTAGAGTGGTTTGTCATTTCCTTCTCCAGCTCATTTTACAGATGAGGAAACTGAGGGAAATAGGGTGAAGTGACTTGCCCAGGGTCACACAGCTAAGAAGTGTCTGAGGGTAGATTAGAATTCAGGCAGAGGAGTCTTTCTGACTCCAGACCCAGGACTCTATGCACTATGGCGCCACCTAGTGGCCCATGGTGGTAGGTCTAGCTGATCTCAAATTGACTTTCTCAAAATCCTACAAATCAGCGCAGCATGGTAACAAGAAGAGCCCTGCATTGGGGGTAAGGAGACCTGGGTCTGATACTGTTCTTGCTGCTGACTTGTTGCGTGGTTTTGGGGAAATCACCATCACTCTCTGAGTTTCAGGGTTCTCATCTGCAGAGGTTTGACCAGATGATCTCTAAGAATCTTCCTAACTCTAAATCCTAGGATCACAGAACAAAAAATCATAGATTTAGTGCTAGATCTCCTTATTTGATGGTGGTTCAGTGGTGATAACACCAGGCCTAGAGGCAAGAAGACCTGCGTTCGAATCCGGCGTCAGACACTTAATTGCTGGATAACTCTGGATAAGTCACTCTATTTTGCCTCAGTTTCCTTATCTGTAGGATGAGCATTATAATTGTGCCTTTTCTCCCAGGGTTGTTGTGAGAATCAAATAGACAATAAGTGTAAGCCGCTTAGCCCAGGCCCTAGGATGTAAAATGTACCATATAAATGCTTATTTCCCGCCTTCCCCTATAGATGAAGAAACAGGCTCAAAGAGAATGAATGTTACCCCATGTTGCACAGCTAGTAAGTGTCCCAGGAAGGATTCAAACTTGGGTTCGAGTACAGCTCTCTACTACATAGTGAATGGAGGTCTCTTCGAAGATCCTATGATCCCGAAGGGCCATTAGCCCCAGTTACCTCTGAGGTTGCATTCAAATCTAACTCACCGCCTACCTCCTACTCCAACAGATTCAGGGCCAGGGCCTTCCCATCGCATCCTGGCCATCCTCTAATGTGGCTTCCCTGCACCTCCTCAAAGGCCTTTGTTTTGTCTGGTGAGTGCATTCATCAGCTTTCCACGGCTCAGTAATTCCTGAAATTCTCTTTCCATTAAAAATAAATACCCCATTTTACATCCTGAGATGTTCCCGACATTTGATTGTATTTGCTGTGGCGGGCTATATTGAGAACTATAAAATCATAAAACAACTATTAATCCCCTGTATCTGCCTGTACCTAATTTTTATTAAAAAAATATATTGCACACTGGCTAGCTTGTAAATTATCATGAGCTTGAGAAGGCTTTGGCTGCATCTGTTCAAAAGCAGCGAGGACTGAGATGAGGAACAGCTTACTGAGGAACGTTCGGGCCTCCCGGGGAGTGCTACTAAGGTAGCAGTTTGAGAGGGGTCAGAAGGGAGAGTTGGAGCTGCAGAGAGCCAATACTATCGGAGATGAACCAGGCAAGTGTCATGGAAGAATGAAGCTGCATTCATTCATCTGAGATTCCTTCCATCCTTCACCTTTCCGATGGCTCTGCTAAAAGCAGCTGTGTTTCGAGGGTCACAGAGAAAAATTATCTTCCTTTCTTCCCCCCCGAGTCTCTTCAGTTAGGGTGTTTGATTTGACCTAGGTCTAAGAGAGGCATAGTCTCATCGAGTTAAGAGCTGGGGGGCTTCTTGTTCAAAGCCATACCTAAGGGGAGAGGGGGAGTCTATTGAAGATGGTTCTAGGTACCAAATCTGGTGGGTGCCAATTGCATTTGAAGACCATCAGAAGCCTAGAAAGAACAGATATTAGAAGCAATTCAGCAATAACAGTTGATTCCTCCCTCCCCCCACCCTATTTCTCCCTTTGTGTCCAACACTTTGTGACCTTATTCACATTATTTCTTGGCACAGACACTGGAGTGGCTTGCCATTTCCTTCTCCAGCTCAGTTTACAGATGAGAAAACTGAGGCAAACAGGGTGAAGTGACTTTCCCAGGGTCACACAGCTTAATAAGTGTCTGAGGCCAGATTTGAATTCAGGTCCTCCTGACTCCAGACTTGGCACTCTGTCCACTGCACTACCAGCAATAAGTACCTTGTGAGGTCCAGGTGGGAAGGTCCACACTTATACACAGGAAGTTTTCATGGTGGAATTCTGTAGGTTTTAAAGGGTGGGTAGGAATTCACTTGAGATGCGGGAATGAATAGAGATAAGGGGAGCTAGGTGGCACAATGGATAGAGGACTGGACTGGAAGTTGGGAAGACTCATCTTTATGTGTTCTAATCTGGCATCAGACACTTACTGACTATATGACCCTGGGCAAGTCATTTAACCCTATTTGCGTCAGTCTTCTCCTCTGTAAAATGAGTTGGAAAAGAAAAATGGCAGTATCTTTCCCAAGACAACCTCCACTGGGGTCATGAAGAGTCAGACAAGACTGAAAATGACCGAACAACAACAACAAGGGACAGAGAGCTGGCCTCTGTGTCAGGAAGACCTTTGCCCAGGCTCAGTCTCTGGCATGCACTGACTGAGTGAGACTGAGTAAGTCTGGGTAAACTGTGTCACTTTCGAGCATCCAGGCTCCTCTCTAATATTTTAAGTTGCAGCTCTTCATCGGCGAAGGGAGCTTTCACTATACCAGTGAAATTCTAGGCTGCCTTAAAATACAAAAGGATCCCAGAGTCGGTAGGGGATAGCATTCTGTGAATAATACTCAGGGTTTTGAGAATAAAGGCATCTTCAGAGATCAGAGAGCAGGACAAGTCCTGTTTGACTAGAGAATAGGGTTCTCAGAGCTAAGGGTGAGAAAGCATTGGAAAGATAGAAGAGCCTTGAATGCCAAGTTAAGAAATGGGAACTTTATGCTGTAGGTTTTGCATGACTAAGTCAAAGAAGAAAAAAAGATTATTCTTTCAGCAGTGATATGAAAGATGAATTGGAGCAGGAGGGAGGTGGAAGGGAGGGAGGAACGAAGGGAGAGAGAAAGAGAGAGAGAGAGAGAGAGAGAGAGAGAGAGAGAGAGAGAGAGAGAGAGAAAGAGAGAGAGAAAGAGAGAGAGAGCGCGCTGAGGTGGGAGGACTTGTTAAGAGCCTAAAACCTTAAAGGGATCTATAAATGGGACTTGGCGTTATCATTACGATGACTCCCTCGGCATGTGCTATTTACATCACGACAGATGTATTTGTCTGGTGTGAGCTGAGACAAGGCTCCTTAATGGTCCTTACTTTAGAAGCAATCACCATCACACATCCTTCCCTGAGTGTTTTACACCCCTCAAAATGATGTGTTTTCTTTAGCACTTTGAGGTTACTTTCAATCCCTTTCCCCCTGAGGCATAAGCCCCATAAGTAATACTGACTGGTTAAACAGGAAAGCAAACCTTCCACAGTCACAGACAGGGTACGATAGCTCCTAATTTCTTGCTTCCTGATAGATCTCAGTCGCTGGCACTATTTGCTCATGGTTCCTAGACTCTGACCTGAGGGAATAAAACAGTTCAGCTAGAGATATTAACTTTTCCTTTTTCTGTATCGACACACTGACCCCCGCCCCCCCAAGTCTTTCATGGGGCTGGCGTCCAGAGGCAAGGCATTATTGTTTGGAAAGGTTATAGGTTCACAACATTTAGAACTGAAATGGATCTTAGGCCAGATACCTAGTCCAGCCTTCTCTCTTTCCAGATGAGGAAAACTGAGGATCATGGAGGTTTACTACTTGGGAATGCTGGTGGCATGATCCCATTTGACAGGTCACTGTCTGTTTCATGCTCACCTTGATGGTGATACCCTCCACCAGACAGCAGCTTGGGATAAAATGTCAAGCTCTCTTCTACAGGTCTCAGAGAGCACATTATCTCTGTAAGGTTTGTTGGTGGCTATGTTTTTGTTAGTCCTATTAGTCTAGGGCTGTGGCCTATGTGGATTTATCCAATTAGTCTCTTAGCTCAGCCTTCACCCATTAGGAAGACTGCCCTTCTCCCTCTGTGTTATATTTTGATGACGTTAACATGTTTTAACATTATATAATTCTTGTGCCCTTAAAAGCAAAATGAATAAAATCAAATGTGTTAAACCTTAAAATCAAGGCCTTTCTGAAAACAAGCTGTTCCTGTTAAACCTAGGCAACCCCAAACCAGTCTACAGGCAGGATCCAAACCCTGTAGTTGTAGACATCATTATGGTGCTTAGACTAAGACCTCCCTGTCCATTGCTACTAGCAAGTATCCCCATTTCTCTTCCATTTGGGGCCTTCAAGGACTCACCTTGGCACTAATTCCTCCTTTCAAGAACTTTCCTCACTCGCTGCTCTGTTGTTCCCTAGGAACTCTTTTTAATCACTTATTGGTATGACCTCTTCATCCTCTGGGCAGGATAGGGGCCTTGACCCTTGCAGCAGAGTCCTTGTTAGTGGAGGGGGTAGAGTTAGGATAGACTGAGATACAGAAACTTCTTTTAAGTCTTCTTCTCAAACCTGAGTTTGGTTCCTCCCATTCCCACATTCTGTTCACTTGCAATTCCTAGCCAGTAACTTCTACCAAATCCCTACCTCTTAGGGGTTCTTTTCTCATTTTTATCTGAAGGCAAGACCACTCTTGGAAGCTTTAAGAGCAGGAATGACCTAAAGCATGAGGCTCATTCTTGCTGTACCTTCCTTCCCTAGCCTGGTAGAGCAATGAGGAGAGGGCCACAAACATTCACCCAGCTCCTAAACAGCAGAGTCAAGATACTAATTCAAGCCCTCTGAATCCACATACAAAGCCCTTGCTCCTTGGGGTCTGTGGCTTTTTGGGGGTGGGGTGGGAAATATATATGTTGACAACTGCATTTTATGTAATTGATTTTCTTTGTAATTATACAAATTTCATTCTCTGCATTTAAAAACATAATTTGGAGGCAGCTATGTGGTGCAATGGATAGAGCACTGGACCTGGAGTCAGGAAGACTTTTCTTCTTCATGAGTTCAAATCCAGATTCAAACATTTACTAACTGTGTGACCCTTGGCAATCCTGTTTGCCTCAGTGTCCTCATCTGTAAAATGACCTGGAGAAGGAAATGGCAAATCATTCTAATATCTTTGCCAAGAAAACCCCAAATGGGTTCATAAAGAGTCAGACAGGACTGAAACAACTGAACAACAACAAATTCTGAGGAGGGGTCCATAGGTATCATTGCATCGCCAAAGGGTTCCATGATACATATAAGGTTAAGAACCCCTGACTGATCCTATTTTGTCTCTGCTACAGCCAGCTTCCATGTTAACTCTTGTTCATTGCACTACAGAGTTACTGCTATGGGCTTCGTACTTGGTTCTGTCCTCAGGGAGGGCTACTTAGGGTGGTAGTGGTTGATCCTTCCACATTTCTAGTTCCCTGTCTCTCTCCTTTCCCAGTGTTGACAGACTATTTCCCCTGGTATGAAGGAATGTATGTTGGGTCTGTAGCCACAAGAGGTGACAATAGGTTCAAATCTCAGTTGGGTCATAGCTGGGTGGTGTGTAGCTGAGTGCCTGGCCTGGAGTCAGGAAGACCCGAGTTCAAATCTAGCCTTGGATGTCTATTAGCTGTGTGCTCCTGGATGAGTCACCTAGTTGCTATTTGCCTCAGTTTCCTCATCTGTAAAATGGGGGTAATAATAGCACCTTTTGTTGTCAAGATCAACTGAGATAATATATTGTAAATCCCTCAGTAAGTGCCATCTAAATATTAGTTATTTTTATTACCATTAATCCAGCCTTGGGCCAGTCATTTAACCTCTACGAGTCTGTGTATTTCTCTGTAAAATGAGGGTGGTTAAATCAGAAAATCTTCACAGCCTTCCGCAGCTCTGAAACCCATGAGGTTTCCTAGTCCTGGAAGAAGGACCAAGATCCAATGTCTCCAACAGGAATTCTGATCAGGGCAAAAACAAACAAACCAACAAGTTAGGGGGCAGTTCTCTTCTTCCTTCCTCCCAGCCCTGATGTCAGGCTACAGATTAAGAGACTGGAATTTAGCCTTTTTCAATTATACAGCTCCTTATCTTTCTCTTGGGGGGCCTGCTGTCGGTGATTGACGTTACAGTGATGTAGGAGAAAAAGAGTATCAGGAACTACCAGCTGCTTCCCTAGGAACACCAGAGCACAAATCTCTTTGGCTGGCTTGCTGGCTTTTTCTAAAGCAAATCTACAAGCGGATTTACATGTGTTCTAGAGACATGTCATGTAATACCAACCATCCTGGCTGATGTTGGATAATGCAGGCTGACAAGATATATGGTTGAGGAGGGGGAGAGGGGTACGAGGAGGGGAGCCGAGTGGAGGAAGAGTCCTCTTTGATCAGTGATATTTATAGTCAAATGTGTATCTCGATTTCTTCCTCAGTCTTCCTTAATTGTAGGGTCTCTATTTTTCCTGATCTTGGAGCTTTTAGGGGAGCATAAAGCGCCAGCTTTTAGATTCAATTCCATTTTAATACAAAAACATTTACTAAGTGCATTCTATGTTCAATGCATTAATGCAGAACATTGAGAATATATTTTATATATATGTGTGTATATATACATATACATATACATGCACACATACATGCATATACACATATACATATATACCATCCTGTATCCTAAAGGAGTTTATGGTCTAATGGGTGCTAGGGGAGATGAGACATGGCATGTACATGGTGAGGTAGGCCGACAGGTAGGATGTGATATAATAAAAGCCAGCATTTTTATCATGTAGCCAGTTACTGTGCTTAGAACTTTACAAGCATTATTTTAATTGATGCTATTATTATTCCCATTTTCTAGTTGAGGAAACTGAAGCAAACAGAGGTTCAGTGACTTCCCCAAGGTCACACAGCTAGTAAGAGTCTAAGGACAACTCTTCCTGGTTCTGGCTCCAGGACCACTGTTCTGGCCACTGCCACACCTTAAAGATATGATCAAAGGGGAAATTCAATCAAAGCACACTAAGGAAAATTTGAGGAGGGAAAAATCACCTGAGAGGTGATTTTTGAATTTGCTGCTTATTCACTGTGTGACCTTGGGTAAATCATTTCTCCTCTTGGCATCTTGGTTACTCCCTCTTTGTAATTGTAATTTGAAGATTTTTCCCTGCCCCTTAATAGACCAAATGTAATCACATTGAATCCACTGTGGGAGGATCTTGTTGAAAGGGTGTATCAGGAAGGAGCAGAGAGAGAGCACTAGTAGAGCTGGGAGCAAGCAGCATGGAGGCAGAGCATGTAGTGTGAGTGAGAGAGGGGCATTTTTACTTAAGGGAGCCTGTTTTGTTTTGAAGGCCTGATGGAAGGAAGGCTTGAGGATGTTGGTACTTCCTCACTGGTTACATGTACCAACTTCTTGATTGCGTTGATGGATTTGGCTTTCTGATGTTCGAATAAATGTTTCAGTTCTGTCTTCTATGTGTAGAGTCTGTTACATTTTGTGATTCAGAACTACACCAGCATATTCATAGCCACTGTAGGCACTGTGAATATTGCATTGGCATTATATGTAATAAGGGTTTTTTTGGTAGGGGGGAGACAAAATTATTTCTAATGACTCAGCTCAGGGGATCAAGGAAGGCTTCACAGAGAAGTTGGCACCTGAGATCAGCCATCTGGTTCAAGGGCAGCTCCCCAGGACTGAAAGGAGTGCTGTCTCATTTTGTGAATTCCTCCCATCCCTCACACATGCTTTAAAAAAAAATCTGGCTTCTACCTTACTTGAAGAACTAGGACAAAGAGCTGAAAGCAACATCAGAAATAGTTGTCTCTAGAAAAACCAAACTATTTCACAGATAAAACTGAGATGCAGAGAGGGGGGAGTGTCCAAGGTCACACATAGGATAACAGGATTCAAAACTAGGTATTCTGATGATATTAAAAACCACTTACTGCTTGCCTCTTTCAACTCTCCAGGATGAAAAGACAAGCCTAAGTCATTTCTATGTGCTAAGCTCTATTGTTCCCTAATAGGGCTAAAACCCAGGCCCTACTGATTGGAGGTGAATGTTTGCGTGCAAATGCATGCCTGCACAAGTGTGTGTGTGTGTGTGTGTGTGTGTGTGTGTGTGTGTGTGTGTGGGTGTGTGTGGGTGTGTGTAGGGGGGGAGTGACTGCCACTCTCTGACTTTCCAGATACTCTGATCTAGGCAAAGAAGGGCTCTTTGTCTTCTTTTTGTGACTGAGACACAGTTGGGTTAAAAATAAAACTTTACTAGAGAATTAAAGGAAGAAGTGAAATTAGTATAAGATGGTAAAAAAAAATCTACCATGGTCAAGTTTACCCATGGTCTCTTTTGTTTAGCTTTTTTCTAAGGTTTTCAGTCAGGTGAAGTTAAACTCTATCTTCACTCCCTTTAACCTCTCTTAATGAACAAATATTGATAATTTAATAAAAGTTCATCAAGGGTTTCAGGTCTATAGAGCTTTGTGCTAGGCTCTGGGAAATTTACAAAATTCAGATAAAATGCAGTCCTTCCCCTCATGAAGTTTCTAGTCTCGTAGGAAGGAAGGAAGGAAATAGGCAGTTATTAAGGAACTACTATGTGCTAAGTGCTTTACAAACATTATCTCATTTGATCCTCACAACAGTCTTAGACTAGGTGCTATTTGACAGTTAAGGAAACCAAGGCAGACAGAGTTTAAATGAATTTTCCAGGGTGACACAGACAGTAATTGTCTGAGGCCAAATCTGAACTCAGACCGTCTTGACTACAGGCCCAGCATTCTATTCACAGCACCACCAGCTGGCTATCTCTGATAGGGAGATACAACCCCCATGGACAAATATAATTCTTGATGTGGCATGATAAATGACTTTGAGAAACATAAAGAGAGGGCTTAGGTGGAAGGTTGTAATTGGCAAGAGGGGTTATGTTGGGAGTGAAATTCTGAGAGGCAGAGTTCCATGCATGATAGATCAATTTAGTAGCAAGGCTAGCATTGACCAATAAATTGAAGTCATCAATCTCTTTTTGGTGATCAAAGACTCCAGGAGAGCATCCCAGGCCCCTTTCAACCCAGGTGCCTCCATCCCCCATGCCAAATCATTAAGTGTAATGTTGATTGGGAGGGATGGAACAGAGGTCAGGGAAGGGTTTAGAAGGGAAGAGAAGGCAGGAATAAGTCACAGTTTACCTTTCTGTTAGATGGGACAACAGTTTATTAAGGTGAGGATGGGGATCTGAGGTCAAGCAAACTTAGTTTTCCCTCTCTCTAAGGTGGGGATTTTTATCTTTTTTTGGAATGTTATCAATCCTTTTGGCAATCTGAGGAAGTCTACGGGCCCTTTCTGAGAATAATATTTGTTGGCTATATTAATGATGAAAGAAAATGCTAAAATGTCAGTTAGAAGTTAGTGAAAACAGATTTAACTTTTTTCCTCCTCCAAGTTCATGGACTTTCTGAAGTCTATCCACAGACTTCTTGGAGTCTGTGGTCTCCAAGTTAAATACCCCTGTTCCAGAGACTGCACATACATTACCCAGCTGGCAGGCATCCAGAAGCTGGACTACAGGGTGAGGAGCATGATGAAGATGGGGAAAGGGAAGACACAATGGGAAAAAAATTAACTTCTTTTTCAGAACCTTGTTTAATCAAGCATCCTTAAGAATGAAAAATGGATGTAGCATAAAGGATGGACTGAAAATCCAGCTAGACCCAAAGAGACACCATCAGTATCAAGGAATGGCCTCTGCCTAGTCTTGCTCCCCCTCCGTGGACACTTCCACTTGTCCTGGACCCAGGCTTCTCCTCACTAATGTAGCTTTGCTCTGGCTTTGTACCTCTTGAAGTGTGATCCCTTGGAATCCCATGACCAGTTCTGACTGTAGGATTCCCTCTAGTCTGCTGGTAATTCATTCCCCTCCAGATTGATGAGCTGCAAGGATGTGGGTCATGGTTGAGGCCTAGCTTTCTATCCTGACTCCAGGTGGCCCAAGCCTTCCTTCTCCTGACAGGCTCATCTACCCTATTGAAATACTCTCATCTTGGATGATGACAGACTACCCTTTAAAGACATAAAATAAAGCAGCAACAATAACAATTTACATTTCATAGCCTCTTAAATCTTGAAAAACCCTTTATATAAATGGGTCTAGGTTTTAGACAAACCAAACTCACAAGATATTTAGTCTGGGAAAACAGACAAACTGTATGATATAACCATTGTCTTCAAATATTTGAAGGACTTTAATGAAGAAGAAGCTTTAGAATTGTTCTGTTTGGACCCAGAGAACAGATTTAGGAGTTTAGTCTTGTTAGGAAAAAACTGCCTAACAATTAAAGTTGTGCAAAAGTGGAAAGGGATGTCCCTCCTTGGAGGTCACTGAGCAGAGACTGGGTGACTGCTTCTCTGATGTGTTATTGTGGGACATTCTGTTGGGTAGGAGTTGGATGAGATGAGTGCTGAGGTCCCTTCCAGCTCCCATATTCTGTGATTCTGTGACAGCACAGGGAAGTGATCTACATGTACATCATGCACTTCATGTGTAATCCTTCTGGGGTTTTGATGGACTTCAAATTAAACATTGTAAGCATTATGACATGAGTGGTTCAGGGGAAAGGCCACTGACGCTGGAGGCAGAGGATATGGCTTCAGAGACTACTTCTGAGGCTTACTGCCTGTGTACTAGTACTCTGTGTCTCTTTAGGTAAGTCACTTAACTTTTCTGGATATCAGCTCCTGCATCTACAAAATGATGAGGTAGAACTAGAAGGTTTTTGAGGTTACTTCTAGCTTTGGAGTTATGTTCCTGTGATGGCCAAAATAAATGCATATGATTGTAGGCTACATCATGAAAGGAGAGGTATGGCCCAGATCGAGGAAGGTGATGGTTGTGCTATCTTCCACATTGGTCTGACATCATTTGGAGTGTCAGGGTCATTTCTGAGAGCCACACTTTAAGAAGCTCATTGACAAACTGGGAATGGGTTTGGAGGAGATTTATCAAGATGATGAGAGGATTAGACAACAAGAAATATGAGGATATCAAGAAAGCAGGGATAGAGAAGAGGAGACTAAGGAGAGACTTAACATCTCTTCTTTTTAAAAGAGGATTTAATGTATTCTGCTTGGTCCCAGAGAACAGAACTAGGAGTAGTAGGTGGATGGTACAAAGAAGCAGATGCCACGAATAAGGGAAGGAAAATCATCTTAGCAGCTAAAGTAGTACAAAATGGAATGGGCTGCATTGTTGAGCAGTGAGTTCTTTGTTACTGGAAATGCTCAGGCCATGCTAGTTGACCATCTGCAGGAGATGCTGAAGAACAAAGGATTCCTACTCAGGTCTGGGTTGTAATGGATGTGTTTGGAAGCCCTTCCATCTTTGGGAGTCTGTGGTTGTGGGAAGGAGAAGAAAACAGTGAACAAGCCTTCAGACCACTTTTTAAAAAAGAAATGTTTCTCTGTAAGGGTTGTCATGGCCAGGGGCTGGTAAATTGAAGTGAAGTGAAGGTCACCGGCAGTTAATGGAGGAGAATCTATTCCCTTCTGGAGAAGTCTGGGGAGATTTATGCCCCATTAACTACTTCTTATCAACTTTAATCTTCCCCAAGGAATGAGTTGCAGGTGTGACTAACCTCCCAGAACCTGACAGCTTTGTTCAAATCTATTCCCATGGTTGGGCAGGATAAACAAGACTGATATGAAGCCAACTTTTCTAATAGGACCTTCTTCTTCTCCTCTTCCTCTCCGGTTTACTCTTCAATGACTACATTGGTCTGAGAGCAGATTTGCTAATTTCCTACAGTAGGTGCTGATGGGGTTTTCAACACAGATCCCCATCAGATAATGCTCAGAGATACTGCAGGATGGAGTGGTGGTAGTACTATTACTTGACTCTCCTTACCACTAATTTGATGGGGAAGGTCCACAGAGACTGTTCTTTTCAGGGTTGCATTAAGTATGAATTCTGGATCTCCAATACAAATGACAAAAAGACCTCATACACTGGCAGAATGGAGAATCATCATTGTGGTATGATAGGAGGGTATTGAAAAGACTCTTCTACTTCTTTCCCTCCCTCACTGCCTTCTAGAAAGGTTGAAATGGAAAGAACTCTGGATGAGAAGTTAGGACACGTGAACTTGAGTTCTAGCGCTGGCACTGACTTGCTGTATGACCTTAGATAAGTCACTTAACCTCTTTGGGTCTTAGTTTTACTCTCTAGAAAGTGATTGGGTTGGACTAGATGGGTCTCTTCCAATTTTAGCAGGCTATGATTCTGGGACAGAGCTGGAAGGGAATTTAGAAGTCATTGATCCCAATTCCATTTATTATACAGACAAGGAAACTGATACTCAGAGTGGTAAATGCTTTGACCACAGTCCCATAGCTAGTAAGTGGTACAGGCAGGTTTCAAATTCAGGTTTTCTAACTCAATGTCCAGTATTCTTTCTGTTGTAGACTCTCTCACATTGACTTCTCACACCTCCTGGGATTCCAGAATTTACATACTATTACTGTGGATTCCTTTTCCCTGACAGAACTTCCAGAATGATGTCATCATGGTATGTTACACTATGTGGATCAAGCTGTATGTTTTGAAAGGAGGGAAAGCAAGAAAGTCAAGAGAGACCTTTGACACAAAGCCTATCCCTGGTGAACTCATAGTCTAGGAGAGATGTAATCCATACACTTTAAAATGAGAAGAGAACTGAACTATGTAAAGATTAAGGGCTGTCTAGGGTTGTTGTTGTTGTTTTAAATTGGCAAGAGAACCCGCATGTCTCCACAAAGAGTATAGAATGAGATTATAAGCCCTGGGACAGATTGCTAGGGAAATATTTTGAGCAGGGATGGGGGAATTTCACTATATACATAATTGCTAACTGTATCTTCCATCTAAGTCACAGGAGAGAGACTGTCTAGTGTCAGGGCAATAAAATGAAATTACACAGATTGAATCATCTCAGAAACAATAGTAAAACTGGGATTGTATTCTTGATCAAGACTTTGGTGACAATTTAATATAAAAACTACCAAACACACCACATCTAGTCACATACAAAGGACAGATTTATAGTTTACACTGTGTAAAGTAATTTAAAATGAACTAAATTGTTCTAAACAAGGAATGCCTTTATTAATACTATAAAATTGTATTTAACATAGTTATGTAATAGTCTATTTTAACTTCAGTACTATGGACAGGGGCTAGTATTTGTGGTTATAGCAAACAACTGTGCAATCAACCAACAGACATTTATTAAGGTTCTAGTATGTGCCAGACACTGTGCTAAGTACAGACACAAAGACAAAAATTAAACAACCCTGTCCTCAAGAAGCTTCTATTTTATCAAATCTCATGTACTTATATAAGTATGTACAAAAACACAAGGTATTTTTTTGGGGGGGGGGTAGCACTAGCAGTTGGGGGATTAGTAAAGCCTTCACATAGAAAGTAGGTCTTGAGAGACCAGGATTTTAAGGGATTCTAGGGATTCTAAGCTGGATGTGATCAGGGAGAGCATTCCAGTTATGATAGGGCAAAGAAAAGAGCTATGGAGAAGGGAGTGTTTGTGAGAAACAACGAGAAAGCCAGTTTGGCTGATCCATAGAATGAATGGGAGAGAATAATATTTAATGAGGCTGGAAGGTAGAATGGAGCCAGGTTGTGAAGGATTTCCAATGCCAACCAGAGGAATTTGTATTTATGCCACTTTTATGGGCATCCTGGGCTGCATGTTGCAGGAAAATTTAAGGAGAGAGAACAGTGGCAGCTGCTAGTAGTAATTAGATTGGCCACAGCAATGGAGACTTCTTGGCAGATTTGACTTTTGGCAGAGAAATATTCAGAACAAGGTCCTGGATTTGCATTTTTGAGATTCTTCTCTGATATGGGGTAATTTCTGTATGTCTTTTGTGGTGCTCTGATCAGTGGGAAGGCAGCCAGGAGTATGTATAGCATCTGTGGGTTTTCTGTCCTTGAGCATCTTGTGTGTTGGGGTTATCCTTGGTACTTCTCTAGTGACCATGGGATGGTAACCTTTCAGGAGTTGGGGAACCTGTGGTGAAAAAGCCTTTCTGAGAGAGTCATGGATTTATTTCCCCTATAGGCATCTTTTTTAACCTCTTTCCCATCAACTGTGATGAGAACTTCAGACATAATAAGTCTTCTATTACTTAAAAAAAATTCTGCCTTATTTTTGTTGCAACGAAACAGAAAGGTAAGTGACAACCTCATAAGTGAAATTTAGAAGGCTTATTTTGGGGGAGATTTTGACAGGAGCCTTTGGGATCTCTTATCATGCTACAGGATGTTTTTTTTGAGGAACTGATCTACAGGTGTCTATTTTGCTTTCTTCTTTAGCTCAATATGAATCATCTGTAGGACTTCTATAGGTCACAAAAGTCAAATATTATAAGACTTAGAGATCTAGTATAACCTATTTATGTAAATATAGGGAAACATGAAGCCCAGGTTAGGAAAGGGACTTGCTTTAGGTTACATGGCTATACTAATATCCTAAGTCCCAAAGTACAATGGTCTGTCTGTTAAACAGTGCTACAAAGTTTTAGGTCATCCTGTTAAGTTTGAAGATAGTATTCATTTCATAAAAAGTGACTGGGCAGTGCAGCTTTTAAAATGTGCTTCTTACAGCATATTTAAGTTAGGGTAGAGAAGAATCTCAGAAATGCAAATCCAGGACCTGGTTCTCCCAAAAGTCACATCTGCCAAGAAGTCTCTTATAGCACTTATATGGCCCTTAAAGGATTGCACACTGCTTTGCATGTATTATCTCATTTAATCCTCATGACACTGTACAGTAGGTGTTTCATTTTACAGATGAGAAAGCTGGGGCTGAGAGAGATTGTGACTTGTCCAGAGTCTGTTCTGAGGTAGAATTAAAACTCAGATTTTACTGACTTCAATTCTGCACCTGTCCATTATATGCTTTTTCAGAAAGCAGAGTGCTTTGGGGGAAAGAACACTGGATTAGAATCAGAGGATCTAGATGAAATCTTCACTGAGCTGTTAGTTAGGTGACCGTGACCTTAGACAAGTCACTTAACCTATTTCTGTCTCATTTTCCTCATCTGTATCTCAGACCTTCTCTTTGAATTTGGCTGAACATCAGACAGTCAATCAATCAACATTTTATTAGTATCACCAGTTCTATCAATTAATGTTGCATCATCTTCAGACTGTGGTCTCCCTCCATTTGGTCTCCCTTACCTTCTTGGACCAAAGTTTGTCAATCTTTTTAAAATATAGTCTCAGAAAAGGATACAATACCCCAAATTGTTCTGACCAGGGCAGAAGGGAGAGGATCTATTACTTTCTGTGCTCTGGATGCTAAGGTTCTCAAAGCAGAATCATCTTATTTGATCTTGAGACATATAGATAGTAGAAAATTGTTCTTGCCTTCCTTTGAGGAGAGAAATGTACCAAATCTCCAATTTCTTCCTTTATTGTGTCAGTTTCACTCAATTGATGGTGATAATTTCCTCTGCGTGTACTGTTTGAAGGGATGAACCAATCTGTCACAACTGTGGTAATGTCCCCCAGTGTCACTGAAATGGGATTGGCCCCAATGCATTTGTGATTGTGTCTCTACCCACCACCCTCATCTCCTCCCCCACTGAGATGGAAATTGCCACATAAATAGCCAGGTTTCTCCTGCTGTAAAGTGGAGGTTTGGGCTCATCGTGTCTAGGGACCCTTCTAGCCCTCATGCTTGACTCTGTCACTTTTCTCTGTGTGGCTAGGGCTGAATATCTGAGGTTAGGAATCCCCTCTTAACTGTACTAAAGTCTCTTTCCACTACCATTCTTTTCACTTGATGTTTGTAGAACCCACCCCCTGTAACTTCCACAGAGTATTCCAATAAAATAAATCAAGTTACTCTTTACCTCGATAGCCCTTTTAAAAACTTTGACCAGAAATATAATTTTCCCCAGAAATGTTCTATCCTCTGGGCTTAACTCCATGGATTCCTTCAGTGGGATACAGTGGAAAGACCGTTAGGTTTGGACTCGGAGGATCTTCTTTGAACACTGGCTCTGACACTTGCTCCTTGAGCAATGCCTTATGCCTCTCTGAGCTTCAGTTTCTCATTTGGAAAATCACCAGGGCAGACTCAATAACCTCTCCTACCCCTCCCAGCCCTAAAATTGTGATCCTGTAATCATTTGAACTGATCCTTCAGTGGTACAGTTTCTAGTCCTTCTGCTATCCTGATTGTCCTTCTCTGAATGCATTCCAGTTTGTTGATGTCCAACCTAAAATGTGAATGAATAGCATCCTGGACATGCTACTGTTTGCACCCACCATTTGCCTCATGGAGATATTACCCTAGGACAATGTGATAGAACTCCTCACATATCTCCTCAGTGATTGTAGTTGGATGACCAGCAGCAAGAGTGAGTAAACACTGATTAGGTTTCTCTGATGTTTCTTCTTTTGTAGCAAGGACTAAGTTTTCATTGAAGTTGGGCATTGTGGTTCTGGACGGGGTGATTATACAGGAAGACAGCCCCATCAAAGGTGTTTGCTGCTGTGGTGGAAGATGTGCAAATCAATCATAGGATACAAGATTTAGAGGTGGAAGGCACCTTAGAGGGCATCGCCTCCAACTCCCTCATTTTACATGAGGAAAATTGAGGCCCAGAGAGGTTGGTTGACTTGTACAGGTTCATACAGCTAGCAAGTTGTAGAGGAAGAATTTGAACTCATGTCCTTTGACTCTAAATCCAATACTCTTTCTACTGTACTATATTGCTTCAAGAGGAATTCCATCTACACAGAGGTCTTTTTAGTGTATCTGTTTGCAGATGATACCAAGTGGTATGCCTCAAATACCAAAACTCAGCAGATTCTCATTTCCTATAAATTACATTTATATGCCACTTTATTGCAAAGTACTTTCTATGAACAACCCCATGTAGGTGATGCAAGTATTATTATCCCCATTTTGTAGATGACTAGTAAGTATTTGAAGTGGGATTTGAACCCAGGCCTCTTGACTCCAGTGATCATTCTAGTACATCATGTTCCCTGTCAATGAGATTCACAATCAGTCAAGAGTTGTCAAATAATCCACAGGAAAAACCAAGTGGATGATAAATGTCTAGAGATCGGATCAGGCCTGCACAATATACAGCCCATAGCCGCTTATGGTCCTCTTTGCGTGGCCTGCAAAAATTGTAGAGGATGTAAAATCGGCCTGCACAATATACTGCCTTGGTAGGCTGCAAATTGTGCAGGCCTGGATTAGATAGATAGTCCATAGTGTACATATTTTGAACTGAATAATGAGTTGGTCCAACAATTGTATAGGAGTAAGAAAGTAGGCTTTGTTACATTTGAAAAATTGTATGTTTTCAAAGATCCTAAGTTTCCATCAAAATAAAAACTTACCTTTCAAAGCACCAAATTTCTTATTATGATTCTTTATGATTGAAAATAATGGAATATCACAGTCTCAGAATAAATGAAATTATAGATCCCCCAAAGAACAAGGAAAGGGTTCATGGTAGGCATAAAGAAGCTTTGCCATCTTACTATCAGTGAAGCATGTGCAGAAAGATGATGGGTCAATGAGAGAGGGAAAGAGATAATAAACAGATGCTATCTGTGCAGTGCAGGTACCCGTTTAATGTGAATAGAACACCTCACCCCTTGTCCAAGATGACTCCTTAAGGAGTCAAGTCAAGTTCACAAATATTTTTAAGCACTTAATGTGTGCCAAGAAAATTGAAGGGAGGACATGGACAAGAGCACCAGGATGTGAATGGGTTATAATTTCTACCTGTAGAAGTGCTTAATCTCAGAGGTTTTTCCATCTGAAATTGGTGGCTGAGTTGGGATCCCTGGACCTGCAAGGACATTATTTTAACTGGTAGGTCAGGGCTAGGGAAACAATTCATTGGGCAAAAAGGACAACATGAGTTATAGATGACTCAGAGAACAAGGGAAGGGTTCATGATAGGCATAAAGAGGCTTCACCATCTTGCCATCAGTGAAGCATGTGCAGAAAGTGATGCAAAAGATATCAAATATATGAGTGGGAAAGATGGTGGGTGGATGAAAGAGGGAAAGAGATAACAAATAGAGGCATATCTGTAACTGAGAATGTATCTGTATGGATGTCAAAATCCTGTGGAGTGAGACAGATAATTGTTGATGATGGTGATGATAAGATGCATGAATTTTGCTAAAGAGGACTCACCCAGATGGTCAAATTTCCTTTGACTTCCTTGTGCCTTCTCTGTCCTTTGACTTCATAGGAAGCTAGTGAAGTTGGCCTAGTTGTGACTTTCACTTAGTGTACCTCTACTAAGCAAGCCTTTTGGCCCTGTAATGTCCCGGAGACATCATCAAAGTCCTGTCATCATTTCAGTGCATCACTCTCATCTCATCACTTTCCTGCTGAAGACTCTTCTCTGGCTCCCTTCCTTCTTCCATGGTAAAATCCAAATCCCTTAGACCATCTCTACCCTTCCTTCTTTGACTTCTCCTTTGCTATTTTCCTTTGCATGTGCTTTAGAATGCAGAATGCAAGCTCCTTGAGGGTAGGAACTGCTTCATTCTTTGTATTTGTATCTACAAAATTTAGCACAGTGCCTGGTGCATTGTAGGGGCCTAACATGTTTGTTGATTGTTGACTCAGTCAAATTAGACTCTTCTCTGTCTTTATTCTCTTCTGGCTTTCTCCCATCTCTATACCTTTGCTCTTGTTGTCCTCTTTGCCTGATGAACTACTTTTATCTAGCCCTAACCTGCCAATTCAAATAACGTCCTTCCAGGCCCATCGCATTGGAAGCTTCCTCAATTCCCCCTCCCTTCAGCTGAGAGTGATTTCTCTCTCCTTGAATTTCTCAAAGCACTTTGCCTGAAATCCTCCTTTATGTGACCACATTTTTTCCTTGTATTATAGTTATAAAAAGAAAAAGCCATATTTATATAATTCTGTTTGTGAAAGAGAACTGTGATTTCACTGCTGAAGGGAACTCCCAGTGAGCCAACAGCTTCTACGAAATCAGATCAGCTCTTGTTCTGTAGTTTAGCATTTTAAATGGTTTCCTAGGGTACTAAAAGCTTAAGACGCTTGACCAGAGTCTAACATCTGGTATAGGTCAGAGGCAGGCTTGAATATGCTTCTGACTCTAAGACGGGTCTTGTATCCACTGCACCACAATGCACAGTGCTTAAAGAAATTTATACAGCCCTCATGTCAAACACTGGAGAGTAAGGCAAGTTTCATTTCCCCCATTTTACAGCTGAGAGAATTGAGTCTTGAAGAAGTGAGATCACTTGTCCAGGATTTCACGGTTAGTAATTGTCAACACCAGTCTTCTGATTCTAAGACCAAGGGCTCTTTCTACTTCTTTGCTAATCCTCCCTACTGCTTCTGGTTCATGTGGGATCTATCTTTATCTCCCCAGACCTGAGCATGGGGCTTAGCACACAATAGAAGCTTGATAAATTCATTCATTGAAATAGAAGACATAGCTCCTGTTGTGGGAGAACACTTATTCTGACAGGGAAAAGTTTCTGAGAGCTATTGGTGACAGCAGCATCTGGGAGGGCCAGTCATTCTCATGAGGTGGTCATGTCCTGAGATTCACAGCTTGCTAGAGTTGGTCAGGCAGCCTTTGAGGTCCCCCTGATATTCTGTGATTCTAAATATAGGGTCTCAAATATTTGTGGATGGGTCAGATGCTAAGTGCTACAGAAGTCAGAGGAGTCTGAAAAGGTCAGTGAAAGCTTCTGGGAGGAGACAAAGGGTTTGAACTGAGTTCAGGACAGGTTTTAGAAAGGGGGAGGAGAGAGTCAAGGGCATTCCCTGACTTAAAAAAATGGGATTATGATTCTTCTTTACAACTTGACTAATGCTTAATGTGAAGGTACATGTAGAACCTATATCAGATTGCATGCCACCATGGAGGGGAGGGGAGAGAGAGGAAGGGGGAGAAAATTTGGAACTTGCGGGCTTGTGGAATTGAATGTTGTGAACTAGAAGTAAATAAATTTTTTTAAAAGTCTGAAAAAAGAAAATAATGTAAAAAATACTACACATTGTTTTAAAAACTAAAAAAAATGGATACCCAATTCTCACCAACCTGATCGTATCACCCCCCTTCCCCAATTCAGTAAATCCCAATGGCTTCTTATTACCTCCAACATCAAACGTAAAATCCTCTGCATGGTTTTTTCAGTCCTCCTCCGCCTGACTCCTTCCATTCTTCTTACACTTTACTTCCTCCCCATACTCTGTGTGCGATCGATCCCTTGATCCTGGCCTTCCTGCTCCATCTCCCCAATGTGAATTTTCGTTGGCTCTCCCCCTATGCCTGGAATTCTCTTCCTGGTTGTCTCCACCCTTGGTTTCCCTGGCTTTCTTTAAGCCTCAGCAGAAGTCTCACCCTCTGTAAAAAACAAACAAAAAAACCCCAAACCGTTCCCGGTCCTCCTTAATCTTAGTCCTTTCCCTCTGAAATTACCCCTAGTTTATCATGTATATATATATATATATATATATATATATATATATATATATATATATATATATATATATACACACACACACACACACATAGATGTGTATAGGTGTATTTACATTATTAATATGTATCTTGTTCATACATGGTTATTTGCATGTAGTCTCCCGCCTCCCCACCCCGTTAGACTGTGAGCTCCTTGATAACAGGGACTGTTTTTTGTCTTCCTTTCAATCTCAGCACTTAGCACAGTGCCCCGAGCATAGTAGGTCCTAAAGGAATGATAGTTGATTGACTCCAGGATCACAGAACTAGGGCTAAAAAGAACTTCAGAGGTCATCTAGCCCAATCTTTTTATTTTAAGAATGAGTTCATTGAGGTCCAGGGAGTTTGAATGATTTGCCCCAGGTCACCAATGTAGAAGATTTCAGAGGAATAATTTGAACCTAGGTCCTCTGACTCAAGAGCTGTCCATGAAGCCTCCTAGCTTAAACAGATAGAGGATTTGCCTACATGAGAGGCAGGACGTTTTGTGTTCAAGTACTGATTCTGATGCACAGTGGCTCTGTGGGTCCCAGGAAGTCCCTTCATCTAGTAGTGCTCTTCAGGGCTTCTTAAACTTTTTCCATCCCTGACCTCTTTTCCTGTTTCATCAATGTTTGCTGTGGTTGTTGTGTGACCTGAGGACATGTTCAGTGCAAAGTGAGAATGCTTTGTGTTTGGTTCTAGCAAGGCTGCGGTGAAATTGCCCCAACATGGGCAAGCACTGCCAGAAACACCTCAGATTCATTACTCATTTGACTTTTGATTAATTTTTGGTGAGTGAGTATTCAGAAACCTTCTACTATTGTCAAATTTTCCATGCACCCCGATGGGGTCAAGACTCACAGTTTAAGAAGTGCTGCCTAGGTGACTTTCTGAGAATGTAAGCATTGGTGGAGAGAATTTCCTCATCTAGGAGTTCTTCAAACCAATGAAGTCATAGGTCTACTACCCTAGACTAACCATCCCCTTTCTCTGTTCAGTTCTCCGACTTAAGCTTAAGTGAAGTGAGACTGTCACTTGTGTGGGGCTTCCTAAGACCCATTTGCCTGCAAAGATCCCTGCACATACTTCTCTGTTTCTGTGTTGGAACTGTCAGGATGGGGAGCTACAAATCTGGGTGGAGAGGCTGTTCTCTCAGAAGGCAGGTATTGAGCCTTCCGTCTGTACCTGGCACCTGAGATTGCTGTTCCAAATGACTGCCCCATGAGATGGCTCAGCTCTGACCGTGGAACACATATTAGATGCAAGATTCCTCTTTAAATTAAAGCCATGGCCAGAGGGCCCCTGAGGCCACTGAGGAGGCTACCTAAGGTAATGGAAGTCGTTTGTAATGGAAATATTGGATGAGTGCTTTTAATTTATCATGCTGGAGCTCATCTGTGGCCAGACATTTGGGGCAGGGATGTGGATTGGCTGAGCCTCCAGTAGTGCAAGGGACGTGTATGTGTGTGGTTTCTTATGCATGAACTAAACCTTCATGAAGTCCTGAAAAGCTGACTGATCGAAGGAGTGATTGCCTTAGCCTAGGAAGATTGTATCTAACCATAGACTTCTGTGGGCAGGTTTCATATCCAGGGCTTTAAATTTCCATTTGAGTTGCGAGAAGGACTTAGACTAGCAACTCTATTTAGTTATTCCCTAAGGGGATTGCCAGGCTATAGTACGCTCTGAAAAAGGAAATGTGGCCCAGACTTGGGTGTACTCATCATTTGAGGGCATGGCACACATAGGCCAGCCCTGGAGGAACCCTGAGCTTTTCCTAGGGGTAGTTGCTATAGCAGAGAGGCACAGTTGGGGTGGGGGCAGGGGGCAGGCTCAGTGTGGGGGCCAACCCCTGCCTCGAACATGTATCGACACTTGGCATGTTAGTTATTATTGTTCCAGGATGTGGCTTAAGACTGAAAACTGTAAAACAGGTGCTGAGAAAGGAAGAAAAAGTTAACCTGATGCCATTGCTCACAATCTCATTGTCTATTTCACACACACACATAATGTATGTGTGCATATTTATACATACACACGTACATATGTACATACATACATATGTACACACATACATACATATATTTTCTCCTGTCCTCCATCAAGATTTCTTCTTTCATTTCAGAGACCCAACCATCTGACCTTCCAGCTTCTTTCTTATTTGTAGCTGATGCCTACAAGGTAGATGAGGCATTGTATAGATGAGGAAGCCGAGGTCCAGACAAAAGCGGTATGTTTTGCCCAAAGTCCCATATGACTGAATGGCATCACAGAATCACACAAGCTGGAAGGGACCTTGGAGCTTAGCTCTAATCTAACCTTCATGTTTTTATAGAGAAGTGAAATGAGTCTCAGAGAGGGGAAGTCACTTGCTCTAGGGTCACACGGTAAGTCATTGACAGAGAAAGCAAGTCATGCCTTTTGACTCCCCAACTAGATGGGAGTACCTCATTGTACCTCTCTCCTTCTCCAGAAAGTCTCCCTGTGGGGGAGTCTGGGTAGAGAAGAAAGGCTCACGGCACATCCTGGGAATTTGCTGGAGTTAAAAGAACTCTTGAGATTATTCAATTACACAGTTAGTTGTTAAGTACCTACTTTGCATAAGCCAACCTTGGGGTGAGAGTGAGCAGAAGCAATAAAAATGAAAAAAGTCATATTTTCTGCCCTCGAGGAGCTTCCTATCTTTGTAATAATGATTTTTAATAAATCTGAGTTCTGTGGCACTTTAAAGTTTACAAAGCATTTCCTCAACCTAACCCTCTAAGGTAGCCATAGGGAACAGATGATTTGCATGAACGTTTTACAAAAAGACAGGGTGAACGCAGAGCCTCTCTTGGTTTCCAGCTACAGTAGTACCAGTAACCCTCCCCCCCCCCCCCCACACACACACTCAGACCCTGGCCAGTGGAATTATATGTGACACCCACCCAGTCAAATTTAAAATACTTGGGCTGGATCTCTTTTTTCTCTTATCATACAAATAAACTCAAATTAGCAAATATTTATTCAGCTCCTATAATCTGCTGTGCATTGAAGAAACAAAGATAAAACGCAAACGTACCTGACTTCAGGGAGCTTAAATTCGAACGCATGGCTTTCTGTGCATATGGATTCCTCAGTTAGGCTGCTCAGCGGCTAGAGCACTGGATATGGAGTCGGGAGCCTGAGTTGTGCTCCAGCCTCAAACTTAACTGTGTGACCCAGGTCCCTTTAGTTCTGTTTGGACTCAGTTTCCTCCTCTATAAAATGGGGATCATAGTAGTGCCTACCTCCCAGGGTTGTTGTGAGGCGCAAATAAGATAATAATTGTAAAGCTCATAGCACAGTGTAGCACATAGCACACAGTAGGAAGGTACCACATAAGTGTTAGCTATTATTATTATTATTATTATAGGTAATATTTGTAAAGCATCATACTTGGTATATAGTGGATGCTGTATAAATGTTTATTTCTTTCATTCCTTCCTTCCTAAAATGGGGATAATAGCAGCCTCTACCTCCCAGGGTCATTGTAAGAGTCAACTGATATAATAATTGTGAATATTGTAAATCATTAAAATTATTCAAAAATCATAATAATTGTAAATTGCAAAAATTGTAAATAAAATAATTGTAAAGCACTTAGCACTGTGCCTGGCACATACTAAGTGCTGTATCAATGTTAGTTATTGTTATTATTTTTGTATGAGCTAATATTTGTAAAGTGCTAGCACTTAGTAGGTGCTTTAAATGAATGTGTGTCTCCTTCTTCCCCTCCCTGCCCTAGACTTTGAATCTGTGCAGTTCCTCATCTTTGTATCTCTGGCGCAGAGTTTTCTATTTTGTTTTCTCCCGTTCAGTATTTGCTCAGGACTTAAATGTTCACTATGTGGAATCAAATTGAATTATAGAGAATGTGATGTATCTGCCCCAAGTGAAATGCAAAGAGTGCTGGATTTGAATCCTGCCCCTGATATTTACTGACTGTGTGACTTTGGTCAAGCCAGAATCTCTGAACTTCAGTTTCCTCATTTTAAAAAGTGGGTATAATATATACTCACCCTATCTGCTTCACAAATTTGTTGTGAGGAAAGTTCTTGGAAGCCTTAGGACACTATAGACCAGTGGTTCTCAACTTGTGGGTTATGTTCAATTTGTAACAATAAAAATACATCCTGCATATCAGATATTTACATTATGATTCATAACAGTAGCAAAATTACAGTTATGAGGTAGCAACAAAAATAATTTTATGGTTGGGGGTCACCACAACATGAGGAACTGTATTAAAGGGTCGCGGCATTAGGAAGGTTGAGAACCACTGCTCTAGAACGATATATGAATTCTCATTTTCATAATTTTGATGATAACTGTCTTTAAGTATTTGTAAAGCTGTGCCTTCTGGAAGAGAGGTGTGTTTTGTAATTGGCCTCAGAAAGCAGAACTAGTCTAATAGGTGTAAGTTTGAAAGAGGCAGATTTTGGCAGGAAAAATTGAGCAGTAATTGGTCAGAGCTATCTGAACATGGAATGCAGGCTGGGCATTGAGTTCACTGTTAAGTGAAGGCCAGATCATTGCTTTTTCAGGGTGTGTTAAAAAGGTTCAGGATGAGTTGACTTTCTTGAACACAGAGGTCCCTTCCAGATTTAGGGCTTTTTGTTTCTGTGTGGACAGAATTGGGTCAGCACAGTGTGGAGAACATGGTGCCACAGTTCATTCATTGGTCTGTGGGTGTGTGTTCAACATGACGGGTAGTCAACTGTGCCCAACATTATTTGTTTAGTGCTGGAGTAGAGGAAGAGGGGAGGAACAGGGGAGAAGCAGATTCCATCAGGCTTTTCTGACCAATTTTAAATTGCTTCTTTTTTTTCTCCTCCAGAAGGAAATTGGCTAATTTTTTATGCTTTCTGTTAATTATCCACATCCCTTCATTCTTGATAATTCCTGTACACTGGTGTCCCACCATCACCTCTCTCTTCCCAGGGAAGTAATACACAGTGTCTAACATGTGTCTCCCTGGGGTCTGGAAATGCCTCTGCATATTCCAGGCCTTTATGAACACATGAAAATGAAAGAAGAATTTTAAAAAGGAGGACTTCCGCCCCTCAAAGATGCACGCAGACATAAAAACTTATTCCCCATGGAAATGGGGCCTTTAAATGACATTTCACTTTTATGAACAGTTTTATTACAAAATAGATTTCCTGAAGCTAATTCCATCAGTTGTCCCATGTGGTGGCTCCGTTCCAGCTGCTTCACCCCCTCCTTGTTATCAGAGTTGAGGTGCCTTAATTGCTAGATGATGTAAGAGAACAGCCTGGGGCCAAGGCACTGAACAGAGAGATAGGTGGGTGTGGAGTCTTGCTGGGGAAGAGCATCTGCCTAGTGGACCATGACCATTGTATGGAGATCACATTTCCAATGGACAGATAAAATGATGGTTATGGACAGCAGGATATCCAGAGCGTCCATCACTGTCACAAGACTGTAATATTGGGAGGTGATGTTGTAATTGTTGGTCCTGGTCTCTAATAATGGAATGGGGTCAGTGATCAGGGATACTTTTCAGGCTGTGGTGCCCAAAGGCAGCTGGGGTCAAAATGTCTGTCAGTTTCCTATTTATAGGCAACTTTGGCAATCTGAAGAGTGTGTTGCAGCCATGGTGTATGGGAAGAATTCAGGACAGAACTGGGGCTGGAACTTGAACTCATGTGGGACAGTGAGCTGCTTAGATCTCATCTTCAAGTATTATATTTAGCCCTAAGGATCAGATCCCAGGAGTTCAGAGGAAGAAAGATGGTGAGGAGATTGATTGGTGACTCTGCTATACAAGAGAGATAGAAAGAACTGTGGGTGTTTAGTTTGGAGAAGAGAAAACTTTGTCTAAATTATCTAAATAGATAACAAGATGAATTATCTAAAGGGCTCTCAGGCTGAAGAGAGATGTGAATGGCAGAATTCAGAGATGTGTGGCAGTTGTAGAGACTGAAACTTGATGCAAGGTAAACTTTTTTAACAATTTGAGCTATCAGAGGTGGAATGGGCCACCTCCAGAAGGTGATTGAAGATCTTGGGCAGGTCTTCAGTTAGATATTGGTTTATCCCTTGTCAGTGATGAAGTGATTCTTGGTCAATATGCATTAGCTCATAGATGCCTTCTAATTCTAAAGTTCTATGGAATATTTGAAAGGCTGTCATATGTATAGAGAGACCAGAAGGAGAATCAGCATAGTTGGAACATTGGTATTATCTCTCCCAGAGATGAGATAGCTTGATTCTTGCCTCTATGGGGAGCTTGAAAGGAATAAGTCTCTAAGAAAGGAGTGCCATAGTCTTGGGAAGCTGGGTGAGGTGTGTATGTATGGGGGGGGGGACCATGAATGTTGGCTTATCTTTTCTATGAGTGATTTCAGAACAAGGTACAGAGATTACTGTGGGCACCCCCTACTCTGGGAGTACACATACCCTTCCTACCTCCACCATATTTAGCCCATGATAAAGAACCCATGTTAACCCTGTTACTTATGGCTTATTTTCCCATTACTTCTTTTCACATTACCTATGCTCCAGGTAAAAGGGAGTATTTGCCATTGTCCTCCTACCTCTAGTTTGCTCACGAAATCCTCTCTGCCTAGAATGACCTCCCTATGGCCACATCTGCACCTTTGGAAATCGTTCATCTTTCAAGACACATACAACCAAGTTGCCACTTCCCCTTTGAATACTTGTGATTCCACCTTCATTGAAAGTGATTTCTTCCTCCTTTGATATCTTAGAACACTTTATTCATTTTTGTTGGTATGAATACTTAGAATTACAGAAATGCAGAGTTGGAAGATATTCCAGAGGGTCATAACTTTAATTGTACCTACCCAGAAATCCCCAGAAAAACATACCTGACAAGTGGCCTCCACTTAAGGACCTCTTACAGCAGAGAACTCATTATTCCCAAGGCAACTGATTCTACTTTTGTATAACTCTGTAGGTAGGGATGCTTTTCCTTACATTGCTTTGAAATGTTCCTCTCTGGCATTTTCACTCCATTCTACCTAGCCTGAGCTTCTGGGGTCAAGAAGAACAATTTTAATCCCCATGTCACATGACAATTCTTTCAAAACTTATGGACAGTAAGAATATTTGTCTTGTCTTCTCTGCTCTGTGGTGATCATCTTTCTTCTTCAACAAATCAAAAGCAGTAGCAGCAAATGTTTTTTCTTTGGAGAGGAAGCATATGCTACTTTTTGACTTCCAGGGAAGTTTGAAAAGAAACAATGCCAGTTATGGGTCATAGAAATCAAACTGCCAAAGAATTACTTTATAAGACCAGATAAAACAATAACAAAAGTCATCTGAAAGAACAAAAGGCCATGAGTCTCAAGGGAAATAATGAAAAGGAGTGGGAAGGAAGGGAGTCTAGCCATATCTGACCTTGAAGTATACTGCAAAGCAGTAATCATTAAAAAAAAAAGACAAAACCTATTTGGTACTGGTTAAAAAAATAGAAAAGTGAGACACTGAATGTTGCTTTAACAACAATAGGTATCCCACCTATAGAAGTGAATGAGCATAGCAAGAGTAAATTCAACAAAGTCAAACACTCCAACTACTAGGGTAAGGATTTGTTATTTAACAAAAATTACCAAGAAAACTGGAAGTCAGTTTGGCTACCATTAACCAACATTAAGCTCCAAATGGTTACATGATCTAGATGTGAAAGGTCACATCATAGACAAATTAGAGAAGCAGAGAAAGAGACAGCATTTGTAACTATGGATAAGGAAAGAGTTTTTGACTAAACAAGGACTAGAGATGATCATAGGAAATAAAAAGAACAATTCAATTATATAACATTGTAAAATTTAGCTGATTACAAAATTTGAAAAATATAAAAATTGATTTACAAAATTATAGAAATTGCCTCTTTATATTATGAAAATTGAATTTTTTACAAAATTTATACAATTTTGATCACAAAATTGAAAAATGTCAGCAATACAAAATCAACACCGTTGCATTAGGATGGAAATAGTTAACTGGGGAAAACTTTTGCAGCAAGTTTCTCTGATAAAGGCCTGATATCCAAGACATATAGGGAATTGACACAGATTGATCAGATTCCAGGCCTCAAAGAATGGTCAATGGAGCTAAATGGGCAATTCTCAAAAGAAGAAAAGTTATTAATAACCGTATGAAAAATGCTCCAAATCACTGACATTAAGAGAAATGCAAAGGTGAATGACTTTGCATTTTTACTTCACTCTTATTCAATTGGCAAAGCAACAAAAAAGAATGGCAGTTGTTGGAGAGGATGTCAACACTGATGCACTGTTGGTGGAGTGGTGAATTGGTTTAACCGTTCTGGAAAACGATTTGGAATTTTATCCCCCAAATAGCAAAATTTATTGATACTCCAGCCAGGAAACCTGTGGGGGAGGTGGACCATGAATGATGATTATCCAACAGAGAGAGAGAGAGAAAGACAGACAGACAGATACAGAACTAAAGACATAGAGACAATAACAGAGAAGAGAAAAAGAGATATAGTCACACAGACACAGAAACAGACACACAGAAACAGAGACAGACAGACAGACAAATAGAAAGAGAAGAGACAGACAGAGAGAGAGACAGAGACAGAAACAGAGGCAGAGAGACAGACAGAGAGAGAGACAGACAGAAAGATGAAGACAGAGAGACAGAGAGAGAGAAATTTGTACAAAAATATTTATAACACCATTTTGTTTTTGTAGCAAAGAACCAGAACCAAAGTAGTGGCCATCAATTGGATAATGACTAATAAGTTTATGGTCTAAGAATGTAACACAATGTTACATTCCTAAGGAATGATGAAAGGGACAGTTTCAGAGAAACCCAGGAAGATTGAGTGAACTGCTACAGAATGAAGTGAGAAGAACCAGGAAAACAATTTATACAATAACTATTACAATGTAAAGTCAACAATCATAAAAAGTTTGAGCAATCTGATCAATGCAGAGACCAATGGTAATTTCTGAGACTGATGTTGAAGCATGTTCATGCCCTCTTGGGGATAATTGATGGATTAGAGGTACAGAATTCCATATACATGTTCAGACCCATGCAATATATAAATTTGTTTTGCTTGATTACAATTCCTTATTACAAAGGAGGGCTTTTGGGGGGAGTTGTGAGTGTAGTGGAGGCCCATACTGATTGTGAACCCGAAAGAAAAGAGCATCAATGAAATATTTTAAAAATACAAAGAGGGAAACAGAAGGAAGTTCAGAATAAAACATAGAAAAGCAGGGCAAGGCTGTAACCACCAAGTTAAATTTAATATATTCTTTTTTTTTTAAATCAAGCTGTATACCATAGTCTTTTTCTGTTCTTTGTATAACAAATGCACATGCTTGTTGATAAGCAGTAATGTAAAGTTCACGATAATGTATTTTTTAAAGAGAACAAGCCCAGGTAGGATTGGGATGTTTCCTCCCTCCTAAACCCTAGGCCCAATCTCACAGGAGGTTGTAGCAAATTTTTAATTAAAAAAAATTTATGTTTCATTGATGTCTTTTATTTATATAATTCAATTCCCCCCCTCCCACTATCCAACTGAAATCTACTTTGTGACAAAGAAAAGAAAATAATGCAAAAATGTTCAACCCAGAGACTGCATGACAGTGCATCCAGTGTTCTGTCCTTGCAACCTCCCATCTCTCTGCTGTGAGGGAGGAGCACATTTCATTATTTCTTCTCTGGGACCTTCACTGTTCATTTTTCTGTGGCTCAGAATTCAACAGCAACATAAATGTTAGCTATTATTAGGGTTATTGTTAATAATCATAGTAACTTCTCATATTTGTAATTTCTTACTGTAATAATAATAATTCATTAAATTGAAATTCCATGACTTAAAAATAAAAAGCTATTCCTCACTCAAGAGGCACCCAATCAATGGATAAGCATCTTGGAAGGGCTTTCTCTGAGCCAGGCTCTCTGCTATCCCCTCAGGATACAGTGCTTTGCTCCCACCAAGAGTACTGCTATGCACACTTTGGTGTGGATCAGACCTTCATTTTTGTCTCTTACGTTTATGGGGTCACAGGTTTTAGAGGCAATGTGAGACAATAAATGGAAAGAGCCCTGGACTGGGCGTCTAGAGACCTTGGTTCAGGTATTGTCTCTATTGCTAACTAGATGCGCGATATTGGCCAAATTCCTCCAACTCTCTGAACCTCAGTCTCGTCCTTTGGAAGACAGGTTAGAGGACAAAGGACATGCAGCCTAGAAAAGGAGGTGGATTAGGTGTGTCATGAAAGGCAGGAAGGACAGATGGGTGGCCTAAGTGTCATAACAGTATCTGTGAAATGTTCAAGGAATTCCAGAAAGAGTTTTATGGCTTGTGAGAGGGGAAGGATTCACAAGAATAAATGGATAAGAATTATGCAGGATGAAGGGACTGTGCTTTACAGAGACAGAGGGACTATATGCATGAATTAAATCATGGATAAGAGTGTTGAAGCACAGAGAAAAGACAGCAGTCTCTGAACTTACCTATTCATTCAACATTTATTAAGTACCTACTATGTGCAGAGCAGTATACTAAAGTTTAAAAGCTCTAATGAAATCATTTATATGAAAATGAGATCATATATATGTATTAAGTGCTGGGATATTGGCCTCTCCCCCCTCCCTTTCCCATTTGAGTAAATGGAGATAATAAAGTGTCTACCCCTAAGGGATATATATGTACATAGTGATAGGCAGGTCTAAGAAACAGGCAAGAGACTCATAACTGTGCATGAGTGCATGTGTGTGCATGCATGTGTGTGCATGTGGGAGTGGGAGGAGAGAGGCTGAGAAGCACCAGCAGTGAGATGGCAAAGACCACCGAAAGAGGAGAGAGAGGAAAGCAGAGACAGACTGAGATAGGCCTTTTTACTGACGCCTTGAATGAGGGAGATGTCGTTGGTGGATCAGAGCGCTGATCTTGTTCTTCCTGCTTGAGATCTGGTAGCCTATGCTTCGGGCTATGGAACCAGGAGTGCTGGCATGAACAGAGAGAAAGAGAGTAGGACATACATTTTCCGATGGGCTTAATGGGCTGACTTATTCTGCTTGACTCTACATTGTTGTTATAAAGGTGGAGTTATGGGGGAGGGAGGGGTTATTGGGCATGGTGGGTAATAGTAGAGATGTCAAAAAACCCATCAACAAATAAAAGAAGGGAATATAAACAGTGATTTTGTCACTAACATGTAAAATTTAATGTACTTTTTAAAACAAGGAAGCATGACATAGGGAATAGAGAGCTCATGTTGGAATCAGGAAGTCCTGGGTTCAAGTCCTGCCTCTGACACATACCGGCTCTATGACCCTGGGCAAGTCACTTACCTTTTCAGTGTTCTAGGTAATTCTGTAAGACTTTAAGTTGCAATGCCAATTTGCACTGGGGGAACAAATTTCCTCATTTGGGAATTTCCTCCAGCAATGAAATTAGAAGTCTAATCCTTGTCCTTTAAACACACACACACACAGCAAATGATAGAAATGAATGGTTTCATGCACAATCCTCTTTTCTGTTGTTCTGTGGATTCTAAAATATTCAGGTTTGTTGATAATTTTAAAGTTCATAATAAAAAACACGAGAAAGGGACAAACAGATAGAGAAGGACACAGAGTTTGAGAAAGAGACAGAAACAGAGAGAAATAGAGTCTGAGAGCGAGAGAGGGTAGAGACTTAAAGAATGAGAGAGAGAAACAGTGAGACAGAGAGAACATGAAAGTGGCAAGGGTACGGAGAAAGCGAGAGGGACCAGAGAGAAACGAAGACACATAGAGCAAGAAACAGAAACAGGGAGACAGAGATGGGGAGATAGATGGAGAGAGACAGAGACAGAGACAGAGACAGAAAAGACAGACAATGAGAGAGAGAGAGATACAGAGTGAGAAAGGGACACAGAGCGAGACAGAAAAAGAGAGAGTAAGAGAGGTAGAAGCAGAGAGAAACAGTGACACAGAGAAAGACTCACAGAAAGTGGGACAAAGTGAGAAACAGAGAGATAGGCAGAGACACAGAGACAGAGAGAGGCAGAGAGATGCTATCTCTTTGCCTTCTAGAAGGAATGATTTAAAAAAAAATATAAAAGGGGCTTCTGTAGAGGACCCTGAGGAGCACAAATATTTGAGATTATAAGTGAGTCCAGGGATTTACATACAACTGTAGAACTAAATGGTTGCTTATTACATGATTTATTTTTAAGTGTTTTACTAGTTTTGCTTTTTCTAATAAAACTTCCTTTATCACATTGGGAACCCACAGTACTCCCCCTCGCCCACCATGGGTGCTCTTAAGAAAGCTACCCCAGGTACAATGTACTCTGTAGGTCTGCATCCACTTAAAAAAGCATAGCTTGAGTCCCCATCAATGTATTTGCTTTTTTAGTCATCCAGATGACATATTTAGTTCAAAGTTAAGATGTTTAATGACATGGCATATTAAGAAATGGGACAAAAGAACATTTCCTCCATAAATGGGGTACACTCTTCCTACAAATACACTTAACCAACAGTGGGGAAAATGGGTACATTTAGGGAACTCATGTGGAAGGTAACAAGTGTAAATGTGGCTAAGACACAAATGTGGGCACAAAACTCACACTTCCAATGCTACGTGACCGTTAGTGTTTTCTGGTAATGCCATCAAGCCTTGTCCTTGTCCTTGTTGACCTCACATGTAGCATAGTCATTGCTGGGTAGTGCTCATCCAAACATGTGCTTGAGGAGTTTCTCTGCTTCCAGCTTTTGTCATTAGTCAGAATACTCAGCTGAGGCACTATCTCCTCTCCATAAAATAGAGAAGGCTTTAAAATCTCCCTTTTAACTTGGAATCCACAGGATTAAGCTCTCTGAATGGGGCAGACGATCACAACTCAATTTCAAGGAAAAAACTCACTTTCTTTTCTCCCTTTAAGAAGAGGGAGATCAGTCATTTCCCAAATAAATAAGATATAGATACCTTTTCTTTTCTGAAAGAGAATCTTTTAGAATCCAAGCATATAGCCATCTAAACCACGTAGAGCTCAAAGGCATTAGTCTGTCTTTGAATCCACCACGTCTGAGGCTGAAATTGCTATTGTTGCCCCTTACAACTATTCAACCTAGGGTTAGAAATATTTTGTCACTTGCACTTAATTCTTTTATGGGAAGTTGTACCTCATCACTATTTTGAGGAGTGGAAGGGTTCTGCCAAAGAGACCCCACAAGAGTTACATGGGTCTAAACTGCTTTAATTTCCTTTCAGCTCAAGATTCTTTGGGCCTCCCTTGCAAATAAAAGAAAGAGGGAGAGGCAAGAACCAAACAACCCTAGGGAGATGGGAAAGAAGAAACATCATTCCTCACCTTGGTTCTTTGTGACAAATTCCTGTCTTTATTATGGGCATCTTGCTGGCAACAAGCACTTAAGGCTTCAGGCCACCCTAACTGTGAAGTATCTAGGCATTTGTTCTTAGGTTGCCTGATTGGGATCCTAAGTAATGAGAAATTTCCCCAAAGTGTACCTTGGAGCTTCATGTCATGAGAATGTCTCTTACATGCGTAAATAATGAGATCATGCGAACACTGAAGTGCTTTATCAACATAAACTGTCACTACTTTCATTCTTGATATGTGCTGAGTAGCAGCAGGATTGATAAGAGTGAGCTCTTAGCTCAGACAGAGAGACAGGTCTTAGATAGCAAGGGGCTTAGGGTAAGGGAACTCTGCTGGGTGGTGGGGAGACCTGCTTGACAATCATGAGTCATTATGAGGCCCTAGTGAAGGGACTGGAGCCAGCAACTGGACCTGAATGAGTATGAAGTAGTAAATTTAGCCTGGAAAAACAAAAAAAAATCCCTGGTCAGGGAGGCAGACCACATAGGTGCTAATCCCAAGTCTGCCATTGATTTGCTATGTAGCCTTGAAAGCCTTTCTCTCTCTGGTTCTCAGTGGTCTTCTCTGTAAAATGAGAGATTGGTTTCCATAATCTTCAAGATTCCTAACAGCCCTATAGTTCTGTCTGTGTCTAGATGTCAATATTTCTCTGTTCTAATAGTGGGCTGAAAACTAATGGTGCCCAGAAAGACATGAAAACAGAAAATTTTGGGAAGTACCCAGTGGTAGACTAGTACATGTTTAACAGCCAGCTCCTTGAAAAAGAAAAAATATATATATATTCATGACATTTTATTTTTTTAAAATTTTTTTACAGATTAAATTTATGTATTTACTTTTAGTTTACAACATTCAGTTCCATAATCCCTTGAGTTTCAAATTTTCTCCCCCTTTCTCTCCTCCCCCCCTCCCCATGGCAGAATTTTTTGGAGGGAGGAGGGCAGGGCAATTGGGGTCAAGTGACTTGGCCAAGGTCACACAGCTAGTATGTGTTAAGTGTCTGAGGCTGTATTTGAACTCAGGTCCTCCTGACTCCAGAGCCAATGCTCTATTCACTGTGCCACCTAGCCACCCTGAATAGCTGATATTTTAAAATGAATGTTTGAATTGGATTAAACTGTATTGAATTGAAAAGGAAAAAAGGATTGAAGTTTGGAGAGTGGAGGGAGTGGCTTCTCCAGAGGCAGTGTGGGGGTTTATAAAGCTGAGAGACTAAGTCTAGAGAGATGTCTTAGAAGAGAAGGAGGGGTCAGTCACAAGCTGGCGCAGCTTACTGGTGTATGAATGGATCATGAACGACAATTTTGTTGTTGCTCACTAGCTTTCGACTGTCCAATTTTTTGTGACCCTTTCTTGGCAAAGACATTGGAGTGGTTTGCCATTTCTCCAGATCATTTTACAGGTGAGGAAACTGAGACAATCAGGGTTAAGTGACTTGCCCAAGGTGGCACAGCTAGTAAGTGTCTGAGGCCATATTTGAACTCAGCTCTTCCTGACTCCAGGCCTGGTGCTCTATCCAGTTGCCCTTAAGGACAATAAGGATAATAAATCTTATTTAACATTTACAAAGATTTCCCCCCCTCCCCAGCAGCCTGGTGAGATAGATGTTAAATTCTTCCCACTTTAAAGATGAGTAGACTGAGGCTCAAAGAGGCTAGTTAAGTGTTTAAATTTTAATCCAGGAGGATGAGGGAACACTCAAGCAAGACTTTGGGTTGTATCTGACCCAAAGTCTTGCTTGAGTGTTCCCTCATCCTCCTGGATTAAAATCTTAAAGAAGAAGAATAGAGAGATAGTCTCACCTGATCCAGGCAGGGGCCATGGTACCTGAGATTTCAAGGTTCCTCCTTTTCTAAATGTGCCCTTCCTAGCTCTGTCTATGAAAAAGACAGGGATGCCAGTCAGAAACAAAAAGGAAAGGAAAGATGGTTGAGGGAAGAAAGCTCATTTTGAAGCCACCTGGGGTTTGAGGCCCACACTCTCCTTGCTGGTCTCTTCATAATTAAATCTGAGTTTGGGAACTGCATAAACTAACAGGATTCACGTGACTTTCTTTTTATTAAAATAATAATGCCTTACAGGCAATCAGAGCAAAATACATGAAACTCAGCAGTTTTAGCTGCTTATTTATGGTAACATTAAACACTGGACAGTCTCATTATAGCCTGTAAATAACCAGGGCTGTGTCCTTGATGGGTGATATATAGCAGCCTGGTATGGAGGGGAGGGGCTGTACTGGTCACCTAAGATTATCAACTATGTGGAGAATTATTACTTTTTTTTTAAACCAGTGCTTCACAGAATCCCAGATCAGGAGGGGACCTCAGAGGTCATCTGGTCTAACCCCTAGTTCATTTCCTACAGAAATGCTCATCCACCCCCTGACTTGCCGAGCTGTGGTGACCGGGAGCCCCCCACTTTCCACTACGGTTTCCTCACGAGTAAAAAGATGGACTTGGATTAAATGAACTCTGAGGTCTCCCTCAGTGTTCACCTTCTTGGGTGCTCCAGAGTTTTCCCACGATGCTTTTAAAACATGAAGTTTTCCCTCATATTGATTCAGTCTCAGCCTCTGTGTCGTTCCTAGTTCTTTGCTCTGGACAACAAATAGCAAATGTCCTATGTGAAAACCTTTCCTATATTCAGAGATAAATTACTGTGTCCTCCTTAAGTCTATTTTTCTTCAGGATAAATATACCTATTTCTTTCATTCTATCATCCTAAGTTTTGACGCCAGTGACCCTTCTCTGAAACAACTTGAACCTACTCTAACTTGGCGATGTCCTACCTAATGTAGCCCGGGAGTGATGTGGATTCCTGTACTTATTCTCTGGGCTAGATTGTGCATTTAATCTACCCTTACTCTGGTAGGTCTGGGGTTTTCAGAGTGGCATGTGGTTCCATTTGGGTTAACCTGGTATATGTGGGTATATACATGCCTTCTACTCACTGAAGGAGTGCTCTAGAACAGACTTAGATTCAGGAATGAAAGAAAGTGAAACTCTCATGAACCATCTAGCAATTTACAAAAGGAAACTTACCTAACCATAGCATGGAAAGTATATTCAGGAAGGACACAGCATTGATTAGGCTGGGTAGGGCTTCCCCACTGCATTTGCTATGGTGACACACTACCCTGAAGTGTATTGGATTTTGTATTTACTCAACCAGGAATCTGTCAACGGCTCCAGTCTTAGTTCTAAGGACCAGTTCAATCTGTAGGATAGTTACTCTTAGTTTTTTTTACAATAAATTTTGTTGATATCTTTTTTGGGGGCTTGTTACTGAAGTTTCTCATAGTTTCTCTTCTCATTTTGTTCCCAGAGAGCTATTCCATATAACAAATAATATTTTTAAAGAAAAAAAGAAAAGAAAAAGAAGTAGAGAAAAAAATAATCATACCACTTCTACACAGGGATGTCTTCTCATATTTTTTTAGAGACCATGTTTGTTTTTTGTCATTTTGTAACATTAACTTTCAATTGCTTTGTGGTTATTTTTTCCATTTACACTATTGTAGTCATTGTGTAGGATAGCTAAGTGGCCTAGTGGACGGAGCACTGGGTCTAGAACCAAGAAAACTGATCTTTGTGAGTTCAAATCACAGACACTTACTAGTGGTATGACTCTAGGCATGTCACTTAAACCCGTTTGCCTCAGTTTCCTCATCTGTAAATGAATTGGAGAAGGAAATGTAAACCATCCCAGTATCTTTGCTAAGAAAATCCCAAATGGGCTCACAAAGAGTCGGACATGGCTGAAAAACAGTATTGTATTTTATCAAAGGCTTTTTATACATCTATTGATCTCATCATGTGATATTTATTGTTTTTGTTATTAATATGATATATTTAGAGCTTTCCTAACATCACTCCATCCCTTCATTCCCTGTAAAAATCCAGTCTTGTCATAATGAAATTAATTTTTGAACATGTTATTATGGCTTCTTTGCTAATTTTTGTATCAGTGTTTATTAGTGAGCTTTTGTTTTATAGATGCAAGAACAGAGATCCTTAGAGGTCGAATGACTTTCCCAAGGTTACACATATAGTATGTAGTAAAGCCAGGATTTGAGATTAGGGTCCTCAGTGCCAAATCTAGCCTTTTTGCTACTATACTGGGCTTCTCCTAGTAAAGCTGGGTTTTTCTCTTTTAATCCAACATAGCTTTTTAAAGATGCTTTTTCTTTGCATTTTACAATTTCAAAGAAAAAGACAAACTGATTAAATTCAATTCTATTCCGCAAACCTTAATGCCGTGCCTACTGTTTATCCCATGTCTTACATGGCTTCAGATACCAAAGGCCTTTGTGCCAGGGCTTTGGTTGTTGTTGTTCGGTTGTTTCATTCTTGTCCAAGTCTTTGTGACCCCATTTGGGGTTTTCTTGGGAACGATCCTGGAGTGGTTTGCCGCTTCCTTCCCCTATCATCCTAGGGCTACCTTTATCTGAAAGAGGAGAGCAGAGAGAGAAGTAGGACTCTTTGCTGAGGCTAGCCCACTATGTAAGGCTAGCCCACTAGGCTGCTGCTCGAGTTCTAGCTACCTTATAATTAGGGAGCAATATGGCGAGATCTCTGGGCAAGAGTTTACGTCTGTGGATCTAGCATTCCCGGGGTTTTTTCTTTTTTGTTTGCCTGTGTTTATGCTCATTTGCATTGTTTGTCCCAGAGGAAGGCAGTGTGGTCTTGGAAAAGCAATAATAAACAAACACACAAATAAACGGTCAAACAAACGAATGAAAGCTAAACAAACGAGTAATAACTGCTGATAAGCACAGCTAGCATTTCTATGTTCCATCAAGGTTTGCAAAGCACTTTACAAACACTATCCCATTAAACCAAGAGAAATTCTCGCAACAGCCCTGGGACGTAAGTGCCATTATTGTCCTCATTTTACAGATGAGGAAACTGAGGCTGAGAGGTTAAGTGACTTGCCCAGGGTCACACAGCTAGTAAATGTCCAAGACTGCATTTGAACTCAAGTCCTCAAAACCTCAAGTCCAGTACACTGACAACTCCACCACCTAGAACAGAGAACCTAGGTTAAAAAAAATCCCAGTTCTCTCATTCGTTGGCTGTGTAACTTTGTGTTACTGAGATGCTTCTCTTTACATTTTATAGTTTTTGAGCTTTTTTTTTTTTGCTTTTTTGGAGGGCAATAGGGGTTAAGTGATTTGCCCAAGGTCACATGGCTAGATTTTGTGTTAAGTGTCTGAGGTCAGATTTGAACTCAGGTCTTCCTGACTCCAGGGCTGGTGCTCTATTCACTGCACCACCTAGCCACCTCTCTCTTTACATTTTATGTTAGCATTTTCTATGGGAACTGTCAAAGATATTTCTTCAATTCACATGTGATTCTTTTTCATATGTAGTAAAGGTGGAGAGGGAATCCCCTTATTTGTTGGACTAGGGCGCCTCTCTTGGAGCTGGGCATGTGCTGTGGTGCTTTCCTGATGGATGTGTGCCTTGCTGGGATGGCATAAGGAACTCCTGACTGGTCCCCTGTGTGATCTATGACTGAGCATCTGAGCAGGAAGGCGGTGAGAGGAAGGAGAGGGGATGGACAGTGATTGTGGAGGCACCTCCTGGATCTCTACCCTACAAGAGGAGCTAAGGACTTAATGGGTTCATTACTTTCTTTGGGACTCCTTTCCAGCACTTTCTAGCACTTGAACTTCCAGGAAGGTAATGGGAGGAGGATTTCTTCTAACCCCACCCCACCAAGCCCTCACCCCTCAGCTCCCACCAGCGGTGATGGTGGCCTGCAGGACAAACACAGAATGGTAGGTAGCCTGCTTGCCAAGGCCAGTCGGAGGTCATGGTTGCCTTCTTCAGCCATTGTTTCCTTCCCCAAGGGCATGTCTAGCTCCATGGGGACATGCCCTACTCCAGAAAATCAGGGCTTCCCCTATTACCCCTGCTATACAGATGTTCATAAATCGTTGATTGATACTGATTTTTCCAGACTATTTGGTGAAAAGCAGAAGAGGAAATAGATCTAAGGGACACGCAGTTTCTTCTCTTGATTGATTGATTCACTCATTCAAAAAGCATTTATTAAATGCTTATTGTGTGTCAGTTTCTGTGCCAGGCCTTGGGGACACAAAGAAAAAAATGAAATCGTTTTTGACTCTGGGGAGATTATATTCCTTTGGATTCTAGTTATCTCATGGCTTTGTACTTTGGGGAGGGGAGGCTGTGATTTCTTATTTACTATTTTATTTTAAAGTAACTTTATTGCTACCTTTTTTCTTACGTTATTTTCATTTTCCAATATACTACTCCCACCTAGAGAATCATCCCTTATATCAAAGAATGAAAAAGGAGGGCAAAAAAGCAGTTCGGCAAAATTAACTAACTGCTGATTCTTGTAGTCTGTTCAGAGTCTCCCCCTCCATTCACACTCTACAAAGAAGAGATCTCTTCTTCAGGGTCAGTCTTGGCCATTATATTATACAACGTTCAGTTTTGATTTTTTTCTGTTCTTTCTATTTACATTCTGTCTTTATTTTTCCTGGTTCCCTGGGTTAAAGTGTATGGATATGTTGGACACTTTCTTACCATAATTCCAAATTACTTTCTAGAATGATTGGGCTTGGAGCCATGATTTTATAGGTAAAGGGCACTCATGATGATGAGATTCCCAATTCACTGTTGACTTAGAGTCTTAGAGAGTTGTGACTTACCCAAGGTCTCACAAACAGTAGTTGTCAGAGGCAGAACGCTAGGTGCATGAACTCCAAGGCTGGCTCCCTATCTACTAACCCATCCTGCTCTTCTAGCTTTGTATAAAATATACACTTAGTAATTATTTACATAATTTTGAAATAAAATTTTGGAAACTTGTTCTTTTCTTTGTGTGAGAGGCACCCTCTAAGCCTTCCCTGCAAATCCAGGACAGTTGGAGGTGAAATCATAGTCTATCACAGAGAAGCGCTCAAAACATGTCCTGTTCTGGCTGAATTTCCACCGTTATTTGCAGCTTCTAATGACAGCAACTGGGGACAGATCCTTCTTCCATCTGGAAACCAAGCTGGGCCTCTGTAGGCCCTTGCAGTGAGGTGGGTACCTCAGCCCCTGGATGTTAAGCAGACTCTGAAAAAGTCAGAATAAATTAGCATGCTAATGAATGTGGGAATGCACAGGGAGCCATCTGGAACCAGGCATGTCATCACTGGAAAAGCCAAGTCGTGTTTCAGAGCTGTGGTTAACATCTCAGATAAAACCTTCACCTCCTCACCCACGCAGGGCAGTAATAATCTGGGGGCTCTGTGGTATACTACTGCCACTCTAGCTTGGGGCTGGGTTAAGACTGTGTGGGGTGATAGGATTTAGAAAAGAAAAGGTTCCTACAGATTACGGAGTTGAAAACTGTCAACGCAATTCTCCAAATGAAGTCATGAGATATTAGAATTTAGAACTAATACGACCCCCTTGTCTTATAGAGGGTAAGTGATTGGTCCAGGGTCACACAGTCAGTGGGTAGCAGTGCTGGGGTTATGAAGCTGAGTCTTCTGATTTGTACATTTTCCTCTGTTATGCTGTTTCAGGGGACCTTAATGAAGATCCCACGAAGGATGCACTTTCTAGGTCTATCATCTTCTGTGGATCACTTCCCCATTCTGGGCCTCATTTTTGTTCCCTATTCTGGGCCTCTTTTTCTTCATCTGTAAAAAGTCTAATCCAATCTCTGTGGTCCTGGGACCTCCAGTGGAGCCTATACTTGTGTTGAGGGTGCACACTTCTGACAAGAACAGGGTAACCAGGATGGTGAAGAGACTTGAGGTTATGCTGTATTAGGCTTGGCTTCAAAGTCTACCTCTAACATATCCTGACTGTGTCAATATGGACAAAGATTAGCTGAAGGAACTGGAAGTATTTAACAGCTACATGGCTCAGTGGAAGAACATTGGGCTGTGAGTCAGGAAGACCTGAGTTCAAATTCGACCTTGGACCTTTACTAGCTGTGTCACCCTGGGCAAGTCACTTATCCACTGTTTGACTCAATTTTCTCATCTGGAAAATGAAAATAACAAAGGCACCTACCTCCCAGGGTTGTTGTGAGGATCAGATAAGGTACTAATTATAAAGTGCCTAGTGCAGAGCCTGGAACATAATAAATAAGTGCTACATAAATGTTTGTTTTGTTTGTAGCTCACGCTTCCTTCTCAAAGAGGACCAACAGCTTCAGGAGGGTGATGTCTTGACTTGCAAGTGAACTGCAGGGCTACGCAAAGTCATCAGCCTCACTCTCCTCATTGGATTGGATCATTGGATTCCAGCGGCAAGATATCGGTCATGATAGCTGTTACTAGAATACTTAAGGGGGAATAATAGATATCTGAAGCTAGATAGTGCAGCAGACAGAGTGCTAGGCTTGGAGTCAGGAAGATCTTTCAGGGTTCAAATCTACCCTCAGATACTTACTAGCTGTGTGACCCTGGGCAAGTCACTTAATCCTGTTTACCTCAGTTTCCGCATCTGTAAAATGAGCTGGAGGAGAAAATGGCAAACCACCCTGGGCTGCTCTAGATATTCTTCGATGCCCTTTCCAGCTCTGAGATTCTATGACTGGACATTTCCAAGTTACAGGGAAGGCAAATTTCACCTTGATCTAAAGAAACATTTAAAAGTAAGAGTGCCAGAAAATACCAACGTTTGGGTAAATATGCTTCAGGTGTTGGAAAATGAGCTGTGATCAGTGAGGAAACAAGATCAGTGATCACACTCATGAAATTATGAGGTGGGTAGGTGCTGTAGTGAATAGAGCACCTGCCCTGGAATCAGGAGGACCTGAGTTCTAATGTGGCCTCCGATACGTAACACTTACTAGTCATGTGACCTTGGGCAAGTCACTTAACCCCAATTGCCCTGCCTTCCCCCCTTCAAAACATAAAAAAAAAATCATGAAACTACTAGGACTTGAACTCAGTGCTCCTGATTCTATGGCCAGTGTTTTTTCCCCCATTATATTATATTTCCTGTTCCCTTCTTCCCAGCTCCTGGGGGTATGTAAAAATTCACTTAATAGTCAATAGCACCCAGTTTGTGACTGGCTTTGTGCCTGGTGCTATGGAGTTATAAAAATAAATAAGATGCTGAGCTCATAGTAAGGCAGAATGATATGCAAGGGGGGTTGTACTAGATCATCAAGATCTAAGATGATGTGCACAGATAGCAATTTCCTAGAGAGATCACAGAAAGGAAAAGGACTCATATGTGCAAAAATATTTATAGCAGATCTTTTTCTGGGAGCAAAGAATTGGAAACTGAGGGGTGCCTATCAATTATTTGACCAAGGTATATTAAATGAATATAATGGAAGGCTATTGTGCCATAAGAAGGGGATAGTTTCAGAGAAGCCTGAAAAGACACCTATGAACTGATGCAGAGCTAAGTGAGCAGGACAAGGAGAACAATCTATATAACAAAATTGTAAAAATGAACAATTTTGAAAGTCTTAAGAACTTTGATCAACACACAATCAATCCTAATTCTAAAAGACTGATGATAGAGAATGCTGCCCATCCCATAGCAGAGAGGTGACAAACTAAACATAGGGAAGGAGATAGGAAGTTTTTGATGTGGCCAATTTGCTTGATTGACTGGGTATATTTGTTTTAAGAGTTTTGGTTTTCAGTGAGAGGTGGGAGATTGGGAGGTTGGTGCAGAAAAAAATAAGTTTTTGTTAGCTGAAAAAAACCCCAACAACTTATAAATTGGAAAGTGATAAAGGTCAAAAGAAAGGTAGAAGTGATGTGCTAGGAGAATGCTGAGAGGGAGAATTTGTATTTGATTGCTCGGGACAGACTGAAGAATCAGGCAAGGCTTCATGGAAGAAGTGGCACCTGAGTTGGGTCTGGGGGAATAGGCAGTAACTGGACAAGGCAAGAGGTCAGGGAAAGAGAGATTGTATTCTGGGAAATGTTCTGGAAGACAATCTAAAATATAGCCTATATAAATGGACTTTGAGTAAGATGAGGTTGGAAAGGCAGGGAAGAGACAGATTGTGGAGGTTCTTGAATATCATGCTGAGGAATCTGGATTTGTTTTAGCTGACAATGGGGAGACAAGGAAGATGTTTGTTTCCATTGGGAGCAGAGTTTTGTGGAGGGCTTGCTGAGTCTTTTCAAGGCTATTCATTCACCTTTGGTGATCACCTGGCACTCAGCTCTTACCTATGGCTCCGAGAAGCTGAAGGATGAGCACTGGCCATACTCCAGTAAACTGTTTAGACAGAATAGCTAAACCAGATTGAAGGTAACTGATGGACCTCAAACTCATTGGCAAATTAGAGGGATGTGTACCCCAAGCATGTGAAGACTTCCCCTTGGCAGAATGGGTAGATGAGAACAATTTGTTCCAACAGCCATGAAAGCAGCTGAAGCAGGTGCTATAGAATGCTTAGATCTTGATCAGACATTGAAGATACCAAGATCATCCATTGTATCTGGAGCCATCAACAGTGTCTTGACTTTTGTCCCCCCACTTGACGTCAGTGATTCTGAAAGAGAGAGTGAACCTGATTACTTTGTGCCTCACTTAAATCCAATTCATGTGCAAATCATGACATCACCCCATGATGTGTCACTGGTCCTCTTTGAAAACCAAAGGACAAAATAACAACAATCATTTCCACATCTGTAGTGTTTTAAGGCTTACAAAGCTCTTTTCTCATAATGGCTGTGTGAGGCAATATAAATAAACATCTGATTCTATCACATGCTGGGAGCATTGGAGTAAAAATCATAGGTTTCAAAGCTGAAAATGACTTTACAATCTGAACACAAACTGTCAAAGCTGGAAGATGACTTGGAGACCATCTGGACCAACCCCCTTATTTTCGAGGAGGAAAATAGAGGTGAAGAGAGAAAGGACTTTTTCCAGATCACGCAAGTAGCAATTAAGTGGTACTCAGACCCAGCTCATCTGGCTCCCAATCTAACAGTTTTTCTACTCCCACAGGAATCATTTGGGCTCTAGTCCTAACAATGACAGTCATTTTTTGTGTGACCTTGGGCAAGTACCTTCCCCTGTCAGGGCTTCAGTCTTTACATCTGTGAAATGGGGATAATATTTGCCCTTCACAGGGTTGTCTGGGAAACAAATGAGAGAATCCATCTAAAGCACTATATGACTGGTAAGGATCATGGGGATGTGAATAATCATGTGGGCACTTGGAGCTGGCACAAATTCCTATCTCTCTATGATCTCATAGACTTTAGTAAAGGGTCTTTGACAGCCATTAGGATCAAGCAAGCCATCACCTTTGGTCACTCTGGGGATGAGCCTCTCTGAACCAGCTAGATTAGTTTTTTGATGACAAACAAATCTTCCGTTACCAGGCAATTGTGGAACAGCTTGTCTGCAGGCACGTTGCTCCCTATGAGCTGATTTGTGCATAGGGCAATGGCCTTAAGGAGTTTTGTATCTCACAAGCTGTCAGGGTGAGGATCCTGTGGTTCTGATGTGGGAGGTTAAAAGACCTTGCTAGGAGCTATAAAGTCACAGTATAATTTTATGGATATCCCTGTGACTTTCAGGGGGGTCCTGCTTCTCTTTCCTTCCGATCTTCTTTTTGTTCCATAAATTTGACCAAATGCTTCGATAACCTTTTATTTCTTTTCTTTTTCTTTTTGGCAACACTGTCACCAGCTTCCCCTCTCTAATTCTGCTCCTCACCCTCAACGAAAAAGAAAAACACACTATTGTAACAAATAAACAGTCAAGCAAGTAACACACACATTTGCTGTTTTGAAAAGCGTCTGTCTCGCTCTGCTCCTTGCTTCCACCCCTTCTCTGCCAGGAGATGGCCGGCGTGCTTCCTGCAATCCTACTTGGTCATTGCCTTGATCAGACTTCTGGAGTCTTTCAAAACTGTCTTTTCTTTGTAATGTTGTTACCACTTGAATTGTTCTTTTGGTTTTGTTTACTTTACTCTGCTTAACTTCGTACAAATCTCCCCAGCTTTATGTAAAACCATCCCATTGTTCATTTCTTACAGTGCAATAATATTCCATTGCATGAATATTTCATAATTGTTTTCGCAGTTCCCTAACTGATAGGCCATGCCTTTTGTTTCTATTTCTTTGCTTCCACAAAAAGGACTGCTGTAAACATATGTGTCTTTTTCCTTTGGCTTTGATCACTTTGGACTATCACCCTAGTTTTAGTATCACTGGGTCAAAGGTAATGCACAGTTAATAACTCTTTGGGCATAGTTCCAAATTGCTTTCCAGAATGGTGGGACCGATCCATAGATCCACCCACAGCTCACTATGTGCCTGTTTTCCTGCAGCTCCTCCAACATTAATTGTTTTTTTTTTGTCATTTTTTTCCAATCTCCTGATTGTGAGGTGGAAGTTTCCTTAATTTGCATTTCTCTGGTTATTAGCCAATTGAAGCATTTTTTTCATATTGTTGTTCATAACTTAGATTTCTTCCTTTGAAAATTTCATGTTCATGTTCCTTAACTATTTTTCAGTTGGGAAATGACCATTTTCATAAATTTGAATTGGTCTCTTATGTATGTATGAACACTGACTGCCCTAGCCCTCATTGCCTGAAGGCCAGTTATGCTAAATTTCATTCCTCCCCAAGGATTTGCTAGTACCCTCAAGAGGAGGAAGGGGGGATTGTCTAGATTCTCTGCAAAAGGCCCCGACCATTGGTGTACCCCTGTTATAGGAGTGGATCCTTATGCCCCAGGTTCGTTTAGCCCCTAACTGTAAGATTGCTTTTGCAAAGAAATATTTACCTTGAAAAGCATAATTACAAATATACAAATTTGCTCCTGCAACACATGGGAGACATAATATCCTAGTCTCCATCCCCCCATACTACCTTAGTCTCTGGGAGGGAATAGGTTCACAGCTTATCCTGGTTCCTATAAAAGTACATCTCCAGTCTCAAGCACCAAACTCCCTTCTGGCTCAAGTTCTAGATACTCCAGCTTCTCCAGGCTTTCCTGATGGTCTGGCTGGCTGCAGTGTTTTATACAGAATCTCTTGATTTCAAGGTTGCCATTTCTCAAACTACAAGATCAGATGGAGAATCACTCCCAGCACCTGAAACTGAGGACAAATGAAACAGAACAAGGCAAACACTTGGCCCATTGCTTGGAGCCAAGGTAGAAGAGGGAAGAAAGGAAGTCCTTTCCCTCTCACTGGTTCAGTTCATGTCATTCAAGCTATGAATGAACTGTGATCTTCTTCCTCTGAGTGCAGCAGGAAGATAGGCATGGGAAAGAGCTTGAATCAGAAAGAGAAAGGACTGTCTTGGCTTGACCAGCGTTAAAGATGACACCTGTTCTGGCTGTGTAGCCAGTGGAAAGAGGCCATACCTACCCACATGGTAGGGGATACAGGGAGCCTATGTTTTAGACAATTTGAGCATGATCATATATATGTGTATATCTATCTATCTATCTGTCTGTCTATCTATCTATCTATCTATCTATCTATCTATCTATCAATCCATCCATCCGTCTGTCCTTCCATCCGTCCGTCCATTCGTCCGTCTGTCCGTCCGTTCATCCGTCCGTCTATCTATCTGTCTATCTATCTATCTGTCTCTGTCTGTCTGTCTGTCTGTCCGTCCATCCATCCGTCCGTCCGTCTGTCCATCTATCTATCTATCTATCTATCTATCTATCTATCTATCTATCCATCTATCCATCCATCCATCCATCTATCTGTCTGTCTGTCTGTCTATCTCTCTATATCTGTATCTATATCCTTACATACAGCTTAGAAATGAGACCTTTCAAAGATTTTTTTCCTTGTCAGCTGTTTCCCTTTTAATTTTAATTATGTTGCTTTTGTTTATGCAATTCTCTTCAATTCTATTCAACCAAAATTGCATATTTTATTCCCCCATGATCCTTTCTATCCCTTGTCAGGTCATGAACTCTTCCCATATCCATAGTTGCAAAAGGCATTTTCTTCTTTGCTCATCTAATTTATTGACTAAATGACCTTTGAGAGTATTGTATCAGGGTTGTGCAAATTCTCCATGGTTCTGGCTTATAGGATTACAGATGCAGATCTTAAAAAAACTTAAAAGCTATTGAGTCCAACCCCTTCATTTACAGATGGGAAAACTGAGGCACCATGGGGGTGGGGAACCTGCAGCTGCAAGGTTACATGTGGCCTTTTAGGTCCTCAAGTATGGCCTTTTGGCTGAATCCAAATTTCACAGAACAAATCCTTTTATAAAGGTTGGAGTCAGTCAAAGGTCCACACTTGAGGACCTAGAGGGCTACATGCAGCCTTAATGTCACAGGTTCCCTAGCCCTGGTTAAAAGTATCAGATAGTTAATAAGTGTCTGAAGTGGACTTTGCATTCCATCTTTTGCGAGAGGCCGTTCCTGGTCTACCTAACTGCTGTTGTCATCCCTTCTCAGAATACTTTTATCTACTCTCTCTATATCTTGTATGTACCTAAGTAGTCACAAATTATCTCCTCCAGTAGAATTTATATGCCTTGAGAGCAGGGATTGCTTTTTCTTTCATTTTTAAATTTGTTTTTTACTTTCTTTATATCCCCATTACTTAGTATGGTCCTTGACAAATAGCAAGTATTTAATAAATACCTGTGGCCCAACTGATGAAGCCAGGTCTTCTCCCTCCAGATACACTCTCTGCCTTCCTGCCCATCCAGATATGTGCATATGGTTTCCTTCCTACCGCTATCTTAAATTTAGTATTCTTGATAAAATTTATAAGAGTAGCCTACATATAGTATAGTCCTCTGCTCCCACTCCCTTTTGGTCACTGAGATCCAACCAAATGGATTTTTCTTTACCCTAGTTAGATGCAATACACTCTGCAATTCAGCCCTCATCAACAGCATGATGTTCCCAAATATCAAATTTCTGCCACTGAAAAATCCTGATCTTGTTTTCTGATGTCTTAACTAGCATAGATTACCAATATTGTTCAATCATTTGAGTCACAGTCAACTCTTCGAGACCCCATTTGGGGTTTTCTTGGTAAAGACACTGGAGTGGTTGGCCATTTCCTTCTCTAGCTCATTTGACAGATGAGGAGCTGAGGCAAACAGGGTTAAGTGACTTGTCCAGGGTCATACATCTAGGGCAGCAACCTGTGGGTTGAGACCCCTTTGGGGGTGGAACGACCCTTTCACAGGGGTCCCCTAAGACCATCAGAAAACACATATTCCCGATGGTCTTAGGAACCAAGACACCGCTCCTCTATCGTCTCCAGGCGGGTCCGCGCACATGCAGATACACCGACATATGAGTATTAAAGGGTCGCGGCATTAGGAAGGTTGAGAACCACTGCTCTAGGGGCTATCTGAGGTTGGATTTGAACTCAAGAAATGAGTCTTTCTGACTCCAGGCCTAGCACTTTATCCACTGTATCACCTACCTGCCCCAAGAGTAGTAGAATAACAACAACCAACTTCAATCCACCAGCATTGAATCTACTTTTTCTGTAGTATAGCTCTAGGCCCTGAGCATGTATGGGGAATGCAGTCTCCATATCTACCATTCTCTTTTTCATCCCCTACTTTCATCTGCTAGCACTGAAAGAAGCAGTATTTATTTGCTGAAAGGTAGTTTTGTCTGCTTTCACTAAAGGGATTACTTGGAATGGCCCTTGCTCTCTGGTATGGATGGCTCCACAGAGTTGTAATGATTCAATCCACATTCCTGTTATTATCAGCATTTCCAAGCAGAGAAGAAGCTTGCACATGATGTGAGAGGGAAGAAACACCTATGCTGGAGATTAAAGGCTCTTGATAGTATGGGATTTATCGAATCTTGGAGAGCTGGTTTTATTAGAAAGTTCATTCTGAAGTGGTGTTGAGATCTACCCCTCTGAAGCTTCTTCCCATCACTCTGAGGTCTGTTCTCTCTCAGGCCAAGTGATCTGAGTGACTTTTGCATTGGCTGGTGCTTTATTTCACTGCTGGGACCCACATCTCTCTGTAGAAGTAAGGCCAAGCTCCAAGAGAATCTAGTGATATTTGTTATCATATCTGATAAGATAAGATATCATATACAGAGACTACCAGTTTTGTCTCCATTGACTAAAATTCCTTTCCCAAGTTGAAGAAATACTTATGTTAAGTGTAACATATATCATCACCCTTTCTACTTTAACATTAAAAGCAAATGGTTTTCTTTGAAGTAGATCATAACTACTTGTATTTGTTGCAATGGTTATGAAGGTAGCTGAAGCAGTGCTGTGGAGAGTGTAGGGACTGACTAGGCATTGAAGATGCCAAGGTCATCTATAACATCCTGGACCATTGACAGTTGTCTTGATGTTTGTCCCGCCACTGGACTTTGATGTCTCAGAGAGAAAGAGTGAGGCTGATGACTTTGGGTAACTCTGCCTCACTTAAACTCAATTCATGAACGAGTGAAGACATCACCTATGATGTTACTGGTCCTCTTCAAAAATTAAGGATCAACAACAACCACAACAATTTATAAACTCTTGACTTGCCTTTAAAAATCCAAGTCCCTCCCCTCACTTTAACTGTTGCAAGGAGCATTCCTGGGCTTCATCCCTCTTCCCCTCCTCTCTCCAATAACTCCCAATAAGATGATGATAACTTCTTATAAAGTTGTGACCAGGAAAATTAGTAACACATGAATGAGCCAGATTGCTCAACTCCCTAGATAACAGCTGCCTCCCAAGGTTACTGAATGTGGTTCATTCTTAGGTTAATTATGAAAAATTGAGCAGTACAGACCTTCCATCCAGAGGTCACCTGCATCTAAGGGCACTGAAGTTATTGAGTGTGGTCTTAAGCCAAGCTGCCTGAAAGATTATTCATGAATTCAGAAAGATTGTACATGAGCTCAATCTCATGCATCCTGGCCAACCATCACTTCCCAAAGCTGCATAGCTGGTGAATCATGAGACATTGCTCATAAGTGACATTAGAAGCAGGGCTATGTACATACACACATGCATGCAGTATGCATACATGACCATGTGCATACAGGCACACATGTATGTATACATATGTACACACACCTATATTATACGTAAGAACAACTGTGTTGCAAACCACACTGCTAAAGATGCACTGCTGCCCAAGATTCTTTGCTTCCTGCCTTGCATACATGTGGGAGCTGACATGAAGAGTCACTACAGGCTCAGTTGGAATCTGAGAGATGCTTATGCTCCATCACCTTTCTCCATGACCTTGGGACCTCTCCAGCTGTTCATTGCCCTTCACTAAACCCATCCTGGATACATAAAGTATGTAATGGCATCTGCTTTTACTTTTTAGTGGTAAAGACAGTAAGTAACCTTTAGCACATAGCTCTTCACTTGGAGATCATTTTTGCTAAATTCCGGGGAATGAGCAGGATAGATTAGTCACCTCCCTAGCATCAGAAATGATCCCTGTGAATGTGGGACACAAATAGAATAAGTCCATTCCCTTTTCCCTATGATAGCTCTTCAAGTGTTGGAAGATTGTGCTCATGTGCCCCCTAAACCTTCTCTTTTCCTGGTTAAAGATCCCTAATCCCTTCAAATGATCCTTCTGTGGCACAATTTCTTGTCCTCTCAGTATCATGTCATACTTATTCCCTCTGTGATGCCGAATAGTATTTACCAATATTTCCCTGATGTAGCTTTTCCCCTTTCTGTCCCCTTCCAGACAACATGAAGTAGGCCCAGGCCCCTCCTCCTTCCTTCCTTCACAGGGAATAGCTTTTCCTCAAAGGAGATAAAGCTATCTCCAGGTCCTGGTTGACTTTTGCTTCTCTGATTCCTGGGCACCTGAAGGCATAAAAAATCCTAGCCATGGGCAGTCAGAGTCAGGGTCTCTCCAACTTGGTGGATTTCAGAAGACCACTTGAATGACCATATCCTGTCCTGATGACCAGACGTTTCCACATGGAGATGAGGGGCAAGGGGAAGGGAGTATCACTGCATCCTTATTGCATATCTTTATTTTGTTAAGGCAAAGTAAAAGTACATTTGTTAGCTGTTTGGTGACTTGTGAACACCTCATTTCATTCTGACATTTAACCTGAACCAAGAGATTTCTGGCTTTAGAATCACCCTTTGATGTGTGTCAACTTGCCATTGTGCTTCCTAGAATATCAAGGCAGCTTTCCTTGATAATTTCTTGAATGATGATGTCTAGACTCTTTTTTTGATCATGGTTTTCAGGTAGTTCAATAACTTAAATAATCTCTCCTGGATCTATTTTCCAGGTCAGTTGTTTTTCCAGTGAGATATTTCACATTGTCTTCTACTTTCTCATTCTTTTGGTTTTGTTTTATTGTTTCTTAATTTCTCATAAAGTCATTAGCTTCCATTTGATCCATTCTAATTTTTAAAGAATTATTTTCTTCATTGAGCTTTTGGACCTTCTTGTCCATTTGACCAATTTTGCTTTGTAAGCTATTCTTCTCATTGGCTTTCTGGACCTCTTTTATCATTTGGCCTAGTCTGTTTTTTAAGGTATTATTTTCTTCAGTAATTTTTTGTGTCTCATTTTTCATGATTTCCTTGCATCACTCTCATTTCTCTTCCCAACTTTTCCTCTACTTCTCTTACTTGATTCTTAAAATACTTTTTGAGCTCTTCCATGGCCTGTGACCAATTCATATTTTTCTTGGAGGTTTTTTTTTAACTTTTGTTTATTTTTAGTTTATATCATTCATTTCCATGAGATTTTGATTTACGAATTTTCTCCCCATCTTTCCCCTACCCCCACCCCAAAACAGTGACTCCACTTATACCCCCTCCCCCATCAGCTCTCTCCTATATCCTCCCCCATCACCCCTCTGACCTTCCGGTAGGGCAAGATGGATCTCCCTACCCCAGTACCTGTATATTTCCCTCCTCCTATTCCACCCCCCCCACTTGTTCTATTCTCTACTTTGTCCCTGTCCCTTTACAAAAGTGTGTGCTTCTAACAACCCTCCCTCGAAATCTGCCCTCCCCTTCATCATCCACCCTCTCATCCCCATCCCCCCCCTACTCTCCTATAGAGCAAGATACCTGATTTAGAGTGTATGTCATTCCTTCCCTAAGCCAATTTCAATGAGAGTAAGGTTGACCCATTCCCTTTTGCCTTCCTGTTCTTCCCCTCCATCGTAACAGTTATCCTTGTCTCTTCTATATGACAGGATTAACCCCATTCTGTCTCTCCCTGTCTCCTCTCATTCTATTCCTCTCCCATCTGTCAATTTCACCTTTTAAAATATTATTCCTTCTTATTTAATTGATCCTGTGCCCTCTGTCTATGTACACATATATACACACACTCACATATGTATTCATATGCATATATACCCTCCTATATAGACATGTGTGTATGTATACATATATATATACATTTATATTCCCTTCAACTATCCTCATACTGAGAAAAATTTCACAAGTTATAATTAGCGTTTTTCCATGTTGGCATGTAAATAGTTCAACTTTGATAAGTTCCTAATGATTTCTTTTCATGTTTACCTTCTCATGCTTCTTGTATTTGAATGTCAAATTTTCTGTTCAGTTTTGGTTTTTTTCATCAAGAATGCTTGGAAGTCCACCACCTCATTGAATGACCATATTTTCCCCTGGAGCATTATACTCAATTTTGCTGGGTAGGTGATTCTTGGTTTTAATCTTAGCTCCCTTGATCTCTGGAATATCATATTCCAGGCCCTTTGTCCCTTAATGTAGAAGCTACTAGATCCTGGATTATCCTGATTGTGTTTCCACAGTATTAAAATTGTTTCTTCTTGGCTGCTTGTAATATTTTCTCCTTGATCTGGGGACTCTGGAACCTGGCTATAACATTCCTAGGAGTTTTCTTTTGGGGATCTTTTTCAAGAG
>CM053581.1:333078220-333096256 GCA_028627135.1 Pseudochirops cupreus
AGGGGAGAAAATCTGAAACTCAAGTGATTGTGGAACTGAATCTTGTAAATTAAAAGTAAATGAGTAAATAAAAAAAATTTAAAAAATAAAAAAAAATTTAAAAAAAAAAAGAAAAAAAAAAAGAAAAAGCTTTTTTTTCAATATTTATCTATTTTTTCAATATTTATGTGTTGATTCAATATCTACAATGGGTAGAATAGTGTGCCATGAGCTGGGGATATGCAAAAGTTTAGGTAAGAGAAAGTCTCTAACCTAAAGGAGTTTATAATCTAGATTCAAATGGATTTTATCTCATTAAAAACCCTCTGTTCTCCTTTGTACTTGTAACCTTACTTAATAGAAAAAGAAAACCCTTGTGGCAAATACACATTGTCAAACAAAACAAATTCTCATATTGTCTATGCCACAAAATGTGTCTGATTCTGCATCTTGAATCTCCTATCACTTCTCTGTCAGGAGGTGGGCATTGTAGTCCTACCATCGGGTTATAAAATAGTAATTTAAAAAGCACTTACATTTTACTTTAAGTTTTACAAAACACTTTCTATATATTATCTCATTTGATCCTCACAGCAAGCTTATGGAGTAGGTACCATTATGATCCATATTTTACAGATGAGGAACTGAGTCTTAGAGAGGTTAGTTGACTCATTCTGGATCACAAATTTTTTTGGGGGGGGGGGAGTGGGGAAGTCTGGGCAATTGGGGTTAAGTGACTTGCCCAAGATCACACGACCAGTAAGTGTCAAGTGTCTGAGGCCAGATTTGAACTCAGGTCCTCCTGACTCCAGGGCCAGTGCTCTACTCACTGCGCAACCTAGCAGCCCCTAAGAAAAGAAAAACTCTTGAAGAAAACACTGGAAACTGACTAAGTAGCTTAGAAGAGAAAATGGTAGATTTACACAAGGAATGGAAACTCTAAAAACTAGAACAGACTAAACAGAAATGACTCAATGAAGCAGCAAGAAATATTAGAACAAGGGGGTGGCTAGGTGATGCAGTAAATAGAGCACTGGCCCTGGAGTTGAAAGAAAGGAAGAAAGAAAGAAAGAGGGAGGGAGGGAGGGAGGAAGGAAGGAAGGAAGGAAGGAATAAAGAAAGAAAGAAAGAAAGAAAGAATTATTAGAACAAAATCAAATGATAGGGAAAAAATAGAGGAAAATATACGAACTCTGATATAAGAAAAAATGACCTGGAAAACAGGTCAAGGAATAATAATTTAAGGATCAATGAAATCCCTGAAAACCCCAACAAAACAAAAAGTCTGGATGTTATATTTCAAGAAATCAAACATAAAAGCTACCCAGATCTATTAGGATGTGAGAGTAGAAAGAATCAACCAATCACCTCCTAAAAACACCCCCAAAGAAAAGTCCCATGGCATCTACTTCAAATAAAAAAATATACTTCAGACAGCCAGAAGGAGTTCACATACCACACAATTATAGTTAAGATCATAAAAGAACTAGCACCTTCTATTACCAATGAGGGGAAATTTTAGAATATAATATGCCAAAAAGTAAAAGTTATTGGCTTATAACCTGGCACCACCAAAGCTGAGTATAATCCCATGGGGGGAAATGGATCTTTAAAGGAATAAAGAACTTTCAAACATTTCTGACAAAAAAAAGAACAAAGCAGAATAAGCTTTGAAATGTAAAAAATGTCAAAAGAAACCTAGAAAGGTAAATTGATTTGAGCATTTTGAAAGGGCCATGTGATGATGATGATGAAGGACTAACATTCAACTCGCTGGAAAGGAAACAGGCATCTCTTAAGAACTTTACTATCTTCAACTAGTTTTGAGAAATTTGGATAAAAAAAAAAGCATTGTGGATGGATTTATTCTGTTCTTAGGTATTGAAGAGGGGGAAAGAAGGGGTAGCAAATGGGGGGATATACTACTATAGAAAAGAGGAAGGAGGAGGTTGAACTTACTCTTTTTCGTAATTGGGGTACGTGAGAAGATTATACAAGCACAGAAGATGGGAGTGGGAGAGAAGGCACAGGATGAGCATCACTCTTATCTGAAATGAGCAAAGGAAGGTTGAACACACACATACAAAAGCAGTTTGGGTTAAAATACATCAAACTCAACAGAGAAACAAGTGAGAATGCAGGGTGAGGGGTTAAGAGGGAGGCTGATACTGGAGAGGGAATAGTCACAATGAAAGCAAACTTCCAGATCCTGAATAGAGGTTTAAATGAAAGAAAAAGAAAAAATGAAAAGAACCATAATCTCAGAAGGTTCTCATCAACTGGAGAATGTACTAGAATATTATTGAGCCATAAGAAAGAATGAAAAAAACTATGTCAGAGAATCCTGAGAGGTAGGAATTGATATGGAGGGAAGTGAGCAGAACTGGAAGCATTTATGCATGGACATAACAAAGAAACATTGTAAAGTAAAACACCTTTAAAGGTGTAAGAGGGAAAATGACAAATGCTGGCCAGGCATTGGGTTAAAAGCACATTAATACACTGTTAGTGGAACTGTGAATTTGTCTAGTCATTCTGGAAAACAATTTGGAAATGTGTTCAAGCAAAGGGCTATGGGAAATTGTTATCACTTTTCTGCCCCCCTCTTTTCTTTGTCTCTATTCCCTTCTCTGTGTGGCAGAGGGGAAAGAACATTGGGAGTAAACCCACCAGACTTGTCCTACCCTTGTGACCTCAGATATGCCCCTTAATTTCTGTGAGTCTTAGTTTCCTAGTCTACAAAATGGAGATAATAATTATTTCCCTGATCCCCCTCCCCCTGAGTCTTTTGTTGTTGTTGATGTTTGGAGATATGTTACCCTTAGACCCACATTCTACCATAATTAGTCCTATGCCTCAAAGACAATTTTTTAAGAAAAGAAGAAAAGGCCCCCCCAAACTGGAAATGAAGGGCAATGCTTAAACAAATGGTAGCATATTGGAGTAATGGAATGTTATTGTGCCATAAGAAATTATGAAATGGACAGTTTCTTTTTTTGCATTAACATTTGATTATTTTTATTCAATCATAAAAAACAGATATTCTAAACCTCTATGAAGTAGACTGCAGAGCATTAATCATTAGTGCTGGTTCATTTCTATGTAACAATCTAAATATAAATTTAGTAGACTATATAAAATATGCAATAACCTATTAGACATAATATAACATGCAAACAAAACATAAGCTGAAAATACTAATTATACTGGATTTGCAAAGAACCTAGATTCAAATTCTGCTCACTTGTGTCATTTATAATCTGTGCAACCCTTGGTCAAGTCCACTTCATCTCTCTAAGCCTGTTTCTTCCTCTATAAAATGAGGGGAGTTGATTAGATGCCTTCTGAGGCTCCTTTTTTGCTCTAAAGATAGGATCCTCCGACACTGAGATCTTTCCATAGCACTTCCTGATTTTCCAGGGATTTTATATGTATTCTCTCACTTGTTCTTCACAAGAACGCTGAGGGAGCTATGACAATGATGATGGTGATGATAATGACGACAACGACGACAACGATGATGATGATGATGACAATGATGATGATGATGATGACGATGATGATGATGGCAATGATGATGATGATGATGACGATGATGATGATGATGATGACAATGATGATGATGATGATGAAATGAACAGTTTCAAAAGAAACTGAGAAGATCTTTATGGACTGATACAAAAAGAAATGAGCAAAACAAGGAGAATGGTTTAAACAATGACAGCATTTTAGAGAAAAATAAGTCTGAAAGTCTGGATCACAGATTTGGTGGGGGTGAGTACAGTGTAAGACGATGGGAAAGGTGGAGGCAAAGGGGGACAGATTATGAAGAGCTTTGAATGTACAAAAGATTGTATATTTAATCTTGGAGGTAATAGGGAGCCACTGGAATTTAAAGAATGAGGAGATGATATGGTCAGACCTTCTATTTAGAGAGATCTATTTGACAGTTGAGTGGAGGATGAACTGGAGTAGGGAAAGAATACAAGTAGAGAGACCCACCAGCAGGCTACTGCCAAGAGCTCGGATGTGGGGGGAGGAGGACTTTTTGTTGTCATTGTTGTTTTACATCAATTGTAATACTGCTTTCTGTTTTTATATCAGTTGTGTGTGTGTGTGTGTGTATGTGTGTGTGTACCCCCTACACATGCCAAACATCTTCCTTGCTACCAATAAATAAAATAACTGGATTTGAATTTGATAATGTATCCAACATTCCACACCCACAGTCCCCCCCTCTAACCAAAAAGAAGGAAGTGTGTTTCATCACTATATTATCACTCCAGAGACAAGAGTAGCAATCACAACCATTTAGAATTTGCCTTTGTTCCAACATTCTTTTCATTCCTATTATTGTATTCCTTGTATATATTGCTCTCTCAATTCTGCTCATTTCTTCTGTATCATTAACACAGATCTTCCCATTAAATCTCATAATTTTACATGTGAATAAAGTGAGGCCTGGAGAAGGGGAAATTAATTGCCCAAGGTCACCTGACTAGTGAATTTGGGAAGCATTGACTTTCAGCCCCGGCTGAGTGAGGGAAGGTTTGGCAATCTGCCCTGGTTCAGAGAAGATAGAGCTCTAGTCATCTCTGTTACTTAGTGGGAGGAGTGACCAGTCTGAGGAGCTGGAGAAGATGGGTGTGCCAAAGCTGGGCAGCAATCCTTGAACAGGATAACCCCTTCCTCCCCCTGCCCCTGGCCAAAGAGCATTCTGCCCAAAGTCCAGTCACCGTCTCCATTGTGTTCTCCCCATCTGCATTTCTGACCCCTCAATATTGCTGTTGTTATTCCTTCTTCTCTCTCCAAGAGGATCAGAGACATCATGGGCAATGTCATGACTCCTTCATGAACAGTATTTAAATGAGAACCTGAGTTGAAATCCAATCCCAAACACTTACTGTGTGACCTTGAGCAAGTCACTTAACCCTGTTTGCCTCAGTTTCCTCATCAGTCAAATGAGCTGGAGAAGGACATGGCAAACCACTCCAGTATCTTTGCCAAGAAAACCCAAATGGAGTCAAGAAGAGTCAGACGTGACTGAATAAATAAATAACAACAAAAAATAAAAGATGCGGGGCGATGGGGAGGCAAGGAAGTTGTTATTATCTCCATTTTGTAGACTAGAAAACTGATACTTAGAGAAATTAAGGGGCATGTCTGAGGTCACAAGAGTAGGACAAGTCTGGTGGGCTTACCCCCGTGTTCTTTCCATCTGCTGCATAGAGAAGGGCAAGGAGACAGAGAGAAGAAGAGAACAGAAAAGTATTAACAATTTCCCATAGCCCTTTGCTTGTGCCTGACAAATGTCTCTGTCATCTGCCACTCTGTATTAAAAGTTATCTGTGCTTATGTTTTATTGGTCTACTTAACTATAGTTCCAGGAGGATGGAAAATTGTGTCAGATGAACTCTATCTCTCCGTCTATGAGTGCAGTACTCATGTACACTAGGCATTTAATAGTAATTATTTATATAGAACTTTAAGGTTTACAAAACACCTTCCTTCTAGCAGCCATCTGAGATTTTGCAAGTATTATTCTGCCCATTTTACAGATGAAAAAGTTAGAAGAGGTCAAGTGATTTACCCAAGGTAACAAAGCTAGTTTATATTAGAGCTGGGATCTGAATGAAGGTCTATTGATGACATACCCAAAGTTCTTTCCATTATGTCACACCGTTTCTATCAATATTATATTATAGTAGTATATGTTATTATGTAATATATAATACTTATTACATATTATTATATTATAATGATTATAATTAATAATTATAACATAATGTTAATGTAATTATTGTTACATAATGTATAATATTGTTAATATTATATATTATAGTTATTAATTATCCATTGTAATTACTAATAAATACTTATTTAATTAAATTTCTTTATAAATAAGGTGGGGTGGGGGGATGACAGGAGTCTATTTTTACTGAGAGACATCTTTGACTCTGGAATTCCCAAGAACATATGGGTAGGACACAGCAGAGAAGAAGCCAAGATTTGGCTGCTTCTGGCTGATTTGGAACTCCAGCCTGAGGGTAGAGAAAAATTGGAAACAAGTAGGCCTCATAGTCTTCTCCTGGGGAAGAAAGAAGGCAGTCAGATTTTTCTTTAAAGCATGAAGATTGTGTACTGGCCCACAGCATTCCCTAAGCCAGATCTCTGGGAATTAGGATAGCAGCTATGTGGATGAGGAAAACCCCAATTCCACTCTACTACTACTCCCCAGTTAATTATAGCAAAATCAAGGCACCACACACAAAAGTCTCCAGGATTAGAGTCAATAGGCTCAGATCTTGGCCCCAGAACTTAGAAGAGATGGGATGGACCATTAGAAAGAGTTCTGGAAGGGAGCCAAGATGGCAGAGTAATTAATCACTTTAGCTCTCCCATATTCACCTCCAAACTACCATGAAATAGCACTCCAGAAGAAATCCTGGAATAGTGGGGGCAACAGAAATATGGGGTGAAGTGGTCTTTTAGCCTGGGAGACTTGGAAGATTGACAAGAAAGGTCCATCTCAGCTGGGTAAAGGGGAAGCAAATTCCAGGACAGGAGGTGTCAGCAGCAAACCCCACCTACGCAAACCAGTGGGAGATCCTGAGCCCCAGTGTGGTAGAGAAGGCAAACGCCAATGTCAGGACACCTCCCACTCTACCCCAACCCCACCCTTACATATCACAGCATAGCCAGGGGAACTGGCATACTCCAGCTCTGAGAACCACCATGTGCTTCAGTAGAGATCCTCCAGGAGCCAAATCCCTATTTATTTCAGTGTAGCTCTGGGGAAATGCAAAAAAAAAAAAAAACCATCTGGCACATGCCAGACACCACTACTAGGACCCCAGCTCAGCACCAGGGAAGCTTCCAGACACCTACAACCTCCAGCAGTGCCAGCCACCCCCCACTCACTCCTTCAACACAGCACCAGAAATAAGGGTTCCCCATGGGCCTCAGGGAAACATTGGTGCCACACCAAGTAAACAGCCAGGGCCTGCAACCACTGGCACAAGAAGCCTGAGACAGAGCCCCTTTCACCCTGGGAGCAGAGATCAGATTTAAAAGAAAAGAAAAAGGCCAAAAAAAAAAAAAGATGAGCAAAAAAACAACAAAAAAATAATCTGACCATAGAAAGTTATTATAGTGACAGGGAGGACCAAGACACAAACTCGAAAGAGGACAACAATATCAAAACATCAATTGGCAAAACCCCAAAGAAAAATGAGAAGTGGTCTCAAGCCCAGAAAGAACTCATGGAAGAGCTCAAAAAGGAGCTTTAAAATCATTTAAGAAGTGCAGGAGAAAAATGGGGAAAAGAAATGAGAGTAATGGAAGAGAATTATGAAAAAAGTCATCATCTTGGAAAACTGCTTTAAAAGTAAGATTGACCAAATGGAAAAGGAGATTAAAAAAACTCACTGAAGAAAACAACTCCTTAAAGAGTACAACTGGCCAAATAGAAAAGAAAGTACAAAAACTGTCTGAGGAAAACAACACCTTAAAAGTTAGAGTTGGGCAAGTGGAAGCTAATAACTCTATGAGACATCATGAATCAATCAAACAAATTCAGAAGAATGAAAAAATGGAAGAAAATGCAATACCTCAACAGCATCTTTTAAGAAATTATCAAGGGAACTGCCTTGATGTCCTAGAACTCAAGGACAAAATAGGCACTGAAAGAATCCAACAATCACCTCAGGAAAGAGATCCCAAATAAAAACCCCAAGGAACATTATAGTCAAATTTCAGAACCATCAGGTCAAAGAAAAATACTACAAGTGGCCAGAAAGAAACAATTTAAAAATCACAATCAGGATCACACAGTACTTGGCAGCTGCAACATTCAAGGACTGGAAGTCATGGACCATGACATTCCAGAAGGCAAAGAAGCTAGGACTTACAAACAAGAATAACTTGCCTGGCAAAATTAAGAATAATACATCGGGGGGGGGGGCAGGGGGGGAGGGGGAATGGTCATTTAATGAAATAGAAGAATTTAAAGCCTTCATAAGGAAAAGACCTGAATCAAATCAAAAATTTGACCTTCAATATCCAGACCCAAGAGAAGCATAAACAGGTAAAGAGGGAAAAGAAAACATAAGAGATTCAATAGAGCTAAGCTGTTTACATCACGACATAGGAACATGATACTTTTAACTCTTAAAAATTGTATCATTAACAGTACAGAGAGAAGAAATACAGAGGGTATGGGTGTAAGATGTGTTTGAGAGAATGACATAAAAAAATTAAAGGATGAGAAAGAAGAGTACGATGAGTGTAGAAGGAAGGGAGAGATAGAATGGGATAAATTACCTTGCAGGAAGAAGCAAGAAAGCCCTATTATAATGTAGAGGAAGAGGGGAGAGAAGGGCAGTGGGTATTGCTTGGACCTTGCTCTCATCAGTATTGGCTTAAAGAGGGAATAATATACAGTATACAATCAGATAAATATAGACATCTATCTTAACCAACAAGGAAGGAGAATGGGAGGAGATAAGGATTTCGGGTAGGGGACTGACAGAAGGGAGGACAGATCAAGGGAGGTAGTAGACAGAAGCAAACACATTGGTGATGTGAGAAAGAGTGAAAGGAGAGAGAGGACATACAGGAGGAAGAACAGGATGGAGGGAAATACACAGTCAGTAATCATAACTGTGAATATGAATGGGATGCACTCTCCCATAAAATGGAAGTGGATAGCAAAGTGGATCAAAAATCAGAATCCTACAATATGTTGCTGACAAGAAACACACAAAGCAGAGAGACACACATAGAGTAAAGATAAGGGACTGGGGCATAATCTATTATGCTTTAGCTAAAGTTAAAAAAGCAAAGGTAGTCATTCTGATCTTGAACAAAGTAAAAATAAAAATAGACCTAATTAAAAGAGATAAGGAAGGAAACTACGTCTGCTAAAAGGTACCATGGAAGAGCAAGGAATAGTCTACCTGTAGGATCTATGGGGAGGAGGAAAATTCATGACCAAATGAGATAGAGTGCATTACAAAATATAGAATATATAATTTTAATCATATCAAATTGAAAAACTTTTGTGCAAACAAAACCAATGCAACCAATAAAAGCCACAGTTCTCAAATATGTAGATAACTGAGTAGAATTCATAATAATACAAGCCATTCCACAACTGATAAATGGTCAAAGGATATTAACGGGCAGCTCTCCTATGAAGAAATCAAAGCTATCTATAGGCATATGGAGAAGTGATCTGAATCACTTTGGATTAGAGAAATGAAAATTAAAACAACTCTGAAGTACCACCTTATATCAATCAGATTGGCTAATGTGACAAAAAAGAAAGAAAAATTATCAATGTGGGGAAATTGGAACACTAATAGAATATTGGTGGAGTTATGAACTGATCCAACCATTCTGGAAAGCAATTTGGAACTATGCCCAAAGAACTATAAAATTGTGCATATCCTTTGATCCAATGATGCCACTACTAGGTTTGTGTCTCAAAGAGATCATAAAAAAAAGGAAAAGGCCCTATATGTACAAAAATTTTTGTTGCAGCTCTTTTCATAGTGGCAAAGAATTGGAAAATGAGGAGATCTGCCCATCAATTGGGGAGCGGCTGAGCAAGCCAAGGTATATGAATGTGATGGAATACTATTGTGCAATAAGAAATAATGAATAGGCATATTTCAGAAAAACCTGGAAAGACTTGTACAAACTGATGCAAAGTGAAATGAGCAGAACCAGAAAAACACTGTGCACAGAATCAGCAATATCACGTGATGATCGTCTATGAATGATTCAGCTTTTCTCAGCAACACAATAATCCAAGACAAGTTACAAATGATTCATGAAGGAAAATTCTATCCATATCCAGATAAAGAACTGATGGAGGGCTGCTAGGTGGTGCAGTGAATAGAGCTCTGGCCCTGGAGTCAGGAGGACCTGAGTTCAAATGTGACCTCAGACACTTAACCCTTACTAGCAGTGTGACCTTCGGCAAGTCACTTAACCCCAATTGCCCTCCAAAAAGTAAAAATAAAAAACAAAAAACTGTTGGACTCTGAATGCAGATTGAAGCATATTTTTTTACCTACTTTATTCTTTCTCATTTTTTTCTATTTAATCTGTTTCTTCTTCCACAATCATGATGAATATGGAAATATGTTTTACATGGTAGCATATGTATAAACTATGTCAAACTGCCTACTGTTTTCAGAAAAGGGGAAGGGAGAGAAGGGAGGAGAAAAATTTGGAACTGAAAATCTCACAAAACTGAATGCTAAACTTTTACTTGATATATAATTGTGAAGGAAAATAAAAGAATATTTAAAGCAAAAAAAAAAAAAAGAGTCCTGGAATCAGAGGGCCTGGTGTCATTCTCTTCTCTCTGCTACATGGGACCCAGGTGAACTAAGGTCATTGGTTTACCCACTCTGGGTCCTCATTTCACAGAATCACTAACTCACACAGTAGGAAGGGACCTCTGATGCCATGTAGTTCTGTAATTTATGTAAGAATTCCTTAGATAACATTCCCATCTATAAAGTGACCTAGTTGATGTCCTAACCTTAGATGCTAACACTTATGTGCTACATGACCCTTAGACAAGTCACTTAACATCTGTATGCCTTGGTTTCCTCATCTGTAAAATGGGTATAGTAATAACACGTACTTTCTTATGAGGATCAAAAGAGATAATATTTATAAAGCACTCCATAAACCTTGAAGTGCAGTATAGATGCTATTATTATTATTATCATTATTTAGGCTACATCTTCAAAGGGTTGTTGTTAGGACATTCTTTTTTCTATCATATATGTATTATCTATAATATATAAATACATACGTTTATACAATATGTGGGTATGGCATATATATATATATATATATATACACACACACATATATATATACACACATATATATATATACACACATATATATATACACACATATATATATCATTATATATACCTGCATAATATGCTATAGAAGTCATTATTAGCCATGATTTTCCTAACTCTCTGCTCAGAAGGCTTTCATCACAGTCACCTGTGGGCCTCATCTGGCCTTGTCAGACTTGTCTTCTCCCAGCACTGTAGAAACCTTGATGATTCATTAATTGGGGCACACTATTTAAGGTGAGGATGTTTTTGGTGCCTGGGCAAGCAATAAAATCGAGCGGCTGCCCCGTTTATGGCTCCATGGGGCTATGATGAGCATCAGTAGACGAGCGGGTGAATTGTAGATATTGATTCCTGGCCCAGTGAAAAAGTGCAGCTCCTGGCACGGGGGCCATAAATCTCCATGTGGGGGTGACATGAATCTCGATTCCTAGGCCGCCTGTCAGGGAGGGCAGATGGTGATGAAAAAAGATAAACCGTGCTCCATAAATCTCTTTTTATCAACATGTTTGTGGAACATTTGATCTCTCAGGGAAAGAGAGGCAACCAATCCTGATAGAAAAGCCCACCACAAAGTCCAATTAAAAGATTTTTCTCCTCCTTTCCCTAGACCTCACTGAAAGAAGAATTGGAAATTTTCCCGTCTTAAAGCTGAGAGCCAGAACTTGAGGACAGGGAGTCAATATAAACAGCTAGGCCAAGAGTTGATGTGAACATATCACTGGACCCAAGAAGTTCAATGATTCCTATTTCTATTATTCTTAAAGATTTACCAAGCTCTTTCTTCATAGCAAAACTACGAGATAGGGAGGACCAGGATTATTCTATCCACTTTAAAGATCTATTCATTCAATTCATTCTGCAAACACTGATGAAGAACTTACTATGTACAGAATACTGGGCATGAAGGGACATGAAAAGTTTTCCATGGAGCTCCCAGTCTACTAGGGAGATAAGAAACAAACACAGATAGATAGAAAACCCAATAGTACATGACAGACAGTGTGGATAATAGATACAGGGCTAATGTTGGAATCAGGGAGAGCTAGCCTTTGTCACACACTGACTACACGACCAGCAAGTCGCATCTTCTCAGTGCTGCCACAACTCTCAATCAGTGGCAGGACAATTATTAATCTCAGTCTCCAGTGGTAGGAAGAAAGAAAGAAAGAAGGAATGAAGAAAGAAAGAAAGAGGAAGGAAGGAAGGAAAAGTATTTATTAAGTGCTTGCCATGTACCAGGCAGGCAATGCATTACATTTTGAAAATACGAAGCTCAAGAAGCTCACCTTCTGGCCCTGTAATATGACAGAGATGGTACACAGAGTGACATGACACTTTTCAAAGGAATTTCTGCCATCAATTAAATCAATGAAACAAAAACCGGTGGGGAAAGGGGCTGAAAATTACATGAAAACAGAAAGACACAAAACAAAGTGCTCCATCAGCTCTGAGTGGGGGGGCTGTCAGGGTCTGCAGGATGCCAGGGATAACCTCCCCAAGAAAATAGTGTTTGAGGTGAGTTCTAAGGAACAGTCAGACTGAGACCCAAAGAAGTTAACGAATTTGCTCAGATTGATCACATACATAGTCAAGAACCAGGAATGAGACTCAAGTTTCCTGACTTCGAACCTGTATGCTATAGAACGCCACACGCCATTCAGAGAACAGCTCCAGGTGGTAATTACTCTCCAATGAGAAAAATTATCACTGTCTATATTTGTGATATAGCACAGCCTTGACTTCCCCCACAGGAAAGAGAAATAATGAGAACCACGTGGAAAATCTTATCAAAGGGTAATTCAGGAATGTTGAAACACCATAAAAATAATTCTTTTAAACCAAATAATTACATCATTAAGTACCTACTCAATGAGTGTGCAATGAGATTCAGATAGAGAGGGACAGAGAGAAAGAAAAGAGAGACAGAGAAGGAGGGAAGGAGAGAGAAGAGGGGAAGAGAGAAGAGAAACAGATCAACATAGAAGAAAAGAGAGACATGGAAAAGAGAGAGAGAGAGAGAGAGAGAGAGAGAGAGAGAGAGAGAGAGAATCTGCTAAAAAAAATTACATAACACAGCATTATTTGCAATCGCAAATAACAAGAAACAATAGACGTGTCCAACAGTTGGTAAATGGCTGAATGAGCTGTGTTATATCAATGTAATGGAATACTACAGGAGGAATATGAGAAATATAAAGGAATTTGGAAAGACTTATATGAAGGTATGTGAAGCAAAGAAAGCAGAAGCAGAACAGTATCTGCCCCGAGGACAACAATATGAAAGAAAAATGCATACACAAAAACAGACTGGAATGAACAAACAGAGAACAGACGGGAATACAGAGGGAGTGACAAGCTGTTATGGACATATTATACGTGGAGACTTATTTTTAAGTGTAAACAGTTGTAAATGTATGTTGATTTGTTTCTAGGGGTTTTGCTTCTTTCTTTAACGTTAAGTACTTAACGCTGTTTTTAAAGTGTGTAGGGAAAGGCCAGCTGGAGGGTGAGTTTGCCCACAAACATCCCAAGCTCAAAGCGGTTCTCAGGAGTTTTTTCCTAGAGGTCTGGCAGCAGAGTTGCATGATGACAGAGGGCATCAGGCTGGGAAATCAAGCCGGTAAACACATACAGGAAAAAACGACTTCACTGAAGAATCAGAGGTGCCAGGCTGCTCATCTGTCCCTGGGAGGTCAGGCAGGGCTCTACAGTCCCCTCTCCCCTCCCCAAAGATGGGAACCCTTTTCGTTAAGAATTGTAGCTGAGAGTTCACAGCCTCCAACCCCAACAAATTCTAGGTCTCATTTCAATTGAAGCCAAGAAGCCCTTCTGACTGTCCAACCTGAAATCATCCCATCGCATATCCACCCAGCTCCCTCCTTACTCTGTCCTTAAATCAAACATTGAATGGCTGCTCACTCGTGATCATGCGGCCAACCTTTCTGCCATCGAGGGGAAAATAATCCCCTGGTTCATAGGTCGGGCCTGGGTGGGCTATTTATCTCTTCTTTGCACCTATCACATTTTATCTTGTATGGGAATTATTTGTGTACAAACTGGATAATCCCTGTTGGATTATTAGCTTTTTGCCGGCAGAAAGGATGGGCAAGTCAATACGTATCTGATAATCTCTTAATATGTTCTAGGTATTGTACTAAAAAAAAAAACGGGATACAAATGATTCTTGTCCTTCATGCTGGAAGAGGACCAGAATGACATCACTATGCAGGGGTCAAGTTACAGAGACTGGGACTGCTTCAATACAAACAAATAGTCCCTGAGCTCAAGGAGCTTGCATTCTAATGGGAGAAGACAAAACATGAAGGAGAGCTAGAAAGAGGTAGAGGAGGCAAAGGGGATCTTGAAAGGGGAGCTTGAAAGGCCAGCCTGGCCATCCCCAAAATGGAGACCTTAAAAGAAACTCACTAATGGGAGACCGGGTCCCAGAATTGCAGAAGGGCATTGCAGGATGGGAAGGTTCCAAGCAGTGAAGGACAACTGAGTCATGTTGGCAAATTCTCTTGTCAGAAGCACAGATGGAACCATGTGGTTTCTCATTTCTGTTTCTCCAACACAGGGTCTTGAAACCCATTTGTGGAACTGAAACTACTCTGTGCCCTCTGCTTCCTTTCTCTTGCTCTTTTCTTATTAATTTCCCTGATACTCTCTATCCAGCATGGAGTCAGGAAGACTCATCCTCCTGGGTTCAAATCTAGCCTCAGACACTCCCTAGATGGGAGACCCTGGACAAGTCACTTAATACTGTTTGCCTGTTTCCTCACCTATGAAATGAGCTGGAGAAGGAAATGGCAAACCACTCCTGTATCTTTGCCAAAAAACTCCAACTGGGGTCTCGAAGAATTAGACATGACTGAAAACAGCTGAACTGGACTGAACTCCTTATCTAAGAACACCATGAGAAACTTTGCTGCAGAAGTTACTGGCAGTGGTAGGTGCTCAAGGGAAGGGTATAGGGATGAGAATAGGAAGAACATCATGAGCCCACGCAATATTTTGCAAATGGAGCAGAATATTTGGCTGGATAGTGGTTTTCATGAAAAATAGACCCAGGGATCTTAGGATCCCAGATTTAGAAGTGGGAAGGGATTTAAGGGGTCATGGAGCCCTCCCCCATCACTCTATATAAGAGGAAACTGAAGGTTAAGGAGATTAAGTGACTTACCCAAGTAGGATCCTTTAAACCTAAATCACTCCGACTCTCACTGATTGGCCAATAACTGATCCCAGTCCTAGTCTCACTTACTCATCCTTTGGTTTTTGATGGCTCAGAGTGAGTATAAATAGTAATTGTTTCTGTTCTGGCCAGAAACCCTGAGAGTCTTCCCCTCCCAGACTGATCCTTTTGAGAAGGCCAACTGATTAGGCCAACTTTTGCCTCATTTCTTACCTTTCCTTTAATCACTGAATGGGTGTTGCCTCAGACAAACTGAGACCTGGGAAAAGCCTTAGCTTAAAAGGCCAAGGTCTCCCACTGCATCCCAGGCCATCGTCAGTCATCCCAAACTATGTCTTACCACTGGACTCCAAATGACTCTGGAGGAGTGAGACTAATGACTTTGCACAGTCCTGTCTCACTTAAATACAATTCACTTGCAAGTCAAGACATCGCTCTTCTGACATCCTTGGTCTTCTTGAAAAACCAAGGTATGATCAACAACATCAATACAAGTAGGAAGTATCAGAACTGGAATCCTCAGTAAACTGCAAATTCACTAGGAACCAGGAGTGTTATGTGATTGCCCACAAAGTGAACATAATCCTAAGCAGTCAAAAAGTATAATGCAATCTCGGGACAATAACATGTTAGAAGACAGTCTTGCTCATACTCTTCCCTGGTCAGAACCTACCTGGGCAGGATCAGTTCTAGATGCCACATTTTAAGAAGGACATTTTTGAGGCAAAGCCAAGACGGTGGCATAAAGGCAGGGACTCACATGAGCTCTCCCTCAAACCCCTCTGAATGCCTTTAGAAATGACTGTAAACAAATTCTAGAGCAGCAGAATACACAAAAAGACGGAGTGAAACAGATGTCCAGCCTAAGACAACCTGGAAGGATGGCAGGAAAGGTCTGTTGCATCAGACTGAGAGAGGCAGGCGGTCCAGCACAGGTCACACCTGCACAGACCCAGCCCCAGCAAAGCCAGAGCAGGCCTTAGGGCAACTGAAACACTTGCAGCAGTGGTGGTTTCCAGACCTCTCAGCCTACAGATGCCAAAGACAACTTAGAATACCACCAAGAAAGGCCCATCACACTTGGGTGAGAGTGGAGAGCAGTTCAGCACAGGCCATGCCAGCACAGCCCCAGTCCCGGAAAACCAGGAGCAGGCCTTGAAAATGACTGAATCAGAAGCAGCAGCAGGGTCTTTTTGCAAGCACTGAGGCAGGACTCTGTTGCTTTGCCCATACTCCATTCCATGTTCTGGGTGGCAGTACCAGGGTGAGGAGGAAGCATAAGCAGAGCAGAGCTTGCAGCCACAGCAGAAGGGGGACCCTCCTTACAGTTGCTGGGCAGAAAAGAGTGCTTGTGGTCACACACAGACCAGAGCACAGGCCAGGAGAGGAGTAAACACCTCTCTCTAGATCATACCACCTTGGAAGAACTGAAAACTTACAGGTCCATAGAAGTATCTCTGAAAACAGCTACTCAAACCCCCTCAAATTTGGGACAGTGTTCCCTCCACCCTGGAAGCAGAGCCCTACCTTAAAAAAGAGCTAAAAATCAAGTAATAGGCTGGGAAAATGAGGAAACAATGGGAAAAAACTGTGACTATAGAAACTTAATTTGGTGGCAAGGAAGATCAAAACACACACTCAGAAGAAGACAACAGAGTCAAAGTTCCTACATCAAAAACCTCCAAGAGGGGGTGGAGTCAAGATGGTGGCATAGAAGCAGCAAAACTCCGCAGCTCTCCCCATAACCACCTCAAATACCTATAAAATATGACTCTAAACAAATTTTAAAACTCCAGAACTCACAAAATTACAGAGTAACGAAGTTCCCGCTGAAGGCAGCCCAGCAGACAAATGGGAAGGGGTTCATTGCAACGCGTTGGAAGCCCAGACCAGCACCACATGAACCCACAGCTGGAGCCCTAGGGCTGCCAGAACGTGTTACAGCTGGAACACAAATCACCGGCAGCTGTGGTGTTTTCCAGATTTACCAACCCATAAGAAACAAGGACTAAGTGAAAGGTCAGTGGAACTTGGATAAATTTTGGGGAGAGGGTCCAGCCAATTGTCCCAGGGCTAGAAGTGGCTGAAGTGGTGGCCCTGCAGCCATCTCCACATGGCTACTTCAGAAGCTCTTGGCCTGCAGATTGCAGGGGAGCCAAGCAATCATTCAGAGGCTAAGTGTTCCTGCCTTCAGCTGCCTGGATCGGGATCACGGTCTTGAGTGGTAGTCCTGAGGTGCATTTTCAGTGAGCCAAAGCTGGTGGGGGCTGCAGAAATTGTGGCCTCCAAATAGCTCCGGCAGCTGTGAAAACCCCAGCAATTTGAAACAGAGCTCTCCCCTCTGAAAGCAGAGTTCTACTGAACCTAAAAGTCAAGTAATTGACTGGCGACATGAGTAGGCAAAGGAAGCAAAGCAAACCCAGCAATGCAACTTTAGATTCCTTTTTTGGGGACAAAAAGGATCAAAGCATGGAATGGGAGAAAGACAACACAGTCAGAACTCCCGCACCAAAAGCTTCCAAGAAAAATGTAAACTGGTTACAAGCCATAGAGCTGCTTAAGAAGTATTTTAAAAACCAAATAAGAGAAGTGGAGGAAAAATTGGGAAGAGAAATGAGAATGATGCAGGAAAATCATGAAAAGAGAGCCAACAATCTGACTGAGGAAAATAACACCTTAAAAAATAGACTAACTCAAATGGCAAAAGAGGCCCAAAAAGCCAATGAGGAGAAGAATGCCTTAAAAAGTCGAATTTGCCAGATGGAAAAAGAATCTCAAAAGCTTTCTGAAGAGAATAATTCCTTCAGAATTAGAGTGGAGCAAATGGAAGCAAATGACTTTATGAGAATTCAAGATACTATTACACAGATCCAAACAAATAAAAAATACAAGGCAATATGAAATATCTCCTTGAAAAAACCACTGACCTGGAAAATAGATCCAGGAGAGACAATTTAAAAATTATTG
>CM053581.1:333096756-333148304 GCA_028627135.1 Pseudochirops cupreus
TCTCTGGGCTGGGAATCTGTCACTGTCTCCCAATGGGTTCTGTCACTCTTAAATCCGCTCAAATTTACTTTTGAGTTCCCAAGGACGAAATTCTTGGGGAGCTTGGAGAAGTCACTGCTTACTCTCCGCCATCTTAGCTCCGCCCCCAAAAAAAGCTTTTTCTTTTAATTTTATGTCTTTTTCTCTCATATTCATGTAGTCTTTGTGAAAAAAAAAATCCACTTTTTGCCTTTGTATCTCTGCTTTCAATTATTATTAAATTAGATTTGCAACAATTTTTGATGGCGGATGGCATTTTCTTTCACTTACTCATCTCTCCAGCTTTAGTTCCTGTTCTAGGGCCAGGGCCCAACCCATTTTGATTCTGAGTGAGGTGATCAGGCCTGCTTGCTTTTTATTCTGGGTCACTGAATTTCTGTTTTAACTTCCACCTCTTGGAGTTAGCTCTCCCTGGGTCTTTGAAATTCAGAGTGCTGGATCTTTAGGACCTTCTATGGAACCTCAGGACAGAGTGCTAAGGACCTCAGCCTGAGTGGTCGTGGTCTGAGCATTGCTATGCCTACCTTGCTTGCTATTCTCAGTGGCTTTCAAGGTCTCTGCTGTGGGTTTCTAAACCCCTGGAGCTTCCTAGGGAAACCATTCTCTCTGGCTCCAGATACAGAGCATTTCAGGCTGCACTGGTCACTTATCTCTGATAATATGCCTCCTCATTTGCCTATCCTGGCACTGGTTTTGCTGGCATCCTGGCCTTTTGACTGTCTTTTTGTGAAATTCTGGGATAGAAATCATTGCAGTTTCTAATTGGATTTTTTGATCATTATTTGATCTGGAATGATTTTCATACTTAGGTATGTGGGAGCAGATCTGCCTGCTTTCACTTAGGCATGCATCTTGGCTGGAAGTCCTCCTATTCTTTGCCACTGGGATTTGTGTATCTAATCTGTTCCAGTGATTCACTTTTGTAATTTTTTTTTAACCAGGAGCAAATAGTTTTAATTATTACTGCTTTGTGATATCAAGATCTGGTGCTGCAAGGCTCCCTTCCTTCCCTCTTTTTCATTTCATTACTTTCCTTGAGATCCTTAACTTGTTTTTTTTTTCCCTATTTTTTTCCGATCTCTATAAAGTAACCCTTTGGTAGTTTGACTGGTATGGCACTGAATAAGGAAATTAATTTATCTAACATTCTCATTTTTATTTTATTGACATGGGGCAACTATGAGCAATTAGTATCTTTCCACGTGGTTAGGTCTATATTTCTATGAAAATTGTTTTACAGTTGTAGTCATAAAATTCTTGTGTATGTTTTAGTTGTTGGGGCAATAAGGTGACCCAGTGCATAGAGTGCTGGGTCTGGAGTCAGGAAGACTTACCTCCATGAGTTCAAATCTGGTCTCAGACACTTATTTACTAACTGTGTGAGTAGTGAGTAAATGGCAAGTCACTTAAGCCTGTTTGCCTAAGTTTCTTCATCTATAAAATGTTCAGGAGAAGGAAACAGTAAATCACTGCAGTATCTTTGCCAAAAAAACCTTAAATGGGGTCACAAACAGTCAGACATGACTTAAAATTACTGAACAATAAAAACACGTCTTTGTAGGTAAACTATTTTATACATTTTGTAGTTTTTTTTCCAAATGCATTTTATTATACTAGTTCTTCCTGTTGTATTTTATTGGTAATATGCCAAAAGGCTGATAATTTATGTGGATTTATTTTATATATTGTTATTTTACTGGTTATTAATTGTTTCAATTATATTTAGTTGGATTTCATTGATTTTCTAAGTAGACCATCACATCATCTGTAAAAAAGATTAATTTCTTTGCCTATGCTTATTCCCTAGATTTCCTTCTTATATTCTTGCTATAGCTAGTCTTTCTAGAACTATATCAAATCATAGTGGTGATAGTTGACAAATCTTGCTTTTCCCCCAATCTTATTGACAAGACCTCTGAAAAGGTCTGAAGACCTTTTTATTATAAAAAATTATGCAATATTTACTCTGGACTTTAGATAGATACAATTCAGTATATTAAGTAAAGGTAAATTTATGACTTTGCTTCTTTAACATTTAAATAGAAGTGGGTGTTATATTTTATTAAAAAGCTTTTTCTGCACTTATCAATATAATCATGTGGTTTTTGTAATTTTTGTTATTAACATGGTCTATTAACAGTTTTCCTAATACTGAATTCACCATGCACTCCTGGCATATATCAAACCTTGTCACAGGATGAGGGATACCTAAGAATATTTTTAGGCAGCAGGAAAGGAGCCAGTAGATAAGGAGATATTAAAGATTAGAGACAGAGGAAATGATTTAAGGGGCATCATGTTGAAGTTCTGTCACATTGGAGGTATTTAGCAAGGTTCAGATGGTCATTTGTCAGAATGCTCTTGAGAGGATTCTTTTCTGGGCACATATATAACTGATTTTTTTTTTCTTTTTGGAGGGGGGAAGGCAGGGCAATTGGGGTTAAGTGACCTGCCCAAGGTCACACAGCTAGTAAGTGTTAAGTGTCTGAGGTCAAATCTGAACTCACATCCTCTTGATTCCAGTGCCAGTGCCCTATTTACTGTGCCACCTAGCTGCCCCTGGTACATGTATAACAGTATGGTCCCTGAGGCGTCTTCTAATCTGCAATTCGTGATTCTATGATTCTTCCTACTTTTCTGGGTGATTTTAAAAAATTCTTATACTTTTTGTATCATCAGATTTTCTAGTTATGTATAATTTTTTTTTTACCATGTTCACTGCTGTGCTAAAGTTTCCCATCTTCTTTTTTTGTCTTCCAACCACTTTTGTAGTACTTGTGGCCATTCCATATTCTTTTCTGGGGCTATTGCAGAATTAGTTTCTTCTGGAGTTTAATCTTGAGAATCTGAGTCCTGAGGTAAATTCTTTATTGCATCATAGTATTCTCCCCACCACCTTCCCATTCTTCTCCCCTTTCCCCCTCTTCCCCCAGACTACCTCCAGAATTCACATTGGTTCCCCTGGGAAGGAGCAACTGTCTTTGATTCAAGGTACTCTGTGTGTCCACACTCTTAAAACTGCAGCTAATGAGTCCCCACTGGTGCTCTTACATTTAATAGTCAACCAGTTCACACAATTATCTCAAGGCATAGGCATTCACTGAGATTTCATCATAAGAACTGTAGCTATAAAACTTTCCACCCATAAATTTGGGGCACTCTTTCATCAGTTCGAAGAGTAGACATATATAAAGTACAGTGGTAAAGAGGAACACAATTTGGAGCACATGTGGCTAAAGCTCCTCCCGCATCTAGAAGAAGGACCCCACTGTTCTTTCCCTTTTTGGGGTCTACTCATGCTACTTCCCCTGTGTGCATCACCTCTGCTGGGCAGGTCACCCAGCTTGGCTCTGTAGGTCTATTCCTCTTTGTAACTCAACTCTTTCAAGTCACAGAAATCCTCTATTCTCATGCTTAAATTGACTAAGACTCTTGGGTTGCAGCTCTGCTACAGGCTACTATGGCTAATAGCAAGAGGGAGGAAAATAGAAATCACCACCTTTCCCTATGATGTTCCCCCTAAAGGACTGGCACTCTCTCTCTCTCTCTCTCTCTCTCTCTCTCTCTCTCTCTCTCTTTCTCTGTCTCTCCCTGTCTCTCTCTCTCTCTCTCTTACATTTTGTTGTTTGTTTCAGTCATGCCTAATTCTTTATAACCCAATTTGAGGTTTTGTTGGCAAAGATATCTGAGAGGTTTACCATTTCCTTCTCCAGCTTATTTTACAGATGAGGAAACTGAGGCAAACAGGATTAAGTGACTTGCCTAGAGTCACACGGCTAGTTACGTGTATGAGGATGGATTTGAACTCCAGTCCTCCTGACTGCAAGCCTGACACTCTATCTACTGTACCACTACCTGTGCCCATAGCTACACCTTTCCTCTGCTACTGGAAGTCACATTCCTTAGAGCTGTCCTACACCTTGACTGACTGCCTAGCAATTGTGTCTTGCTTTTTAAAAATGTGATTAGGGACATGGATGATTCCTTGGTCAATCAGTAGCTAATTGTTCTTTAATTCCATAAAGCTCTAGTTAAGAACTTCTTTCTAATTCATAAAGGGGATAGCAAACTGTAGGCCCTGATTTATACTTTGTTTAAGATCTTAGTACATCATTGTCTTGCTTTCTGTGATTATAATAATAGGGTTGGGGGGAAATCAATTGATAGAGGCAGGGTATGTCTTTTGGTATGTCTCCCAAAAAACTTTCCTTCCCATCACCTCCAACAAGCTTACCTTTTTTGGAGGTCATTTCTTCCATAGCTCTGCCGTATCGTCTCTCCTCTATAAGGGCTCAACACTTGCACCCTTGTTGAGGAGCAAAGGATACTTGTTGAATTGCTGCTAAAGGAGATTTTGCTGAGTAGCTAGTGGGGATGTGAATGTCTGGTCTATCTTACCTGCAGTTTCTTTTAAACTTTCCTTGTCTCAATAGCTGCTGTAGTCACATCTGTGGGCCAGGAATCTTTTGTATAGAGTCCACATTGGGGTAGTTAGCAGGGAGTCACTGGTTCTGGTGGATTTTGGCATAGATGATGAAGGCCCTTGATGACTGACCTCAACCCACCTCCTCCTACTTAGCTTACTAACTTAGTTTACTACCTTGGTTACTAACTGCTGCTCCAAGAGAGGAGTCTGCGGTGGGTGGGAGCATGGGATAAATAATACAGCTTTTAGAGTTAATTTTTTTTCAGTGGAGATTACCTTTCTGGAATGTCTTTTTATTCTTCTCTTTTGGTTATCATTCTTTTACTTCACTTGGCAAATTTCTTATTGATTTCTAGGTAGGAGTATAGAGAGCTATATCTGGCCACAATCATGCAGGAAAATCCCTCTTCTCATTTCACCTCCCTCCCCATCCTTTTTCCTTTTTTGCCTCTCCTCTGTCTTCCTCTCTTTCTCCCTCCCTCACTACATTCCTCCCTCCCTCCCTCTTCTCTTTTTTCCTTCTTTCTTTCTTCTCTTTATCTTTCTTTCTCTTTTCTTCTTTCTTTCCTTCTTTTTTTCTTTCACCTATCTGCTCTTCTCCCTCCTTTTCTCTTTGTCCCTCCCCCTTTCTTTCTCTTTTGTTCTACTCCTTCCTGCTAATTCAACTCAATTAATTTCCATGAACATCACATTAATCACCTGCTGTGTCCAGAATCCTGTCCCTAGCATTGTAGGAGAAGCAAAAAATATTGAAATGAGACAGATTCAGGCCTTAGTGGAGCTCACAGCCTAGCAGAGAGATTAGAAACATAGGCAGAGGACCAAAACACACAGTAATATATGATAAGTACATCAGAGAACAGCATTTTCAAAGGTTGAGAAAAATCACAATAGGAGTGTCTATTCGGGATCTGATTTTGACAAGTGTTCAGAAAATGGCTGCTGAAGCAGTAATGATGGGAACTTGGGAGAAAGTGATTAATTCATTTTGGAATTCATCAGAAAGGAAGAAGAGAAAGTCAAACACCAGCTCTCTGAATACTACCAGAATAATCTTGGGTAAATCACTGAACCCTTCCTTCTAGGTCTCAGTTGCTCATTTGCAAAATGAAGGTGATCACCGAAGTGTCACCAATATGGTAAAACTATGATCTTATGATCCTCTGATAATCAGATGCTCAACACAGATTGGGGAAAGTGGGTTTCTAAAAGCTCAGAGAATGGAAAGGCAGCATGGTGTAGTGGACAGGGCACTGGACTTAAAGTCAAGATGTCCTGTGTTCATAGCCCCCCTCAGACGCTTACTTTCCCAGTGACCTTGGGAAAGTCGTTTAATTTCCTTGTTACCTCAGTTGATATGTCAAAATGAGAAGGGGCTGTCATTAATGACTTCTAAGGTCCCTCCCAACTCTAAGTCTATGGTCCTGTGATAAAGGATATGACTCATCCAAAAAATTCTTTGGGGGAAAGTTAGCCCATGAGAAAAGTTCAATTCTTCGTTGGAAGAGTATGCTATATATAGCATCTGGGCATGGGGAAGAATTAGATAAAGAATGGAGGGAATAACCCAAATCTAGCATTGAAACATTATATTTTAGTGACAAGGGACTTTTATTATCGGGACATCTGCTGGTCTTTCTCTGTATCAAAAGCTGAGCAGCTGCTATGCTCATTACTTTCCTTATTGATAATTCCATTCTTGCAAAAATGTAGGAAGTGACAAGAGGAACTATTATCCTGTCTATGTCTTGCTTGTACATAATTGTTTGCAGGTTGTCTCTCCCACTAGACTGTGATCTCCTTGAAAGCAGGGATTATCTTTTGTCTTTGTATCCATGGAGGGCGAATTAGGCTTATTGGGATTACTGTTCAAAGGCAGAAAGAGGGGCAACGAAGAGATCTTGTGGAGAAGCAGAGGAGGGAGACTGTAGTCCAGGTAGGACTGTACCAGTACGTATGAGGACTGCTGTCCAATCACCTTGCAATGAGCCAATCACTCTTCAGAGCTTCCTTAAAGGCCTGTCACTTTCCAATGATACATGAGTGGTATTTCTGTTGTATTACTGGTCCTTCTTTTGGTAATTCTCCATTGCCACATCAACTGTATCAACATGTTGTCAGAATGAGTTTCCATGTGTTTGTGTGTGTGCGTATGTGTGTGTATATATATATGTATATATGTATACATATATACACACACAGACATAACATATATATGCCATAAGCCATGCTGTTTAGCATTTAAAAGTATACTTACTATTTTTGATATCAGAAATCTATATGAAACTTAATGAACTGAGATAGGCCTCAAGACTGTGCAAGATAAATATAGGTAAAAAGTCCCACGCTACTTAGCTTTAGAGAATTTAGAGAGGAATAAAAGGTGGGGACTGAGGCAGAGGCATGTGATCCCTGCCTTCAGACATTGGAAGGGTTGTCATGTGGAGGAAGGACTGGGCTAATTCACCTTGGTCCCAGAGACCAAATACAGGTCTACAGGAAAAAGTTTCAAAGAGAGATCTAGGTTCTATGGGGAAAACAAACAAACCAAAAAAGCAACTGTCGGATAATGAAAGCTGTCTGAGAGTGGAATGGGCTGCTTTTAGAACGTAAGCTCCTGGAGGGCAGGGACTGTTTTGGCCTTTCTTTTTGTGTCTTTGGCATATAGCCAGTGCTTAAATGCTTGCTGACTTTATAAAAGCTGGTTGACTTTAGGGGCTAGTGAGTTCCCCAGGACTGGGGGTTCTCAAGTAGAGACTGGATGAACAGTTATTGGGACTATTTGGAGGGAATTTCTGGTACAGATTGGACAAGAGTCTGATAATGTCCCATCCACTTTTGAGAGTCTGAGATTCTGTGACTTATGTGATCGCACAAAACTTTAGATTTTGGCCTCCGTGGTAGAACATGGGTGGAAGCACCCCAGAGCGTACGGCTCTCCTGTTCTTCTGTGGCCCATGATAGTTTGTTATCTTGGTCAAAGGTTGTTTGCTCTTTAAAACACTTGTTGACCCATTTTCTTTTGATGTAAGACACTTCCCAACAAACACCCCAAGCAATCTTCCCGGAATTCTGTTCTCCAAACACAGTTAACAAAACTACCCAATGGCAGGACTGTGACTGAATGTGCATGTTAGTTTACACTTTTGTGGTTTATCGATTATTAAGGAAGAGGAAGCCATTCCTTACCTTTAATGGTTTAGTACTAATATTACCCACTGTATTTGACCTGAGTTTTGCATCTTTTATTATATCGTGGTAGTCATTGTGTATATTATTGTAGTCACTGTGTATTTTATATACTCTGCATCACTTCTAGTTCTTGTAATTCTTTAGAGCATTTTTTCCTTTATACCATCCCTGGTTTGCCCATTCATTTCCCCAGTTGCTGGGTATATGCTTTGTTTCCAGATTTTTATCACACACACACACACACACACACACACACACACACACACAAATAACTGCTCTGGACAATTTTGTATGGATGGATCTTTTCTTGTTGCCAATAATCTTCTCTGGGAATGGAACCCATGGTGGTTTCTCTGGATTAAAGGTTGTAAACCACTGAGCACCTTAAAAGCTCTTAAAAACCAGGTCCTGTTGGCTCCTCAGTTTTAGGCAGCCCCTGCTGCTTGGGAAGGGGTTGGGGGCAGCTTCTTCTAGTTTCTCAGTTTAATAAAATTTACTTCTTTTGAACCCAAAGGTGCTGCTTTGATAGAACCCTGCCTGGGCAGCTTGGTTTGGGAATATCAGGAGAGTTTGGATAATCCTGCCACCTCAGCTTAGGATATTTCAGGCATGGAAAGATGTGTATGAACATGTTCCTTGGCACATGCTACAAGAGTGACCTTTTTATTGGCAGTGGGTGACCACTGTGACTCACTCACTTGACTATTTGAGATGCTCCCTATGTAAGAATTCCTACTGATAGAAGTAAGGCTAAGGAATGAACTGAGGCACTGTGTCAAGTTGAATTCTTTTGTTGCTTATGGCACACTAAAACCCTGAATGAATCTCCCCAAATCTTTGGGGAGAATTCCTTCCTTAGGTGATCTTAATTTCTCCTTTAAGATGGTTTTTTTTTCCTGGAATCAAATAGACCTGGTTTTGTCTTTCAGGGACTTGACCCCAAAAGGATAAGGATTAAACTTTTCTCTGTCTGGTTGTTTGCCCCAAACCTGGTATAATTGCAGAGAAATCGCAAAAGCAAACCTTAGCAATGGCTCTTTTCTAGGGTCTCTCCCAAATTTTGTCATCAGGGACCCTTCTAGACAGGCACTCACAATACAATATGGATCTCAGCAAAAGGGTAATAGTTTATTTCCCTCAACACAGAGAACATTTTACACAAAGGGGCTCAAAAGTGCACACTGAAAGGCACAGGAAATATGGACATTTGTGCTCATTAGACTCCCTGGGAAAGTAAAGGACCTTTGTGGGACTTTGAAACAGGTAGTTTTCATTCATCTTGGTGGAGTTGCCAAGGGGACCCGTGAGTTCGGGGTCTCCAATTATCCTAGGCATGACTCTGGCTTTCTTTAGTACAATCAACTACAACATTCTTCAGGCTGGGGTTACTTCTTCTAAAGCTCACATAGCTACTGGAAGAAGGAAAGGGGAGAAAATTGTTTTCTCTCTAACTCTTTTTTCCCCCTGCTGGAAATTTGAGGGAGAGAAATCTGCACAATAAGAGGACATTTTTTTAAAAGCATATTTTTAGTTTCTTTTTAGTTTCTCTGGAAATATTGAGAGATATTTCTTTGGCCTAATATCCTTTTTAGGCTTTTCCTTTTAGTGAATCAGGAAGAACATTCCTTTGAAATGGAATAAGGTGATAATTAAATTTCGTTCTATCATGTGGTTGTTGCATTGTTTCAGACACTTTGTGATCCCATTTGGGGTTTTGTTGGCAAAGATTCTGGAGTGGTTTGCCATTTTCTACTCCAGCTAATTTTATAGATGAGGAAACTGAGGCAACCAGGGTTAAGTGACTTGCCCAGGGTCACACCCTAGTAAGTGTCTGAGACTGGATTTGAACTGCTGACTACTAGATAAGATAATTGCTTCCCCACCCAATTGAAGTGATAGGCATCACCCCTCCCATCCTAGTGGTATCTTCTTTGGTTCAAAATTAAAATATTGAATATAGGAAAGAACTCTTTTCAATTTTTGAGAGTAATGGCCCAGGAAGGAACAGAATAGTTCTGGGATGTTAACCCCAAACTGTATTTTAATACATTATGATCTTTTCTTTTTTCAAGATTCCTATAAATGTTACCTAAAATCATCTTGGGGTAGACCCATATCATTTTAGGACATCTCTTTCTGTCCATGCTGGAAAATGACTTGGATATAAGCTAATGTTAAATTTAATAAAATTATTTCTGCCAGACTTGAACCTAAATCACAGAGTACCTCACCCATCACCGCCACCACCACCACCACCATCATCAACATCAATATCACCATTAATATTCTTATTATTTTCTTTGGCACCTGTGAAAAAGCAGGTTGAAAGATGGACCTTCCCCCTTATAGCTTATCAAGGGAGGAGGTTCCAGGACTCAAGAGTATGTTTTCTCTTACAATAGGTAGCCAATCACCTACAAGACATGAGGACTTCTTGGGATCAATTAGGAGAGTCTTTCCTTACAAAAAATCCAATGTACTTTTACATCATTCTAACAAAGTACATAAATACTCTATGGGAGGAGGTGCCCCAGTCAAGCAGACTAGGGTTTCTCCTGATCAAACTCACGTGTGTTAAATATGGTTTATTATATTTGCATATTAGGAGTTAATTGTTTACTTTGTCGTATAATCACTTATAATCTCATACAGGTAAGTTAAAAGTTCATCTTTCCCCTTTGTAACTTTTGCAGGGCAGTTAGGTGGTACCATAGTGCACAGAATGCTGAGCCTGGTGGCAGGAAGACTCATCTTCCTGAGTTCAAATCTGGCCTCAGATACTTACTAGCTGTGTGACCCTGGGCAAGTCACTTAACCCTGTTTACCTTAGTTTACTCAACTGTAAAATGAGCTGGAGAAGGAAATGCCAAGCCACTCCAGTATATTTGCCAAGAAAACCCCAACCGGGATTAGAAAAAGTTGGACATCATTAAAAAAATGAGTGAACAACACCTTTTGCAAGAATTTTTACTGGGCTTTGCTCCCCACACTACAGCTTTTTCTAAGGCCATTTTCAGGTTAATTATTAGCATCTGTAATAAAAAAAAGCAACATGCTAGAGGGGCTTCCCAAGGTTATCAAATGTGTGTAATCCTCAGGCACTACGAGACACTACTTTGTAGAAGCCTCCCATCTAAATGAAGGAGTCTGACGGTCACCTGAGGGAGTTGAATGAGTGTCAAGGCCACATTGCCCAAGAGACTGATCACGAATTCAGAAAAGACTATCCTAGAGTCCAGTTCTGTATTTTTGCCAACTGACTCTCTTCAAACCTTTAGCACCAAGTGTTGAAGGAAGACTTTGGTGATAAGTATACTTTTAATCTCCATCAATGAGGACCATCTAGTCTTAAATTATGTTTTTAAGAAAGATTCATCCTGTGACCCTCACATGAACACTGGTACCTGCATTAGTGTGTCAGCAATAGGATCAAGAGTTCTCTGGGAGTTTGCCAATTATCTGGAAGCATCTGAGGGAAGACGGGCAGCATTTGAGGCCCCTTTACTTATTTATCCATCACAGACCTTGCTGGTTTTACCATATTCCTAAGTAAAGCTCACTAGAATATATGTGAGTTGTTCACTGGATTTTGCTTTCACTTTTTTTAGTGGTATAATGGTAAAGTTTATTGTATTGCTAGCCACTCAGAGAGTAGTTGCTGTTAAGAGCCGGAAAATAGACAGAAGAGATTGGTCACTTCTTCTGCTCTTGAAACTAACTTTTGAAGTTAATGTGACAGGCTCATTCTTAGTTTTGCTAAGAACTGGGTTGATTATGGGGGAACTTTAGTTACCACCACCATAGCGCCTACTAGCCCTGGAGATTCCCCCCAAAAGGGAGTTCCCTAGGAATATTTCTAAGGGAGGAAAATGACTGAAATTCTCTGGGCTTCTATTTTTGAATTTACGAGGCTGGCTTTCCACATGAAGTCAGGCCATTTATAGACCCCAATATCATTATCTTGTCACTCTCTGACTCAGATTCTTTCTGTGGCTTATGGAATGAAGACTGAAATCCTTGGCTTATCAATAAAGCCACTTTCTACCTTTCCCCCAAAGTCTGAGCCTCCTGTATTTTTCTCCCATATAACTCCTCTACTCCTCAACTCTATCCAGGCTTTTATATCCCTTGGTCATTTCCTTCTCTATCCAAACTCATATATCAGGCTTATCTCTACCTTTAGCCTTCTGAGTATTTTCAATCCGGTCCCATTGCTTGGAATGTTCTCTCCTGTCTACTCTATCCACCCACCAGTTCTGAGTCCTCATCAAAGCCTTCTCTGACTTTATTTCCCATTATTTTCCCTACCTTAATTCACCCTTCCACTAGATTGCAAATTCCTGTAAGACAGGGGAAATATTTTGTACTTATTCTTGTTTTTCCTTTCTTGATAAACACCATGCTAGGCAGAATTTTTTTTTTTGTTCAGACCTATGATTTAATTTATTATGGGGAAGTCCTGGTATGGAGACACACTTCATTGGATTACCATGTTTCCTTCTCTCCTCCCTCTGACTTATGTTGGAGCTCCATTTGCCATGCTCCCAAGCATCAGCATACTAACTGGAATCCACTCATCGTTCTGATGAAGGCACTGGACAGTGATGGGATGCATGAGCTATCTCCTCTGCTTTGGCTTTCCTCTGACCTAGAGACTTGGCCTCCAACACAGGCTGAGCTCATAGGTTGTGCCAGGCACTATCCAGAGAGCCAGAATCTGATGGGCAAAACACACATGGCATATTGTAAGGCAGATAAAACGATAGCAGCTTTTCCTAGACTAGCATCTGCTATTCAATTGGGAAATTATGGTGGAATGCAACTGTTCTCAGCTCCTCCCAGCTGCCTCCCCACCAGACAGTGCTTCCTGCTGCATGTAATGAGGGGGAGACTGGCTTCAGCTTCTAGGATGGATTTTGTTAAAGCTGTCGGGAGTCCCTAAACTCAGCAGCCCTTCTGAGATTCCCTTTGTAGAAGGCTGGAGGTAGTGTGGTACTTTGGCACGATAGTCAGGTTGCCACCAGAATACCTGGGCTCAGGTCCCAGATCCGTTATTGTGCATCTCAATTAGGCAGGTTTCTTTCCATCTCTGGACCTCCCCATAAAATGAGGGGATTGGATGACGATCTGGGAAGATCATTCCAGTTTTAACATTTTGGTATAATGCAACAATCTAGTAAAATTAAATCTCATATTTACTGTTTACAGAGCCAGCATGTATGTCCTGGGGAAGACTAAAAGTTCAGATGAAACTCAAAGTCCTCTTTAAAATGAAATGTTTGACTCTTTATTTTGCAAATGAGGAAACTGAGACCTAGAGAGGCTGCTACTAGCCCAAGTTCACACAGCTGAGAGGTGTTAGGGATGAGATTTGAATCCAGGCCCCAAGACTCCCAAGACCATGTACTGTATCACATGCACACGAACAATAAAGAGAAGAGCCTGACTCAGGACACCAAAGTCTTTCTTCTCTTAGGACTGCAGTTTAAACTAAAGCCTTTTGGTGGTCAATTGGAATCTTAAGTCAAGACTTAAGAACTCAAGACTTTGGGGGAGTTACCAAGGGTGTTGAACTAAATGACATCTAAGATTCCCTAGGGCTCTGTATCTGTGATCCTGTGACCTTGGCCCTGTCCACATAAAGACTACAGTCTAGTAGGGAGATAAGACCCCAATGCGGATGACAATAATATACAATATGTGACAAATACGCTGGAGAGAAGAAAATTAAATACTAAGATGAGGTTCAAGGACAAAGGGATGTTACTGGGGGACTCCCACTTTGATTAACTTCATACTTCCCAAATCTCATTTTGATTGATAAAAAATCAGGCCGTTTTTGAGCTTCAACAGCATTTTCAGTTTCTGTTATTATGCTGAGGAGGTTTGTGAAAAGTAAAGGGAAGTCTCTTTATTCTTTTATTTGGAAATGAGCTCAAAATAGACACTGTTTGCCTGGTTACTATAATCTTCTCCTTCCCCCTCAAATTGTTTCTTAGAGAAAATTGCTTGCACAGTCTGCATCCTTCCTGTCTGGGCTGGTGGAACAAAACAGCTCAGGTTTGTCATGTTTCAGCCACCAGACAACAGCAGAGAAGAGATTTGGGATCAGAGTGATTAACCCCAAGGTGTTTTATCTTCTTGGGCTCTGCCTGGGCTCTCCAGGCAGGCAGCAGCTATCTGGTGATATCATCAGGCCATTTTTCATTATTCTCCTTTATTGAAAAGCTCCTGGATGAAGGAAAACCAAATTGGGGGTGGAGTGGAGGAAAGGGGGAGAGGAAAGAAAAGAGAACAATGAAGTCTCCCCTCTCTAGCAATTCATAGATTCATCTCAAATTATTTCATCTCTGTCCTCCTACCTACCTGCCTAGAATTCACTCTCTCCTCCCCTCCCCATCATGCTTAGAATTCATTCTAACCATGTATCTACAGATTGAAATCCTTCTCTTTCTTTTGCAGCCAGATCACATGCTACTTCCTCCATGAAGCCTTCCTTGGTTGTCCTCACAAAAAAAGTGATCCCTTCAAATCTTCCTACAGCCTACTGTTTGGGTCGCATCATAAGGACTTGTATCTTAGAGCTAGAAGGGGAAGGGACACCAGCCACCATTTAATCTAATCCCTGACATTTTACATTGAGGAGACAAGTCCAGAGAGGTTAAGTGATTTACCTAACCATACACAAATGTCAAGTATTGAAGGCAGGATTGGAACTCTGTAATGCCATGCACGCGTAGCTTTCCAGAAGAATGCTACTGTGAACAATTTTTAAGGTTCTGATTACATAGTATAGTGAATACTCTATTTATTCCATAACATATCCAAGCAAAGCATTCACAGAAAACCAGGGTACAGCATTCACAATATTACAGCTTATCACAGAAAATCACGACATAGTATTCACAACAGCTTATCATTAAAATGGACACATAGTTTTCACCATAGTGGCCACAAAGTTTTGAACAAAGAACAATCATCTGATATCCCTAAAGAGGTCTGCCTCCTTATTCAGTCATTCAGTCATCTCAAAGTACAATAGTCAAAGTCTTCCACTTATGGGGCACACTAAATTAACTCAATCAGCACTTGTTCAGCAATCACTTACTAAGTATCATTAATCACTAAGTACAAGCATTAGAAAATACACAAACCCTCCACCCCTAGGTCACTAGTAAATTTAGAATTCCTCAGTCAGGACACAGTATCCAAGTAAAGTCTTCTTTCAGCTTGACTTGGGGGTGGTCTCTCAGATTCCCTGGATCCCCTTCCATGGTCCCAGCTCCTACCTGAATCCACCAAACAGTCACCTGGATTCAGAAGCAGACAGATCCCAGGTCCTTGTCCAATTCTCCAGGCAGTTCCTGCTCTGTATTGGAGCTCACAGCGTCTAGTCCATCTCAAATCCTTCACAATTTCTGTTCCCAGCAATTTAAAGCTCAACTAAGCCACAAACAAAGTCTTAACATCCTGGTCATGCTTCCTCAGTCTTCCACAGCTTGTTCAAAAACATCAGAATCACCTTATCCAGCCTGGGGGGAGGGGGAGGTCCTGGCCTCCTGGGCTCCTTTTCTGAAGAAGCCACCACGAGTTCTCAGGAAATTCAGCTTCAGCTGCCAGATTCTTGTCCCAAGAAATTCTGACTGTGCCTCTGTGGGGCTTTTCTTATATACACACAGCATTAGCTTCCTGTTTCAGCCAACCCCTTCCTGTTATGTCAGTAACAGGAGACAGGAACTCATGCCTTCTGTTTCCCCAACAGTGGCTTGATCCCCCTAACCCTTAATGCCCTTCCTTTTCTAAGTACTTGCTACTTTGCTTAACTTGAAACAAGGTGCTAAGTACCTGCTTACTTGCCAATACAAAAAAGGGGTCTTCAAATTCAAATTAAGTATCGTTACAAACCCAGATCTTTTGGCTCTGGAACATGAACTCTTTTGGCCATACCAACTATGTATCCATCCTTGGACCCCATCACAACCTACCTTGTCTTACACTTTCCTTTGTCCATGTCATGTTCCCCTTTTCTTCTTCTCCCTCCTTTCTAGTAGACTATGAGCTCCTTTACAACTTGATATTAATAGGAATTAAATTAGGAGCCCAATTAGGAGGCCATTGCTGTTCTTTAGGGGACGGATGGTGAGGCTCTATGAGTATAATGAAGGAGTCAGTTATGAGAGATGTCACAGAGGCAAGAATAGTCAGTTTTGGCAAGCCAAAAGAGGTATGGGGGTAAGAGATCAATGAAATTTTATACCTGGGAGAATGGAAGGATGGTGATGCCCTTGATAGAAATGGGGAGCTTCAGTAGAGGGGAAGGATGATGCATTTTCTTTTGGAAATGTTGAGTTTGAGATTTTTCTGGGACCTCTAGTTTGAAACGTTGTAAGCAGTTGCTGATGTGTTGGCTGTGCCAGCACGTTTTGTGGCACCTGGGTTTAGCACAGCATCTGGGGAATAATAGGTGCTTAATAAATGCTTGTTGACTTGACATGGTAGGTGCTTAATAATTGCTTGCTGACTTGACATGGTAGGTGCTTAATAAATGATTGCTGACTTGACATGGTAGGTGCTTAATAAATGCTTGCTGACTTGACATAGTAGGTGCTTAATAAATGCTTCTTGATTTGACATAGTAGGTGCTTAATAAATTTGATTGATTTAATTCAGGATTCAAGAGACGTTCTTGGGATAGATGTGTAGCTTTGTGAGCCATGTGTACAGAGATAATGGAGCTGATAAGATCACAAGAAAGTCTAATGAGAAGAGTGCATGGGACAGAGACTTTGGGTATACTCACAGGTGGGGGCTCCTAAGTGGTCTTCCTGCCTCGAGTTTCTCTCTACCCCAGGGCTTCTTAACCCTTTTTCTGTTTCATGGACCACATGGGCAGTGTGGTGACTCCCTTCTTAGAATCAGGTTTTGAAATGCAGGTAGGGGCAATGCTTGTCTTCAAGGATTTGTGGCAGATGGATTAGACTTCTGTTTGGTCCTAGGAGATAGAACCAGAAGCCCTGAGCAGAAAGAGCAAAAAAAAAAAAAAGGATTTAGCCTCACTATATGGAAAAACTTCCTAACCATCAACACTGCACAAAAGTGGAATGGGTTACCTTGGGAGGTGGTAAATTTCCTATCATCAGGAAAAATTTTGTTATTGTTCAGTTGTTTTTCAGGCACATCTGATTCTTTGTGACCTTTTGTTCAGTTGTTTCAGTCGTGCCCAATGCTTCATGATTCCATTTTTTTTTTTGGCAGAGATCCTGGAGTGGTTTGCCATTTTCTTCATTTTATAGCTCATTTTACAGATGAGGAAACTGAGGCAAACAGGGTTAAGTAACTTGTCTAGGGTCACACAGCTAGTGAATGTCTGAGATGAAATTTGAATTCAGGTCTTCCTAGTGCTAGACTGGGAGCCATTGCACCACCTAACTGTACAGATGACACCCAGTCCCCATGAAATGGTAATGAGTGAGCTAAATATTCTATACCTTATCATAGTATGCACTTTTATGACATACCTGATAATATTGTCCTCTACAGGCTATTAAATTAATATCTTATTCTTTAATTCCTCATATTCATTCTTTGTTCATCCATCCATTTGTTATTAAGTCATTTTTACTTATTGAGCATTCATTCACATTTCTTCATTGCCCGTTCATTCCTAACGTATTTATTAGTTTCTTATTAATCTCTTCACTCCTCATCTCTTAATTATTCAGCAACCATTTAATATTTAATTCCTAACCCTGCTTTATACACTAGGGCAGTAGTTTTTGAACTTTTTGGTCTCGGGACCTCTTTACTATATTAAAAATTACTAAGGATCCTGCCCCAAAGAGTTTTTGTTTATATGGGCTATATTTATTAATATTTACCTTATTAGAAATTAAATCTCTTGATATTGTTATGAATGCATTGCCCAGGGTCACATAGCTACAAAGTGTCTGAGTTTGAATTTGAATTCAAGACTTCCTGAATCCATGGCAGCTAAATGGTGCATGGATAAAGTGCTGGGCCTGGAGTTAGGAAGATGAGTTCAAATCCAGCCTCAGACAGTTACTAGCTGCGTGACCCTGGGCACTCCATTTGCTCATCTATAAAATGAACTGGAGAAGGAAATGACAAACGACTCCATTATCTTTGCCAAGAAAACCCCAAATGGGGTCACAGAAAGGGGGGCATGACTGAACCATTATGAAAATAGTTTTGACCTCCTGGACACCCCCAGTGGTCTCGGGATCCCCCTTTGAGGACTTCAACTCCTCACTGTGTCTCACTGGTCCCTCTCCTCCAATCTCATTCAATCTGCTAAGGCCTATCCATTTTATCTTGGTACGTACTCTCTCTCATATATGGTCTCTTCCCTACTCTGATACTATCATCACTCTGGTGCTGTCCTTCATCTCCTCATGCTTGAACTATTGCAAAAGCCTGTTGCTTGGTCTACCTGTCCCAAGTCTCTCCCCACTACAATCCATTTTCGACTTGTTTATCAAACTGATTTTCCTAAAATGGAGATCTGACCATCTTATGTAGCACTCCCTGATCCCCTGTCCTTCATCCTTATTCAATAAAGTCCAGTAGCTTCCTATCACCTTCAAGATTAAATGTAAAATTGTCTGTCTGGCATTTGGCACCTTTCATAAGCTGTTCCCCCCTCCTCCTCACCGTCCACTTCAGTCTTACATCTTTTCCCTCTTTTAAATAGTATTTTATTTTTCCCCATTACACGTAAAGACAAATTTTAACATTCATTTTTAAATACAATTTTGAGTTTAAATTTTTCTCCCTCTCTCTCCTCCCTTCTCCCTAAGATGGCAACTAATTTGATATGGGTTATATATGTGCAATCATGTAAAACATATTTCCATATTAGGCATGTTGTGAAATAGTCTTACATATTACACCCTGCCATGTATTCTGCAATCCAGTGGCACTGGCCTTTTTGTTCCATGAACAAGACACTCCATACCTCAGCACCGGACATCTTCTCTGACTGTCCTTCATTCCTAGAGTGCTCTCCCTCCTCGTCTCTGCCTCCTGGCTTCTTTCAGGTCCTAACTAAAATCCCATCTTTTACAAGAAGCCTCTCCCAATCTCCTTAATAGTGCCTTCCCTCTCTTGATTATTCCCAGTTTATTCTATCTATAGTTTGTCCAAATGTGTTTACATGCTGTCTCTCCCATTACATCGTGAACTCTTGGAGAGTAGGGATGATCTTTTGCCTTCTTTGTATTTCCGTTACTTAGCATAATGCCTGGCACTTAATCAATGTCCATTGACTGACTAGGTCTAAGCACTTAGAATGCAATAATGTATATCTTAGCTGTTTGTCTCTTTATCCCCTGCTGAATTCTAAACTTCACGAGGACAGGCATCATGTCATATCTAAGTTGTATATTTACCCTCAATGTTCTGCATAGGAAAATATAAACACTATAATATATAAATACATGAATATATGCACATATGCCTGGGCCATCACTAGTCTCAACTGATGCCTTGCCACTGTACTTTGATGACTCTGGAGGAGAGAATGATGACTTTGCCTCACTTAAATTCAATTTGCTTTCAAGTCAAGACAGCATCTTTATGATAACATTGGTCCTCTTTGAGAAAGAAAGATGAACAACAGCAGCAAACAGACACACACACACACACATAATACATGTATTATATGTATGAACACATACATTAGAGTATATACACATATATGTATATATGTATGTATATTTTCATCCTTCTTTCTGGAAGGAAACAGTTTCTTTTTGTTTTCCTAACTTCTTAGCTGAAGATGGGCATATCAATGTACACAAGTGACTTACCAGCTCATGTTTATTCTTCTCTTGTTGCCCTTGCTCATGTCTTTCCATCTTCCTATGGAGTGCCTCTCCTAAAGCACATATATATGAATCCTATCCATCCTTTAAGGGCATGGTTCAAGCCCTTCCTTCTCCACAAAACCTTTTCTAGCTACTCCATCTCAAACTAAGAAAGGACCTGCAAAGATTCTGTAGGAACCCAAGATGAAAAGTGCCAATATTTCTAGAATTGGAAGGCCAGGCTTGTGGACCTCGTGGAAGCCAAAGGCAAGACAGAGCTTAGGAAAATTAGGAGTCAGGAGACCAGGCTGGAATCAGGGAGCTGATGAGTACTAGAGGTTAAGGCATGAGATTGGGGTAGATTCCAGTCTAGTGGTTTCTAGAAGAGATTCAAGCTTTAAGCAGGAGTTGGAATAATTATTCTTTGAAATTCTTTCCTTCCCTGAGATTATGTAGTTTTAAGTATCAGGACAGTAGCTTCAGGGGGCCTGCAAAGTGAACCAAATCCTGCCTCAGACAGAAACCTCTAATGTACTTCCTGTATGGGTAGGATTCTAACTAGGTTAACAAAAGGAAGAATGTGTGTCATTTTTAGAGTTGGTAAATAAGTTAGCCTAATGGGGTGAGTAGAATGGTTTTAGATATTAGTATAGAGTTTGAAGCTTTGACCTTCTAGAGCAGTGGTTCTCAACCTTCCTAATGCTGTGACCCTTTAACATTTGTATGTGGGCGTATCTGCATGTAGGCAGACCTGCCTAGAGACGGATAGAGGAGTGGTGTCTTGGTTCCTAAGACCATTGGAAATGTGTTTTCCAGTGGTCTTAGGCAACCCCTTTGACCCCTGTGATGGGGTCGCAACCCACAGGTTGAGAACCTCTGCTCTAGAGAGAGGGCAAAAGTTTTGTTCAACAAAGACAATCTTCCTGAATGTGTTTTTCTCTCAATATTCACTGCCACCATTGTTCTCATGGAGGCCCTTACCAACTAAACATTTTCTCTACCTACCATCATTTCTTCAATCCACGCTGCTTCTATAGTCATATTCATCTCAATGATCAGCTCATGTCAATCTTCTGCTAAAAACAAAACACAACCCGTCAGTCAATGGTTTCCTATTGCCCACAGGAAATGTCATTTTGACATTTTTTGTCAAAAAATTTTGTCATTTTGACATTTAAGGCCCTTGACATTTGGGCTCCCAGTAATCTTACTAGCATTATCTCACATTTGTCTTGTGTACTCTGTGCTCCAACTAAACTAAACCATTTACTAGCTGTCTGTGGGACACCTACACTTGGATATATTGTGATTGAACGTGCTTTTTTGCCTTTATGCCTTTCTTCCTTCTATTCCATCTGCCTCAGACTTCTTAGTTTATCTTCCCAAACTGTAAAATCCCTTCCCATTCATCATGGACCCATTGAAATGAATGGTGCTTCCTCCATGAAGACTTCTCTGATGCCCCTAGCTAGAAGGAGGATAAAAAATATATAGCAGGAAGTGACATCAGAGGTCATTTATTCTAATTTCTTCCTTTTAGATATGGAAACTGCTAAATCTCTGAGCTGCTTGTGTTTTCTGTAATTAAAGTAAGATTGTTGACCTCTTTAAAAGTTGTCTTTCCTTTAGTAAAGCTGATCAAAGGACCTGTGCTAGCAGGCTATCCTGGGTGTGCTCGGGTGCATGCTAAAACATTTGACATAATCAGCAGGATCTGCACAGACTAAAGAAAAGTATAGGGTGTAGTGAAGCTGGGATAGTTGTCAACCCAATTATTGTGTTGCTTTTTGTCAGATTGTGACTTCCTCAGAGTCAAAAAGCTAATAAGGAGTTAGGGGAAATGTGATCTGGGTGTTTTGGTGGCTTTTATGTTTGATATTACAGTGACATGCACACACAACATGATATATGTACACACATGTTTGATATTATATTGATGTACAGCATGATACATATACAACATGTTTGATGTCATATTGACGTACAATGTAACAATGATATACACAGAAATGTTTGCTATTACATTGACATATAATACATGGCATAACATGACATATTTAATGTTACATTGACATAGAACTTAATACCATAACACATATAAAGCAACACAACATGATATGTATGTGTGTGTATTTGATATTACGTTGACATATAGTATATGAAATCTGCGTGTAAGATGTTAGAGATTACATGGCTGTATATCCATGATGTACAGATACAATACGTTTTTTATTACATTGACACGCACATGCACATATCCATGCAACATGTTTGATATTATATGGATATACAACACATGGTGTATGCATAAAACATGTTTGATATTAAATTGACACACAGTATGATATATACATTCAACATGTTTGAGATTACCTTGACATACATATACAACATGATTTATATACCATACAACATGTTTGATACCATGTTGATATCTACATACAACTTGACAGTCAAAGAAGTTAATGGGATTTTATGCTTCATTAAGAGAGAAACAGTATAGGTTAGTTAGGGTCTTCTTGGCAAAGATACTGGAGTGGTTTGCCATTTTCTTCTGCTCATTTTACAAATGAGGAAACTAAGACAAAACGGGTTAAGTGACTTGCCTAGGATCACACAGCTAGTAAGTGTCTAAGGCCAGGTTTGAACTCAGGTCCTCCCGACTCTGGGCTTGGTACTCAAAATACTGTCCCACCAACCTGCCTGATCACTGCATTAGAAAGGTCAAACAAAATGGGAGGTGGGGGCAGGGGTGGTAGAAGGTCATTACTGGAGGGAGGTTCCAGGGAAGGCTTTAGGGAATCCTTTATGTACATTACCTGTATCAGCCAAAGATAGGAAAGATAAATCTTTGATCTTTACCTTGGACATAGTAATAAATAGCATCATTCTCCAAGTTTTCTGAGCATGAGGCTCATAAATATTAATCCCTGTGTATAGTCCATGGGCAGAGCCTTGCCTTGGGTAACACAATGATACAATAATGAAAAACAATCCCTATTCTTAGGTAGATTATAATCTCAGAGGGGATTTATGCACACAAGGAAGCAGTATGGTATGTGAGTCAGCTAGAATATAGAATAATGGACCTCGATTCAGGAAGTCCTGAGTTCAAATCTAGTATCAGATATTTACTAGCTGTGTGTGACACTGGATAAGCCACTTGTGTTAGCAAGCACTCTAGCATACCCAGGATGGCCTGCTAGCACAGGTTCTTTGATCTGCCTTGCTAAAGGAAAGACAACTTTTAAAGGGTCAGTGATCTTACTTTAATTACAGATAAGTAGGAAACACAAGCAGCAGAGAGATTCAACAGACAGGGCTCCTACTGTCTGAACAAAGCAATACAACCACCTACATACACCACTGGATCAGGAGAGCACAAACCTCCAAGTAGTTGGCAGGCTCTTAACAAACAGCTCCTCAGAATCCCATCCAGGAGATCAAAAGGTCTTTCCCATAAGTGAACCCCCAGAGTAAAATTCCAACCTCCCAGTATATATAGTTTTCATCTAACAGGCTCAGAGCCAGAAGGCACCACAACCCTTGTGACTCAGGGCCTAATTAACTTAGTACCAACAGGTGTGAAAGCCTTCCTGCAAGCAAGCCTCCCCTATGCAGGCTCATCCTTAGGCAAGTTCCTCCCCCAGTGGACTCAGGATGTATCACAGCCAGGCCAGAGTTCAAAGCAGCAAGATGTCTGTGATTGAACACATGTGGTCACTGAGGCCCATTAACAGATGGGGAAGGTCATCATATTCCATTAACATTACATCACTTTGCCTCTGTTTCCTCATCTATAAAATGGGGATAATAGCATCATTTACCTCCCAGCATTGTTGTGAGAATCAAATGAGATAATATTTATAAAGCACTTTGCAAAATTCAAAGTACTATATAAATGCCAGGTATTATTATCACTATTATGTGGCACAGCAGAAAGAATTCTGATGTTAGAGTCAGAGGCCCTAAGTTTAAGTCCTACCTCTTATGTTGACTACCTGTGTGACCTTGGGTAAGGTTTTTAACCTTATTAACCTAGACTATTGAAGTGAGGGTGCTGAACATGGAGGTCTTTGAGGTTCCTTCCAACTCTATATCTACAACCATGTTTAAGTGGAAAGAGTATTGGGTTTGGAAACAAGAGAACTCGAGATTGGGTCATGGCTCTGCCACTGCCCAGTTGCGTTACTTTGGGCAAGTTTCTTAGTCTCTGGGGCCTTCTTTTGTCTAAAAGGAGGGATTACTACACCAAATTGTTTGCCTTGTTGATGAGGTGGGAAGGGGAGGGAGAGAATTTGAACTCAAAAATTTTAAAAACAAAAGTTAAAATTGCTATTATATGTAATTGAGGAAGGATAAAATATTAAATTAAAAATAAAAGGAAGAAAAAAAATAAAAAGGCACGGGTTTGACTAGATTGGCTCAAGGTTTCCTTCCAGCCCTAAAGCTATGATCTTTTCATCCTAAGTATTATGTAAGGAATATTGTAATCAGTGCTAAAGGGAGATCCAGGTAAAGTGCCCTAAGAAAACTGAAGGGAATAAAAATCACTTTAAGGGGAATTTGGGAATGCTTCATGGAAAAGATGGCACCTGAGTCAAGCCTTGGAAGGAGAGGATTCTAATAAGTGGGAATGAGGAGGCAGTATATTCCAGGCAGGGGAGGTGGATGGCTTACCCAAAGACTCTTAAAATGAGATCCATGAACTTTTAAAAATACGTATATTTAGATAACTTCATTTCAATATATTTGGTTTCCTTTTGTAATCCTATATATTTTAATGTTTTAAAAATTAAAAACTTTTTTTTTTCTGAAAAGGGCTCCCTGAGTTTCACCAGACCCCCACAGCACAAAAATGATTACAGATCTCTGACCTACACAAATGTACAAAGGCAGGGGAGACTAGCATTAGATTAGAGTCCGGAGGATTTTGAGCGGAAAGGGGATTCAACCCTTTCATTTTACAGATAAGGAAAACTCAGATCTAGAAAGGAGGAATTCCTTTTCTCAAGTTAACACTGGCTTTAAATAGATGGACTAGGCTTTGAACTCAGAACATCTAAACTTGAATCCAGTGCTCTTTTTACTAACCCTGACTGGTGACCAGCCAGTATTCACTTTGCCTTGAGTATAGAGACTGTGATAGGAAGAATGTGAAATGGTGTGAGATAAGGCTAGTGAGAGAAGATGAATTCAGATTGTTCAGGGGCTAGAATGCCAAGCTAAGACATCTCTAAAGGTCTAGCGGAGGTGGGTGGTGGAGGGTGGAAAAGGAAGGCTGAAGTCTAGGGAGTGTGCCACTAATGAAATATATCCTTGATCCCCAGTGACCTTTTCTAACTGGGCACAAACATAATCCCCAAGTCCCGCCTGACTTCAGACCTAGAAGTTTGATTCCCCTGGTGCTGAGGAGTTGGGGATCATCTGGAAAGTTGGATGAGAAGCGATTCCCATCTGTCGTTATGGTTACACGGAGTGGAAAATAATTTCCTGTAATTTATCTTCAGATCATTTATGTCGGATACAAACACAGATTAAGCTGAATGCCATGGTAATTTTTCCTCCAATTTTGTTAGAAACCATAAGACATTCATTTTTCTTTCATAAATAAGGGCTCTGGCATGTCATGCTCGGTCAGAGAAGATAAAATGGATCTAATTAAGTGGCATCAGAAGATCGCTTTGCTGTGTTCATTGGAGCAACAGAATTGCTCTTACCTGCTTATTCTTTCTGAAATGACAGGGATGATTATGGAAATAACACAAGATCAAGGAAGTCTTGCTTGACCTGGGACTAGCTATGACAACAGCGTGGTGGTGGGGGCTTGCTGAAGTGAATGAGCCATTTCCCAAGCTCAATGGACCACAAATCAGAGTTGATCTCTAGTCTTTGTTGGAGTTGATGGAATTGCATTTTTGAGCATGATTGGGCTGCCACACACAGTACTGGAGATGAAACAGAGAGTTCAATCGCTGTCTTGACATGTGGGGCTCTCCTGCAGCTTACTTGCTGCAGAGATGATGCCTGCTTGTCTCCCAGAGGCTGTGAGGAGAGCCCAATAATGACGCCCAAGGGAAAAAGTGGATCTCCCACATCCATCCCTTCCTCTCTATAACCATGACCACTCCTATCCATCATGATAGGTAGCTCTTACTACATGCCTAGAACACTGCAATATCTTCCAACACAGAGGTATCAAACTCACTGGAGGAGTTTGCCTGCAAAACACCCCAGTGTGGTAGGAACCAGATTAAAATATAATTGAGAAATGTTCAAAAATAAGTTAAAATACAGTACAACATAAATCACATTAGTTTGTGGTTTTCTAGGTCAACATGTGGCCACAGGATCCTGTTTCTATTTGAGTTTGACTCTACTGTTCTGACAGGTCTTCTCTTGATGACCATTCCCTTCTAAGCTGTACTTTATATCAGTGCCAGAATGATCTTTCTTAAGCACAAATCTAGTTATGCTATCCTTCTGTACAAAAATTGTCAGTGGTACTGTACTGACTGTTAATTAAAGGTTAGATTCTTGTGCTGGGCATTCAGGGTCATCTGTAGCCTGACACCATTCCTAAGTTTCCAGGCTATATTAAAACTCTTCTACATGCAGTCTTTGCTCCAGGTGAACTGGACAAATCTGTGCTCCCCAAACTTACTCTGTGTGTGCCTTTGCTCAGTGTTATTGTTACCTGATTATCCTCCCTACCCTATTTAATATACATATATATCTATATCCCCTATAAAAACACATTTCCAGGAAACTACTGGCAGTAACAATTCCCTTTCTCCCCACTTTAATCTCATAAGCTCGCATAAGACTTATTTGTTGTACCTCCTCAATACATTTTTAATGCAATATTGGGAATTATACAGAGTGTTTTTTTTAAAGTTTCAAGTGCTCTAAATATACTGTGAGGCCCATAAGGGCAAAGATCATATTTATTTCAATTTTGTATTTCTAGCAGCATCTAACATAAGCCTCTTTGTATAAATAATTAGTACTTAATAAATATTTGTTGTATATTTAAATTGGGCCTCAGATATTTACTAGTTAAGAGCAAATCACTTCACTCTGTCTATAAAATGAGCTGGAGAAGGAAATAGCAAACTACTCCATTATCTTGGCCAAGAAAACCCTAAATGGGATGATGATGAGTCAGACATGACTGAAGACTGAATAACCACCACCACCACAGCATGGTAGCACATTCATTTTGAGGGCTGTAGGAAAGGGAACTGATCTAGCAAGTAGTTACGCAGTAGTGTGACCACTGGTGGGTCTAAGATACAGAAACAGGAATAACAGATTTCTGGCCAGGGAGAAAGTGCACCCAACAAAATCCAGTAGGAACATAATTGCTTGGGATCTTACAAAGCAAACCAAAATCGCTATACATTTTTTACAGAATGAAGCAGGGTGATGACTACTTTGGTATATTCACCCCACCACATATCCTAAGTAGTAGCTACAGTGACAGAAGGAGACTAGTATTTCATATACCAAGAAGTTCATTGGAGATAAAATCCAAAAGAAGGAACTGGTAGTAGAAGCATTCTATAAAATTTGCCTATACACAAATAGCCGAAGTTTAGCAAATAAGTAAGAGAAACTAGAGGTAGCCTCCAAGATTTCACTGAGGTTTGGTGAGATGACATCCATGACTATAATATGGCCCTAGAAGGATATACCTTATTCAAAAGAAACAGGGTGGGTGAAGTAGGGTGGGTGGCATTGACCAATAAGGAGGTACACTCATTTGAGGAAATACAGAGGACCGGAGTGGAGAAAGCATGGTGGAGAGCATGCTTTGGGTAAAGACCATGAAGGAAGGAATTGAAAAGATTTTGAAAATTGAACTATCATCTCAGGAGCCCATTGGTGTCAGCTCTAACACTCCCTTGCCTATAGGAGAAAAGATTTAGGAGAGATGTAATAACAGTATTTAAGTATTTGGAGGGATGTCATATGGTAGGAGGGTTAGATTTGTTCTCTTTCAGGCCTGCACTTTGGGAATATCATTTTGATAGTTGCGTGAAGAATGGATATTCTTCCAACTTACATTCCCATTATATATTCACAGTTTTATAGGGACTTAGAAAGCATCTAGTCAGATCTTATTTTGTTGATGAGGAACTGAGGCCTATACAAGTTAAGCAACTTACCTTTCAGTCAGTCAGTCAATATTTGTTTATTAAGTGCCTACTGCTATGTTAAGTAATAGGGATCAAAGAAAGAAAGACAAATAACCCTAGCCCCTGGCTTCAATCTCATGTGAGAGAGAGCATGCAAAGAACTATGTACAAATAAGTTATATACCAAATAAATAGGAAAATAATCAGCAGAGGGGAGGGGCTAGAATTGAGGGATTGGGAAAGGCTTCCTTTAGAATGTAGGATTATAGCTGGGACTTAAAGCAAGCCAGGAAAGCCAGGAGGCAGAGATGAAGAGGGAGAACATTCTGGGCATGGGGGTGATCATTAAAAATGTTCTGATGGTCCCAAAAGATCTAGGATCTTTTGGATCTCTCCTCCAGAGAGAGCTCATGAGCTCCGAATGTGGATTGAAGCACACTTTTTTCACTTTCATTATTTTTCTTGCCCCCCCTCCCCTTTTTTGGCAACATGGCTAATATGGAAATGTTTTGCATCAACTTTACATGTATAATTGATATCATGTTGTTTGCCTTCTCCATCTGTGGGGGAGAACTTGGAGGGAGGGAGAGAATGGGGAACTCAAACTTTAAAAAATGAATGTTAAAAATGAATGAATGAATGAATAATAAAAAGAAAGTGCTCCAAGTTGGACGATGCAATATCTTGTTCTGGGAATTGCAAGTAGGTCTGTGCCATTAGCTTGAAGAGTATATGGGGGAGTAGGGTGTAAAGTGTAAGAAGACTGGAAATTTGAGGTGAGGCTAGGTTATGAAAAGTGTTCAATGCCAAATAGGATTTTATATTTGATCCCAGAGGTACTAGGGAACGAGTGCAGTAAATTGAGTGGTGGGGAGGGGGTACATGACATAATCAGATCTTCATTTTAGGAAAAACACTTTGACAGATGACGAGCAGATGAACTGGAGAGGGGAGAGAACTATGGCAGGCAGATCAGCCTGCTGGCTACTGCAGTGGCTCTGGTATAAGGAAACGAGGGCTTGTACAGGATGGTGGCTATAACAAAGGAGAGAAGGGGGCATGTCCAAGAGATGCCGAAAAGGTGAAATGGGTAGACCTCGGCAATAGCTTGTATATAGGGGGGCATGAGAGGTAATGAGCAATAGAAGATAACACCAAAGTAATGAACCTAAGGGACCAGGAGGATGGTAGTATCCTCAATAGTCATAGGGACGTTTGGTAATAGGAGAGGAATTTTTGGGAAAAAATAATGAGTTCAGTTTGGAACATGAAGAGTTGAAGATATTTACAGGACTTTCAGTTCAAGATGTCTATAATTGGCAGTTGGAGATGCAAGGTTAAAGGTGAGCAGAGAGATTAGAGATGGATAAGTAGATTGGGGAATAGCATAGAGCTATTAAAAATAGCACAGAGGTGGTAATTTAATCCATGGGAACCAATGAGATCACCAAGTGAAGTAGTATAGAAAAAAGGAGAGAAAAGGACCGATGGGACACTCATGGCTAGTGGGCATGACCTAGATCCAGCAAAGAAGACTGAGGAGTGGTCAGAAGAGAACCAAGACAGAATGGTATTGCCAAAATCTAGAGAATGTCAAAGGCTACAGAGAGGTCAAGAAGGTCACTGTAGCACGTTACTTTGAGGCTGGAGACCAATTAGGAGGCCATTGCAATAATCCAGGTGAGGAATGATGAGGACCTATGTTGGCGTGGTGAGTTTGGGTGAACAGAAAGGAATAAAGTCCAGGTATGCTGTGGGAAGAGAATAGAAAAGATGGGGCAATTAACTGGTTATAAATGTGGAGAGTTAAGGAGAGTGAGCAGTCAAGAGAATGGCTCTGGAATTGCAAATCAGGATGCCTGGAGTGATAGTGGTGCCATTCACAGAAATGGAGGAGTTCAGAAGGATAAACGATTTGCATGGCAGGGAATGGAGGTAAGAGAAAGAGAGCAAGTTCTGTTTTGGGCAAGTTGCTGTTTGACATCTATTTAAAATGTCGAATCAACCATTCATAACATTGGACTGGAATTCAGAAGAGTTCAGTCAGGGATTGATCTAGGATTTATCTGCATGGAAATAAACATGAAATTCAAGAGAACTTAAAAGATCATGATGAGAAAGGGAATAGAGAGAATGAAACCTAGGACAGAACTTGGAGGACACTCATTTGGGAGCAACATAGATGATATTCGTGGGAAGGTGAAGTATGCCACACTAGATCCTGGGAATATATAATTCTAGTATTCTAGTAACTCTCCTATCATCCTTTATCATTTCTGCCCTCTGTCAATAAATTCCTCAAAAAGGCATCTACCACAGGTGGCTCCACTTTCTCTCCTCCCACTCTCTTCTTCATGTCTTACAATATGACTTCTATCTTATTATTCCACCCAAACTTCTCTCTCCAAAGTTACTAATGATCTCTTAGTTGCCAAATCTAATGGTCTTTTCTCAATTCTCATTCTCCTTGACCTCTCTGCAGACAACATTGATTACTCCCTCCAACCTGAAACTCTCCTCCGTCCAGGTTTTCAGGAAACCATTTTTTCCAAGTCCTCTTTCTACCTATGTGATTGATCACTCTTCTATCTCCTTTGCTTGATCTTCTTCCAGATGAAGCCATCTAACCATAAACATCCTTTGGGATTCTGTGTGAACCCTCTTCTCTTCTCCCTCTATACTATTTCACCCAGTGATCTCATCAACTCCCATGGATTTAATTACTATCTCTGTGCCAATATTTCTCAAATCTACCTATTCTGCCCTAATCTCTCTGCCAACATCCAATCTCATTTCTCCAACTGCCTTTCAGTATCTCCAACTGGATGTCCAATAGACACCTTAAACTCTGATATGTTCAAAGCAGAATTCATTGTCTTTCCCACTAAACCCTCCTCCACTCCACCTTCCCTGTAGCGGGGAGTAGAGGGCAACCCAATCTTCCCAGTCCCTCAGTCTCACAGCTTAGAAGTCATCCTGGATTCTTCACTATCTCTCACACTCCACAGTCAAGCTGTGGTCACGACCTGCCAATCTCACCTTTGCAACATCTCTTGACTATGCCACCTTCTCTCCTCTGACACAACCACCACTCTAGTGCAGACCCTCACCACCTCACAGCTGGATTGTTGGAATGGCTTGCTGATGGGTCCACCTGCCTTCTCTCTCTGCTCCAAAGCCACCTGCCATTCATCTACTAAAGTGATGCTTTTTTCTAAAATCTGACCATGTCACCCACTTATTCAACAAATTTCAGGGGCTCCATTTTGCCTCCAAGATCAAATGCAAAACCCTAACCCCTTCCTACCTTTCCAGTCTTCTTACATATTACTCCTCTGCACATGCTCTTTGATGACCTCTTGACCAGTTCATGAACAAGACACTCCATCTCTTGGCTACGGGCATTTTCTCTGGTTGTTCCCAATGCCTAGAAGGCTCTTTCTCCTCTGCTCCATAAATCAACCACCCTAGCTTCCTTTAGGTCCCAACTAAAACCTCTTCCTTTAGAAGCTTTCCCCAACCCCTCTTAATTCTAATATCTTCCCTCTATCTTGTATATAGCTCTGTATGTGGTTTTTTTTTTTTGCATATTATCTCCCCCAATAGATTGTGAACTCCTTGAGGGGCTGTCTTTTGCCTCTTTGTATTCCCAGAATTTAGCTTCAAAAGTAGTAGGTACTTAATAAATGTTTATTAATTGATTGACAGATTTAACCTTAAGTTCATACTTTTAAATTTTTAATTTTCATTCATCTCTGGACAAAAGCTTAATTTTTTTCTATTGTTTTAATTGTCTGTTCCCATTGTAATTCTAGCTACATTGTATAACAAACTTATTTTACTGAAAAGAGTTCTGAAAAAATCTTCTAGAAGTTATTTAAAAAATACATATACTAAGGACAACCTAGTTAAGCAACTAGCAACACATGATACGCAGATTTAAGTCAAGGACCATGGGAAAGGAATCAGTAATGGCTTTTTCTTAAAGAGAAAAAAAAAATTAAAAAATGCAGAGATAGTAAACTTTGCCTCTGTGATATATCTGTGATCCTACTGGTGTTTCATGCTCTCTCTTCTCCTTCCCCTCAGCTCACTCAGCTCACAACACTCCCTGCTTTCTCACCCTCTGATGTTCTTGCCGCTTTTTCTACTACTGCTCCATAAAGGGTCTGTTTAATACACTAGTGGGCTTTCTCTGGTCCTTTTCATATCTTGAGGACACCCATGTAGCTGTGGGGTTGTCCATCTGTTTTTTCATTCTTGGGACATGAGTGACCCATCCCAATGTCTGGTCGCACACATCTGCCTGTGGAATTGTTGGTAACCTTGTGGCAGCCTGCTTACACCCATGCTTGTCTTTCCATGGTCCTTGTTTTAATCTTTTTCCCTTCTAACAAGCATTTACTTTCTCTTCTTTCTACTTCCACCCCAGATAAAAAAGAAAGGAAAAAAGAAAGAAAGAAAAGAAAGAAAGAAAAACTTGTAACAAATAAGGACAGTCAAGCAAAATAAATTAATTGCTTGACATTCTGATTCAGCTGATATCATGGTGCTGAATAGGGAAGATGAGAGTGTGTTATTTATTTGAATAATATCGTGAAAAAACTTTTGTGTGAAGGAGAAGTCAAACTAAACTATAATGACCCAATTCTTGGCTGTCTATTGTTGCCAGAAGGATAGACAATATATTGCTTAGACTTATAGAACAGGGCAGCTGGGTGCCACAGTGAATAGAGTGCTATGCCTAGAGTCAGGAAGATTCATCTTCCTGAGTTCAAATCTGGCTTCAGTCACTTAATAGCTATGTAACCCTGGTCAAGTCACTTAACCCTGTTTGCCTCATGCTGGAGAAAGAAATGGCAAACCACTCCAGTATCTTTGCAATAAAACCCCAAGTGGGGTCAAGAAGAGTCACACACAATTGAAAAATTATTGTACAATAACAAAATAACAGAATCACAGAATTCAAAAGCTGAAAGAGACCTCAGTGGCCATCCAATCTGACCCTTACAGGAAGCAATCCCCATTATAACATAATCAATAAATTTTCATCTAGTCTTTTTTTAAAGATATCCATAGAGGTGGAAACTACAAGACACTCCATTTCCTAACTCAGAGCATTTTCCTGGCTGTTCCCCATCCCTAGAATGCCCTCCCTCCTCATCGCCACCTCCTGGCTTCCTTCAAGTCCCAGCCAGAATCTCACCTTCTACAGGAAGCCTTTCCCAATCTCCCATTATTCTAATGCCTTCTCTCTATTGATTAGTTCCCATTTGTGCTGTGTGTATCATATTTGCATACGTTTGTCTTCATGTTGTCTCCCCCATTAGATGGTGAAATCCTGGAGAACAAGGATTGTCTTTTGCCTTCTTTGTGTCCCCATTGATTAGCCAGGGCCTGACACATAGTAAGCCCTTAATGAATGCATATTGATTGACTGAGCTCTTGAGACAACTCGTTCCATTTCTGGACAGCTCTGACGATGAAGATATTTTTCCTAACATCAAGCCTAAATACACATTTTCTACTCATTGTTTCTGATTCAGCCTTCTGGGATGATATGGAAAACGTCTAGTCCCTCGTCCATGTGACAGGCCTTCAAATACCTGAAGATGACTATCATGTCACCCACTGGTCTTTTCCACAGGCTCAACATTCCCAGTTCCTTTGACAGATGCTCAAGTGATGTGGACTCAAAACCTTCACCACCCTGCTTGCTTTTCTGTGCTTCCTTGCCCACACAGTACTTAGCATGATAGGAATGTCAAGTTCTGAGTCTTAACCCCAGAAAATCGTGTATTGATTGTGTCACAGGAATACAATGGAATACTCTTGGACTGTGAGAAATGACAAAGATGATTTATTCTACATGTCATCTGCATGTGACAAGGTTCCTAAAACATCAGCCCCTGCTAAGAGTGAGCAGGTGAATACAGTGTGTCCCCAAAGTCTCAGCTGTATGCTATTAGAACCTTAAAACTGCACTAAGACTTTTGGGACACCCCAGATGATAATAAAAGCTCATACTTGTGTAGGGCTTTTTAATATATATTAAGGACTTTCCTCATAAAATCCAACAGGGCAGGTGATGAAAGGGTTCTTTGATAGACGTAGAATCTGAGATTCAGAGGGGCTAAGTGATATTCAAGATAATACAGTTAGATGATGTTGGAGTAGGGAGTCTAACCTTATTACTTTGCCACTTGGCCTTGGAGATTTAAATAATTTATGCCATATAAATTAATATAGCACTTTAATAAAAACTCTGGCTCTAGGCAGGATGAGTCTGAACCCCAACTCTGGACTTAGGCCTTTGAGCTTTTATGGTCCAGGACCTGTTATTTTCTGAATCTCTGAATCCCAGGTTGGCTGGAAAGGTAACTCTTTCCAAGAGGGACAAGAGTGTCAGTGTGGAAAGTCTAACTGCTTGGGAAATTTAAGCAGAAGAACGACTCAGGTAGAAACTGCTAACTTGGTCTAAGTGGCCAGGTTACATAATGATTAGGGTATCAGACCTGGAGTCAGGAGAGACAAGTTCAAATCCTAGTTCAGGCACTGGCTAGCTGAGTGATTCCGGGAAAGTCACTTACTCTACTTGCCTCAATTTCCTCATCTATAAAATGGATATAATAAAGGAACCTACCTTCCAGGGTAGGTGGTAGATTTGTAGAATGCTTTGCAAATATTAAAGTGCTATTTAAAAGCTCAGTTTCCTCATCTATAAAATGATCTGGAGAAGGAACTGGCAAACCACTACAGTATCTTTGCCAAGAAAACCCCAAGTGGGGTCACGAAGAATTGGACAGCACTGAAAAATGTCCAAACATTAAAAGCATTATCATTCCAAGGGTCTGGATACTTTTCCTTCTATATGCTCCTTAAACACACACACACAGACACACACACACACACACACACAGACACAGACACATACACAGACACATACACAGAGACACACACAGACACACACAGAGACACACACAGACACAGACACACAGATACAGACACACACACAGACACACACACAGACACAGACACACACAGACACAGACACACACACAGACACAGAGACACACACAGACACAGACACACAGACACAGACACACAGACACACACACAGACACACACACAGACACAGACACACACAGACACAGACACACAGACACAGACACACAGACACACACAGACACAGACACACACACAGACACACACACAGACACAGACATACACACACAGACACATAGACACACACACAGACACACACAGACACAGACACACACACAGACACACACAGACACAGACAGACACAGATGTATAGTAAGAAGTTTAAAATTTAAAAACTAAAAAAAAATGAATTTTGGATCTATTTTTAAAAAGTAACCTCATAGCTCAGTGATGATGTCAGATTATTATAAAAAAGACCTGAGCAAGGACCCCGTCCTCTGTCTATACAGGCCTGAGCTTTTCCCAGAGTGTTGGGGTGGGTGGGAGGGAGGACTGAGCTCTCACCTGGGGTCACATTCCTCCAGGCCACCCCACAGAACAGTATTCACAGGACCTTAGGGATACCCCATATTCTCTAGGTTGATTCTTACGATCTTTTGATTTAGTGGATGGTATGGGCATCATTCTCTTCATTACTGCCCCCATCATCTTCATTACATGAAGAGACTAAGGGTCAGAGTTACCCTTGGTCACCTAGCTAGTGATTAAATGTCAGAGGTGGGATTCAAATCTAGGTCTTAATTCAGGAGCACATTGTCTCTGACCTTGACTATTGAAATAGCCTACTGTGAAAGTCTTATTCTTTTCAGGGACAGCTAAATAGGTGGTTCTTTTAATAGCATTCTGGGCCTAAAGTCAGAAAGATCTGAGTTTGAATTTGCCTTCAGACACTTACTAGCTGGGTGGTCCTGGGCAAGTAACTTCATCCCTATTTGCCTCAGTTTCCTTATCTGTCAAGTAGGGATAGGAATAGCATTTACCTACCGGAGTTGTGAGGATAAAATAATGATTTTAAAGTGCTTAGCATGGTGCCTGGCACATAAAAAGTACTATGTGAATATAAGCTATTATTATTATTTCAAGGCTTATCTCAGATGCTGCTATCTCCATGAAGCCTTCCGTGATATCCCTCCTGCTTATGGCTGAAAGGAACTCTCCCTCTTTAAATTGCTTACAGGAATTTCAGAAGCAAAATGACAGATTGGAATTGCTTGGTAGACCAGAGAGCTGGAAGACGTAGACTTGAATCCCACTTCTGATATTTAGTCACTAGCTGGGTGACCAAGGGTAACTCTGACCCTTAGTCTCTTCATTTAATAAGGATGATGGGGGCAGTAATGAGAATAATGCCCATGCCACCTACCAAATCAAACGATCATTGTATAGATCAACCTAGAGAATATTGGGTATCCCTAAAGTCTTGATGCAGTTTTTTTTTGAGGTGAGGCAATTGGGGTTAAGTGACTTGTCCAAGGTCACAGGGCTAGTAAGTGTTAAGTGTCTGAGGCCGAATTTGAACTCAGGTCCTTCTGACTCCAGGGCCGGTGCTCTATTCACTGTGCCACCTCACTGCCCCTTGAAGCAGTTTTAAGCTATCAAAGTTCATATAAGTAAAGTGCTTTGCAAACTTTTCAGCCCTCTGTCCACATCAGTCATTATCATGACTTTGCTTGGATCTTCTCTGGATACTTCTTCCACTCTCCCCTGTATCACTTCTATTGGAGTAGATTTCTTTTACCCCCAATATACTGTAAGCTGCTTAAGGAACCCAGGAGAGTAGGAAGATCATTGGATGTGGAATCAGGACAAGTGGATTTTGCTGGATCCTGGCTCAGGCATTACTAGTTGTGTGACCTTGTCTAAAATCAACAACCTCTCTGTGTCTCTAATTCCTCCATCTGTAGACCTGAGATAAAACTGCTCCTAATTCATAGGATTGCTCTGAGGAAAGCACTTAGTGAGCTCTTTGGGGGTTATACTAGGTGAGCCATTCTTCCTAGTACTGAGGAGCCTGAGGGCAGTGTGGTGCCATGAGGTTGGAGCTGAGAAACCGGGTTAAAATCTCAGCTCTTGTATTTTGTAGCTATGGGACCTTGGGTGCTGTTATGAACTGTTTTCTCATCTGCAAAATGGAGCAATGAGTAAGTAGGCAGTCTACTACACAACCACAGGATGTTGTGAGGTTCAGATGACCTGATGTGTATCCTCAAAACCCAGCAGAGGAAGGAAGCCGTTAGCAATATCCATGAGCATTTATTAAGCACTTACAAACCCTGTGCTTAAACCCTGAGGACTTAAAGAGTCAACAACACTGGCTTTTGCCCTCAAGGTGATCATAGTCTAAGGGGGAGACAAGATGTAACTGTCTAGGGATGTGGGCAAAATGGGACGATGAGAACAATTTGTTTCAATGGCCATGAAGAAGGCCAGAGCAGGCTTTGTGGAATGCTCAGAACGTGGTCAGATGTTGAACACACCAAGGTCATCCGCTGCACCTCGAGCCATTGCTAGTGGTCCTGACTTTTGTCCTGCCGCTGATGACTTTATGCAACTCTGCCTCACTTAAATCCAACTCCCCGTCACTCTGCGATATCATTGGTGCTCTTTGAAAAGGAATGATGAACAGCACCTAGGGACATACAAGATGTTTGCACAGCCATGGGAGGAAATCTGAAGGCAAGGCCCTAGCAGCTGGAAGCACGACGAAAGGATTAATTTAACTAAATGGAAAACCAGGACAAAGCACTGGAAATACTGGCCTTTTTCCAGACTCCCACTTGGGCTGGCTGATGCTTCCTGGCCTGGAGCCAAATTACAAATCCCAGACCTTGGTTGGGTCTTTGCTGTTGGCCACTTGCTGACCAGTTGATAAATTAAGCTGAGGATCACTGAGACTTAGGCTGTCTGCCGCCAAACCGTGCTTTACGGAGAGGCTCTGGAGAGTCACCTGTATGCGCTGTGTGAATGACAGCAACACCAATCTCTTACAATGATAGGGCACTTTAAGGTTTACACAGGATGCCCTCATAATAATCCCATGTCACACGGGTGCAAGCCCTATTATTTATGGCCGCTTTATAGGTGAGGAACCGAGAAGGCTCAGAAGAGAAGAGATTTGTCCAAGGTCTTATAAATGCTGAAACCAAGACTTGATTCATTCATGCTTTTAGCATTGCTCCATTTCTATAAATTAAGTCTTGTTTCCTCATTGACTTGCATGATAATTTCTACATAATAATCCTAGCATCCCTAGAATGCTGTAAGATTTTCAAAGAGCTCTACAATTATAATCCTATTTGATGCTCACCACAACCCTGAGTAGTAAGTGCTACATTTTACAGATGAGGAAACTGAGTCAGAAAACAGCTATGTGAGTTCTCCAATGTCACAAAGCTAGCAAGTGACTGAGGGTGGATTTGAACTCAGGTCTTCCTGACATCAGGCGCATTGCTCTATCCCGTGCACCACCTAGCTGTCTCTTTATTTAACTTTCAACAATGATTTGTTAACGTATGTAAAAGTTGCAAACCTTAAAGCACTACATAAACAGCCCCCATCAAATTTCTTTACAATGCAATGTGCAGATGGAGGAGTTACAGCAGTCTGTTTTGTTGTTCAGTTATGTCCGACTCTGTGACTCCACTTGGGGTTTTCCTGGAGAAGATACTAGAGTGAATTGCCATTTCTTTCTGCAGTGGATTAAGACACACAGAGGTTAAGTGACTTGCCTAGGGTCACACAGCTACTGGCAGTGGATTTGAACTCAGGTCTTCTGGACTCCAGGCCCGGCGCTCTATCCATTGAGCCTCTAAGTGCCTCTGTCTACTCCCTCTATAGTAACCCCAAAAGCTTGTTTTGTTTTTCCATTGAACTTTTGAACTGAATGGACCAGTGACGCGGAATGTGCCTCTTTTTAAGGATGAAGTTTACAACTAGAGCTGTTTCTCTATGATGTCTGTCCTGCACCCTGCCTGGGCGATGGGCCCCTCATTGGTGTGAGCCCCTCATCAGTGGTGAGCCCCTCATCAGTGGTGAGTGTCACTGTTAGTACTCAAACAGCTGCTCTGCTGGCTTTTGGAGAAGGGGACAAGAACCCAATCCGTTCTGTGGTTTTGTGCGACACCACTGGCCATCTCGGTTGGGTACTTTCTAATGGCTTTGGGGGAGGGGACGAGAGACCTTGGCTTTTTTTTCTTTTTTGCCTGCTCTGTGTTTTGCCTAGTGATGTACTGCTGCGTTTTCCCTTTGTTAAGGCTGTTTTGTATGCAGATAAGGTGAAAGCAAAAGCGGGGCCCTGGTTCCAGAGGGAAGGCAAATGCTTGTGTTTCTTAGAAAGTGAGTGTGGATTGTTTTGGTTCTCTGGCCAACAGAAAGCTCAGCAGAGATGGGATGGAAGCCTGGCATAGGTCTAAGTCCCCAGGATTCAAACTCATCAAATCCCAAGAAGTCCAAGCTAGACTGACCATAGATAGTCTAAAACACACACGCGCACACACACACACACACACGCACACAAGCATGCACACATGCACATGCACACCCATAACCTCCCTCCTCCTCTCTTAATTTTGATTTTTATCCTGAGTGTAACATATGACATTGGGAAGATAGTGGAGCAGTGGATAGAGCCCTGGGCCCCCAAGTCAGGAAGGCCTGAGTTCAAATTTGCCCTCAGACAGCTGTGTGACCCTGGGCAAGTCACTTCACCCTGTTTGCCTCAGTTTCCTCATCTGTAAAATGAGTGGGAGAAGGAAATGGCAAACCATTCTAAGTAACTTTGCCAAGAAAACCCCAGATGGAGTCATGAAGAGTCAGACACGATTAAGCAATAACAACACACCGTCTAGAATGGATATCCCACATACATCGCAGAACAAAAGAGAGAATTGTACTTGCAATACGCGCAGCTTGCTCTGAGATCAGCCCCAGTTTGTCCTAGATCTGTTTTGTTTGTACATGCTTATTTATTTGCTTGGCTGGGCCTGAAGTCAGGAAGGCCCAAGTTCAAATCTAGCCTCAGTCATTTAGCAGCCGTATGACTCTGAACAAATCAGGTAACTCCCATTTGCCTCAGTTTCCTCATCTGTAAAATGAGCGTAATAATAGCACCTACCTCCCAGGGTTGTAAGAATGAAATGAAATGATGATTATAAAGTGCTTCCTGTGCTTGGCACACAAGTACTGTCTAAATGTTTGTTATTGTCATTATTTTTTATCTCCCCGTTTGACTGTGACCTAGCTCTTTGTGGGAAGGGATTTTTTTTAGCCGCCTTTCTTTGAGTCCTCAGTGTCCGGCACAGTGCTTGGCACCTGGTAGGCACTTTGTAAATGTTTATCACCTGACTGACTGGGTTGTAGAGCTCCTAGAAAAAAGCAAGGTGTGAGACCAGAAGGTTTCTCGATACCAATCAGAGGAAGTAGGTAATGAGGGACCTGGAGCTCGTGCGTGTGTGTGCGCGTGTGTGTGCGAGTGTGTATGTGTGTGTGTGTGTAACGTGATCTGACCAGGACTTTAGACAAATCACTTTGGCAGCTCAGTAGAGGATGGAGTGGAGGAGGAAGAGTCAAGGCACAGAGATCAATTAAAAGTCCATCCTAATAGTCCAGGTGAGAGGTAAGAGATAAAGACCACAACTAGGGTTACGGCAGTATAAATGTGGAAGGTGGAACGTATTTGACAGATACTGTGAAGGTTCAAATCCCAGCCCAACCTTGTCTTCTTATGGAATTCTTGTCCATGCTTCCCATATATCCAACTCAGAAGATTCACAGTATGTGCTGCTAGACGCCTTTCAGTATTTTGGGGACACCAATCCAGCACTTGGACTGTCCATCCATGATCTTTTGCTCTCCCTAAATGACCCATCCATCCTCTTTTCTGGTCATCTATTTCCCTGAGGATATCCCTCTTAACACTTGCAATTAAAAGAGAAGCTCTGTATTAATGTGTATATTAACTACATATTATTGTACAAAAGTATATTAGTACTTCTAAAGTGCTTGAAAGAGTTCCCTTAAGAATTTAAATATCTGAAATCTTATTTGCTCTATTAATTTGCTAGGCAAACATGTGTCTCCCCATAGATAGGGCCAATGTAAATTTCAGCCCAGCCAGGCTTGAATTATGGCCAATCTTCATTTAGCAGTAATTGGATCCAGGAGCTCTGACTTCAGCTCCCCAGGTTCTGTTAAGTTCTCATGTAAACAGGAGAGAAACAGCTCCCGTGGAGAAAGCTTCATCACTGTTACATTCTTGGGGCTTTCTCCTACTTCGAATTCTGCAGGAGGTACAGTTGCTCTAAACAAGATGTTGGACTAATTTTGATTAAACCCAGAATCGTACATTCAAAGAACCCCAGCAGGGCTTGCTTAATGTCAATTGATTAGTTGGGCACAGATTCCCTAGACCTTCAATAACATTTGGTTTATGCCTGTCAAATGCACTAATGTTTTATTTTGAATCTTAAGTATTTGTGATGGTGTTTTAACCCTCCTTCCTCCTCTACCTCCATTGTAAGCTCTAAAACCAGGAAATGTGTTTTATCTAAATTTGTATCTCTAACACTAAGGAGCAGAGAGTCTCTGGGAACACAAAAGGTGCTTCATAAAATGCTTGTTGATTTGAACTGAATAGAGAGGCCAGTGTGGCAGAATGGCTTAACCAAACTCTTTCTCTCCACCATCACTGAGCACAAGATTCTACCCCCATAAGTACTTAATGAATGTTATATTTTGGATTTAGGTGAAACAACATTATGTGACATCGTTTGTTACACAGAACTGGGAGATCTGTTCCTGAGGGCCTAAAATTCAGATTGTAAAAACTTAAAATTGACTTTCACAGTGACACAAGACTCTATAATCTTTACAATAACGAACATTAAGTAAGAACAATAAAATAAACATTAGACTGAAGATAAATAAGTACTCTAGGAAATTGTTCAGCACCATTTAAACTCAAAAGTTAAATGTTTTCTGTATTATAAATGTAACAGTAGAAGTGTGCTTTTCTCTTCTATTATTAGAGGTCATGGTAAATTGATTTCACTCAATAAATTAATTCAATATATCAGTATTTATGCACATGCAGTAGACAATATGGTGGCAATCAACAGACTGATGCTCAGGGGAGTAAATGCTGCTGGGATTTAAGCACCAGCTTGGATTATTGTCAACCAACCAATTTGTGTCTTGGGTAATTGGCCGCACAACATGATGTTGAGGTTTTCTCTCTGTTAAGACTGGGTTTGGTTATAGAATATTAATAAAATAAATGAGATTGGTAAAGACAACATTAAGTAGAACATGTCTATCTTGTTCCTGAGTTTTGCAAATCAAAACCTATATGTCATGACTGTGAAAATGAGAATTTAGAAAAATTAAACTGCCTCTCCCACTGGAGTGTTCTTTCTCCTCCTTGTTCCTGTTTTCTTTCTCTTCCACATCTCTCATTTCTCTCCTTTCTTCTTTCTCTTCCACATCTCTCATTTCTCTCCTTTCTTCTTTCTCTTCCACATCCTCTCATTTCTCTTCTTCTTTTCTTTTCCACATCCTCTCAATTCTTTCCTCCTTTCTTCCTTTTGCTCCAGTTTTTAGGTGATACCTATTATTTGGAATACTATAAATATGTGTCATCTATTAAAATCATCCTCCAAGCTACAGTAAAACACTGAAGATGACCTTCTCAAAGGTCATGGCAATAGAGTATAAACCTTGGAAAATCCCACCGAAGTGGAGAGATTTCCAGTACAGGTGAGGCAAACAACAGGGTGACTGTCACCTAGCATCCTTAAGACTGGAGAGAATCATAACTAGATAGACCACAGTGTGAGGAGTTCTTTGTGGCTAACAGTGAGAGATTCAGATCTGGATATGTGGAGGGAGGACTCAGCCCAACAAAACTGTAATGCTTTGAGAATGGAGAGAAAAACATGAATAGCAAAGGAAACATTAGGAGGCCCCGCAAAGAAAGCATGGACAGAGAGAGTATCAGAGCTTTCAATTAGCCTTAAGACCACTTTCATCTAAGCTTTCTCATCAGCGCAAGGAAATTGATTCATCGAGAAAATTGGCCTTTTAAAATTCAAAGGCCCCATTCTGCCCTGTACCCGGCATCAAATCTCCTCTAGATGCAAGGAGCTGGGGAAAGTCTCTGATTTCGGCTCTACTGGTGATCTGTGCTATTTCCTCAGGCCTGCTTTTACCATAACAAATGCTTGATTAGCAAACAATACTTAATTAGTGCCGCTGTTTGCCTCTTCTGGAGCAGCCCTGGCCTCATTCACTGTACTTGGTTGTTTCCTTAGCAAAAAGGGGTACCTTGGGTGTAAAAAAGGCTTTGTTTTTTTTTTTCTTAGAGATTAAAAAACAGTTCTATGTTTAGCCAGCCATTTACCCTCAAACTTCCCACAAGGAGCAAAGGGGACACATACTACTGTATTGTACTTTATGGTATTTGGTGGGCACCATGCTTTAGGAGGGACACTGGCAAGTGAAGTAAAGCCCAGAGGACGGTGACCAGGATGAGGAGGGGACTAGAAACCATCAACCAATCAATCATAAGCATTTATCAGGGGCTAACTATGTGATTATTAGATTGTGTGATGTAAATACAGATACTGGAAGAATACAAATTGAATTGAAAAAAGAACACAACTTTTTAAGTCAATGGCTCAGGAAGCCCTGGGGATTCAGAGAAAGGCAAGATCTGTTTCTACACTCAAGGATGTGACATTAAAATATCAGAGAAAATGGGTAAATAGCTAGGTCCGTACAAGATAGAGATAGAGCACAAGGAAGGTAATCTGAGAGGAGAAGACATTAGCAGCTGGGGGAATCAGGAAAGGCTTCTGCAGAAGGGAGCTAGAAACTGAGGTAGAGGTGAGGGAGCAGTGTTTAGTCGTGTCCAATGCTTCATGACCCCATTTGGGGTTTTCTTGGCAGAGATACTGGAGTGCTTTGGTATATGCTTCTCCAGCTCATTTTACAGATGAGGAAACTGAGGCAAACAGGGTTAAGTGACTTACCTAGGGTCATAGAACTAGTAAATGTCTGAGACTGAATTTGAACTCAGGAAGAGGAGTCTTCTGACTCCAGGCCTGGTGCTCTATCCACTGTACCACCCAGCTGCCTTCCCCAAAATAGAGGGCAGATGTCAATTCACTTTGGAAACTAAGTGGAGGGTGGGTTGGAATAGGGAGACTCCTGAGGTTGGGAGATTAGCAAGAAGGCTATTGCTGTAAATAGTCTAAGTGTGAGGTGATGAAAGACTGCACCAGGATGATGAATGTGTCAGAAGAGAGAAGATGGGATTATGTAAGAGATGTTGTGAAGATAGAAATGACAAAATTTGACAACCAGTTGTACATATGGAGCAAGAGGGAATGAGGAATTGAGGATGACTCTGAGGTTGGGAACCCAACTGTGATGAATGAAAAGTCTGAGAGACATAATTTCTGGGTAATTAATAATCAATTTATTAATTATGGCTAGCAAATAACAGATTGAAGTCAGAGGCTTTCTCTTGTAAACCAAAGAGAACTTTGGGGGCCAATGAATATTTAACTATTCTTGGAAGAGTGGGTGTTCCCAGTAGGAGAAAATCAACTCTGATTGTCTAATACTTAATGACAGAATGAATATTATAATGAGAGGCGGACCTATTCTAACAAGGGTCTGGGTAGAGACTCTGATTATGTCACTCTTGGACAAAGTGACTCATCTCAAGTCAGACCCCTTCCCCTTCAGGCAATCAATACAGAAGGAATCCACTTCCACTCAGTCAGTGAACAATGAACAATGGTGGGGTAAGAATTCCACCCAGATAAGACAGTCTGGGTGGGATGAATTCTTTGGGCTGGATCAGAAATGTCCTTGAGAGACTGGAGTTTGAATGATGAAATAGAAAGGGGAAAAAAAAACCCTCCCCATGGTAATTGGTTATTAATAATCATTTCTCTCACAATCGAGTGGGAAGACAGGCATAGTAATAGGGAAGTTCCAAAGAAGGGAGAATTGGGGGGGGGGTGTAAAATACTGAGTTCTAATTCATACATGTTGACTTTGAGATGACTACAGAGCATCCACTTTGAGATGTCCACAAGGTTATACTGGTCTTCAGCTCAGGAGAGAGGTTAGGACTGGATGCAGAGATCTCAGAACCATTTACATAGAGAAGAGATTTGAACTCATGGGTGTGATTGAGATCACTAAGTGAGGTAGTGGAGTGAAAAGAGAAGAGGGAACCTCAGGAGACCTACCATTAGTAGATATAAGGTGGATGAACATGCAAAGGGTCCTGCACAGGTCCTGACAGTCAAGAAGAGAACCAAGAGAGAGAAGCATCATCAGGACCTAGAGGAGAGACTGTACAAGAGGAAATAGTGATGGACAAAGCCAAAGGATTCAGAGAGGTCAAAAAGTACAATGACTGAGAAAATGTCATTACATTTTTTGCAGTTAAGTAATCATTGTTAATTTTTGAGAGAGCAATTTCGTTTGAATGATGAGTTTAAAAACCAGATTGCAGAGAGTTTAGAAGAAAGAGAAAGGGGAAGTGAAGGCATTGTGCATTGATGACATTCTTAAGGAGTGTAGTCACAAAAGGGAGAAGAGATATAGTACTATAGCTGAAGTATATGCAAAATTCTTGTATTTCCAACTATTCTTCACAGATCTTGACATGCAGGTCCATAAGACATTTTAAAATCAATGTGTCTGAAACTGAACTCATCATCTTTCTCCCTAAACCATACTCCTCTTCCAAATTTCCCTATTATTATCAAGGGCACCACCATCCTCCCAGTCCCCTAGGCTTGCAACTTTCATGTCACCCTCAATTCCTCACTATCTCTCACCTTTCATGTCCAATCTGCTGCCAAGACCTGTTGATTTCACCTTTAAGACATCTCTCAAATATGACCCCTTCTTTCCTGATATTGCTACCACCTTGGTGCAGTTCCTGAATTTCTTATGCCTGTACTGTTGCAATAACTTGGTGATTGGTCTGCCTGCCACAATTTTCTTCCTATTCCTGCTCAGCCTTCATTTAACAACCAATGTGATTTTATTAAAACACAGGTATGACCATGTCACCCCTCTACTCAATAAATTCCAGTGGCTCCATATTGCCTCCAGAATAAAATATGGAACTCTCTTTTTTGATGTTCATAGCCATTCATAACTTATCCTTCCCCCACCTTGCCAGTCTTCTTATGCTTTATAATCCTTATGCCTTATCATACATATTCATGATACTGGCTTTCTTCTTTTTCCATGAGTAAGACACTCTGTCTCTTGATTCTGGACACTTTTTCTGGCTAGAATGCCCTCTCTCCTCATTTCTGTCACCTGGCTTTCCTGTTTTCCTTCAAATCCCAATTAAAACCCACTTACTGCTAGAAACCTTTTCCAAATCCTCTTAATTTTAAGGCCTTCTCTCTGCTGACTATTTCCTATTTATATTGTGAATCCTTGAAAACAGGGATTGGTTTTTTTCTTTTACCTGTCTTTGTATCCTCATTGCTTAGCACAGTGCCTGGTACATAATAGGCATTTAATAAATCCTTATTAAGTGATAGATATCAGACCTGAGTAAGAAAAGTCAGTTGAAAGATTTCCCCCCCAGTTAACAGTTTTCCTTTTACTTCTAATGGCATTAATTTGTTCATGCAAATCCCTTTGGAATTTATGTAAACAAAACGTATTTCATCTCCTGTAATTACCTGTGTCCTCTGCTGGGTCAGGAACACTTTCTCAATCCATAGATGATAGCATTCCATTTTTCTCTAGTTTGTTTCTGATATGATGTTAACATTCTTAATTTCTTTCTCATTTTTTAAAAATTAGATTTGTCTAGGTCTGAAATGGGAACATTGAAGTCTCCAACTAATTTATTTTTGATGTGTGTTTCTCCCCATAACTTAGTTAATATTTCTTTTAAGCACTTAGATATTATGAATATTTATATTATTTCATTAACTATGGTAATTTTCAGCAAAATTGTAATTCCTTGTTTATCCCTTTTAACTATGTCTATTTTTACTTGAGCAGCTAGGTGGCACAGTGGATGGGCCTGAAGTCAAGATGACTTTCATTTTCCTGAGTTCAAATCTGGCCTTAGACATTTACTAGCTGTTTGACTCTCAGCTTGCCCCAGTTCCTTATCTATAAAATGAGTTGGAAAAGAATTGGCAAACTGCTTCAGTATCTTTGCCAAGAAAATCCCAAATGGGTTCATGAACAGTCAAACATGACTGAAAATGACTGAATGACAACAACATTTTTACTTATGTTGTTCTGATTTTTTGAGTTCACCTGAATGTAAATTCTTCTGTAGTCTGTGAGAATCTTTTTGTTTCTTATCAAAAACATATTGTTGCATTATGCTTTCTAAGCCATTCTACTATCTCCTTCTATTTTTTTGGAAGAGTGCATTCCATCCACACTCATGATTTTGATTATTTGTTGTTTCACCAAATAGAATACAAACTCCTTGAAATCAGGGATAGTTTCAATTTAAAAATTAGTATTTTATTTTTTTCCAATCATATGTAGAGAAAGTTTTTTTTTATTCATTCACTTTTATAAGAATTTGAGTTCTAAACTTTTTTCTCCTTCCCTCCCTCTCTTCTCCCCTCCCCATAATGGCAAGCAACGTAATATAGGTTATACATGTACAATCATATTAAACATATTTCCACATTAGTCATGTTGTAAAAGAAGAATCAGAACAAAATGGAAAAACCATGAGAAAGAAATAAAAGAGAAAAAATAGTAAGCTTCATTCTGCATTCAGACTCCAGAGTTCTTTTTTTTTTTTTGCATGTGGATAGTATTTTCCATCATTTTTGGAAATTGTCTTAGATCATTGTATTGCTGAGGAGAGCCTTGTCTATCAAGGTTGATCATCACACAATGTTGCTGTTACTATGTACAATATTCTCTTGGCTCTACTCACTTCACTCAGCATTAGTTCATGTAGGTCTTTCCAGGTTTTTCTGAAATCTACATGCTCATCATTTCTTATAAAATAATAGTATTGGGGTGACTAGGTGGAGCAGTGAATAGAGCACTGGCCCTGGAGTCAGGAGGACCTGAGTTCAAGTCTGGCCTCAGACACTTAACTAGCCATGTGACCTTGGGCAAGTCACTTAACCCCAATTGTCCTGCCTTCCCCCCTCCAAAAAAAAGCAAAAAAAATTGTTTTTAGATATTATATAAATATTATTTATATATATACACATATACACCACAATTTGCTCAGCCATTCCACAATTGATGGATATGCCCTCAATTTCCAATTCTTGGCTACCACAAAAAGGACTACTATAAATATTTTTGTACATGTGGGGCCTTTTCCCTTTTTGATGATCTCTTTGTGTTGTTGAATCAAAATGTATGCACAGTTTTATAGCCTGTTGGACATAGTTCCAAATAGTGCTCTAGAATGGTTGGATTGGTTCACAACTCCACCAACAATGCATTAGTGTTCCATTTTCCCATATCTTCTCCAACACCTTTTCTGTCATATTAGTCAATCTGATAGGTATGAAGTGGTACCTTAGAGTTGCTTTAATTTGCATTTCTCTAATCAATAGTGATTTAGAGCATTTTTTAATATGGCTATAAATAGCTTTAATTTCTTCATTTGAAAAATTTCTGTTTACATCCTTTGATGACTTATCAATTGGAGAATGACTTGTGTCCTTATAAATTTGACTCAGTCCTCTATATATTTTAGAAATAAGGCCTTTGTCAGAGATGCTGGAAGTAAAAATTTCCCAGCTTTCTGCTTTTTTTGCTTTTGGTTGCATTGGCTTTGTTTGTGTAAATCCTTTTTAATTTAATGTTATCAAAATTATACATTTTGCATTTTGAAATGTTCTCTATCTCTTGTTTGGTTATAAATTCTTCCTTTCTCCATAGATCTGGCAGGTAAACTATTCCTTGCTCTCCTAATTTGCTTATGGTATCACCCTCTATGTTTAAATCATATGCCCATTTTGACCTTATGTTGGTATACAGTGTTCGATGTTGATGTCCTAGTTTCTGTCATATTATGTTCACATTTTCCTAGCAGTTTTTGTCAGATAATGAGTTATCCCAAAAGCTGGAGTCTTGGGGTTTATCAGAGAGTAGATTACTGTAGTTGTCAACCTCTCTCTTGTGTGCCTTATCTATTCTACTGATCCATCACTCTATTTCTTAGCCACTACCAAACAGTGTTGATGATTGCTACTTTATAACACAATTTCAGATCTGGTATTGCTAGGCCACCTTCCTTTATGTTTTTTTCATCATTTCCCTTGAGCTTCTTGACCTTTTGTCTTCCAAAAGAATTTTGTTATCATTTTTTCTAGCTTTATAAAATAATTTTTGAATTTGATTGGTATGGCACTGAATAAGCATATTAATTTAAGGAGAATTGTCATTCAGTTTCACTTTTGTGTTTGTTTCTCTAGTGTTATCATAGTGTTTGTCAAATAACAAATGCTTATTAAATGCTTGATGATTGATTGATCAATGCATTTCCTTCAATCATATCCTTTTATTTTTTCTTTCTTTCTATCTCCCACCTCCTATTTACAAAGAAGATGGTGAAAGTTAATGTTGTCAACATTAGAAACTATATCTGAGTCTGCTTTTATTATGCTTCTTTTCCTCCCTTTATCTCACCCATAGCTCAATCATTCAATCTTAAAAAAAAATTCTTTTAATCCTCTTTTACACCCCACTCTCAGAAGATGAAATTTGTTTTGCTTTTTAAAAAAAATTCCATCTTGGATTATATTTTCCTTCTTAAATTCTCTTACCCCCTTTCCCAGTCCTCACCTGTTTCCCATCTGATGGCAGGGCATTTTTATATCAAAGTCTTTGCTTATGTGTGTGTTCAACCTTCTTTCATCCAGTGGAGAAAAGAATGAGGTTCATGAAACACCTACTTGTACCTCAATTATGAGAAATAGCAAGTTCTTCCTTATTCTTTCTCATTCCTAGTCTAGTGTACTCCCTCTCTACTCCCTTTGCTTGCCTTTCTTAAAACTTTCACAGTAGAAAAAAACAACCCCGGGTTTTTTGCTTTTCTTAACTCCCAAAATTTCTTAACTCACTTTGAGGTAAGTGAGATTCTGAAGGCTTCTTATTCTCTCAGAATATGTAGTGGATTTCTGGCCTAGATAGAAATCATATCAGTTTACCTCAGAGGGTCTCTTTCTGTATGAAGAGGCCAGATGGCATCTCTATGTGCCAGAAATTAGGGACCTGCTTCTGGGAGAATGATTGTTGTATAAGAGAAATGCCTCAGAGGGACTGAAGCATGCCAGGACAATCAGGATATGATTCAGGTTGGCTAAACACGTTGTAAAGAGAGGTTCTTTGGTTGACTGTAGTGGCATTTAAAAACACCCATCACCTTTAGCTATGGTCTAATTTGCTTCTGAGGTATCTTAGTAACTCCTTTACTTATGGAGTTCAATGACAGAAATGGCCTTTTTGACCTTAGGAGTTTCAAAAAGTCTGCAGAATAACCCACAAAAATATAGGAGTTGAAATCCAAACCAAGTATTAAAGTTAACTCAACATTGATATTCCAAGGACTGATGAATCGCCTTTAGGAGTAATCTTTAGGAATTTAGCCAGCAGAAGGAATCATGTGGCAGTCATGTTGCCTTTGGATATGAATTTGGTGGAAACAATGCTATATAGAAACTGAGCTAAATTAAGTCTACTCCCTCACACTCCAAAAGGTGAAGATACTATAGGAAAGCAAATATTCTCAAAGTATTGGGGAAAAATTTTGGACATCCATTCTCACTATACCTCTGAAGTAATTATCCCCTTTAAAAACTTACTTGGTATTAAATGGAACTGGGGAACTAGTCATTTGCTCCCAAATTGTGATGCAACTGGTAGGGGTTTATCTGTGACAGTAAAGAGAAAGAGAGAAACCCCACAAACTTCTCAGAGTTTCAAGGTACCCTCCACCCAGAATGCGCATGTTACTAAGAATTTTATTAGCTCTTAATCTCTTTCAGTTGTTCAACTGACTTTCCAGTTTTACCTCACTCCTGTGTGTTTGCCTTTCAAAATTTTTTCTCAGCTCTGGTCTTTTCATCAAGAAAGTTTTGTCAATTCTCTCTTCTGTGGAAAATTAATTTTCCCTCCATTAGAATGCACAGTCTTTCATGATAAGTTATTCTTAGTTGTAAACCTTTTGCAATACAGTATTCCAAGATTTTGTGTCCTGAAGCACAGTCTTGTCTGATACTGACTATGGTTCCTTGGTCGTTGGACTCTTTATTTTTGGTTACTTGTAGTATTTCTTTTTCCTTTGAAAAGAGAAGTCTCTGATTTGGCTGTAACATTCTCGCGTATTTGCAGTTAGGGATTTGTTTAGGGAGGTGCCTAATGGATTTTTTGTATTTTTACTTTGCTTTATGGTTCTAACAGTATAGTTAGTTTTCCTTTGTGATTTCTTGAAATATGGTAACCAGGACTTTTGTTTGGTCATGGTTTTCATGGTGACTCATACATTCTTTCTCCTTAAACTGGTTTTCAGATCAGTGGTTCTTGGTATAGATACTTTATATTTCCCTGTATTTTCTTCATTCTTTTAACTGTCATATGATTTCTTCTTGTCTCCTAGAATTGTTGAATATTGTTTATTCCATTTTTTTGCTGGGAGTCTAATACTGTAATGATAAGGAGATCTGAAGATCTTCCCTGCCCCTTAATAGGTCCATGTGACCTCCTTGAGCCTTGGTCCAGCCCACAGCTTGATATGTGCTTGTTTGCATATGAAAACCCTCTTATATAAATTTACGTGTATGTATATGTATATATACATTTGTATTCCCTTGCCCTATCCTCATACTGAAAAAAGTTTCAACAGTTACAATTGTCACTTTTCCATGTTGTGAT
>CM053581.1:333148804-333163235 GCA_028627135.1 Pseudochirops cupreus
TATCTATCTATCTATCTATCTATCTATGCAATTATTATTATTATTATTGACTACATCCAACTGGAACTTGAGATACACAGGCACTGCAGTTGGGAGATCCACCCTGCCCTACCAAAAAGTGACATAGGAGAGAATAGACTGGGGGAGAGGGGACACACTGGGATGGCTGTTTTGGGGTGGTGGGTGGGGGAAAGACAGGGAGAAAATATGTAACTCAAAATCTTGTGGAAATGAATGATGCAAACTATAATAAAACTTAAATAAAAAAAATTATAACTGAGTCTAGAACTGGGCTCAGGACTCAGTTTAGCATCAGGACTAGGACTCAGTCTGGGCTCAGTGTAAGTTATACTTTTTTTTTTTAAATTTTAAACAAGAAGTTTATTTAAACAACAAGACGTTTGACTTGAAGGGAAAACTATCTAGGATCAATTTCTTTATAGTAATTTATCCCTACTGAGAGACAGAGATTGCCCTACATGTAACAGCTACATACAAAAAAGTTCTAAAATCATCCTTGGTTTTACAATGATAAAAGAAAAACATTGAAATTATCCAATCAAACAAGGTATGCAAGGATTTTTTTGTGGGTTTTTTTTTGTTGTTGTTGTTGTTAAATAGTGAGAGCAAAATAACTTACTGGAATATAAAGATAAAAGTTGAATGAACATGCCACTAATGGAGAAAAGGGATATTTTCACAGAACCAGTTTGTTTTTTCCCCTCCCCATCTCCATTTGATGTTGATCAAAACATACCATTGGCCATTTAGTTAAAAAAAATACGCATTACACCTATGCACATATACCAGTTACTTTATGTACAATAAAGGAGTGGGGAAGGGAATCAAAGAAGAGAGAAAACTATACTGCAGTAGTCAGGATGTGGATGAACCAAATCTTGGTTTTCTAATTGTGAATGTATTGTTTTCCTTGGGAGCACAGTTCTGGAGTGGAGTTGTAGATTCTCATTTTAGTAAGCGCCTTCTGTCTGCTGCTGGAATACATCAACTGTATCTTCATCCTCCATTTCCAACTGTGCAGGTGTGTCTGTTTCATTGACTGGCTGCCCGTCAAATCGGAATCTGATCTGCCTCACTGACAAATCCTGTCGTTCACAATAGGCTTTCGTTAGTTTACTAAGTGGTGTGTGCCTCTTAATCTTAAATTGCACCACCGAACCATCTTGCCCTGCCACCTTCAAATTAATGTGGTCGTTGTTTTCAGTCTTGACTCCTTCCTTCGGCTTTTCTTCGGTCATGGCGAGTCCGGGGGTCTCCTCAGCCGCGGCTTCACAAAAGAGGTACCAGGATGGTCCGCTCCAAGGGAATGGAGGGAGAAGCAGCAGCGGCAGGAGCAGGAGGAGGAGGAGGAAGAGGAGGAGGAGGAGGAGGAGGAGGAGGAGGAGGAGGAGGAAAAAGAGGAGGAGGAGGTAGCAGTCTTAAGTCATACTTTTTGAAACTCCATTGATCTTACAGGGATCAAACCTGTGAGCATGGCCTTGTGAGTTAGGTCAATCAACCCCAGATGACTGATGTATCAGGCCACTGTCACCATCTCTATCACATTGACTTCATTTCTTCTGGGAAAAGAGATTTGGCTCTGCCAAAACCCATGATTGGCACCAGATTCTTTCAAGGCCAGTGGGAAAAGCCACCTAGAGGAAAATCCTTAAATCCCGTGGTTCTTTTAGACTTGCCTCTCTTTTTTAATTACTGTACATTATTTGGTGCTTTTCATTATGTCATAAGTGGCACACAGAAAAGCCATCATTAAATTTTAAGCTTTTGTAATAACACAATTTTATTACATTTAGATGATTTTATAACTATGATATTTTATTATTCACTCCATGTTATTTTATGATTACACAATGAGATTTTTAATATCTAATTACATTACCGGATGAACATTAAACACACTTAATACAGAAACTCAGGGAACCTCGGACTCATCATCAACGTCTTGGGCTCCACCACCTCCCCCTTGCTTCTGTCAAAGCAAATTCGATCAGGGTTTTGTGGACATTTTATTTCATTGTGTAATTGTAATGGAACATGTAAAGGATAATGAGATCTCATTATCCGTCCTATGAGTTTCGTCTTGTAAAGCTAATCCTGGAGGTTGAGAAACCCCTATCAGAGGGGCAGGCTGGGGTGGGGAGTGGGATGTGCTGAGAAAACCCGAGAATCACAGCACTTCAGGAAGGACCCTCTTGTTACAAGGTCACCAGGCTGGTAGATTAGGAAATTGTCGCAGACGTATGTAGCTCACATTTGTCTTGCAAGAATAAAATGATGCCCATTTCTAGTGTGCTTTAAAATTTACAAAGTGTTTTCTTCTTGACAGTTCTAAGACTTGGGTAGTGTAAGTATTATCACTCCCATTTAAAGACACTGAGAGCTAGGAGGGATCTTAGATGTCCTCTAGTCCTACTCTCTCATTTTACAGAAGAGGAGACTGAGGTTCAAAGAGTTTAGAGGATCTGAACTCAAGTCCTCTGATTCAGAGTTCAAATCCTGCCTCAGACACTTTCTTGCTGTGTGACCCTAGACAAGTCACTTAACCTTGTTTGCCTTCGTTTTCTCGTTTGTAAAATGAGCTGGAGAAGGACATCCCAGTATCTTTGCCAGGAAAATCCCAAATGGGGTCACAAAGAGTCGAACATGACTGAAAAGTGACTAAACACCAACAGCCTCTGATTCTGGAGCCCCTGCTCTTTCCACTGCACCACAGTGGGAATAATGTGAAATTAGTCTGGGAATGTAAGTTGGAGCCATGTTTCACAATGCTTTAAACACTCAACAGAGGGGTTTATGTTTTGTTATAAAGACAAGAGGGACCCATTAGAGCCTTGTAAGAAGGGGAATGGCATGGCCAGACCTGTCCTTTAGGAAAAACTCTTGGGTACTTGTGTGGAAGATGGATTGGACTGGGAAAAATGAGGCTGGGAGCCCAAATTAAGTTATTTAATTTGGTGCTTCTGCTGAGGTCCTGATCAAGGAGGGTTACAGGTTCTCCACCAGGGCCCAATGCTTCATTTTGCTTCCTTAGACCTCACATTTCTTATTTACAAAAAATGAATTTAAAAAGGTTGAGGGTGTATGGGGTGGGATTGGTTTATATAACTTCCTGGACCCATAGATGTTTCTGACTAGATTGAATTTTGGTGCTTTCTCCTTCTTTGGACCAGCATCTCAAGTCCAGAACTGGTAGGTGTAGACACACCATAGCAGAGTTGGATATGACTGTTGATCCTAGCAAAAGCGTTACTCTCTCGGTCTCTGTCTCTCTGTCTCTCCCCTCTCTCTGCTCTCCTTACAAACACATTTTCTGGTACAGGTGGACAAAAGCTGGAAAGGGTGTCCACCATACCCCCAGAGTGAGATAGGCAGCTGCTGCAAAGCTTGTGGAGTGAGAATAAAGACCAGAACAGGGTCCTGAGCCCCCACAGTCCTTATGGCTTAAGCCTGAGAAATGAATCTCTTAAAATAGCACTCTAAGCTCTTTTTTTCTACAATTATGCAGTGAGGTAGATAGTGTAAATACCATTGCTGCCATTTTACAGGTTAGAAAACTGAAGGTCAGGGACAGGAAGCAGCTCTTGTAGGTCCCAGGGCTGGCTGTCAAAACCGGGGCTTATGCTCGAGAATTCTGACTTCTAGGCCAAGGGTCTGTACACCAGAAGTGTCAAACTCCTTCCCCTTTGAACTTCAGAATATGGACAGACACGGATGGAAATGTAATTGGGAAACGTTTAATGAGATCAATAAAAACACAACAGAATGTAGATGAAGTTAATGGCTGCCCACTATTTGAGTATGATCCCGCTTTGTTACACCATACCATACTGTTTCTAACGGAATAGTTTTAAAAAACCAGAAGGAGTGATGTCCGGGGACAGGGAGGGTTTTCCCAAGTTGTTCCCTTCCTACCATGTAAGGAGTTACTTATATTTAAGACTGGTCTTGATTGATGATGATGATGATACTCACTATGATGTCAGGATAATCAAGCCACCAGCACCTTGATCCTTATCTTTTTGATGGAGACAGCCCTGGATCCAGAACCCCAAAGCCTGGGAAATAGTAGTTTTACCAAAGACACTTGTCCTGCTTCCAGTGTAGTGCCTGAAGCTATCATTGAAGGGAGAAATTGTTGTTGTAGAGAAGGGGCCACTTGCTTCATTAGCCCTGGCCAAAGCTGGTGAACCACAATTTGTACCTACTGGTTATCTATTTATTAATGAATGGGTCCAGGAATCTTGGAGGTGACTGTACCCACCAGTCTTTCTTCCAACCCAGCCCTCATAGCTGGATAAGCACAAGGATTTTATATTTGATCCTTGAGGTGAGAAGGAACCACTGGAGTTCATTGGTTATAGAGGTGACATGATCAGATTTGTGCTTTATAAGATCACTTTGATATCTGGGCTAGATAATGGACAGGAGTGGGAAGAGACTTGAGACAGGGAGCCCAAACAGGAAGCTATTACAATGGTCCAAGTGTGAGGTAATAACCAGGGTGGTGGCTGTGGAAGAGGAGAGAAGGCAGAGAGAGAAAGGCAGAATGTGAGAGATGTTATGAAGATAAAATTGACAGACCTTGGCAAAAGATTGACCATAAGGGGAGGTGAGAGAGAGTGAGGTGTTAACATAACACAGGTTATGAGCCTGGGTGACTGGGAGGATGGTGATGTTCCTCAAGAGTAACATGGAAAGTAGGAAAAAGGGAGGGTCAGGGAGGGTAAGAGAATGAGTTCAGTTTTGGATGTAAGTTTAAATCACTACAGAATATCGCATTGGAGATGGCAGATTGGAAGATATCAGAAAGATTATGACTAGCTAAGTAGATTTGAGCATCCTCAGTGTAGACATGGTAATGGAATCAAAGGGGGATGATGAGATCACCCAGTGAAACAGTACAGAGGGACCAGGACAGAGCCCCTGTGGATACCCAGAGTTAACAGGTGTGACCTGGATGAAGTTCCAGCAAAGGAGAGAGAGGAGTTGGTAGGAGAAGAACCCGGAGAAGAGAGAAGTGTCTTGAAAACCTAGACAGAAGAGAGTGTTGAGGAAAAGAGGGGGGTTGACAGCAACAAAGGCAGAAGAAAACTCAGGAAGGATGAAGACTGAGAAAAAATCCATCACATTTGGCCATGAATAAGTTGTTAGTGACTTTGGAGAGCACAGTTACAGTTGAGTGATGAGGTATGAAGTCAGACTGCAGAGTGTAGGAAAAGAATGGGAGGAGAGGAAGTGGAGGCTTCTGCTATAGACTGCCTTCTTAAGGAGTTTACCTACAAAGGGAGGAAAATATGGAATGGTAGCTGGGGGTTATGGACAGAGCGAGTGTTTCCTGAGGATGGGTGAGACATGGGAATGTTTATAGGCAGTAGGGAAACAACTAGCAGATGGGAAGAGACTGAAGATAAACAATAGAATGAGGGTGGTAAAGAAGGCAAATTTGCAGGGGAAGATAAGATAGAATGGGATTGTTTGTGCATGTGGAGGGGTGTTTCTTGCCAAGGAGAGGACCACCTGTTCATGTGAGACAGGGGTGAAGGAGGAGACAGCTGCAGAGGACACCTGGGTGATGGCAGATAAGGAGGATGGGAGAAGAGGGAGCTCTCAGCTTCAACTTTTTCAGTAAAATATTTGGCCATGTTCTTAACTGAGCCAGAGGTAAGGGGGGGAAATGGGAAGTTTGAGGAAGGATGGAAAGATTTAAAAGAGTCTGCAGTGAGCAGATTAGTTAGTTAACTAGGATGGGGAGGAGGGGTAAAAAGATTGCCTGGCAGCAGTGAGGGCCTCACTGAAGTTATGTAGCATAAAGTTTTAGTGGACCTGATTAGCAGAATTTTGTGATTTTCTCCACTTTCATTTGGCAGCATGTATATAAGAGCAAAGGCAGCAGATGGTGGGAGGGACCCAAGGATAAGGCTTGGCAGAGCAAGATCGGCAATCTGACAAAAAGGGCAGGGATGCAAGAGAAGGAATTGAACTGGCTCACCAAAGAGGCAAGATGGGGAAGGAAAGAGGGTATAAATAGTGCAGGGCTGATGGTCTGGAAAAGAACTAAGAGAGAGAGTTATGTATATGTAGATCTATTTGTAGATCTCTATATAGATACACATACATAAACATACATAGAGGTCTCTATATAGCTAAAGATATGTAGATATATGTATGGACATATCCATAGATATATAGATATAGATCTTTATAGAGATACACGCAGAAAGAGAAATAGACATAATATGCACACGTGCCCCAATATGTATATATATGAAGTCAGGAGTTGAAGAAAGCCTGTAAGTCAGGCACTCAACTCATTAAGGCAAGAAGGGGAGTTTCCTCAGAATGGTGGACAATAACTATTAAAATTTTGACTGAGTGGCAGATATGGACTAAATGATTCTCAGAGGAGAGATTCCTGAGTGATAGTGATGGAGGGAGAACCTGGAAGTGGCAATGGGGAGTAAGGAGCATTCCAAATCTCCACTTCTCTTAGTGAGTCAGGAGAAGGAGTGAAAGTTCAGCCAGAACTAGAAACAGAAGCCTGAGGCTACATCACTAGGAGTGAGTCAGGTCTTAGTGAGAGCCAGAAGATGGAAGGATTGGGAAAGGAAAAGACTTAAGATGAAAGCAAGTTTGTTGTCTATAGAACAGATATTCCAGAAAGAGTGGGGAGGTTTAGAGTGGGTTGTGGAGGAGGTGGTTGGGTTGAGGAGAATAGAAATAAGGGAACAAGCAGTAAAGGATGAGGAGTGGGGTTTGAATCATGACTTGAGGGTTCAGAATCACTGAGATGGGATGGAGAGGGTATGATAAGGAGGGAGTCTGTTAATCGTTGAAAAATGAGCTTAGGTAGATTTTCATTGACCTCAGAGCGTAGCCCTCTCAGTCATTTAGAGTTTATTAAGAGTTTATTATGGTTAGAACACAATTGTCCAAATAAGAAAACAGACTTTTGATCAATCTAGCTTATTCAGTTTCTGTCTCATCTCTCTCTCGGCCTTCCCTGCCAAATTTTGTTATACAATCCAAAACCCCTATTTTCCTATCACCCACTTTCTAATGAATCCTTTGCTATTTCTCAGACTCCCACTACTCTACTGGAACTGTGCTTTCAAAGATTACCAATGACCTGCTAATCACCAAATCCGATCACCTTTTCTCCATTTTCATTTTCATTGACTTCTATGGCTTCTGACACTGTTAGCCACCCTCTCCTACTAGAGTTTTGGATTCTGTGACATCTTACTCTCTTTTAAAATCATTGTTTCATTTGATTTCTTTGCTGAGTCTTCATTCTCTTCTCAACCCCCAAATGTGTTTCCCAATGATCTATTCTTCCCTCCCCTCCCCTCTCCTCCCTTCCCCTCTCCTCTCCTCTCCTCTCCTCTCCTCTCCTCTCCTCTCCTCTCCTCTCCTCCCCTCCCCTCCCTTCACTTCTCCTCCCCTCCCCTCTCCTCCCCTCCCCTCCCCTCTCCTCCCCTCCCCTCTCCTCCCCTCCTCTTACTTCCCCTCTCCTTCCCTCCCCTCCCCTCCCCTCCTATCCCCTCTCCTCTCCTCTCCCATTCTGTCCTGTCCTGTCCTGTCCTGTTCTCTTCTCTCCCTCTCCTCTTCCTCTCCTCTCTTATCCTTTTCTCTTTTCCCCTTCCTTTTCCCTTCCATTGTCCTCCTCTTCTCTCCTCTCTTCTTTTCTCCCCTTCTCTTCCCTTTACTTTCTCTTCCCTTGTCTCTCTTCCTTGGCCACCTAAGTCATTTCCATAACTTCAATCACTATCTATGCAAGTGACCCCTAAATTGTTATCTCCTGCTCTTCACCTCTTTTGAACTCTAGACCTGCATCTCCAGATGCCTATGAGGCATTTTCACCTGGAGGAGCTATCATCAACTCATACTCGACACACCCAGAACAGTTTCTCCATAAACCTGCTCTTCTTTCTGACTTCACTATTCCTGCCCATTGGCACTATCATTCACCTGATAACCCATGTTTCTAAGCTGATCTCTGCCTTTCCTCTCTTAATCGCTTCTCACATCTAGTAAATTACAAGGAAAGAATTTATTTCCCACAACATCATGGTTCCTCCAGAACAAACTTACCAACAGAAATCTCATCGTGGAGATCATTTTATTCAATGCCTCCTCAGGATCCTCAGTGGCTTCTCCCCTTTGATTAGCTGGCTGTAGGGAATAGCAAAAACCTCCCCAAACCTCCCTTTATAAAGGGCTCACAATTTCCAATCAACTCTTCATTTCCCTCCAATTGCTTTGCTTGGTTTCTGCTCCATGAACACCATGCCACTAAACCAGGTAGCTCCCCCCCACCCCTGCATTAGATTGTAAATTTCTTAAGCAAAGGAGCAGTTTTTCATTTTCTGATTTCCAGTACTTAGCATAATGCTGGCATATAGTAGGCACTTAATAAATGGTTACTGGCTATTGGCTATTTAATGAGGGAATATTCTTGCCATGTGAAGTAGATCTGATGGCAATAACAAATAATGAATATTTTGTGTTATAATTATAGGTGTACATAGAAAACGAACCAACCCCCTGACTGTGGGGACCGTGTCTTATCTAAATGTTGTAATCTGCCCCATGCCTCCCAGACTTCAGGACATGTTCTGCCCATGGTAGGCACCAAGTAAATATTTCTTGAGTTAATTTAAATATGATGAAATTTAGTAGGAATATATGAAGCTGCCACTTAACCAGAAGGGGGGGGAGAGAATCAGGATGGGATTCGGGTGAGGAGAAGGGGCTGATAGTGAACCTTCTGCTAAGTTAGTAAGTAGCCCATGTAGCCTCCTGGCATACAGTTGGAAAAATGTTGAAATGGGCGAGTTTTCTCTTCATTCCTCCCCTCTTCTTTTTTTCCCCTGTCCTTTGTTGTTCTTTTGATGCTTCCTACATAGACCATTGAAGTCTCCCACAAGCAGGGTATAACAACGGGAAGAGCACTGAACTCGGAGAAGGACAACCTGGGTTTAAAACTCAGAAAGCTGGAAAGGATGATGAACACACAGGCTGGTAGAGTTGGGATCCACAAAGATACTGACAGATGAGAACTGGGTTGATTCTAATAAAATGGAATTTAATAGGAGTAAATGCAAAGTCCTGCTTGTTGTTCAGTTGCTTTGGTTATGTCCAACTCTTCATGACCCCATTTGGGGTTTTCTTGGCAGAGATAAGGGAGTGGTTTACCATTTCCCTCTCCAGCTCATTTTCCAGATGAGGAAACTGACTTAATGACTTGCCCAAGGTCACACAACTAGTAAGTGTCTGAGGTCAGATTTGAACTAGGGAAGATGAGTCTTTCTGACTTTAGATCTGACACTCTATCCATTGTACCAGCTAGCTGTAAAGTCTTCCACTTTGTCCCAAGTACAAGATGGAGAATGTGTGGTTAGACAACAATTTGTAAGAAAAAGAGCTTCATCTTCTAATGAATGTCAAAGAAGGAAGGAAGGAAACAAGCATTTGCTAAAATGTACTATGTGCCAGGCACTCTCTTAAGGTCAATACATGATATTGAATTTGATAGGAGTCATAATGCTATCTTGTGTTTCACTGAGAGTCAGATTCCAAGCATAAGGAGGTGGTAGTCCCTCTGTCTTCTGCTCTCATCAGACATCATCTGGAGTGTTTTGGTCAGTTTCAGATACCACAGTTTAAGAAGGACATTGATAAATTGGACAGTGTCCAGAAGAGGCCTTCAATGCAAGTCATATAAGAAATAGTTAAAGGAATTAGGAATGTCTATTTCCTTTAGAAATAATTTTTTTTACTCCTTTTACCAAACTATTGACTTTCTTTTTATATCTTTCTTCAATAGCTATAATTTATTTCCCCATTTTTCTCTACTATTCTACTTTGGTTTTTAAAGTCATAAAAAACCCTCTTTCTTTTATTTTTCTAGGAATTCTTGTTGGGCTCATGTCCAAGATGCATTTTTGGGAGGCTCTGCTTGTAGATATTTTCAAGTAGTTTTCTTTTGTGCTTGTGTCTTGAGCTTCCTTGAGACCATTTATTGTCATTATTCAGTTGTGTGTGACTTCGTGAATCCACGGACCACGGTACATCAGGTCCTTCTATCTTCCACCATCAAAGTCTCGTGTTCATTGTTTCCATGATGATGCATACCCATCTCTGCCATTCCCTTTTCCTTTTGCCTTCAATGCTTCCTAACATCAGGGTTTCTTCCAATGCATCCTATCTTCTCATTATGTAGCCAAAGTACCTAAGCTTCAACTTCAGTATTTGACCTTCCAGTGAACAGCCTGGATTAACTCTTTGAGTATTGACTGATTTGATCACCTTGCTCTCCAAGAGATCTCAACCATCGGGAGCACCACAATTTGAAAGCATTGACTCTGTGGCCTTCAGCTTTTCTCATAGTCCAACTCTCACATCGCTACAATGAAAAACAGCTTTGACCCTACAGACCTTTGTCAGTAAGATGATGTCTCTGTGTTGTAGTATGCTGTCCAGATTTGCAATAGCAGTCATCATAGTTGACATAGTAGCTCTATATGGTTGGGTTCTTTTTTTTTTTTTGATTGCTCATTCTTCTAGTCTTCTTTTTGACTTTCTTCTTGATGTTAGTGCTGGGTTCTGCTAACTTCTGGGGATGAGTGGGAAGAAGGGGATGTCTAGTCTGATACTTTGTCCTTTTGTGTCCTTCTCTGCTTTCACAACTCAGTCTGGTGCACAGCAAGTTTTTAGTGCTCCCAAAGTGGTATGATCTGGGGAGAGAAGTCTGTTCACTGTCTTCCTAGTCTGAACTCTGAAAGCTCCTGTCACCACACTTGGGTCTATTGACTTGTGTGTGGATGAGTTTTAGGAGACAGTTGTTGGACTCAGTCACAGAACCTTTTGGGAGGTTTAGGTTCAGAAAGACTATCCTTTGGTCTTGGTCACCTGCCCTGGTTATTCCATTGCAGGTTTATGTGCTGGGCTAAAGTCTAGACATGAATTCCTTCTCAGTTCCTCAACGCAGAGTCACATGGCTACATTTCTGGAATTTGAACCTTGCTTAGTATCTCAATAGGGTCCCTACTCACTCTAAGCTCTTCCTCTTTGCCCTGGATCTGTGACCTAGAACTGAGTGATGGGCTACAGAGCTGCATGATGGCACCAGTTCATGCATACAATTCAGGGATCCCCTGGGATCTCTGCCCTGGTCCATATTTCTCTCTCTCTCTCTCTCTCTCTCTCTCTCTCTCTCTCTCTCTCTCTCTCCCTTTCTGTCTCTGTCTCTGTCTTTCTGTCTCTGTCTGTCTTTCTGTCTCTGTCTTTATCTGCCTCTCTCTGTCTCTGTCTCTCTATCCTTCTGTTTCTCTGCCTCTCTGCCTCTCTCTCTCTCTCTGTTTCTTTCTGTCTCTTTCTCTTTGTCTCTCTCTCTCAACTGCCCTGGGTTGGAAAATGACTTACCATGAAGTTTTCTTGTTGACTTTTCTGATCAGAATTTGTTCTGGTATATTTTCTAGGTTGTTGGGTAGGAGGTGTAGTAGCAAGCTAAGCAAAAAATATTTTCTTTCACTCCACCATCTTGACTCTGCCCTTTAGGAACAGGAGATGCTTAGCTGAGAAAAGATAACTCTGGTGTGGACGTAATAACTGTTTTCAGATATTTGTGTGTGTTTGTTTGGCTCCAGAGGTTAGAATCAGAAAGAAATGGTGAAAGTTTCAAAGAGATAAATTAAGGCTTAAAGTCAGGAAGGGTGACCTAACAACTGGTACCATGAGAAGTGGAATGGACTGGCTCCAGAGATTATAGATTGCTCCTCCTTAGAGCTCTATAAGCAGAGGGGGGATGATCACTTATGGCTTCAAATGGCTGCTGAGGTTCCTTCCAACTCAAAATGATATGAGTCTGTGAGTTTTTGCTTCAATGCTATGTATTTTTTTCTTCACTATTGTATAAGCTTGACTGCATTGCTTTTCTTTGAGCCTCAGTTTCTTCCTCTTTAAAGTGAGGAGAATGGATTCATTCCAAGGTCTCTTTCCCACTCAGAGTCTTTGTTTATCCCCCTCTGCATTCTTCGAATCTGTCCCTGACCCCAGCCATCCTTCTCTCTCCAGCCCTATTGGGTCAAGGGTCAAGGTAGCCCCAATGACCCACCCACATCGAGACAATGACAGCCTCAGTTTTCTCATTTATTGGCCCCCGAAGGATTTGGCCAGCAAACTAACACTGAGCCATGATGCCTGATGAGGGCTATGAGTACCTTCCCTGCCCCAGAGAGCAGCTAACTCTGAGAGCACCACAGAAGGCCCTAGCACAGACTTGCTCTGTGAGAGCACCATAGAATAGCTTAGCACAGACTTATTTTGTGATAGACTTACTCTGTCTTGCTTGGCCAATGCAAGTATCACAGATACCTAGGCTCCTTAAGAGACAACCCAATATGGCGAACTATTAATAAACTTTACTTTTCTTTGGCTGAGAAGACTTGAGTCGAATTCTTTCAGCAGGACCCAGCATGTTGGTATTTTGGGGTCTTGGACAACCCTAACCCTCTTTGAGAAACCTCTTCATTTTATGGCATGACTGTCTACTGGGATTTCAGCTTATAAAGGAGGATGTCTTTGAGTAGAGGCCCTCAAATGGCCTGCATATCCCACTGCTTCTGATTGTGTCTCTGCCTCCATCATAGAGCAAATAATTTTATTGTTTTCATTTTTCAATTGTTTTTCTGTCATGTTTCACTCTTCATGACCCCATTTGGGGTTTCCTTGGCAAAGATACTGGAGTAGTTCTCCATTTCCTTCTCCACCTCATTTGACAGATGAGGAAACTGAGGCAAACAGGGTTAAATGATTTTCCAGGGATACACAACAGGCTCTGCCGTCTGTCCATTATACCTAAATAAGCATATATAAATACATATGCACTTACATAGTCCCATCATTCACATATACGCACACATACAAATGAATTATTTATATATATATATACATATATACACCTATACACACACACATATACACACATACACAGACGTGTATTTGCATGCACATTGAAATTTATACACATAGTACATATCCTTAGACAAGCCTATACATAAAGCACGTGTGTGTACGTGCACACACACACACACACACACACACACATACTCCTTATGCTCAGGCACTGAGATGGCCACCCCTTTTCAGACCGTGTGTCTACACCCCCAGGGCCTCATTTGCCAGGGGAGGTCCTCCAGGGCTACTATCCAAGTCACTGTTGCCATGGGAGCCAGTAATCCTTAGAGTCCAACAGAAAGCTTCTTCCCCACAAGGACACAGGGATCATGCTCGTCTTTTCAGTAATCACATTCCAAGGTCAACTTGTGGTCCCCTCTGACCCTGGGCTTTCTTTTGTGACCTTCACATTCACTATTCATTCTCTGTGTAACTCTAAGAAACACACATAGATCTACTGATATACGAATTTTAACCAGAGAATATTTCGACGCTCTGGCTTTGTCTAGCAATTTAGAAAATATAAAGATATGGTTTTGGTTTGAACCGTTCCAACTGTGCTTTTAATTTTTTTTCCTGAAAAATCATTTGGGCTTGCAAAATGAAAACAAAAACATCCATTTAGATTCAAATGAAATCTCAGTTAGTCTTATCCCTAGTTTTAGGAGATCATCATATGAGGGACTGCTGTACAATGGAAAAAGCAGAAGATTTGGCTGGAATCCTTGCTCTGCTATCACAGCCCCCTAGATGTCTAACCCTGGGAAGCCGTTCTGCCTCCCATGCCTGTTTCCTCATCTATAAAATAAAGAAGTGGAGCTAGGTGGCCCATAATGGTTCTTCCCAGTTTTACATCTATGTAGATCATATCTAATGAGGTAATATCAGCAAAGTGCTTCCCTCAGTGTCTGGCACAGGGTAGGTACTTAATAAATGTTGTTCCCCCCCCTTCCCTTCCCCTTTCCTCTATGATCGCAGAATTCTTCTCTTCCTCGTTAAATTCTGTTCAAAGATCACCATAAAATACAAAGAGCCTTGACTTTGGAATCCTTTGGAATCTGGATTTAATACTTACTGGTTGTATAACTCTTGGCATGTCAAATAAATTATCTGGGCCCCAGTTTACCTATATATAAAATGAGAGGTTTGAATGAAATGAAGGCCAAAGTCTTTATCAGTTCTAAAACTTATAATAGTATATTACATATATAAACCTATAACGGCATATTACATATATAAACCTATAACGGCATATTACATATATAAACCTATAACGGCATATTACGTATATAAACCTATAACGGCATATTACGTATCTAAACCTATAACGGCATATTACCTATCTAAACCTATAACGGCATATTACCTATCTAAACCTATAACGGCATATTACCTATCTAAACCTATAACGGCATATTACCTATCTAAACCTATAACGGCATATTACCTATCT
>CM053581.1:333163335-333218908 GCA_028627135.1 Pseudochirops cupreus
TATAATGGCATATTACATATACTATATATGTAAAATATAATAAGTTTCAATGTAAATAAATATAAATATAATATAAAAATATATAATAATACAGATAAATATACAAATATAATAATAACTAACAATTCTTCATTAAAAAGTACTTTACATATGTAACAGTGAGGATCAATTGAGTCAATCAATCCCCCAGCTATCCTGCTCCACTCAAAACAACAAATAATGCTAAGCTACAATATCTTAACCTGTACTGAGTCAATCAGTTAATTAAGAAATCAAAAGCTTCAGCCTCAGATACTTGCAAGCTGTGTGACCCTGGTCAAGTCACTTAACTCCAATTGCTTCAAAACAAACAAAGAAACCAAAACCACAACAAAAAGAAACCAAAGGCTTTAGATTAGGCCAAAACAGTAGTACTTGCTCAGTTTAGACGTTCTTGAAAACCACTGGACAAAATTAAGTGAGGTTGTACAGAAGCATACTTAAATTTATTGAGAAGAAATGCTCAAGCCCCATAGGGTTGGTTTAAAATCAGCAATTTTGGAATAAAAAACCTGACTTAGTAGTAGAAATCATTGTAGGAAAGCCCATGCAAAGCGATCACTTGGGCAGGGGGTCAAGAGGGACTTTAACTGCTTTCTTTCCCTTCTGTCCCTTGACCAAAGAAAGACTGTGAGTTTTGGAGGGCCAGTGCACTTGGACTTTTCATTAGTGACTTAGCAGTGTCCCCAGAACAGCAGTGACTGGTGGCAATGTCTGTAATGGGAGTGAGGAATAAATTAGACACACTGAGTAAAGGGAGTTTTAGGATTCTACAAGGAGCTTAGTCTTCTGCTGGACTTTTTATTTTAAGTTTTTTTTTTCAGAAAAAAATAAATACTGTGCTTAAAGTGATCTTCCTGTAAATTCTACAAAAGGGAGAAAAAGCTTCCAACAGCCAGGAGCTGTGGATTACCTCTTTACTCAATATGGTCACTAAGTTTGAGATCATTTTACCCTTGGACTCTGTATATATTGGTGGGAGAGTGTGTTATAGACTAGGGGTGTGTGTGTGTGTGTGTGTGTGTGTGTGTGTGTGTGTGTATAGATGTTTTATCCTAACTGATCTTGCTCTACCACCCTATTAAATACCTTTCTCTAAAAGTTAATAAGCCTGGCTGACTGATGCCAACTTATAATCATGGGAGTAGTACAGTAGTGGGGTCTTATGAGCTATCATATTAGAAAGATACATGTATACCTCTCAGGGCTATCATTAGGACTTTGTGGGGAGATAAAGTTATTCTCTGAGACCTCAACTTGCCAATGTGAATGGGAGTTGAGAAAGTCATGTGGAAAGTGTGTGCTAAAGATATATAATTTGATCCTTACTATATCCCTGTGAGATAGCTACTATTATCCCCATTTTGTAGTTGAGGAAACTGAGGTTTAGAAAGTGTTGACTGCAGTCCCACAGCTAGCAAATGTCAGAGTCAAGATTTGAACTCAGCTCTTCCCATTTCCAAGCCTAACACTCTTCACAACTGCCCAAGTGTCAAAGTCTAATGCTTCCCCTCATCACTTACTAGTATCCCTGATTGTCTGTTTATCCATCATGAACTTCCTTTCAAAATCATGGTCAAATAGCCCCAGAGAAGAAAAAGGATTTGTCCAAGGTCACATAGTTTGTTAGTTGTAGAGTTAGACCTCAGGACTCCTGGTTCAGTTTCCTGGTTCTGCTCACTTCACGGCATCAATTCATATATATCTTCTTAGCTTTCTCTGAACCAATGCCTTTTGCCATTTCTTATGGTACAATAATATTGCAGTACATTCATAGAAGCTGTTCAGCCATTGCCTGACTAATGGGCATCCACTTTGTTTCCAGCTCTTTGTTTAAACAAAAAGTGCTGCTATAAATATTTTTATACATATTGGTCCTTTCCTTTCACCCTTTATCTCTTTAGCAGGATACTCCTAATGGTGGTATCATTGGGTTGAAAGATATGCACAGTGTATGACATTGCTTTTCAGAATGACTGAACTACCAAAGCAGTTTTGTCACAACAAATTATGTTCCCTGATGATACAGACAAGTGCAAGTAATTCTTATCCCTGTTTTACAAATAAGGAAACTAAGGCTCAAGAACATAATGACTCCCACAAATTCTATAGAGTCTCACGGCCTCATCTGCAGAATGAAGGAGTAGAACTCTAAATTCCGTGATTGTAGCAAGTAGCAGAGATGAGATTTGAACCCAAGTCTTTTTACTCCAAGATCATTACTCTTAAGAGTATATCATAGAGGCTACTAGGTGGTAGAGTGGATAGAGCACTGACCCGGGAGTCAAGAGGACCAGAGTTCAAAGCTGACCTCAGACATTTACTAGCTGAGCAACCCTGGGCAAGTCACTTAACCTCAACTGTCTCCAAAAAAAGAGGATATATCAGAATTACTGATAAGACCTTTTCAGTCAAGGAATGTGATGTTTTCATGGACACATAGGGTAGTACAGATTTTGAATGTGGTATATCTGGACAGAGACATTTACTGTATTCTTTGGTTTTACCTACCTGTATTTATTACAAGGGAGTGTTGGGCGGGGGGTGACAGGAAAGGAGGCAAATTTAGAATGATTGTAGTATTAAAAACATATTGATGTCAATAACACTTTTTTATAGCATTCATGATGCCTCTTTTTTCAATGTTATTATTTTTAACCAATCATTTCAGGGAAAATATAGAATCTACATTCTAAAAGATCCTGACATATTGGAATGATAGGTATATCTAATAAGATATTATTTAAGATATATTGTATAAGATAATAAGACATATTATAGGGATAATTATAAATTTCTTCAATTGTGTTAAAAAAGTCAACTACTTAAGTTGATGATGGGAAGTAAGATCAGTCACTAGCTTGTAAGACAAAGATTAGGGGTTTTAGGAGACTACATAGTTGATATGAATCAAAGTGTGCAATGACAAAGCTAATGAGATCTTTGTACCTGAACAGCTGGGTGGCACAGTGAATAGTGCTGGGCCAAGTTCCATGAAAGAAGGTAAAGTGTCCAGAATGAAAAAAAAGGATAGTACTCTGCTCCCCTTCCCCCCAGGGTGTCCACTACACTGACCAGACCACATCTGTACTCTTAGTTTCAGTTCTGGGTCCCATATTTTAAGAAAGGTGTTAGACATAGTAGAGTTCCTCTAGAGCAGTGGTTCTCAACCTTCCTAATGCCGTGACCCTTTAATACTTGTATATGGGTGTGTCTGCATGTGGGTCGACCCTCCTGGAGACGGATAGAGGAGCAGTGTCTCGGTTTCTAAGACCATCAGAAATATGAATTTTCCGATATTCTTAGGCGACCCCTGTGGCCCCTGTGAAAGGGTCATTTGACCCCCCAAAGGAGTTGCGACCCACAGGTTGAGAACCAGTGCTCTAGAGAGAGACCAGAAATGTAAGGCAACTGGAGAATGTGTTCTCCAAGAAGTCGTTGAAGGGGCTGGGAATGTTTAGACTGGAGAAGAAAGGACAAGCAGTGTCTTTAAACTCTTGCAAGGCTGTGGTGTGGGGAGGACCCAAGTCCTCTGAGCTGTTTTGGTCAATACTAACCTTTGCTATTTGTACTTCATGGATGCTTGTTTTCCCCCAGTTTCCTACTAACTAGGGAAGAGAGAAGTCACTTAGAACAGAAGTGTCAAATATGGGCAGCCTGCAACACTAACCAGATTAAAATGTAATTGGGAAATATTTAACAAAATAAATAAGAAATACAAGAAAACGTTGTTGTTGTTCAGTTATTCAGTGGTGTCCATCTCTTTGTGGCCCGATTGACCATAGCATGCCAGGCCTTTCTGTCTTCCAGCATCTCCTGAAGTCTTTCCAAGCTCATCTTTATTGTTTCTGTGACTCTCTATCCATCCCATCTTCTGCCATTCCCTTTTCCTTTTGCCTTTCATCTTTCCCAACATCAGGGTCTTTTCCAGTGAGTTTTGTTTTCTCATTATGTGGTTATTAAGTTTCAGCTTAAATATTTGACCTTCCAATGAATTATCTGAATTAATTTCTTTGAGTACTGACTGATTTGATGTCTTTGCAGTCCAAGGAACTCTCGAATCCAGCCTCAGACACTTGATACTTACTAGCTGTGTGACCTTGGGCAAGTCACAACCCCAATTGCTTTGCTTTCCGCCCTCCAAAAAAATAAAAAGATTAGGGTCTTCATGGGAAAGGTGACATTTGGGTTGAGATTTAAAGAATGACTAAGAATGCAATAGGAAAAAAGGTTTGGAGGTGCATTCCAGTCATTGGAAATATGGTGAGGTGGGAGGGTACAGGATATGTACAGAGATTTCAGAATAATCCAGTTAGGTTACAATTCACAGTTAATGCTGTAGAAAATGGAGCCTTGAAGAACAGTGATCTAAGTCTATGTGAGTGGCCATCCTCTGCTAGAAGCTTAGGAGCAAATAGTAGGGAGGAACCTCTCTGGCCTCCTGTAATATTGAGTGTGGGAAGAGTATGGAGTCAGAGGACCTGGGTTTGAATCCTAGCTCTACTACTAAATAACTGTGTGACTATGAACAAACTACTTAACTTTTCTGGACCTCAGTATTTTTGTTTGTAAAATAAGGGGGTTGGACTAGATGACTTCTTAAGGTCCTTTTCAGCTCAAAAGCTATGGTCCTATGAAAGTGTAACCACTTTCCAGGGTTCTAACCAGGGCGTTACTATGAGTCACAGAAACCAGAGAGGTCTATGATGGAGAGAATGGTCCATGAGTGGGATGTGGCAGTTCTCTAGGAGCTCCATTTTGAATCCTGTCTATGAGCATCAATTTGCAAATCAAACTCATATTTTGAGCCTTGTGAGCTTAAGGGCTTGTAAGTAATCCTGGTGACTTGCTATGAAAGAGAGTCATCTATTGACACTTCTAAATTCCACCTTGGTAGTTGGGGCAACACATCAAAGTAGTGAGAAGTACTCAATATGTATTTAGCCCCTTCATATCAGGGGAAACTTCTGACACGAAAGTTCCAAGTGCTATGAGAAATTTTGAGAAGAAAGAAATCACTTTCAGCTATGGGGTTCAGGTAAGACCATGGAAGAGGTAGCACAATGAAATCGAAAAATTGAAAGTCATGAATATTATGTTCATCTCATGTTAAAATTTTCCTCTGCCTTTGGCATTACTCTCAACAGACATTCCTTGGGAATTTCCAAACAGCATCCTGTATCATAAGATATCAACCAAATGAGCCCAATTTCTAAAAAATTTCTATCTGTAACACACAGTTTTTTTTCCTGATGCTTAGTTTTATTTATAGGTAACCAATAATTGTATCCTACATATTATATCATTTTAAAAAGCTGTAAAATTAAATTGCACATTATCTTGCAAATAAATACTACTTTTTAATTAAAAAAAAAGAGGCAGCATGAGAAGAGAGAGGTCCAAGTTCTGGTTCTGCCATTTAAAACACGTATTGGGGCAGCTAGGTAGTACAGTGGATAGAACACTGGCCCTGGAGTCAGAGGACCTGAGTTCAAATCTGGCCTCAGACACTTATTAACTGTATGACCCAGAACAAGTCACTTTACCCTGATTGCTTCCAAAAGCAAACAAAAAACCTTTGTATTCCATTGGTCCAGTTACCTCCTCTCTCTGGGTCTCAGGGTCCTCATCTATCATAACATGAGGGGGCTAGACCAGATGATCCCTAAGGTCCTTCCAAAGCTAAATCCTATAACTCTATTGTTTAATTTGTTTGGTATGGATTGGCCTCTGCTTACAGGAACCCTGAGGAACAAAGGAAGTATTACAGTCAGCGATGAGATGGTGCCAGACACCCACATGTGCACGATAATGTTGACCAAGCACTCAGATGACTGCCGGAACTTTCCACACAGATATTTTATTGTGATACAGATGTGGCCAGTAATTACCCAAAGTGGCCAGATCTGTGGCCATTGGAGATGTACAATCCTGGCTGCAAAGGGGAGGGTTTGTAGCCATCAATAACAGGTTCTTTAATCTCTCTCTCCGTCTGTTATTTTTTTTTTCTCCAGCAATGTCATTATCTTCTCCCCTTTCAAGTCAGAGAAATAAATGCGAAATCATGTCAGGCTTCCTCCCCTTAATGTAGCGTTTTTTTTTTCCCTTTTCTAATTTTCCAAACGAATCTCTGTTTCTGGTTAAGGACCAGTGCTGTGAGATGAGTTCATTAGGCAGCTGGTGTGTGTGCCTTCAGTGATTCACATTAAAGCAGGAAAGGTCTTGGAGTTAGCAATAATTAGATGAGGTCATTAGAGCGACAATGAGATCACTCCTGCCCGAGATGGCCTCCCGTTGTACAAGTAAGGTCAAGGTGGCCATAAGCATTACTCAGTCCTGATTTTTTACTTCATTACATATGCATTAAGTACCAGTGGTGGGCAATTCACCGTTTAACAGGACAGAGAGGGAGGGATGTGAGGCAGCCGGTGGGGGAGGAGAAATAGGAATGATCAAAGGACACCAGGGGGGATCTCAACCCACCAAAAAGGGGTAAAGAAATAAGGTATTTGTGCCTAGGTAGCATTTGTTACAGAGATCAAAATAATAGAGGGCGAAATAGGCAACTAATAAAGATCAACAGCAAATACATTTCAGCATCCAAAAGAAGAACCGTGGGAAGGGAATCACGAGACTTAGGTTCTAGTCTCAGATTTCTCACAAGTTCACTGTGGTACCGTAGGCGAGTCATTTGCCTCGTCACCTTTAAGTCGAGGTTAGACCAACCAAATAGTAATCCTACCCATCTGAATACTGGGGTCAGGCTAGAGGAAGGCCAGGGTTTCCTCTGACTCTGATAGTCTCTGTTCTAAGGTTCCTACAAGCTCTGACTTTGCTATTTTCTATGGATCCTTCCACTTCCGACATTCTGTGTTCTACGTATTAAGGGCCTTCCCAGCTCTGACGTTCTAGGAATAAAATCTTCTCCAGGAGGAATGTGTAGCTTAGAACCCTGAGATATATAGGTATAGGGAAGTGAAACCATAATCATTCGATGAGAAGGATCCACATCCCCTCTGAGGCCTCTCCCCTCTTCCTTTTTTTATCTCTGGCCTTTCATCACTCTGGATCCAGCAAAAGAAATCACAACTTTCTTAGGAGGCTTTTTCTTCCTTCTTTCTTTTTCATCTTTCCTCCTTCCTTCCTTCCTTCCTTCTTTCCTTTCCTCCCTCTCTTCCTTCCTTCCTTCCTCCCTCCCTTTCTTTCTTTCTTCCTTCATCTTTCTTTCTTTCTTTCTTTCTTTCTTTCTTTCTTTCTTTCTTTCTTTCTTTCTTTTTTCCATCCTTTCCTTCCATCCTTCCTCCCTTCCATCCTTCCTCTCTCTCTCTCTCTCTCTTTCTCTCAACGTTTAAAAGAATCCACTCTGCTCAGCTCCTGGGGAGGTCCATTTGTCTGGAATTTTTAATAATCATCTGAGGAATAGTTGGCCACCCCAGTTAGATTTCTCATTTGCTCCACACTCCAGGAGCCAAGTCCAAGCCCAGCTTTTCTGCTAGAGAGATAACATGAATCACACTGGAAAAAGAGTTAAGTGGAGAGTAGCCAGAGGGAAAAAATCAATACACTAATTAATGTTGAAATTGCTTCCAGATGTGTATATCATCAGAATCTTGAACCATTTTTGTACAATTTCAGGGTCTACTCTGTCCTCTCATTCACACTCCACTGATTTTACCAACAATGGGAAAAAAAAATGACTTATCATCTTGCAATTGGCCACATTCCTGTGTTATTTTTGCAGCAGGCAATGTGTTCTGGGTGCATGGAGATGTGGGACAAATCCACCCAGGCTGGCCGCTAGACCTCTTCTAACACACCCTCACCACTCTCCACCACTACCCCCCCTCCAGAAGCCTGAGAAGACTTAATTAGGTAAGATCTGCCTTCCAGGACAGAGAAGGCAGAATCAGCCTGCAGTTATCAGGGCATACATAGTGCTTGTAGCAAAGCATGCTGGATGGAGAGTCAGAGGACCCGGATTTGAATCGTGGCTCTGTCATTTACTAGATGTGTGACCTCTGAAAAGTCACTTAACCTCTCTGGGTCTTAGTTTCCTCTTCAGAAAAAATGAGGATGTTTGACTAAATGTCATCTAGGGTCCCTAAAAATAGGATCTTATGGTTCATTTTCACTGTGGATTTGACAGCAAGGGAAAGGACTGAGCATGTTTTCCAAGAGGCAAGGAGTCTGTGAAAGGGGTCTTGGGGCCCTAAATCTTCTACCTGTCTATCTTCCAAGAGGTATGACTCTTTTTATAAGGACTAAAACCTTTTGTTGGTTTCATAGTGTAATCCTTCCCTAATCTATCTTTAGGCAGGTCTGTTCGCCCCTATCTACTGGGCCTGGGAACTCAAACTCCTCCAGGGCTATAGGGCTTCCCCTTTTGTGGGGTGACCTATTCCTTCTACTCACTACTAGGGCTCTTGAGCCCTGTCAGTGTGATTTCCATTTAAATAAAACCAGCTACAGTGAAACCAGGCACAATGATGCCACAAGATCTGAATCACGACCACTTACTCAACCAAAGTCATAACTTAATCGTAACCACTTACTTAATCATAAGGCAAAAGCAATAATAACCAATGTGTCATAGATTTACATAGCATAAACAAATACAGGAATAATCAATGTAACACCAATCATAAACAAACCTGGGCTGTGTCCTTCCACGATAGCTTTTCCTATCTGTTGGGGAAGGGGCACCCCTGGTCCATTCAGAAAATACCTGCACCACACAAAGCTACTTCTCTGTTGGCTGCTTCCCTTTTGGTTCTCTAAAGGGTTTTCTCTTGCTGGGCAAATCCTCATCTACTCTCAAACTGATGGAGAAACAAATTCTTTTACCTTAGAATTTCCTTAAAAGAGTCATAAGAAAATGTTACACTGTGATCTTGGTGAGTAGGTTCCTTCAGCCAAAGTTCATCTAGTAGGCTCACTCTAGGCAGTGGAAACAAGCCCAGCCTGCCCTCCTCTCATCAGGACCCTGCCTTGTCCTATCAGCTGTCAGTTAGTCAATTTAATAGTTTATTAGTAGCTAAATCCATCTTTCTCCTTTCTGCATTTCGTGGTCAGACTGGAGTGGGGAGAATAGAGCAACAGGAATCTCAGAGAGGCTTCACTTCTCTCAAATTACAGGTGGGGTTAAAGAGCAATGTAGCTGCCTTCTGACGTGCTTTATTTAGCCTGTAGCCCATAAAGAACCAGCAGCTAAGTCTTCTTGCTAGCTGACTCCCTTGCTGCTGATTTCTTTACACAGCTGGGTCAGAGATAGACTTTTCTTTGCTCTTTGGCAGGTTCCTCCCTCCTTGCTGATTTCTTCTGTATTCTAGCCAGATTCTTCACTTTTTCAGTTGCTCAAACCAGGGTATTTTGATACTCAGTTATTTACCTTTCCCTTAGACAGGTATGGGGAATCTGCAGCCTCAAGACCACATGTGATCCTCTAGGTCAGTGGTTCTCAACCTTCCTAATGCTGCGACCCTTTAATACAGTTCCTCATGTTGTGGTGACCCCCAACCATAAAATTATTTTCATTGCTACTTCATAACTGTAATTTTGCTGCTGTTATGAATCTATCTGATATGCAGGATACATTTTCATTGTTACAAATTGAACATAACCAACAGATTGAGGACTGCTGCTCTAGGTTCTCAAGTGCAGCCCTTTGACTGAATCCAAACTGCACAGAACAAATCCCCTTCATAGAAGAATTTGTTCTGCAAAACTTGAACTCGGGCAAAAGGCTGCACCCAAGGACCTAGAGGTCACATGTGGCCTCAAGGCTGCAGGTTCCCCACCTTTGCCTTAGAATATAAAAACTCATGAGCTCCTTTATTTCTGTTTTAAAACCCACAATCCTTATTTAATCATCCCATAGGCTTCAGTTATCTGATTTATCATTTTATGAAGTTTAACAGCTTAAACTTTAGAAAGTTCCGTGCAGATGAGCTGAGAAATCAAATGCCCTGGAATCTCAGCCATATCTCAGTCCTCAAACTGGTCCTCAGTCTTTTGTGTCCAAAACCTGTGTTTCTTCACACTTACTTTTTCAAAGTTCTTAGTAAATAAAAGTTATTTTTTTTCTGCCCCTTTCAGCCATCAAAATGTTCATATACTAAAGTGTTGCTTTACATCATTCACTAGGTGATTTAAAACCTTATTATCTATGCAAAAGTTCATTCTCTATCCATTTTGGTAAACTTTTTACAAAGCCTGTCCAAAAACGATATTTCTTTACCACGGGGTTTTTTGTTTTTGTTTTTGTTTTTTAGCAGTTTTTATTAAACAACAGTTCTTTTTCTTTCCCTTTCAGCCACCAAGCTGTTTGCCATTTTCCCTCGACTACGCATAGTTGTTACAAGGGCTTTATTTTTCTTTTTTTTCCCTATTAACAGTGTGTGTGGCAGAAAGGTGGTTTAAAGAGTAAGGAAGGATAAGGACAGGGTAGCAACAAAAAAAGAGAAGAAAGAAAAAAGTCACTGAAGTATTTTTGTAGAGCAGAGAAAGGGAGGCTAGAAAGAAGGGCAGACATATAGTATAGCTTTGAAAGCTACAGGTTAGAATTATTTTATACTTACAAACAAAAGCAAGTTATATATAATAGAGATCTGCTGTTTTGTGTACAGTTTTCTTTTTCTATTCTGCTAAGTACATAGGAATGGACATTTTATTTAATTTTTTTTTATAGTTTAGAATTTAATCAGAATAGAGATGTCAAACATGTAAGTAAATCCACAACATCCCAGACTAGATTAAAATGTAAATTGGGAAATATTCAGCAAAACAAATATAAAAATAATAAATATAGATAACATATGGCTACACCCATATATGTAGGTATGTATATGTGTGTATATCTATATCTATATTTTTTTTTTCCTTTTCCTAAGTCTATATGCAGCCCACAGGGATCCTTATGTGTGGTTTAGTGGTCTTTGTTTCTATTTGAATTTGATATCACTGGACTAAAATCTTAGAGCTGAAAGAGACCTTAGAGCACCTGCCGCTGAACACTGACATTCTCTGCATCATTCATGACAAAATCTATGAACATGACACTCCACGCATGCCTCAGCTCTGGGCATCTTCTCTGACTGTCTGTCCCCTTCCTCCTCTGCTCTGACTCCTGGTTTCTCCAGTTTCCTTTAAGTCACAACTAAAATTCCACCTTTTACAGGAAACTTTCCTCAATTCCTCTTAATTTTAGTACTCTCCTTCTTTTAATTACTTCCTATTTATCCTGTATATAATATCTTGCTTTGTCTATATTTATTTGCATGTTAGAGTGTAATTTGGCCTATTAGAGTGTAAGCTCCTTGAGAGCAGGGTCTGTCTTTTGCCTCTTTTTGTATTCCCAGTGTTTAGCACAGTGCCTGGTACATAGTAGGTACTTAGTAAATGTTTATTGGTTCAAATCTTCCTTTATACAGTGCTCGTAAATTAGGTTTTTTGACTCCAGATGTGGACATGCACATCACAGAATTCCAGAATTTTGTAATTGGAAGGGACTTCACCTGAAAGAAATTCCTGTTATGAACATACCAAGCTGGTGGCCATCTAGTCTCTGCTTGAAGTCCTTCAAAGGCTCTGGCTTCCTTGCTGTTCCTCCCCACTCTGAGTGTTTCCACAGTTGTCTGCCATGCCCTCCTTACCTCCTTACCTCCTTCTCCTGACTTTTCCAATTTCCTTCAAGTCTCAGCTAAAGTCCCACCTTCTGCAAGATGCCTTTCCTAGTCCCCTTTAACCTCAGTGCCCTCCCTCAGAGACCTCCCTGAGTCTATCTTGTCTCTATTTTATTTGTACATGGCTGTTTTCATGTTGTCTCCCCCACTAGATTGGAGCAGTTTGAGAACAGGGACTGTTTTTTGTTTTGTTTTCTTCTCTTTGGATTCCCAATGCTTAGCACAGTGTCTGCCTGGCATATAGTAGAGGCTTAATAAATATTAGTTGAGTGACAAACTGCCTGAGTGAGGGGAAAAGCCCCTACTTCTTCAGGCAGCCCATTCTACTTTTGAACTGCTCTAAGGTTTTTCTGACATCAAGCCCAAATTTTCTGCTTGGCAACTTCTACCAAATGCTCCTGGTCCTGCCTTCTGGAGCCAATCAGAGCAAAATCTCTGTCTCTCTTCCACCTGACATCATTCAAATATTTGAAGATAGCTAATATTTTCCTCCTGGGCATTATCTTCTCCAATCTAACCACACCCATTTTCTCTAATCAATTCTCATATGACATGGATCCAAGGACCTTCTCCAACCTGATTGCCTTCCTCTGGATTCTCTCCGCCTTATCAATATCCTTCCTAAAACATGTTGGCCCAAATTGAGCACAATACATGAGAAGTAATCTCACCAAAGCAGAATACAGTGGGATTCTTATCTCAATATTCTTGGAAGCTATGCCTCTCTTAATGTACTCTAAATTTGCATTAGCTTTTTTAGTAGTACAGCAAACTACTGATGTATTTAGCTAGTAGTTCACTAAGATCTTCAGATCTTTTTTAGAATGACTTTTATCTGCTTCTCCCATCTTGTATTTATGATGATTTTTTCAAACCCAACTATATGATTTTGAATCATCCCTATTGAATTTTCTCTTATATTCAGTCCAGTGCTCTAGCCTGTCAAGATCTTTTGACTATCATTCAGTGTTTCATCCTTTCAAGCTTCATGTCCTCTGCAAATTTATAAGCATTTTACCACTGCCTTTATCCAAGTTATTGACAAAAACATGTTAAACAGCACAGGGTCCAGCAATGATCCCCTGGGACCTCCTGCCAAGTTGACAATGAACATTGAATCTTTAGTGCTTGCATTTAGCCATTCAACTAATTCTAGAGCTATCTAATTATAATATCATTTACTCTTCATCTACATATTGTTATGCATAAGAATAATGTGAGTTACTTTGTTAAATGTTTTGTTAAAATCTAGGTAAACTAAGGCTATAGCTTGCCTATGATCTATCAGCTAAGTAATGCTTTTAAATTAGAAATAAGGTTAATCTGGCATGACCTCTTCTTGATGAAGTCATACTGGCTCTTTGAAATAGCCATTCTCCTTTCTAGATATTCACTATCTTTTTAATAATATATTCTAGATTTTTTTCTAGGACTCAAAGCTGGTAATGGTCTATAGTTTGCTAATTCTATTCCCTACCTTTTAAATAAATTGAGACATTTGTGGCCATTCTTCCTAGGATCTCTAGTCTGGTGCACACACATAAACAGTTTTCTTCTTCATGTTTTTTAGTGTAAACCTCTTTTGATTAAATTTACTAGACAGTAGGCAAACATCTTCTCACCAACCTTTCTTAGACACCTGGTCAGATGTCTGTCATTCTTGTATTTTAAGCACCAGCTGACAAGTCTAAATCCCATTCCTAGACACCCTTTTCTTAGTCAGAGGCTCATTTCTAAGTCAATTTTTATTTTCTGCATACTTTGCCTTTAATGTACAACAATGAAGAAAATAAAATCTATTTCCCTATGGTCTTCAATTTCTTGCCCAAAACTCCATAACTGTTGGCAATGCTTTTTAGGTTTCCTTTGGTAGTATCAAGTGTACGCGTCTAGGCCGCTAGAATTGCATTATAGTTATTTGTTTCGACAAATCTTCCAAGGTTCTCTGTTAAATCTTGGACATATACTGCAAGAAAATTAGAGGTCTCTATTGATTTTTTTGGGTTAAAAAAATAGTTGCAGGGTGGTTAGGTGGTACAGTGAATAGAGCACCTGCCCTGGAGTCAGGAGGACCTGAGTTCAAATTTGGCCCCAGATACTTGACACACTTACTAGCCATGTGACTTGGGCAAGTCACTTAACCCCAATTGCCCTCCAAAAAACAAAAATTAAAATAAAAATAAAGTGGAAATGTTGTTGTGAACGTGTAAAGCCTTTATCTTAAAAAAAAAGTTGCTTTGGAAATCCCTGAAAAGGAATCCTCAACCATCATTGCCCCTTTTTTTCTTCCTGTAACTCATACAGAATAATCTTTCATCCACATCTCTTTCATCTCCTCCATAGTAGCCATCACTTGACCCTTCCCTCGTTTCCCCTTCCCTCAAGCTATCATTTCATTTTTTTTCCTTACTTTCCAAGCCAAACTCTTGGGGAAAGAGCTATTTATCCTCATTGTCTCCACCTTCTCACCTGCCACTTACTTCTCAATCCTTTGAATCTTTCAATCTTCCACTCCTACCACTTAAATGAAACTACTCTCTTCAGGGTCACCAATGATCTTTTTATTGTTCAATCCAGTGGCTTCTTCTTAGCCTTCTTGACTTTTTTTTTTCCAGTAGTTGACATTGTTGACTATTCTGTCTTTCTGAATCCTCTTTCCTCCTTGGGTATTCATGTTACTGCTCTGTTGAAATTCTTTTCCTCGATGTCTAACAATTCCTCTATCTCCTTGGAAGCATCATTATCCACGTCCTTCACCCTAGTATTGGTGTTCCTCAGGGTTTTTTCCTGGGCCTCTCTCATTTTTTCTATACATTTTCTCTTGGCGAAGGTTTCTTTCTTTGTTACATACACTGCACTTCCTGCTGGGTATGAGTTAGACTGGATGTCAGCTGAGGTCCCTTTCTCTGAGCATCAAATTCTGTTGCTGGGGTTTTGAGATCTTCTCATCAGTTCCCCTGTGTTCAACTATCATTTGTATGGAAATAAGTTCCCGCATTGTCCTAGATTTACAAATCCAGTCCTCATTCCTCTTATGAGTTCATCTCTAGATGCCCTAGCAGAAGAAGGGATAGTTGGGGTGCAGGAGGAGGGGGACACTGATCAGCCAAAAGGCATTTATGTTTCCTGTGCATCATGTGAACCTCATTTCAACAAACGTGAAATAGTCCCTCCTAACAGAGAACTTACATTCTAACTGGGGTGATACAATGTACACATATAAAAAAACATATAGGATATATACATATAAGCACCAAATAGTTCAGAGAGGGTGGATAGGGCAACTGAGGGAATTAAGAAAGGCTTCATGTGGAAGGTGATGCTTGATCTTAATCTTGGAATAGGGAACTGACACAAATAGAGTTCCAAACCAAATACTGGTGATCAGCAGGCACTGTCATATGGGAAGCTAGAGCAAAAATATGTCTTTGTTTCTAGCATAATGGATGGCTTTTCATTGGTGACAAAGCACTTAGAGGCCCTATGGGCATATAAAAGCACCCTTCATATGGAGGTACTTTGCTGGAAATTTTCTCACCCTATGTAGGCTGCACTAGTCATGGGTCTGAGCATGTCTGCAAGAGGAGAAATTGGGGTTGGGCATAGGAAGAATGATTGTGATAGAGGGTGCTCTCAGAACTATCAACATAGATTCTTTTTGCTAATTTTTTTCAATAAACAAAGATCTGTTTTTCCCTTACTTTCACCCCATTCTTCCATTAGGAAAAAAGAAAAATCAAACCCTTGTTACAAATATGCATAGTGAAGCAAAATGAGTTCTTGCATTTTCCTTAAACTATGTGCTTGTGTAATGGTAAGTGAATTTGGAGATCTTCCCTGCCCCTTAATAGGCCAAATGTAATCACATGGAGCCTATGGTGGGAGGAGTTTGTTGAAGGGTAGAGCAGAGCCCAGAGGAAGCTGGGAGTCAGAGCAGTTAAGAATGGTAGAAGAAGAGTATGCAGCCAAGGAGACAGCTAGACTCGTGAGAGTTTGTTTGTGGGAAGGCTAAAGGATGGTGTAGCTCCCTGCTGTGTTATGGTATAATACCTCTTTGTTGCTATAATGGATTAGACTTTGCTGGTGTTGTGATTTGGTTTTCTGTTGTCTGAACAAATGTTTTGCTTCTGTCTTCTATATGGAGAGTCTGTTATATTTTATGATTCAGAATTATCCTGGCATAATCATAGTCACCATCAGTGCTGTGAATATTGCATTGGCACTACATGATCTGTGTTTGGCCATTGTATCCTTGGAAGTTAAGACAAGCCACTTCATAGCCCTTGCTTAGGCTGGGTCAGTCACTTAAGCCTCTCTATTACCTGTTAACCTGGGTGTAGGACAAGTGCCATTAGCCAGTTTGGCCAGACTACATAGAGTTTGGGGAAGGTAAATCATGAACGTATTGTGAGGCTGGAATGAGGAAGTTGGAGCCAAGCTGTGAAGGGCTTTAAATGCCAAAGAGGGGTATGACAATAGCCTAAAATCCTCTTGTGGAGGGTGCAGCTTTAGATTTTAGGTCTCACTCGTGGGATGGTCAGCTTTCTCTCCCATACTTGTTGTTCCTCAGAGCTCATCTCAGAGGTTTGGTGTTTACTCTTAGTGCTTAAACTTTTCACTACTTTTTAAAATTCCTTGATATCTAAGAGGAGATGGAGAAATAGAAGCCAGATTTGTTAAGCATAATGAGTCGTCCCAGTCAGCCAAGGAGGGAGTACTGAGATGTGAGACCCTATTTCTGGCCCCAGGCAAAGCCATAGGTAAGAAACTAGAAATGGAAATGAAGTGTATGGATGAACTTGTCCCTTGAATCCCTTCCAGCCTAGCTGACTGAAGGGAAAGCAGGTTAGAACCTGAAGTGTCTGTATGTGGGGCCTGGTTAATAGAGAAAGAGGAAGAAGGAAAGAAGGAAAGGATAGTGGAAGGGAAGGGAGAGGATAATGGAGGAAGCAGAGGAAAAGGAGAAGAAAGAGAGGGAAGAAGAGGAGGAGGATGTAAGAGGAGATAGTGTTAATGGAAGGGAAGAAGAAAGATGTGTAGGAAGTGGGGAAAGAGAAAAAGGAGAGGGAAGCAGAGAAAAGTAAAAGAGCCAGGAAAAAACCCTTACTTGTTCTAATGACTAGCGGTGTGACAATGAGGAAATCACTTAACCCCTCAGAGCCTCCTTTGTAAAATGGGGATAATCTACCTTTAGCACTTACCTCACAGGCTTTTTGAGAGAATCAAATGAAACAAGGTAGAAAGCTCTTTGCAAACATTAAAACCTGTATAAATGTCAGCTTTCCGCTCAACAAATGACTCCAGGTATAAGAACTTTTTGAAATTAATTGAATCCTAAATGTCTCCCTAGAGGAAAGTGATATTTATTGGATTGGGATGGTTTGAGACCTGGGGATGGTGAGTTGTGAGCTGGTCTAAAGGGCTAGGGAGCAGCCCCGCTTGAGAACAGATTAGAGAATCCCCAAGCCCCTTTTTTCTAGTCTCTTGAGGCACCTCACCTTGGTGGACCTCTTAGAAAGGCCGGATGAGCCTCAGACAGTTGGGATGCCTTTCACAATGACCCTGGGGTCATTGACTCCTGCTTCTCAGAGACACCTGTGCCTGGTTGTACTCAGTGAGGCTGGTTATGGTGCGGTCTATCATTGTACTGGCTGTTGAAGAGACTAGAGTTTGGCGGCTGGAGTATAGTCAAAAGTCCTCCAGACTCAGAGTCAGGAGACTCCAGAGACCTTCATCTGGGAGTTAGGAAATCCTCATTTTGAATCCTACACTGGATGAGTTAAAAGCCTCATCTTTAAAATGAGGATATTGTCATTGAGTTGTTTTCAGTCATGTGACCCTACCCGGGTCAGAGATACTGGAGCGGTTCACCATTTCCTTCTCCAGCTCATTTTACATATGAGGAAACTGAGGCAAGCAAGGTTTAGTGACTTGCCCAGGGTCACAGAGCAAGCGTCTGAGGTTGGATTTGAACTAAGGTCTTCCTGACTATGCACTGCACCTCTGCACCACTTAGCTGACCGTATCAATGAGGATAAGGATCCATTTTCTGCTTCACAGGGCAGGTGTTGTATAAGGAAGGTGCTGTATAGACCTGAAAACAGCAACCACAACCATGAGGTCTAAATGAATGCTGACACTTGCAGCAATGTGAGGAAGGGGAGAAGGTAATAGGCATTTATTAATTGCCTACTGTATGCCAGGCACTGGGCAAAGTGCTTTAAATATATATATATATTTAATTTCCTCCCAATTACATGTCAAAATAATTTTGAAAAACATTTTTTAAAAGTTTTGAGTTTCAAATTCTATCCCTCCTTCCCTTCCTGCCTGAGACAGTAAGCAATCTGAAGTAGTTTATGCGTATGCAATCATGCAAAACATTTCCATAGTAGTCATCTTGTATAAGACTCAAATAAAAAAGCAAGGAAAGATGTGGAAAAGGTGGTAAGTGCTTTACAAATATCACCTACTTTGATCCTCGTGAGCCTTGGAAGGTGGGAGCTTTCATTGTCCTCTTTTTACAGCTGAGAAAACCGAGGCCAACAAAGATGAAAAGACTTGCAGGGTGACGTGGTTAGAAAGTGTCTGGGGCCCGATTTGAGGGCAAAGCTTCCTGACTTTGGCCCGGGGCTCGGTCCACTCTGCCCCCCCTCCCCCCCAGCTGCCCCACCCCTGCTGATGGTGGCTGCCCCCAGCCTCAGCAGACGTGTCATCCTCAGAGGCTGGAGCCGAAAGTCTCTCCCTCCTCCATCTCCTCTTCTTCCAGGACCATACACTAGTGCCAGACACTAAGGCAGAAGCAAGCAGTTAATAAGGATTAAGGATGCATCTGTTCCCCTCAGAGAGATGAGCTGTTCATTTCTGCTTGTTTACAATATGTTTACAAACACTGGTGGACAGGGATAGATTATTCTCTTTTATTGCTGCATAAAAGCTTCCTTCCTGGTGCTGGAACTTCCCATCATCTCAAGTTGCTTCTGGCCTGCTCCCCCATGTTAGGATGGCAGGATTTGTGTCTGGAGCTGGAATAGGCCTTAGAACATAGACTACAGAATGTCAGATTTGGGAGTGAAGTGGGAGTCAACCAAATTGGATCATAAAGCTGGACCAAAAAGGGCTCTTGGTTTCATCTAGTCCTCATTTCCTCTAGTCTTCGTTTTACCCATGAAGAAACCAAATCTAGAGAAATTAAGTGACCTGCCCATAAATCAAGTGGTATCCTAGAGTGGGAGACAGCTCTGGTCAGAAAGAAAACAGGAACCTCTTTGCAGTATTTAATTTAATTCAGTACAATTCCATTCCATATCCATTAATAAATGTTTATTAAGTATCTCTTTCATATGGACCATTGTGCTGGGCAGAGGAAACATATGAGGTCCTAGGATTTCAATTTGGTAGGGACATTTGGTAGAGGTCATCAAGTCCAATTCCCTCATTTTATAAGTAAGGAAACAGGTCCAAAGAGCTTAAGACTTACCCAAGGTCACGAGGTAAGAGCTAGAATTCTACCTATTATTTTCTGACTCCAAACCTGACATTCTCTCTACTGGATCATGTTTCTTCCCATAAGAAAGCTGACTCCCAGAAAAGGGAAGGGGCATTTACAAGGTCACACAGAGGGTCAGGCAGAGTCTGCATTTAGGCTTAGGTCCTCTAATTGTAAGTGCAGTCTTGTCTTCTCAGTTTAGGTAAGACAGGGCTCCTGTCCTTAAGGGGCTCTCAGGTAAGATAAATGTACCATTGTAAATAACTGTTGTTGTTGTTCAGTCATTTCAGTCATGTCCGACTCTGTGTGATGCTATTTGGGGTTTTCTTGGTGAAGATACTGGAGTGGTTTGCCACTTCCTTGTCCGGCTCATTTTCCAGATGAGGAAACTGAGGCAATCAGGGTTGGTTGGTTTCCCTAGGGTCACAGAGTTAGTAAGTATCTAAGGTCAGATTTGAACTCATGTCATCCTGACTCTAGGGCCATTGAGCCATCTATGCCCCAACATAAGCAACTACAATCTATAATGAATGTATTGATGTGATGGAAAACAAGGGGCTATAGGGTAGTCCCTATTATAGGGTAATCTCTATGGGAAGATGGTTCCTACCTGAGAGTTGTCATGGAAAGTTACATGGAGGAACTGGCATGAGATCAGGTTTTAAAAATGGGTAGGAATGCAGCAGATACAAAGGGGGAGGGTGATACATGGCACAGTGTTTGCACAGGATGTATTTGGGGGTCACAAGCTGACTGCTTCAAATGGAGCCTAGACTACCATGGAGGGGAGAAATAGTATTTAAGATCAAAAAGGTAGTTTTATTCTCTGCTACTCTCTGCTACCCCTGTATCTCCCCCTGACTATTCTCTGCCCTCTCGGGTTTGGTGATTGTTAACACTAAGGATCACTCAGTTTGGATTTACAAAATGGGTTTGTGCTGAGCAATTCATGTCAGTCCACATTCAGTGAGCCTGCAGTACCTGGAACTACCACCAGGTGGGAGGTGGTACATGGGCTACATGGCCTTACGGTTTCATCAAAGGGCCTCACGGAGTCTAGGATTTTAGGCTACCATTTTCCTACCATTTGGGTCACCAAATCAGGCCTGTCCTGAGTTCATGTCTGGGAGGGTGCAGGTCAGGGTCTTATTTGCAGGACTCCCAGGAAGAGCCATTTGCACAGGGTCATGGAATCCCAGATCTAGGAGATTCAGAGGGCAAACCATTGTTGAACAGAGAACCCTTATCACTGGCAAGTGGTCAACTAGCCTTCACTTGGAGACACCAGGGAGGCTGGTGACCTTGCACAGCCCTCCCTCACTCAAATGAAAGTCAACTACAAGTCATGTCATCATTTCCCTAATGTCATGGTCCTCTTCCAAGAACTAAGGACAAACACAACAACCTGAGAGGGGTAACTCAAGGTGTTTCATTTTTGAAGGGACAGTTTTCCTTTTATCAAATGTTTAAAAAACTGCCCTGAACAGAAATCTGCCTCTCTGATATTTCCCTTTCTTCCCACTTCTGCTCCACCCCTCCCCCAGGGGTTAAGCAGAACAAATCCAAAACCTCCTTCACATGAAAACCCTTCAAATGTTCCAAGACACTAATGTCACCTCTTCCCCTTCTCCAGCCCTGGAAAAAGCAATAGATTTGGAATCAGTGGCTGTGAGTGGGAATCATAGTTCTGCTGCTCACTACTTGTGTGATCTTGAGGAAGTCTCAACCTCTTTGGGCCTTAGTTTCTTTATCTGTAAAAAATGTGGGGGCAGGACTAGAGGTCCCTTCCAGCTCTATGACCCTATGACAAAGAGCTTTTTCTTATTGTCGTTATTGGTGTTCAGTTATTTCAGTCGTGTTGGACTCTTCATGACCCCATTTGGGGTTTTCTTGGCAAAGATACTGGAGTAGTTTGCCATTGCCTTCTCCAAGGCTTCTCTGGATATCTTTTAATTCAGTCCTTACTGGGCAAGTTCTCCAATGTCCTCACCATGCTCACGGCCTGCTTCTGAATATGCTTCCGTTTGTCAGTGTCTTCTTAGGATATGCCTCAATCAGCAAGCTGCATCTACTATATGCCAGGGAGTGTGCTTACGTTGTCTTGGAAGCACGAGGTTTGGGGTGAAGGGAGCAAGGAGAGATGAGCAAATTGCCCAGACCTGGGCTGACTAATTAGCATTGTGGTTTATGGCAGTAATTACTGAGAATTTTGTGATCAGCGGCTCTTGATGATGAATCTCTGATACTCAGATCCTGGCTTTTGAAGGATTGTCTGAGCACCATCTCAGCTTTTATTAAAGAGTCTCTTTCAATGGGCCTTTTTTGATTTACAATTTCAATTAGTAGTCTAATCTCATGACTAGATTGTCCCCAGAGGGCTAAGGGCAGGCAGGGTAAATGGTTTCCTTAGTTTTGCCCCAGGCCTGCCCCCTCCAAGGTCCCCAGGGTTCTGCTCATCTATCTAAAACTCACGGGAGATTTGGATTCTCATTCGGTGCAATTGAATTCAATTCAGTTTCAATTCCAAATCAATACCATTTCAATTTCAGTCTCTGTTAAATTCAACAAGCTATTACTGAGTTCCCACAGTGTGCCCAGGATGGTCCTCTTGGATGTGTTGTGACCGAGGTGGGAAAAACACCAGTCCAGTGACCTCCCCTTTGGAGAGCTCAGTCTGGGACAGCTGCAAAGAAGCAGAATGGACCCTGCCTTCAGGGAGTCCCTAATCTGGGAGGGAGACAGTGGAAACACATCTCTGGTCATTGAATTTAGGAAATTCAAAATCTAGGAGATACAGAGGAATAGCCAACCTGGTCTCTGCCCTCAGGGGGCTCACAGTCTTGGAAAACAGAAGTGGAGGAACGAGCAAATGAGGTCCAGTCCCAAGAGAGCTTTTGTGGAGGTGAAGGTGTAGATGGAGGTATGGAAAGCTCAGAAGGCTTAGCTTAAGGTCCTACCAACAGGGAGCTCACAGTCTGGTAAAGGGATAAGACAAAAATGCAGGTTATACTAGAGTTATAACTAACTAACTATATATGTATATATATATGTATAAAACTATATATGTATATAACTAACTCTACTAGTCTATGTTCTATGATGAGTCCAATATGATATGTGAAGTCTGGGTGGAACAGGGCTTTGACCACCAGAGGAATCCCAGAGAAAGCTTCCTGTATGAGGGGCCACAGGAGCTAGGCCTGAAAGGATGACTAGGAATACAGGGAAGAGTCAATTCCAGTTATAGGGAACAGTAGAGTCATGGAATGAGGAGGGCACATGGTAGACTGGGGACCAGAGTAGCTCAGTTTAGTTAAAGAAGTAGAGTAGAATGAATAAACGGATGTAAAAGCATTTGTTATGTGCCGATTGATTTCTAAGCACTGGAGATATGAATTAAAATGTGATTCAGGCCTTGCCTCCTCTATGCACCATATTTATTCTAATAGGGGGAGTGGTGGCCAGGGAAGGGTGTTTTGGTTTGGGGAGTCACCGAGATGGTGGATTGAGTCAGGGAGGAACTGAGTGAGATGCTCTTTCTAGGGGCAGTGATAATTTTGGCTTGATTAAGTTTCCTGGAAGAAGAGATGGAAAGGAGAGAGGGGGTGGCTGGGCAGATAGTAAGAAGGTAGCCAGGGTGGGTCATGAAGCATGGCCAGGGCTGGTTAGAAACTGTGGCCTATGTGGATTTGAACTTATGGACTCATCAGGACAGAGTAGGCCCCAGGGCGGGATGAGTGCATTAGGGTAGAAAAGGGAGGTGGTGCCATATTGTGGAGGGCCCTGAACGCCAGGCATAAGTGGGGACCTTACTCAGGAGGTGATAGGGAGCTATTCCAGGGTTTTGAGCAGAAGAAGGCTGGGGTCAGAAGCCATATGAAGAATAATAGATGACAATCTCTCCCAAGACCACGGACTAGGCCAGAGATAGAAGCTACAAAATTTGAAAAGATCCCATCATCTTCCCATTGGCTGGGCAGTCAGGAAGTTTTTCTTTATCTTTAACTTAAATCATTGTACCTACAACTCAGTGGATTCAGGGAAAATGAAAAACAGGCAAGCTCATTTCCTTTCCATAGCAGCCTGCTTAAACTTCAAGACAAATGTTGGGGCTCTATGCAGAGGGTAAGGGTCAGGCAGGTCTTCTACTTCCTCTGATGAGGAAATTCACAAACTGCTCGGTCAACAAGGACCTGGAAAACACTGAAAAGGTTTCCAAGAGGGTCTTGGTTCTAATGACTCCATGTTCTATAAAGTATTCCTAGATCACGTACTTGGTGTATGTGTGTGTGTGTATGTGTACATGTATGTATGTATGTATGCAGTGTGTAATAGAACCAATCAAGTAGGTTCTGTGTCCTGAGTAGTTCCCTCAATGTTATCCCATGTCAATCCTGAGTTCATTCTCTGATGCGTCTATTTCTGCATTTTTTGCCCAGAGTCCAAAATTCACTAAAATCTGTTAAAAAAGGAGAGAAATTATACCTAGAAGGATATTTCTATTTAGTCATCCTTCTGTTCCAAGAAGGTAGCTAGCTAGATGGTGCAGTGAATAGAGGGCTGTGCCTGAGACCAAAGACTCATTTCCTGAGTTCAAATGTGACCTCAGATCCTTACTAGTTGTGGGAACTTGGGCAAGTCACTTAACCCATGAGCTTGCCTCAGTTTCTTCATGTGTAAAATGAGCTAGAGAAGGAAAAGACAAACCAATATCTTTGCCAAGAAAATTCCAAATGGGGTCACAGAGTCTGACAGGATTGAAATGCCTAAACAACAATGACCACCTATTTCAAGAGAGTTAGCTGAGTAGCATAGAGGATAGCAGGCTGGCCTTGGAGTTAGGAGGAGCCGGGTTCCAATCCTGCCTCAGATACACCAGTGACCCTGGGCGATCAACGTAACCTCTCCTTGCCTCAGGCAACTCTCTATGAATAGAAGATAAGGTGGAGTTGCTGATAATGAATGGTAGAGGAAATTCTCCATATCAATGAAATTACAAGCCTGTTTTCCCCCAAAAGGTTATCAAATGCTATAATTTAGCAGTGACCAATGACTAGAAGGGACTCTGGATCATCTAGTCCAACCCTCTCATTTTACAAAACAGAAAGAAGCTGAACTCTGGGAAGGTCAAGAGTCTTGCTTAAAATCACACAGGTGGTAAGTGAAAGATCTGAGATTTCACCCCAGATTCTCTGAATCCTAACCCAGTGTCATTTCATGACGCCACACTGCCTTCTCCTCAAACATCATGAAATCATCCTACTTGCCTCATAGATTATGAAGCTCATAAAAACATAATGAGGAAATTCATTTTTTTTTTCAAAGCCCAGTTGGAAATCACCTCTCTGAACCTTCCCTGATTCCCCAAAGACCTTTCTCTCTTCTGATTTCTCATGGTCTTGGAACAGACCTCTCATCTTTCCTTTTCCCATTCTCTCCTGAACCATAGATATACATGTGTTTGTCTTCCTCTACTATGTTATTAGTTAGTCAGTCAGCCAAAAAACATTTATTAAGCACGTGCCAGACTCTGTGCTAAGTGCTGGGAATACAAATACAGTTAAAAAAAAAAGTCCCTGCCCTAAAGGAGCTTACATTCTAATGGGGCAAGATGACACATAAAAGGGAGGAGGAGGGGAGGGCAGGTACCTGGTGCTGGGGCATTATGGAGAAATCCAGAGCCTAGCCTTGTGGGAAATGAAGAGAAGGCTGATCTAAGCGCCATCCTTAAATGGAGGTTCTGGGAGGAGTCACTCAATCAGAGGGATGGCTGTTAAGCTTTAAGCTGTTGTTCATCTCTGAACATAATACTTAATAAATATTGATTGAATTCATCAAAGTTTCCATACCAGACACTCAACCAATGTTCTTTGGATGAATGAATGGACAAATGAAGTTGATGCCTTCCAGGTGAATTAGAATACACATGTCAACCTCTGGTGCACAGAATCAAGCGCCTCATTACAGAATTAGGTTAAGAAGGTCTGCTATTCAGTCTGACTCCATCAAAGATTTACAGCTGTTTAGCATGTAGCAGGGACTTCACAGATCATTAAGCCCACCCCCTCATTTTACAGATGAAGAGACTGAGGTCTGGTCAGAGGAAGTAACTTGTTAGACAGTCACAGGACTGATCCACATGACAGACCCAGGATTGCTCCGGTGGGATCCCAATGTTCCTGATGTCTGCTCCGGTGGATTCTCTCCACTGTACCAAAGCTGCCTCTCTGATCCAACATACGTTTGTTGTAACTGACGTGTACAGAACACTGTGCTAAGTCCTGGGGGAGGGATGGGAAGTCGATGAGAAGATGGATAAGACATGATCTCTGCCCTCAGGGATCTCACTGTGAACAGGGGAGGATGAGACATCATAACAACAGGGATAGTAACAATGTTATATCTATTTGATATTGACTTCTCTGCATTCCTGTGGTTTGTCTGTAGTAGAAGGGTGGAGGTTGTATTGTTTCAGTCTTTCTATCCTTAGGTCTTAGATGTGCACTGGCCCATAGTGGGTGTTTAATAAATAATTGTTGAATTATTATAATTATAATTTATTATATATAATATCTATTATAATTATAATTTATATAATTATCATAATTGTAATTTATCTTGCCTTAAGGCTTGTAAAACACTTTCATCACAGCAACTCTGTGAGTAGATGTCTCTGTGCCCCTTTTGCACAGTGCCTGGGGACTCACCTTCCTGAGCTCAAATTGGCCTCAGACACTTAGTAGCTGTGTGATCCTGGGCAAGTGACCTAACCCTGTCTACTTCAGTTTCCTCATCCATAAAATGAGCCTGGAGAAGGAAATGGCAAACCACTCCAGTAGCTTTGCCAACAAAACCCCAAATGAGGTCACGAAGAGTTAGACATGATTGAAATGACAGAACAAGACATATAATACAAAATAAAAAAAACAAACAACATGATATGTGCCATTAAATGTGTATGAAAAAGTACTATTTGATGTTTGAGGAGGGAAAGATAATTTCAAAATGGGGGAATCAAGGAAGGCTGCATGTGTCAGAGATGCCCATCTGAAAGCCAAGAGCAAGTGCGTGGGCATTTAACAGCTGGTAAACAGCCACACCCTCAACAAAAGATGCCCCACAGAGACCCAATGCCCAATTGGAGGAAGTATGGGCTGCTTCCTGTAGGAGAAGAGAAGTATCCGTGGTTACACATCTGGAATTGTTTGATTTGATGACTGTCTATTAGAACCAGTGGCAGGGCTGCCCTGGCAATAGGTGCTCCAGTTTTGATCTGTCTCTTTCCCTCAGCATCCTAATTTAACCAAAAAGAACTTATCAACCTTCTGTTTATGAGGCCCTGTGTTTGACCTGGAGATAGAAAGTGGGAAGATGTTACATACATTAATGTTTTTTGCGTACTCTATTTCATTCTCTCTCACACTGCTGCCTGTGAGATTTGTACTACACAGATTATTATATCCGTTTTGTAGAGGAAGAATATGAGACTCCAGGAGATTAAGTGGTTTGCCCATGGATATGTAAATAGTAAGTGTCTGAGATGGGATTTGAATCCAGTGCTTTCTGATTCTATATCTAAAATTCTCTAAATTTATATGACAGCCTGCCTCTCTAAAAGAAGAGGGAAGCAGGCAATCAAGCTTAGAGTTAGCGTGAGTGAAGGAGAGCAGTAGAAATAAGGTTGGAAAAGGAGATTGGACCCAGATTTTGGAAGGTCGCAGATGTCAAGATGAAGTCTGGATTTTATCCTCTAGTGCTTGGTAGTTGGGAACCACTTATGGTTGGGTCAAGTTGCTGCAACAGGGAAAATGCACAATTGTGTAGGAGGATGCTCAGGCCAGCTCAGGAGTCACAGCTCTTTGTCCATTGGAGTCTGGGGGATTTAGTTTTGTGTGTGAATGTGCAGGCCTTTTGGGAATTTATGTTCCCCAATGCTTTCAGCAGACTTTGTATCATCTACGTCTTCCCCTAAAAGCAAAGGCTTTGCAGAAGGGCTGGTGGTTCTGTGGTTCCTGGAGGGTGGTGGGAAGGGACTGTGGGGCAGCTGATGGTGAGCCTGGTGATCTGTGGCCCCAGATCAAAGATTATTTAATAGGTGTTTCAGAGTGCCCCTCTGAGCAAAGGTGTCAAACACAAAATAGAAAGAGGATGCCTATTTACTTGGAAAACCACAAATTACCATTACCTATATTTTATCATATTTTTATGTAGCTTTAGAAATACTCCCCAATTATGTTTTTATTTGGTTCAGGCCCACTGGGAAGTGTTGCTGCCACCATGTTGCCTCCCCACCTCCCACCCCAATTTGTTTGACACTTTAGCCCTAGAGGGCAAAAGTCTTCTTCACTTTTAAGGAAAAGCTCCTGATCATGAAATAATAACTCAGGCTTCTCTAGCTATTTAAGGTTTAAAAAGTGCTTTTCTTCCAATAGCCAACATAAAAATCATAGATTTAGAGCTGGAACAGACCTTCAAGGTCATCTAGTCCAATGTCTTCATTTTATAAAGGTGGAAACCAAAACCCAGAGATGTTTAGTGAATTGTCCAGGGTTACCCAGCCAAGTCCATAAGTCACCTCCCATTTTGAAATTATCTTTTACTCCTGAAACTTCAAATAGTACTTTTTCATACATGTTTAATGGTACATATCACGTTTATTTTTGGAGGGGAGAAAGCAAGGCAATTGGGGTTAAGTGACTTGCCCAAGTTTAAGTGTGTCAAGTATCTGAGGTTGTATTTGAACTCAGGTCCTCCTGACTCCAGGGCCAGGGCTCTATTCACTGTGCCACCCAGCTGCCCCTGTTTGTTTGTTTTTTAAATTTTGTATCCTCTAGATATCACATCCAACACTTACTCCTCTAAACCATGCTGCTACTGGTTTTAAGGTTCACAGGGTTATAACTTGAGGGCTACAAGGCAATTCAGAGACTCTCTGGTTTGGTATTCTAATTTTACAGTTAAGGAAACTGAGATCTAATGAGGTTAAAGCCTGAGGTGAAAGATATTTGAACCCAGAGTCAGGGTTTTTTTTTCCCCTACTGTGCTATGTTGTCATTATTTTATATATGAAGAAACTAAAATTAGGAAGTCAAATTGCCCTTACCAGCCTCATGCCATCAGTCAATAGCTTAGCAAAATATGGCTTCCAACCATGGCAAAACCACATGCTTCAGTGCACTGGCCAACGTTGCCAAAGAGCAAAAGATTCTGGTCATGGGGTCTAGTGCTGGATTTGGAATTAGGAAAATCTGGGTTAAAATTCCACCTCTGTAATTTACTAGCTTACATACTAGCTGTGTGACCCTGGGCAAGTCACTTAACCTCAGTGACCCTCATTGTCCTCACCTCCAAATGAGAGAGTTGCATCAGAATGCCTCCAAGGCCCCTTCCCACTCTAAATTTATGACTCTTGGTTCGTAAAGTTGCTGTCATTGGACTGAGGCTTAGAAGAACAGATGGGATACTAGTTCATACTTTCTCAAAGTTTCTGAATCAATTAATCCACAGATATTTATTAAATGCCTATTTATTTTATTTTAATTCATAGATTTTATTTTAATTTAAAATATATTTTATTTTAATCCATAAATATTTATTAAATGCCTACTGTTTAATTTTAATTTAATTGAAAGTAGATTTTCTTTATTTAATTTAGTCCACAGATATTTATTCAATGCCTCCAACGATCAGGTTAGGGATAAAAAGATAGAAATGAAATGGTCTGTTTTGGATTAAACCTAACAAGCCAGCCATGGGGTTCAGGTTTGGGATTAGAATACAATGAGACTCTTGTGGAGCATAGAATGTAATGACAGGAAATAATAGGCAAACTAGCCCAGGCTGCTTGGAACGAGGGGCGGCTCTAATCACACAGTCCCTACCCTGGAAAGATCACAATCTATCAGGCGAACAAGGAGTACATATAAATGTATGCAAGATAAATAGGAAGTTATGTGGTGGGGGGAGGGGGTGACCCTTACTGCTGGGGAGACCCGGGAAGGTTTCATGAGGAAGGTGGCCCTTGAGCTGAGCTCTGAAGGAAGCAAAGGGTTCCAAGAAGCGGAGGTGAGAAGGGCATGCATGTGGAGATGGGAGATGAGCATGAAGACCAGCAGGAGCGCCAGTTTAGGTGCACTGAAGACTGTATGAAAGGGAGTCATGTGGAATCAGTCTGGAAAGGAAGAGCCCAGCCTAAATGGACTTGTTGGTCTGTTCGCTTTTATTGCCCCCACCCTGGTACCTTCATTCCCTCCCAAGCATCCCCAGTTGCCCATACAGGACAATGATCTCCATCCGTGCAAAGCTAAGTAGGAATTCAATAAGCCCAGCATGTACAGTAATGTACAAATGACAGCATGCTTGTACAGATATAAATCCAGAGTTTAAAACTCCACTAAGTGGGCAGAATTTATCTGCTTATCGGAGCAATGCTCCAACGGTTCCCTTTAAATTGGCAGAGGTTGTTCGATGAAGTTTCCTGCTCCCCTTTCGGTGAATTTTCAGTTCCTCTGTCTCTGTACCTCCCTACTGCAACTATTCTATTCAAAGCAAAAAAAGGGAGGTGAGCACAGCTGTCTGTGACTCTCCAAAGTTTCATCTGATTTTAGAATATTTGATCATTCCAAATGTACTCTATATTGGAGGTGAGGATAAAGATGGCACAGAGTAATAATAACCAAGCCCTAACCTTGTGCCCACATCAGTATGACATAGTGGAAAGATGGATTTAGAGTTGGAGGATCTGGAATCAAATGTCGATTTTGTGTCACTTTCCCATGTGTGACTTTGGGTGATTTTAACTTCTATAAAGGCAGCTAGGTGGCTTAGTGGATAGAGCGCTGGACCCAGAGTCTGGAAGACATCCTCTTGAGTTTAAATCTGGTCTCCCTTAGTAGCTGCGTGACCCTGGACAAGTTACTTCACCCTATTTGCCTCAGTTTCCTCATCTGTAAAATAAGCTGGAAAAGGAAATGGCAAGCCACTTTAGTATCTTTGCCAACAAAATGCCAAATGGGGTCACAAATAGTCAGACATGATTGAAAAAGGACTGAACAACTTCCATAAAGCTCAGTTTCTTATCTTTACAGTGAGGGATTGGACTGGATGATCTCTAAGGTCTGTACCTTCCAGCTCTAATCTATCCCTCAAAGCCGTCCAATGGACTCCACTCCATAATCACTTACTTTGTCCCAGCTTTGCCATCTAGTAGGTCTCTGCTCTTATATGGAAGGCGTTCCTGTGGTTTGCCGTGATGTCTGCCTCTCCTTCCCTCAAGCCCCAGCACTAGCACACTGCCAGGCCAGCGCCATCTAACTCAAAGCCATGGCGCTCCTTGACTGTTTTGTGATGCCCCGCCAATGTCCTTCTAGAACTGCCATCGGTCAGCTGGCTCACTTTCAAGTCCCTTCCCCTTAGTTGCTGTTGCCTTCTCAAATTCACCCAGTATCTTTTTTTTTAAATCCATCTGTGTATGTACCTATCCCCCTCACATTCTTCATAGAGTGTAAGTCCTTGATGACTGGGATAGTCTCACTTCTGTCCCTGTATACTCAATACCTAACAGCTCCTGGGACAGCAGAGGCATTTAATCCATGGTTGCTGATTGGCTGATTGAATGAATCCTGCACCTGACTTGCTCTTTCAGCCTAAGGTGTTCAAAGCCTCTGACCCAAAGTTCAAGTGGCCATGACAGTGACAAGAGCAGAGTGAGGGCTGTTTATTTGTTCTCACTTTCCTTTTTCCATAGTGACATAGTGACAAAAGGACTGGGGCGAGGGGAGGGGAAGGGAACTCTGGCTTTAGATCCTTGCTCCTACACGTGCTACAGAAAGATGTCTGACTTTGGAGTCAGAAAATCTGCATTTGGTCGGTCGGCCATGTCACTTGCTACCTGAGTGATCTTGGGCAGGTCACTTAACCACCCATTTCCTCTATTTGAAGGGGGTGGTGGTGTACATGGTGGCCTCTAAGGTGCCTTCCTATGATTCTATAGGTCATTTAACTTCTTTGACCCCCTAGGTTTCTCATTTGTAAAATGGGCATGATATGGCACTCTTTGCTTTGGGGGATTTGTTGTGAAGAAGGCACTTTTCCAAATCTCTGAGTGCTCCATGGAAGAGGGACCTTTCATTCTTCCAGCTAGGGATCCCAAGACTGTTCTATCAATGACCCCCAAATTTGAATCTACAATTTCTTGCAGGGGGGGAGTGTTTGCATGTGAAACTGAGGGACTGCAAATTCAATTCATAATTATTTATGAACCGACAAGGGAGGAGTTTACTACTTTGATTACTCACTAATCAGTCCCCATAAATGCAGTGACCTACGAAATCCCATTGAATCAATAAAGAAGTAAGTTCCTGATTTAAATCACAGCACCTTGTATTCTTGAGTAAACCTTTCTGTAATTTACAAAGGCTGTTGAATTTTATAGTAAGTGTTTTTCAAACCAAGCTGGATTCTAAACAATAATGACTTTTTAATGTGGATCTGTGATTACATTGTCATTGTGAAATATGGCTGCCTTTGACTGCATTCGAAATGAGGCAGAGTGTGAGTTACTCCATAGGCATAGATTACCACAGCCCCAGGTAAAGCAATCTTCATAAATTAAACTCCAATCTAAAGTGACCTGTCAGCATAAACCTGTTGCCTCCACCGGTAACCTACATTTCAATGTACAATTTGTAAACAAGATCTCTCCCTATTGTTCTACCAGGCAGCAGGGACTTTGGGGAAGAGACCAGAAGAGATAGCAGGCATATGTGATTCGAGAGTTAGAGAGATGTGAATTATTCTCATCATTATTAATGTGGTTGACAGAATGTGGAAGAAGTCATTTTCTTTAGCAGCCCCAGAAAATTAAAACCATTCCTTTTTTTTTCTTCCTTTTAAATTGTAAAAAAAAAAAAAAAAGATAGGACAGTGTCTTTATGCCATCATAGAAATGTTGACTATCATCAGATTAAAGTATCTATCAAGGGTCTTGTCAGATCATGTCTGAAGCTCTGGTTCTGTTGTATTCTTGGTCCAGTTGTTTCTTGTAGATCATAGGGTGCCTTGGTGCTATCCAGTGATTAAGTCGTAAGAAAACCTAGACCTTAAACCTTAGGATTAGGCTGCCAAAGTAGCCTCTGGTGCATTTTGAGTTAAAAATATAATTTTACTATAGTATTAAGACCCATGTGGCTGAGTTTGGTAGCTCAGAGGGATGTAGTGCTATCTGAGCTGGGATATTTCTGTATGTCAATTGTCCTGAAGCTGGCATTAGCCCTGTCAATTGGAAGAGCGTAAATAAAAGTCTAACTAGAGCAAATAAGAGTATAATCAGGGCAAACCGATGAATAAACAAAATAAATAATAGCGATATAAGTATAAACCTCCTAAAACAAGGGTATAACCAGTGTACGCAGAGGTAGAAACAGGGTTTAAGCATGGCAAACAACAGTATAAATAATGAAAACCAAAGTTCCCTGATAAGGGTCTGCTGTGGGTATTCTCTCTGTGATTTCCAAACATAACCCAGCTGCAATTTAGAAGGGCATCTTAGAGCAGGGCTTCTGAACCCCTTCTATGTCACAGACCCCTTTGTCCTGTATACTCTGTCTCAAAATGATGTTTTTAAGTGCACAAAATAAAATGCGTGAGATTACAAAGGAGACCAATTATATTAAGCTATAATTATCAATAATGTATGGGTAGCTAGGTGGTGTAGTAGATAGATCTCCAGGCGAGGAGTCAGGAAGACTCATTTCCCTTAGCTCAAATCCAAACTCTTAATAGTTGTGCCACCCTGTGTAATGGTAATGGAATTTAAAGATCCCTTTGTATGGGCTTGGTTTGGGGGTTAAGTATTAAAACCCAGAGCTTGTGAATCCCACTTGTGGGATAGACTAGTTGACATGAAGAGAGAGGGCTGAACTGGGAGGAGCTGGTGTGGTGGGTTTAGAGACAGGCACAAGCAGAGAAGGCAAGAAGAACTTTTCTGGAGCAGTATCTTGGAGGCAGAGAGAGAGGAGAATTGCTGGAGACCAGAGTTGCTGAGAGAGAGACTTCTGAGGGCCAGTTGGAGCTGCCCAGAACTTTTGTGAACTGCCACCTGGAGTTGTCAAGAACTGAGGAGACATAACTTTGGTGCCGGTATTTTTTGTCAGTTTTGATATTGTTTTGCCAGATGCATCTGCTGGTGAAGGACAGTGCTGTTGTTGCAGAGGTCCTGGAACCTTGCTGTTGGTTCAGAAGCCCTGAAGAAGGATTTTCTTTTATGTGTACAGAAATCCTGGAAGAGAGTCTTGCTGATGTTTTCAGGGGTTCTGAGACGGTTCTTGAGGCAGAGAGTAAATTGATGAGGACACTGGCAATGTATCTTGTGGCTTTGTTAAGCTTTGTCTCCCCAGGAACAGTGATTGCTGAGAACTTGCCTCAGGTAAAGATGAAGAAAAGCCCTCTCCTTGGGTATTAAATGCTGTGATGATATCTTAACCTTGTTGTAGCTTAGGAGTGGTCTCCACTGTGCTCTCCACTGCCCCTTTTGAGAAGGTGCTTGGCATTAACTGATGATAATTGTAATTCAGTTGTGATCCAGGGGTAGGAAACTTTTGAATTTTTGTGCTCTGTGACTGACCAAATGAATGTACCTTGTTTGTGATTGGAAACTAATCTCCAGTTGAATAGAGAGAAGACTTTGTGACTGACTAAATGAATACACTGCCTAGGGGTGGAGTAGAATTTGGATTGAATTGAGGACTTGCTAAATTATTGAATTACATATGGTGAAGGCTGTATTTTGATTTTCTCTTTTCTGTGGATGTTTTGCTTTAATTTGTCACTGAATGAATGGAGAGTTACTATGCTGGTATTCTGGAAGTTGCTTTTGCTTGGCCTTACACCCTGGACAAGTTACTTAACCCTCTTTGCCTCAGTTTCCTCATCTGCAAAATGAGCTGGAGAAGGAAATGGCAAACTACTCCAGTATCTTTGCCAAGAAAACCCCAAATGGGGTCACAAAGAGTCAGACATGACTGACAAACAAGTGAATAACAACAATATTTATAAAAAAGCATATAAGAAATAAGGTCCTAGACCACCATCCCTTTATTAAGTGGGATATATGTAAGTAGGGTCATGAAGAGACAGACATGACTGAACAACAGCAAGTGTTCTAGGCACTGTGGTAAGTACTTTATAAATATTATCTCATTTGATCTTCACAGCAACCCTGAGGGATAGGTGCTTTTATTATTCCCATTTTACAGATTAAAAAATCTGAGATAAACAGAGGTTAAGTAAGTGTCTGAATCCTGATTTGAACTCAGGTTTTCCTTACTCCAGGCTGAGCCTCCTCTCCACTACACTTCTTAGCTGCCTCTGTGATAGCCCTGGAGAAAGAAATGGCAAACAACACCTATATCCTTGGCAAGAAAACCCCCAATAGGGGTCATGACGAGCTGAGCATGATTGAATGGCAACAAACCTGCCAGGCGCTGTGCTAGGTAGAAATAGGAAAGGCAATTCCTGTCCTCAATGAGCTTACATTCTACTCTCTGTTACCTTTGCTCTGCCTCGAAAACAAGAGCATAAACCAGTGGTTCTCAACCTGTGAGTCATGACCCCTTTGGGGGTTGCCTAAGACCATCGGAAAACACATATTTAGGAACCGAGACACCGCTCCTCTATCCGTCTCCAGGCAGGTTTGCTCACACGCAGATACACCCACATATGAGTATTAAAGGGTCAAGACATTAGGAAAGTTGAGAACCTCTGCACAGTGTGCACACAGAAATAGTTTTGTAAACAACATCAACAAGAGTAAAAACAGTAAGACCCAGAGCATCAATTGTAAGGAGTGTAAACAGTCTAAATGCATAGTGTAAACAAGAGACCGAACGGTGCTCTGAACAATGCAAACCAGAATTGAAGCAGCGGGAACAAAACCAGAAAAAAGATAAACAAGAGAACAGACCGTGACAACACGTGTAAAAACGACATGATCTTGAGTATGAACAAGGTATAGTTATTGAAATCAAGATCGTTAACAGTCTAAACAAGTATGGCATGATATAGAAAAGTTAAGAGAATATGCTGGGTTGTCCTTCTAGTAAAGGTTTACAGACTTCCTTGGGACCACTTTTGTAAGTCATTAATCTGTATACAAACAATGTACAGGAAAATAAACGACCCTTGTTCAGTCCTTTTCAATGTGTCTGACTCTTTATGACTCCATTTGGGAACTTCTTGGCAAAGATACTGGAGTGGTTTGCCATTTCCTTCTCCAGCTCAGTTTGCATATGAGGGAACTAACGCAAACATGACAAAGTGACTTGCCCAGGGTCACACAGTAAGTGTCTGAGGTCAAATTTGAACTCGGGTCTTCCTGACTCCAGCCCTAGCAGTCTACCCATTGTGTTACCTTGCTGTCCTAAATGACTCACTTTTTCAGATAAACTATCTTCTCCTCTTTAAAGTACCTCCCCAAGATCTATCTCTTCTTGGTAAGTTTTTGTTATTAGTAAATTTGTCTATGTGTGCGTGTCTGTGTGTCTGTGTGTGTGCATGTGTGTGTGCATGTGTCTATGAGTGTGCATGTGTGTGTGCATGTGTGTGTGTGTGTGTGTGTGTGTGTGTGTGTGTGTGTATTTGAGAGTAGCAAAGTCACACTGTTACAGTTTAAAACACTGACTTATTCAGGATTCCTGCTAATTCAGGATTGGTGATTTTTAAAATGATGCCTCCTGCAACTAACAATAACCAGCACAAGCCAAAGGGAGATTGTGTCATACTGACTGAAGCAATTCTTTCCTTTGCTGATGTGACATTTACTATCTCTTTATATGCCTGGGTTTGCAAGGTCAGCACTCAAGAGGCTATTTATTTCCTTCTGGGTTCTTTGTGGGTTATTAGGGCATGTTGCCATAGGACACTGGTAGATGGTAGCGTTTTGGCTTGAGCCTCGTGATTCAAATGGCCCAGCTTCCCAAAGACAGGATTAACTGAAACCAAAGAGAAATGGCAGCACACACATTTCTACACAAATAGCCTATTTTAATGAAAATACAATGTTATATTAATATAGTTAAGAAAAAAATGACAAAGCATCCAGAAATAAAGAGCAGGTTATTAAAGAATGCAAACACCAAAATAACATTCCGTATCTTTCCCACTGAGAGCAATAGAGGGAAGAAGGGAGGCATACATTTATAAGCACCTACTACGTGCCAGGCTCTTTACATGTATTATCTCTTTCAATCCTCACAACCCTGGGAAGTAGGTGTTATTATTATCCCCATGTTATATATGAAGAAACTGGAGCAGAAAGAAGTCAGATAATTTGCCCAGGATCACACCGCTAGTAAATATCTGAGGTGAGATTCCAACTCAGATCTTCCTGACTTTTCTCCCAGAGCTCTAGGCACTTTGCCATCTGGCTGCCTGTGGCTAATTAATAGTATAAAAGCAAAAAGTTTAGGAATTCAATTCAATTCAGTTTAACTTAACAAACATATACTGGGTGTCCTCTATATGAAAGACACTGCATTTGGGGCTAAGGATGCAAAGGTATATATGACAAAGGCTATGTTCTAAAAAGCAAGAATTCTTTATCTTTTTTTTGTATCCTGGAATCCTTAGTGTGTTGAAGCCTAGGCATCCCTTCTCAAAATAATGTTTTAAAATGTACAAAATTAAATATGTTGAGTTACAAGGGACACACACACACACACACACACACACACACACACACACTCACGAAAGGACAAAGGAGAAGTCCAGGAAAAGTGATATGAGAAATTGAAAGAGAGATCATTTTCATCTGGTGGAGTGGAGTATGGGGGAGTTGGATGAAGATCTCCTGGAGATGATGGCATTTGGATTGGGTCTTATTCAAAGGAACTATTTTAAAAGACTCTACACTAGTTCTAATGATGCTCCCATTTCTTAAAACATTTTGAAATTTTCTTTTGAGGATTCATTACGGAATTCAGAATTGCAAGAAATCTTAGAGCTCACCTAGTTCAACCCCTTTCTTTTCAGCTGGAGAGTGATGCGATTTACCTATAACTATAGAGGAAGGAGCTGATCTGGAACTCAAATCTAGGTCGTCTGCCTTTACATTTCGTGCTTTTTCTACCAAAACACTATGGATTTCTCTCTTCACATTTCATAACTTATTTTCCTGAATAGCCTTACTCCTAGGAAATCTTTATCCTTTGAAAGTGGATTTGATTTTGAGGAATGACAGTCAAAAGCTACTTGAGGCCAAATCTGATGAAAAGATTGGGTGATTGAGTTTAGAAATCACATTTCTGATAAAAGCAAACAAACAAACCCCAAAATGAAGTGTGAATCCAGAGCAACAAGTCATATTCTTAGGTCACTCAAACTGAATGTGAAGTCAGTCTCCAAAGAGAAATGACAGAAATAATCTTAATTATGGAAATGACTAGAAGGTTAGTCTTCCAAAGTGAAGGATGGCTGAGTGATGTCCATGGTGCTAACTGAACACATGAGCACACACACACACACACACACACACACACACACACACACACACAAAGATGCACACATGCACACACAGCAGGATACAACAAGAACTCGACAGCTGGGTTAGTAAGCTGCAAAGCACCACCAGAAATAGTCAAAGCTAGTAATTCCCCAAGGTCAAAACAATTCACAAGGAAGGACAAGGATTTAGGGAGCTGGTAAGAGTCAAGGTCTCAGTTTTAGGCTGTTAAGATTTGGTGCTAGGCAGCAGATGAGACAGATGTAGAGTGTGGGTCCAATTTAGTAAAATCAAGGGCCTCCCAGACACGTGTGAATTTTAAGCCTGACCTTATTCTTGTTGGACTCCATTTTATCAAATCACTCAAACTCCTCAGTTGAAAAACTCCCCCTGATGTTAGCTGCCTTTATTAATGCTCACAAAATCCACAGAGCACCAGACACATGATCCCTAATTTGTTTCTAGTTGTAAATCCTGTGATCTTTGAATTTGAGTACAGGATCTGTTCCCAAGGTTTGTTTGTAAGTCAGTTGTCTGGGACTTAGAATGATTTCCCTCTTAGAAACAATGTTATGGTAGTGGTTATGCTCCCAGGCCAAGCTGCAAAATAAGAATTATAATGAGAGATGACAGTTATACAGTGCTTTATGGTTTACTCCCTGTGATGGTATATGGCTGAGAATCATGGAACACCACAATCTCAGAAGAATAACAATTGCAGGTGACCCAAAGGGCAATGGAAAAATGCATGCTGGTTACAAGTAGGCTGTAGGATGTTACTGCATATGAATTGTGCATGAGAAGTAAAGGAAAATACATCATTAAGACATATATGACCAGAAAAGGAGTTGGGCCAGTCATGTCGCAAGAGTGAGAGATAACAGATGGACAGCCCAAGTGCAACATTGGTGTCCATGACATATTCAGAGAACCAGAGGAGGACCTCCAGCAGATTGAATGAGTTCTCTGCAAAAGATTTATGGACGGACACAGACAATCATTGCATAAAATGAGAATTTAAGGAAGGACTGCCATGTGTACCAGTGGAGAGAATATTCTAATGACATCTCGGGTCCATTGAGTTATAAATGTATTATTATTCATTACTTAAAATAATACTGACATTTATATCATGCTTTCAGGTTTGCAAAGCACTTTAATACATTATTGCATATGAGCCCCACAAAACCTTTGGCTTTTTTGAATTTTAATATTTTTTCCCAATTACATGTTAAGTTTTTTTAACCTTCAGTTTTTACAATATGGGGTTCTAAATTCTCTCCCACTCTCCCTGCTCCTCTCATTGAGAAGGTGGACAATTTGATAAGGGTTATACATGTGCAGTCATGTAAAAATATTTCCATATTAGTCATGTTGTAAAAGAAAATACAGACAAAAATCACAAGAAAAACAAAGAAAGTAAAATAACGGTATGTTTCAATCTGCATTAAGATTCCATCAGTTCTTTCTCTGGAGGTGAGTAGCGTTTTTCATCAAAGGTCCTTCAGAATTGTTTTGGATCTTTGTATTTCTGGGAATAGCTAAGTGATTCACAATTGATCATCATACAATATTGCTGGTACTATGTACAGTGTTCTAGTTCTGTTCACTTCACTTTGCATCCATTTGTGCAAGTCCTTCCAAGTTTTTCTGAAAGCATCCTGCTCATAATTTCTAATAGCACAATAGTATTCTATGGCAATCATACACTACAGCTTATCCAGTTATACCCCAATTGATGAGCATCCTCTCAATTTCCAATTCTTTGTCACCACAAAAACAGCTGCTAGAAAATATTTTTGTAAATATAGGTCCTTTTCCTTTTTAAAAAAATCCCTTTGGGATACAGACCCAGTAGTGGTATTGCTGGGTCAAAGGGTATGCATAGTTTATATGACCCTGGCACAGTTCCAAATTTCTCTTCAGACTAGTTGGATCAGTTCATGACTTCACCAACAGTGCCTTAGTCCCAATTTTCCCACATCTCCTTCAGCACTGCCACTTTCCCTTTCTGTCATATTAGCTAATCTACGTTTGAAGTGGTACCTCAGAGTTTAATTTGCACTTCTCTAATCAATAGAGATTTAGAACATTTTTTTGTGTGACTATAGGCAACTTTGATTTCTTCATCTGAAAACTCCCTGTTCACACCCTTTGACCATTTATCGATTGGGAAATGACTTATATTTTTATAAACTTGATTCAGTTTTCTATACATTTGAGAGATGAGGCCTTTGTCAGAGAAACTCACTATAAATTCTCCCCCCCACCCCAGTTTTTTACTTTCCTTCTAATCTTGGCTGCGTTGATTATGTTTGTGCAAAAACTCTTTAATTTAAACGTAATCAAAATTATACATTTTACTTCTCGTCATGCTCTCTCTGTTTTGGTCATGAATTCTACCCTTATCCATAGCTCTGACAGGCAAACTATTCCAAGCTTTCCTTATTTGCTTATGGTGTCATCCTTTATGTCTAAATCATGTATCCATTTTGACCTTATGTTGGTATATGGTGTGATGTATTGGTCCATACCTGATTTCTGCCAAATTGCCAAACTGCTTTCCACTTTCTCTAGCAGTTATTATCAAATAGTGAGTTCTTGTCTTAAATACCATCTCAACAATCATAGAAATACCATAGTATATACTACATAGTAGAAATACTAGAGTATATACTACCACTATAGTATATAATACTATACATAGTATTTTCCATGATCATTTTCTACTGTGTATCATGTACCTAATCTATTCCACTGATCCACCCCTCTATTTCCTAGGCAGTGCTATGTTGTTTTTTTAATTGCCACTTTTTAATTTGGTTTGAGATCTGGTATGGGTAGGCCACCTTCCTTTCAATTTTTTTTTTCATTAATTCACTTGATATTCTTGACCATTTGTTCTTCCACATGAATTTTGTTATTACTTTTTCTACCTCTAGAGAATGATAGTTTGGCATGACACTGAATAAGTATATTAATCTAGATAGAATTGTCATTTTTATTATATTGACTCAGCCTGCCCATGAACAATTAATATTTTTTTTCCAATTGTTTATATCTGGCTTTATTTGTATGAAGTGTTTTGTAATTGTGTTCATGTAATTCTTGGGTATTTTATATTGTCTGCAGTTATTTTAAATGGAATATCTCTTTCTATCTTCTGGATGGGCTTTGTTGGTAATATATAAAAATGCTGATGATTTATGTAGGTCTTTTTTATATCCTGCAATTTTGCTTGAAGTTGTTAAACATTTCAATAAGTTTTTTAGTCATTTCTCTGGGATTCTCCAAATATATCATCATATCATCTGCAAAGAGTGATAATTTTCTTTCCCTGTTGCCTCTTATTCAAATTTCTTCAACTTCTTTTTCTTCTTTTATTACTGTAGCCCCATTTCTAGTACAATATTAAATAATAGTGGTGATAATGGACACCCTTGCTTCACCCCTGATTTTAGTGGGAAGGCTTCTAGCTTATTCTCATTACAGGTAATGTTTACTGTTGGTTTTAGATAAATATTACTTATCATTTTAAAGAAAGGTCCATTTATTCCTATACTTTCTAGAGTTTTTTTTTTAAAATAAGAATGAGTATCGTATGTTGTCAAAAACTTTTTATGCATCTATTTAGATAATCATATGCTTTTTATTGGTTTTGTTATCCATATGGTTAATTATGTTTACAGTTTTCCTAATATTGTACCAACCTTGCATTTCTGGTATAAATCCTTCTTGCTCATAATGTATGATATTTGTGATATATTGCTATAATCTCCTTGCTTGCATTTTATTTAATTTTTTGGTCTCAATATTCATTAGGGGCATTAGACTATAGTTTTCTTTCTCTGTTTTCACTCTTCCTGGTTTAGGTATCCACTCCATATTTGTGTCATAAAAGGAATCTGGTAGAACTTCTTCTTTTCCTATTTTCCCAAATAGTTTATATAGTATTGAAATGAATTGTTCTTTAAGTATTTGGTAGAATACACTTGTGAATCCATCTGATCCTGGGGATTTTTTCTTAGGGAGTTTATTGATGACTTCTTCAATTTCTTTTTCTCAAATAGGGTTATTTAAGTACTCTGCTTTCTCTGGTTAATCTGGGCAGCTTATATTTTTGCAAATATTCATTCATTTCACTTATATTGTCAAATTTGTTGATATGTAATTGCACAAAATAGCTCCTAATTGATGCTTTAATTTCTTCTTTATTTGGTGATGCTTTCATTTTTGATACTAGTAATTTGGTTTTCTTCTTTCTTTTTTAAGTCAAATTAATCAATGGTTTATCTTTTTATAGTTTTTCTTCCCCATAAAACTAGCTCTTAGTTTTACTCCTTAGTTTAATGGTTTTCTTGTTCTAAATGTTATTAATCTTTTTTGATTTTCAGTATTTCCAATTTGGTGTTTACTCGAGGATTGTCAATTTTTTGTCCTCCTGTTTTTTATTTTCAATTGCATGTTCAATTTACTGATCTGTTCTTTCTGTATTTTATTGACGTAAGCATTTAGAGATGTAAAATTTCCCCTAAGTAATATTTTGGTTGCATCCCATAAATTTTGTTATGTTGTCTTATTGTCATTCTCTTTAGTGAAATTATTGATTGTTTCTATGATTTGTGCTATTATGCACTCATTCTTTAGGATCAGATTGTTTAGTTTTCAATCTATACTTCCATGGTCCTTTATTGAATTTAATTTTTATTTCATATTGAATTTAATTTTTATTTCATTTTGATCTGAAAAGGATGCATTTGATATTTATGCTTTTCTAATTTGGTTGTGAAGTTTTTATGCCCTAATACATGGTCAATTTTTGTGAAGGTGCCATTTATTGCTGAGAAAAGGGTATGTTCCTTTCTATTCCTCTTCAATTTTCTCCAGAAATTGATCATATCTAACTTTTCTAAAATTCTATTTATCTCCTTAACTTCTTTCTTGTTTATATTTTTGGATAAATTTATCTAGTTACTGAGGTTCCTTGACAAGCATGGTTTTATTGTCTATTTCCTCCTGTAACTCATTTAACATTATCTTTAAGAATTTGGATGCTGTATCATTTGGTAAATACATGTTTAGCATTGATATTATCTCATTGTCTGTTATACCTTATAGTGAGATGTAGTTTCCTTCCTTATCTCTTTTAATTAGATCTATTTTTACTTTTGCTTTGTCTGGTATCATGATTGCTACCCTCGCTTTTTTTTTTTTAACTTCAGCTGAAACATAAGAGACTCTGTTCTATTTTCTTACCTTTACTCTCTATGTGTCTCTGTTTCAAGTGTGTTTTTTTTTTAAACAGATTGTAGGATTCTAGTTTTTAATCCACTTTGCTATGCACTTCCATTTTATGGGTAAGTTCATCCCATTCATACTCTCAGTTATGATTACAAACTGTGTATTTCCCTCTCTCCTATTTTTCCTATTTATCCTTTTCTCTCTTTCACCTTTCACCTTGTTCCTCCTTAAAAGTGATTTGCTTCTTACCACCACCTCCCCCAGTCTGCCTTCCCTTCTATCAACCCCTCCCTTTTCTTATGCTGCTCCTCTCCTACTTCCTTGTGGGGTAATACAGATTCTATACCCAACTGAGTACATATGTATATTATTCCCTCTTTTTGCCAGTTCCAAGAGTAAGGTTCAAGTGTTGCCTAACCGCCTTCCCCCCTCATCTTCCTTCTGTTGTAAAAGCTCTTTTGTGCCTTTTATATGTGAGATAACTTATCTCATTCTATTTCTTCCTTTCCTCCTTTTTTCCCTAGAGCATCACTCTCACTTTTCTACCATTTCAATATTATCCCATCATAATCAACTTAGACCCATGTCTTCTATCTGTTTATTCATTCTAGCTGCCCTAATAATGACAAGGTTCTTGGAAGTTACATGCATCATCTTCCCACATAGGGAATGTAGGCATTTTAGCCTTACTGAATCCTTTTAATTTTTCTTTCCTGTTTACCTTTTTTATGCTTCCCTTCAGTCTTATATTTGAAAGTCAAATTTTCTGTTCAGCTCTGGTCTTTTCATAAGGAATGCTTGAAAGTCTTCTATTCCATTAAATATCAATTTTCCACCAAAGGGTAATTAGTTTTGGTGAGTAGGTAACTATTGGTTATAATCTCAGTTTCTTTGCCCTCCAGAATATCATATGCCAAAATCTCTGATCCTTTCATCTAGACTCAGAAAAATCTTGAGTTAACTTGACTGTAGCTCCATGATATTTGAATTGTTTCCTTCTTATCCCTTGGAATAATTTCTCCTTGATCTGGGAGCTCTGAAATTTGACTGTAATATTCTGGGGAGTTTTCATTTTGAAATTTCTTTTAGGAGGTTATTTCTTTCAATTTCTATTTTACCTTCTGGTTCTAGGATATCAGGGCAATTTTACTTAATAATTTCTTGAAGTAGGATGTCTAAACTCTTTTTTTGATCGTGGCTTTCAGGTAGTTCAATAATTCTTAAGTGATCTCTCCTGGATTTGTTTTCCAGATCAGTTGTTCTTCCAATGAGATATTTCACATTTTCTCCTATATTTCATTCTTTTGATTTTGTTCACTTGTTTCTTGATGTCTTGAGGGATTATTGGTTTCCACTTGCCCTATTCTAATTTTAAAAGATTTTTTTTTAGTTAGCTTTGGTATGGCTTTTTCCATTTGGCCAATTCTGCTTTATAAAGAGTTTTTCTTTTCAGTGGATTTTTGTGCCACTTTCAACATTTGACCTATTCTGTTGTTTTATGGTTATTTCTTCTTGCATTGCTTTCATTTTTTTTTCCCATTTTTTTCCCTCTACCTCTCTTATTTGATTTTGAAAATCCTTTCCAAGCCCTTTCATAAGTTTTTGGGCCTGAGACCAATTCACATTTTTCTTTGAGATTTTGCAAGTTGATGTTTTAACATTATTGTCCTCTCCTGAGTTTGTGTTTTGATCTTCCTTGTCATCATCACAGCTTTTTATGGTCAGGTTCTTTTTCTGTTTTTTGCTCATTTTTCAACTTATTTCTTGATTTGGAGCTTTATGTTAATCTTGGGCTCTCCTTTCAGAAAAGAGGAGGCACTGTCTGAAGCTTTAGGTTTTTGTTCTGTTGTTTTCAGAGTTAGTTCTGGGAGTCTATAATTTTTCAGTTCTTTCAAGGTGGTATGATCTAAGAAGAGGTGTGGTCACTACTAACCTGATCTGTACTCTGATCTGTGAGTGACCACAAATACCATTTTCTATCCTGTAGCTATGACCATAGTCCTTGCTCCCCTACAGCTGGAATCTCTAGTGTGCTAGTGTTCCTCCTTGCCCTAGGATGGTGACCCAGAACTGAGTGTGGGCAATATATTCAGTGAGTCTGACACTCAGTGTCAGCCAAGCATCCCTTGTAATCTCCTTCTGACTTTTTGTCCAGTCCCCTAACTGTCTGTGGGTCGAGAGCTCCAGAAGTTGCTGCTGTAGATTCAACTGCCCCTGAGGCCTGCTACTGGCTTGCACCTGGTGTGACTGCCTGACCTAGGACTCTACTGCTGGCTTGTACTGTGGGGCCTCTCTACTGGCTTGCAGTGCATAATGTGGCTTTGCTTCTGGTTTGTGCCAGAGCACAAGCCCTCCCTGTTGTCTTGTCCTGGGTTGTGAGGCCTCACTGCTGGCTTGCTGGGCAAGGCCTGATTAGGACTGTGTTCCCCTCTTCTCCTGGTAAGACAGACTTTCCTGCCAACATTCCAATTTGTCTTGGTCTGGGATATAGTTTCACCCTCTCTGTTGGTTTTGCCACCCCAGAATTGTTTTGAGGAATTATTTTAAAGCTGTTTGGAAAGGAATTTGGGAGAGTGTTGGCCTGATTTTATTAAGCCATCTTCTCACAACAACTTTGAAAGACTTGGAGATGATCAGTTACTATTATCTCTGCTTTATAGATGAGGGCAAAGTCCAAGGTCTCGCACAGTCAGAGCTGGGATCAGAATCCAAGTCTTTTTGGGGATTAGATACTGCATTTCATAACTGGAAGTAGAACTCAGTGTTTTTTGGCTTTTTTTGTGCCTCTCCTTTGCCCTGGCACCTAGCTCAGAACCTGGCACATAATAGATATTTAATAAGTGCTCATTAGCTTGATTTGTTCCCTTACACCACAGCTACTTATTCTACTTATCCTCAACCTGAAAGGCAGTATTCTACTAATGTTACTATTATGTGACTTTGACATATGCATGTGATGCATCTTATAGAAAGAGTGCCTTTAAGGAGGTATTTTGTTCTGTTAGAGTAAATGCTTCAAAAAGTACTCAATGAACGATAATCTCAGTGGGATCTTATATTCTCTATATTTTTAGTCAATTGTGTGACTTTACAGGGAGTGTCTGCTGTAGAATATTATTTGTGAAAACCTACTTGTTGTCCTTATCAAGGACACCCTCGTGGCATGTGCAAATCATTATCATAACGAGTCTTTATGACTCTTTTTTCAGTAATACTAAGCCCTGTTATTTTTTCCAAGCGTTTGGTAAAATCTCATTCAAATAGATTAACAGTCAGTCCTTCAGCACTTTCAAAATGTGTCTCATTTAGTATGGCCCTCCTCTGTGAGAGATGGTCTAACCTGGCTATTCTTCCCCACACTTCTCTTCTTTTGTACCATTCCTATTTCAAGATATGGTAGCTATATTGTCATTGACAGAGAAAGCTATTTGTTACAAATAATCCTACTGTATATTTTTCATTTTCCATTTATTTGTGGCTCCTTTTCTGGTTTCATCTGGTTAAGTTGGATCTCTTTTCCAGCCTTCTCTAAACTTGCTTTGTTTTTCTCCATTCAGTGATTGACCAATGAATGCAATGATTCTTGCCGTTTTTTTTTATGAAAAGATACTGCTCATACTCTTCTATCAACTTTCTTTATAATATAATGTTAGGATAAGAACTAAGGCTGTTATTCATTGATACAGAAAACTCCCTGAGGATGAAGCTCTGTCTCCCAATGGAGGTCAGCCCCTCTTCAACTTTCAGTCTTAGAGAGTTGGGTTAACACTATGAGGTTAATTGATTTGCCCAGGGTTCCACAGCCAGTATGTGTGGAAAGTGGGCCCTGAAGCCAGGCCTTCCTGGCTCGGAGACCTGCTCTCTATCCATTATGCCATGCTGTCTCTCAATGTTTCATAAGGAAGTTTATATTCTAAATGGGGGTATTTGTTTGACTGCTCTGTTTTTGGCAAGGAAATGAAATGTTTGCTGTCTGTGTTGATTTCCAGGCTCTTTTGGTTACCTTATTCTGATGGACTGGTGATTGGTTTGCACAGGTTAAATTTCCTTAGGAAATAGAGATGGCTTGTTTTGAGAGCTGTCTGTTCATTTCCCATTTTTCTGGGTCAACAACTTGTTCAAACAGTCCAGCTTGGAACCAGCTCAGTTCTGTGCCCCGTATCCTCATTTTAATCCTTTCTTGTAACTTTGAATTTTCTAACAAGTCAGTGGTCTAAATGAACATAGACACCAGACAGCAGGAGGAAAAGTAAGGTAGAGTGAGTGTTGAAAGATAAATTGGGATTAGGTTGTACTTTTTTAACCAGCTGTTTTCTATCTATCAAAATATAATCAAATGCATTGTTTACGATGTTATTTAGGGCCTGACACTTGCAGAGCCTCCTAAGTCTCTTGTCATAGATATTATTCAACATATTTAGGCATGAGGCTTTTGCAGAGTCTGGAAGCCTTTGGCTTCTCATTTCTTCTAATTCTGAAACATATTTTTCAGCATCCTCACCTATACTTATCCTTGCATTGAAATTGCTAGTATTAAAGTTAATATGTCGATTTAATGTGGAAGATCTTTCCAAGTTCTTTGTAGGATTAACTTTCACTACTCAATTTCCACAAGCAATGTTGTAATGTAAGCTGCCATCCTATTTTTGGTACCCTTGCTCCCCAAAATAATAATAGAAGCTAGCATTCCTATCGCACCTACCACGTATCAGACTCTGTAACAAGTGCTTCACAATTATTATCTCATTGAGTACTTACAACATTCCTAGGAGGTAGGTGCTATTATTCTTCCCATTCTACAGTTGAGGAAACTAAAATAAACAGAAGTTAAGTGACTTACCCAGGGTCACAAGGCTAACACATTTTAAAGACCAGATTTGAACTTAATCATTTCAAACTCCAGGTCTAGTGTTCTATTCACTGAGTCACCTACATGCTTCAGATACTTATGACCAATTTTCCCACAAATGATGCTTCTTACTGCTTTTAGAGGAACAATGAAACCACCTCTTTTAATTTGCCTCCCCAAGGAGAACCTGTGATCCATCTTGCATTTACCTGTAACTTCCTTGTCTTCTGCTTCATTTAAAATGAGAATATAAAGGAAGAATGGCCAGAAGGTGGAGAGAGAGAAGACCATCCTTGTGCCCCACACTCTTATGCCACCTCTTGGACTGCCAGAGAGTGACAGGGCCAAGGCAGGCCTTGTGTCAGGTACCTGCCAGAGAAGTCCTCATACTCAGGCTTGTAGGTGAAATTTGGGGGATTAATGGCTACCTGTTCAAGACTTTCTGTGCTATTTGTCTCCTTTTAATGAAACTTTCTGAAGTTATTGTGAATTATAAATTGGGAAGTCAGCCTCAGTTTATCATACATACATGTTCCTAGACCTCCTGAGTGAAAACTATGAGCCATGAAGAGTGAAAAAAATCCCCCATGGTACATCTGAGCCCCTTGTATCATGGGAATGTCTTTCACCCCAGCTTTGGGGTGAAAGCTTGTCTCTGTTTGACCTTGCTAGACCTCCCTGGAACTTGGTTTCTTAGCTATAAAATGAGGGGCATTGGACTAAATCTCTAAAGTCCTTTCCTGCTTTAGATTTATTGTCTTATTACATTAGGATTATACTGAGGCACAGAGAGAACCAAAGTTGAATGATTTTTTCAGCATCACAGGAAGTAATTAGCAACACTGAGTCTTGAATCCAAGCTTTCTGACTCTAAATATAGTATGTTTTCTGGTACCGTGGTGCTCTAAGTTTAGTTACTTCCTATCAGTTTTTCGGTACTTCTTTCTCTACTCTGCTCTGTGCTGTATTGGGCAAATGTTCCTAAAAACCTCTGCTGTGCTGTGCTCTGATAAATGTATGTGAACGGCTGAGTTCTAGGGAAATCCACTCGATCTGAGATTTCTTTTTTAAATTTTATATCTAATAGCTATAAATAAATAAATGAATGAATAAATAAATGAATAAAAATATTATCTTAATAGCTCATATTTTTATAGCGTCTTAAGGTCTACGAAGGTCTGATGAGGGGAATAGTACAAATATCACTATCCTGTTTTACAGTAGCGGAAAATGAGACTTGACTTTGTCAAATGGCTTGTCCTGGGTCACACAGTCATTGTGTTAGAGCAAGGATTTGCTGCTGGTAAGTTCCTGCTTCTTTGCACTGCCTTTTCCACATTATGTATAGCTGACCATATAATTTTCCTTAAGCACAAATCTGGCCATAAGAGACCTCTGCTCAGTTAACTCCGGTAGCTCCCTATTGTCTCAAAAATAAGATATAAATTCCTCTGTTTAGTTTCTAAGCCCTTGACAACCTAATTCCAATTTATCTTTCAACCTTCACTCCTCCTGTACTCTATAATCCAGCCAGGCTGGCCCTCTCCATCTCCCATCCCTTGACCTCTGCATCCGGTTGTCTCCCATGGCTGGAACACACCCTTTCCTTAGCCTCCCTTCCTAACAATCATGTACTGAATTATTTTATGTAGATTCACAATGATTCACTCTCTATGTCTACATACCTTATACACCTGTTGTCTCCCCACTTAGGCAAGCCAAACTGGTTTCAGTAGCAGTGCAGCCAGAGGGACAGATAGGGAGCAGCACTTGCCAGGAAAGTAAAATCATGCCCAACAGATTAATCCCCATCTTCCCCCAGACTCCGATGGAGACAATGCGAGACCTTCAACCTGAGCACCTTGGGAAGAGCAATGCTTCCAGACCAGTCTCCACAGTCGTTACACTGGGAAGTGATGCCCATGAATGTACAACCTGGCAATTGCTGCTGCAGCTGCTGCTGCCCCTTCTTCTGAAGACCCCCAAAGAAAGCTCTTTGCCATGTATTATGACAAAGGGTTCAATATCAGAAACTGGGAGGATTTTATTAAAATTTTATTCTAGTCTATTTTGTGTATTCTTATTTTATTCATTTATCATTCATTTTATTAAAAAGATGTTTATTTCATTCAAAGTATTACCATCTGCTTTGGCACTGTACTCTAAGAACCATGGAACCTCTCCATCTGGCTTTCAGTAAAAACTTCCATATGGCTTGTCTTCACTATTAAAATGTGAGCTCTTTGAGAGTAGGGACTGTTTTACTTATCTTTTTGTGCTGCCAGCACGTGGCACAGTGCTGTGCACACAGGAATACTTAATAAGTGCTTTTTCTATTCTTTCTTTCCTTCCTTCTTTCCTTCCTTCCTTCTTTCCTTCCTTCCTTCCTCCCTTTCTCCCTTCCTCCCTTCCTCCCTTCCTTCTTCTGTCCCTCCCTTCCTTCCTTCCTTCCTTCCTTCCTCCCTTCCTCCCTTCCTTCCTTCCTTCCTTCCTCCCTCCCTCCCTTCCTTCCTTCTTCCCTTCCTCCTTCTGTCCCTCCCTTCCTTCTTTCCTTCCTTCCTTCCTTCCTCCCTCCCTTCCTTCCTTCCTCCCTTCCTCTCTCCCTCCCTTCCTTCCTTCCTTCCTTCCTTCCTTCCTCCCTTCCTCCCTTCCTTCCTCCCTTCCTCCTTTCCTTCCTTCCTTCCTTCCTTGTTTCCTTCCTTCCTTCCTTCCTTCATCTGAATGTAAGCTCTTTTTCAGTAGGAATTATTTTACTCTTTCTTACTTGTTTTTTTCAAAACAATTAAGAAATAGTGATTGATTGATTAAGTATGCCTCCTTTAATGATGAGTGCTAAGAGCCAATGGGGCAGTGACATATGACCAGAAGAAAAGCACAGGTGATCCCCAAATGGTTTCCATCCCTCTAAACCTTGAACTAGAGTCACTCATAAGAAGGCCATTTAACAAATTTTATGTCCTGGAAGCAAAAGATGCTCAGTTAGGGGTATTTATAGATGAGAAATGGAGCATGTGTGTTGGTGATTGGTGATGATTCGTCCTGGGGACTCACTGAAGAAGGTAGCTTGTATGTACTTTTTCTTTAGAAGGTAAACCACTGTACTATGAGCAGGAAATTTGAAAAAACAAAAAACAAAAAAACAACTGTCCTTAGTTTTGGGTGTGGAGAGCCTGGCTCTTGAAAAGTTCATTGGAGGTCTCTGAGCTTTTTTTTTTAATGAGGTACGTGGAAGAGTTCTGACCACTGCGAATATACTTACAGAGCCTCAGAATTTCAGACTAAAAGGATATGTGGGAGATGATCTTTGCAAGACCTTTCTCTAACCACCCCAGGAGTGAAAACACCTCTCACACTGAAGAAATACCCACAGAATGAAACTCTCTTCTCCCAGACTCAGAACCCCAGCTTTCTTATCTGCACATTGAAGGGGGTGGCCTAGATGATTTCCTTGAGGTCCCTGGGACACTGCTATACAGTGATCATGCTATATTCCTGTAAGGTGAATGGGATATAAGATCTTCTCCTCCCATTAATAGGCCTATGTGCCCAGCTGTGATACATCCTGAATCACATAGAGCCCATTGGGGGAGGAACTTGCTTAAAGAGAAGCTTGCTTTGGGGAGGCTTGCTTGTAGGAAGGCTTTCATACCTTTTGGTACCAGCCTAATTAGGCACTGAGTCACGAGGGTTGTGATGCCTTCTGGCTCTGAGAGGTGTATATATACTCTGAGTTGGTATTTTGCTTTAGGGATTTGCTTATGAGAAGGACCATTTGATTTCCTGGTTGAGACTCTGAATAGCTGTATGTTCAGAGACCCCTGACTACTCAGATGTTGTCTGTGCTCTCTCGATCCAGTGATATATGTAAAGTGAATAGCAATATTGCTGTGCTCAGACAGCTGGACCCCTGTCTGTTGATCTTTGTGCTAATTTCTCTGCTTGTATTTTCTCTGACGTCCAGGGTGCTGACCTTTCCCCTGAACTAGTGAATGTAATTAAAAGTAGGATTATTAACCCTGCTTTGAGCAATCTTTCCTTTAAAAGCAGATCAAAGAGCTGTGCTAGCAGGCTATCCTGGTTGTACTGCAGTGCTTGCTATTACAACTCCTCTGCTCAGAATTCTTCAGAGTGCTGAATATCTGCTGAACAAAATTTTAACTTGGCATTCTAGCCATTATAGAAGTAACTAGATGGCACAGTGGATAGAGCCCTGGACATGGAGTCAAAAAACCCTGAGTTCAAATCTAGCCTCAAATACTTCCTAGCTGTTGGATCCTGGGCAAGTCACTTCATTTGCCTGTTTCCTCATTTGTAAACATAGCTTCCTCACCTTTGCTGCCAGGAGTGCTGTGTGGTCCACAAAATGCTTAGGAAACTATAAAAGAGTTCTCTACATATGAGGGATTGTTGATGCGATTATTCTGAGAAGAGCCCTTGTTCCTCAACTACTGATGAATATTTATGACTCCTGTTTTCAAAAATGTTTAAATGTACAGAAGTCTTTGCTGTCTTCTTGTTCAGGCAAAATCACACAGTTCTTGGTTGCCTATTCATTCTCCAGCAGCTTATTTAAGCTTTATGTTGATAATTGGTATAATTATTAACAATTCATTATGCCTGGGCCCCCCCTCATTCTCTCTGAGAATGATTGTGGAGATAGCGTTCTCTCAGGCAGGGAACAATAGCAGCTGATGAAGAGGGAACAAGGAGGTTCCTGAGGAGGGAGGGCCTCAGGAGGAGCAGGGGGTGGGCAGCGACTAGAGAAGGAAAAAAAAGTCTTCCCTTTCAGATTCTGTTCCTTATCCTTAGAAGAAATGCCCAGAAAGGCTGAGAAGTGGCCCAGATCACCCAGTGAAATAATGGGGGTCCCTCACAGGGTTCCTAAGTCCTTGTTCAGAGTTCAAGCCTCTCCACCTTTACTTTGCCCTACCCATACTGCCTGAGCCTTCTTAAGGCACAGACCAGCTTCTCAGGAGCCCTCCATGGCCTAAAGCAGATGTGTCAAACACTATGGGGGCTCACAGCCCTCTTGAGTGCTGTCTGAACCAAATTAAAATGTAATTGGGAAATATTTAACAAACTAAAAATACAGTAATACATATGTAGTGTTAATATATGGTTCTCTAGGTCAATATGAGGCCCTGATATGAAGACAGAGCCTTATATAAAATTTAGTTTCCTGTTTCTATTTGCAATTCATGCCAGTGGCCTAAAGGATGAAGTCTGAATTTGTTGACCTGACATTTAATGCCCTCTGTGAGCTGGCTCCGACTTACTCTTCATGTTACTCATCTGCCTCTCCCAGCATTCCTACAGGCAGTCCTCCCTTCTTGGAATGCACTTCTTCCTCTTCTCTGTCTGCTGAAATCTTTCTCTGCCTTCAAGGCCTAGCTCAGGCCATTTCCTCATCCCTGGAGGTGAAGGTATTCTCTCCTCAAATTGTCTTTTGTCTGTATCTCTTTGTCCCATCTCATTCTGAATTGTTTCATATTTATTTACATACATACTTGTAGGTGGCATGTGTGCTTTCTGTATTTCCCATGTATGTTATGTGTATCCACATGGGTCAATCTAGCTGGGGCTCACATGGAGAGCATGGATAGGTCCTGCTAAAGTCTCCTCTTCCTACCCTTCTCCAAGGGAAACTTTGATTCCTGCCAGAGGAGAGTGGTCAGACCCTACCCTTCTCTCTGATGAAAGAGTGGGTACCAGGCTAGATTATGCCCATCAAACATTGTCAGCCTAAAGAATAATTTTTAGGTTCAAGTTGGGCTCCTGACCACTATCTCTTAGAGGGGAAGGAGTGCCATAAGCTGTATATGCAAGACTTGACTCTCTTCTCACCAGATGCCTATTTCACAATGAAAACACATGCCAAATAGCAAATAAACCTACTTAGATCTGCTCTGGGACCAAACAAAAATCAGAGAAATTGCAGAGATGAGAATATATGTCATACAATACCTAGAACAAAGGAATTCTTCCAATGGGAGCAGGAAATCTCAGCTCAACCAAGAAAGAAGGTCCTACATGTGTACCACCTTACAGTCAGGAACTATGCCACTTTTTCATTTTTTTAAAAATCAGGCCCAGAGCCTTGAACACAGTAGTCACTTAATGCATTTTTATGAAATTGAATAGAATTGCTCTACCCTTTTAGGATCTAAATACTCAAAGGCGTCTGTGATCTTGTCAGTCCAGGAATTGATTACTACCAATGACAATTACAAGGCATCTATGCCTCCATATCCTAGGCAGGTCTCCTGCATGTCTTCCCAAAAGGTTCTGCAAGGGCTCCATCTGACATGCTGCATGTCTCAGCTTACTCCCAGCACCTCAAGGGGGCCAGTGCAAGACTCTATTGTCCCTCTTCTTGTTCTGTCATGACATCCTTCTCTTCTCTTCCTTAGAGTGATTTGTTGTAGCCTCTTCACACCTGTCATGTACCTTTCCTTTGACCCCTGTCTGATATTCATCTTTAATTCTTTGGAATCAATTGATGCTCCTGGTTTTGTGGCTCTATGGTAACATCTATAAAATGCTAATATTGAAAAGATGGGTTTTTTCTGTTAAAGTGTAGAGTCAGTAAAACGTTTTGCTTTTTCTTGAAAGCAATCAGTCTGCTCTCCTTCTTGCATATGCCAGGTCTTCTGTCTCACTGAAGTAGGTCCTGGGTTTCTCGTACAGGAGTGACTTCATCTTACTTGGTCTGAGCATGCTCTACTCTGTTACACAGGAACAATCAGAATTGTGCTATGCTTCCATATTTGGAACACAACTTTTTATGATAATTGATTTAACCAATCCTCCTAGTACTTCTCTTTGACAGGAGTTAGGAATTGACTGAAGCCCCAGGTTCTGAGGTATAACAGTAAGAAGTAGACAGAAGAGAGTGAGAGAGAGAGAGAGAGAGAGAGAGAGAGAGACAGACAGACAGACAGACAGACAGACAGAGACAGGGAGACAGAGAGAGAAGCAGAGACACAGAGAGAAGGAGGGATGAAGAGACAGAGAAAGAGAGAAAGAGAAAGAGAGAGAGAGAGAGATGGGGAGAGAGAGACAGAGAGAGAAAGAAGGAGAGAGACAGATAGAGAAAGAGATAAAGAGATAGAGACAGAGACAGAGAGAGACAGGGAGAGAGGGGAGAGAGAGACAAAGAGAGACAGAGAAAGACATAGAGAGAGACAGGGAGGGAGGGAGGAAGGGAGAAAGAGAGAGAGGGAGAGAGAGAGAGAAGCAAGGGGGGACTTTCATTTCATGTGAGCAGCAAGAGAGTGGAGTTGGATCATTTTCTCTGATTTCCAAAGACCTCTCAAACATCTCCAAAATAGAAATTGTGCGCCAAAGATAAAGCAATTTCAGCTGTTTCTATAGTTTATGACACCTGCAATCCAAAAGGTTAAAAAAAACCCCAAATCTGGGGCAGAGTCAAGATGGTGGCATAGAAGCAGGAAAACTCCATGGATCCCCCCATAACCAGTTCAAATACCTATAAAATATGACTCTAAACAAATTTTAGAACTACAGAACCCACAAAGTGACAGAAAGAAACAAATCTCCAACTGAAGGCAGCCTGGCAGGCCAGCAGGAAAGGTCCATACAGCGTGCTGGGAGCTGAGCCCAGCCCCATGTGAGCCCATGGTTTTAGCCCCAGGGCAACCCCTGAGCAGCAGCAGCAGCAGCAGCAGTTGTGGTGGTTTCCAGAATTATCTACCCATAAATGCCAAAGACTAAACATCAGTGGAACTCTGCTGAATATGGGGGGGGGGGGGGGGGGA
>CM053581.1:333219408-333243274 GCA_028627135.1 Pseudochirops cupreus
ATGACAAATGCTGGAGAGGATGTAGAAAAATTGGAACACTAATGCATTGTTGGTGGAGCTGTGAACTGATATAACCATTCTGGAGAACAATCTGGAACTATGCCCAAAGGGCTGTAAATAATTGTATACCCTTTGACTCAGTAATACCACTTCTGGGGTTGTACCCCAAAGAGATCATAGAAGTGGGAGGAAGACCCATATGCACAAAAATATTTATTGCAGCTCTCTTTGTGGTAGCAAAAAACTGGAAATTAAGGAGATGCCCATCAATTGGGGAATTGCTAAACAAGCTGTGGTTTATGAATGTAATGGAATACTATTGTGCTATAAGAAATGGGGAGGAGACGGTCTTCATATTTACCTGGAGAGGCTTATACGGACTGATGCTGAGGGAGAAGAGCAGAACCACGAAAAATTTGTACACAATTACAGACACATCGTACATATGATGACCAACCCTGATAAACTGGACTATCCTCAACAATGCACAGCTAAAAGACAACTCTACAAGTGTCAGGATGGAAGGAGATATCGACATTCAGGGAAAGATCTAGAAAGACCAGAGTTTAAATGGAGACTGAAGCAATCTACATGCTTTGTTCTTTTTCACGTTTGGTTTTCTTTCTTTTTTCCCTTTGTTCACTCCAGCAGTTACAACCCTTCTATACAACCAGACTAACGTCTAATGTGAAAGTATTTGCAGATCCTATACTTGATTGCAAGCTGCCATGGGGGGAAGGGGAAGGGAGGGGAGAAAATCTGAAACTCAAGGGATTGTGGAACTGAATCTTGTAAACTAAAAGTAAATAAACAAGTCAATGAAAATTTAAAAAATTAATTAAAAAAAAAAGAATATTGGGCTTTTTCTTACTGAACCCACTTCTAATTCCCTTTCATTGGAGCACTAACCAGCTCCATCTTTCCTTCTCATAAAATGAGGAGGGTCTGAGTAGATGAGTAACATTTCTTCTAGCTCTAAGGCCTACTGTCAGGACAGTGTTCCCTAAGAAACAGGGTTTTATGGTCAGAAAGACAGAATAATCTCATGGCAAATCCAAGAAGAATGCAGTGTGCCACAGTCCGAGGGCTGGACTTGGAATTGGGAAGATTGAGTTTCAATCCTGCCTCTGACATAATTACTAGCTGTGTGGCCCTGACTAGGTCATTGCCTCCACAATGCTATTTATAGCATGAGTGGGATATATTAGATCACCTACCAGCTCCCTCCTAGTTCTAAATCTCTGAGTTTATGCAGTGACCAGGAGCCTATGTTTACTAAACTGGTCCTGGTAGGGGTGAGGGGAGGCTAGTGTCCTAGGAAAATGTATTTCTTTGAATAGAACTTGGGGCTTGCTGGAACTGGAATAACACATCTCCGGATCTGGAGAGACAACTCACTATTTCCCACCTAGATCAAAAGAGGGAAGAAAAAAAAGATGATCTGGGGGACAGGGGTCTGCACTAGCTCCGAGAGATGACAGAGGGCCAGATAAAGGGAAGGGGCTCACATTCCATTGTGTGCCCAGCAGACCATAAAAGGAAAGGAAAGATTAATAACCGTTCCAGGCTTCCTCTCTCCCACTGAGGAATGTCAACTGGAAGGCATACTCTGTCTAATTTCAATCCACAGAGCTGTTTTCTTCAACTGTTCAGTTTAATTCAGCTCGACTCAATTTTTTCCAAGTTGCAAGTCTTTAAGGGGTAACTCCTCTGTGCTCTGGTCAGGGAGGCATGGGATAGAAACTGCCTCTGGAAGTTCCCTGTCTGGATGGGGTGATAATGGGAACATATGTAACAACTAAATAAGGGCAGAATACAATTAAATGCCCAAATGCTGCATACAAATAGTGAGCGAGAGAATGAATAAATTGTACACTATGAACATAATGGAATTATTATTATACCTGAAGAAATGACAAGTATGAATAAATTCAAGGAGCGGTAGGAAGAGGACGTGAATGAGGCAGAAGCAGTGTGACAATAAACACATTGTCAATAACTGTATTAAAAATAATCACTGCAAAAGCTTAAAAAATGCACAGAAGAAGGCGTCCAGGAGGGAATGGGGAAGCAAATTAGGATCCTTTTGTTAGCATGTTAGAGTTAGTAGGTACCTTTTAAAAGTGAGCTGTAAATAGTGGGGTTTACCATTTCTTGTATGTTCATTTGGAGTTTTTGCTTTTCTTTATTGTTTCAACGTGTGGAATTTAAAAACAAATTTAAATGCAGAAAGCCTCAACAATTAGGGTTGTTTTGTTTAATCATTTTTGGTCACGTCCAACTCTTCGTGACTCCTTTTGGGGTTTTCTTGGCAAAGATACTGGAAAGGCTTGCCATTTCCTTCTCCAGCTTATTTTACAGATGAGGAAACTGAGGCAAGCAGGGTTAAGTGACTTGCCCACGGTCACATGACTATGGATGAATTTGAATTTGGATCTTCTTGACTCCAGACCTAGCATTTTATCTTCTTTACCACCTACCTACCCCAAACACTTGGGGTGCAAATTGTTAAGTGTACTATGGGAATCAGGAAGGAGAGGGGTCTTGGGAGAACAGAGAGAACTGGGAAGACTTCTTGGAAAAGGCGGGATGTCAGAATGATGGAATTCCTGACAGAGAAAGTGAGAAGCCCCACCCCGACCTGCATTTATCCACTGGAGAAAATGAGCAGACATAGTTTTGTGTCAAGCCTAGAGAAAATCTTATTTTCTTTAAAAAAATAAAAGTTTTTTTTTTAACACTATTTACTATGGAGGCAGTCCTAGACAAATCATTTTTATTTCTGGAGTGCTTGGTTTTCACCTTGTAAAATGAAGGCACTGGACTAGATCCTCTCCAAAGACTAGTCGAACTCTAAATCTTTCAAGACAGTATTCCTTAAGTTTTATTCAAAGTAGGGTGGTGGTAAAAGGTGGGAGGCAGGATGTAATAGCATTGGCATCTGCCTGATCATGCACATGCCCTGCTCTTTGCTTTTTGTGCCTGTGATGGATTTCTCCGACTTTAAAGAAAGAAATTAATTTAACTTATTCCTCTATGCGATCATTAGAAAAGCTTTTAATGAACACAGTAAAACCCAACTAATTATCACGATGGCATTGAACGCTAAATAAAATTGACAGGGACCACAGATATGATCCAAATAATTCTCTACAGTTTATTAAAACACATTTATCATATTCCATCATAGAGTAAGCTGATCATATTATTCCATGATAATTTCACTAATATTTCCTCTTGGTGTTTAATATTTAAGTGGAGTTTAGTGATATTAAAGTCATAATGCATTTTATGGAGATGACCCTGCATTCTAATTACTGTTCTTGGTGAGGGATGGTAAACAAGTCAGTCTTGTTATATGCTTTCTAGATGAAAACAGAAGGCTGTTGAATAGTGGAATTTTACTTGGAAAAGACCCCACTCAGCCACTTCCTCAGTCTGTGCTGCTATCCACACACCTGTGCAATGCATGGTTAGCCCTCATGGAATTTGCATGGGTGGATCCACAGTCAAGTCCATCATAAAGGGCAATTGTCAAGCTGTTATACATGGTCCTATCCACATATTCCCCAGACAGCTCTAATGAACTCCTAAATGGAAGCTTGACAGATCTATGAGAACCCAAAGAGGCTTTCTATATAGTTAATATGTTTCTATAAATACAGGCATTGCTCTTTTCCTTGTCGACTTCCGGCCACAAGAAGTAAACCTGTAAAAGAATCGATTCTGAATTGTTTTATTTTAACAGAGTTAGAAACAGTGACTGATTGGATAGTCTCTCATATATAATATGTATGTATATATATAGAGAGACACATATATACATATGTGTGTGTGTGTGTATGTGTGTGTGTGTGTAAGGAGTGCATTAGAGGACCTAGATCCACATCCAGTGAGGTCTGCTGTTTATTACTGGTGTAATCTTCAGCTAATCTTTGGGAAGTGCCCTTCTCCTTTCAGAATCTCAGTTTCCTCCTCTGTAAAATGAAGAGGCTGAATTAGATTACCTCTATGCCTCTCCCCAGTTCTATGGCCTGTATTTGAATGTGTACATATGTCTACATAGACAAGAAAATAATTGATATTTATACTGTGCTTTAACACTGCAAAGTGTTTTGCTTATGATAGCTCAATTAATCCTCATAACCATCTTGTGTAGTAGGTACTTCGGGAATTGCACATAGTCAACCTAAAACTCTAAGACATTTGTAAACCACCCTAATCTCTTATACATCTTTAGCCTCAAATCTAAGGACCAGGCTGAGATAGACCATGAATGTTTAAAAAAAAATAAGTAATTTACTTTTAGTTTTCAACATTTACTTCCATAAGTTTTAAGTTTTCTCTACCTCTCTTCCCTCCCCCATCCTTAAGATGACATGCAATCTGATATAGGCTCTACGTATGCATTCTTATTAAATATATTTTCACATTAGTCATATTGTATAGAAGAATAAGAATGAAAAGAAGGAATCATGGGAAAGAAAAAAAAAACAAAATAAGAAAAGAGAGCAAAGTATGCTTCAATCTGCATTCAGATTCCATATCTCTTTCCCTGGATGTGGGTGTCATTTTCTGTTGTGAGTTTTTTGAGTTGAGTTAGGTCCTTGCATTGCTGTGAAGAGCTACGTCTATCAAAATTAGTCATTGTACAATGTGGCTGTTATTGTGTAAAGTGTTCTCTTGGTTCTGCTCTGTTCACTCATCATCAGTTCATGTAAGTCTTTCCAGGTTTTACTGAAATCCTCTTGCTAATCATTTTTAATGGAACAATAGTATTCCCTTACATTCATATACAACAACTTGTTCAGCCATTCCACAATTGATGGGCATCCCCGCAATTTCCAGTTCTTGGCACCACGAAAAGAGCTGCTATCAATATTTTTGTGGGTCTTTTCCCCATTTTTATGATCTCTTTGGGATACAGCCCTAAAAGTGCTATTGCTGGATTAAAGGGTATGAACATTTTTATATTCCTTTGGGCATAATTCCAAATTGCTCTCTAGAATGGTTAGATCAGTTCACAACTCCACCAACAATGCATTAGTGTTCCAATTTTCCCACATCTTCTCCAACATTCATCATTTTCCTGTTTTGTCATATTAACCATTCTGACCAGTGAGGTATGGTACCTCAGAATTGTTTTGATTTGCATTTCTCTAATCAATAGTGATTTAGAGCATTTTTTCATATGATTATAGATATCTTTAATTTTTTCCTGTGAAAACTGCCTGTTCATATCCTTTGACCTATTGGGGACTGATTTGTATTCTTATAAATTTAATCCAATTCTCTCTATATTTTAGAAATGAGGTATTTATCAGAGACTCTGACTGGAAAAATTGTTTCCCAGTTTTCTGCTTCCTTCCTAATTTTGGCTGCATCGGCTTTGTTTGTGTAAAAACTTTTCAATTTAATGTAATCAAAATTATCCATTTTGCATTTGATATTGTTCTCTCTCTCTCTTGTTTGGTTATAAATTCCTCTGTTCTCCATAAATCTGCCAGATAAACTATTACTTGCTCTCCTGATTTACTTATAGTATCAACCTTTACATCTAAATCATGTACCCATTTGGACTTTATTTTTGTCTATGGTGTTAGATGTTGGTCTATGCCCTGTTTCTGCCACTATTTTCCAGTTTTCCCAGTAATTTTTGTCAAATAGTAGTTCTTATCCCAGAAGCTGGGTCTTTGGGTTATTTTTTTAATTAACTATTTTTTTTTAAATCAATATCTGTTTTTTTAAAATCACCTTATCTCTCCTAGTTTCCCTCCTTCCCCTCCCAGAGAGCCATCTCATATAACAAACAACATTTTTAAAGACATAAAAGAATGTAAATATGTGCATTATCAACACCTGTGGACATCATATTATAAAACTGTGCGTACTTTTTGACCCAGCAATAGCATCACTAGATCTGTATCTCAAAGAGATCAAAGACAAAGGAGAAGAATCTTTATGGACAAAAATGTTTGTAGCAGCTCTTTTTGTGGTGGCAAAGAATTGGATAGGGATGCTCATCAATTGGGGAATGGCTGGGTGAGTTGTGGCATATGATTGTGATGGAATACTTACTATTGTGCTGTAAGAAAAAATGAGGAGGATGGTTTCAGAAGATCCTGGGAAGACTTAAATGAACTGATGCAAATGAAGAGAGCACAAATAGGTGAACATTGTCCAAGTAACAGTAATATTGTGAAGATGATCAGCTGTGAAAGAGTTAGTTACTCTGATCAAGACAAGAACAATCTAACACAGTTCCAATGGAATCATGATGAAAAAATACTATACGCCTCCAGAGAGAGAACTGATGACTTTAAATGCAGGGTGAAACATAAGTTTTTACTTTCTTTATTTTTCTTGGTTTTCTTTGGTCTGTGTTTTCTTTTGAAACATGGCTAATATGACATGATTTGTGTGACTTCACATGTGTAATTGATATCAAGTTACTTGCCTTCTCAAGGAAGAGGGAGAGAGAGGAGGGAAGAAGAGAATTTGGGACTCAAAATTTTGAAAATGAACGTTAAATTTTTTTGCCCATATAATTGGGAAATTTTAACAAACTAAATAAAATATATTTTAAACACACACACACACACGCAAATGCACACACACACACACACACACACACACCAGAGGACTTCCTGTCTCTTCAAATGCATGGAGGTGGGAAATGTTTTCTCATGTCTTTTTTTTCTTTCCTTTGTCTTTCCTCTTGTCCTTTATCTATTTTCTTTATTTGTTCTTTATATGTACTTTATTTCAGGTTTGACAACATTCTGTGTGTGTGTGTGTGTGTGTGTGTGTGTGTGTATAGTCTTTCCATTTACATTGTTGTAGTCATTGCAGGAATATTTTGCATCCATTCACGTAGATCTTCCCTTACTTCTCTGTATTACATTCATCATCTTATAGTAGAGTAATAATATTCCATTGAATTCACTTTGTTGAGCCACTCACCAGTTGATGGATGTCTACTTTGTTTCCAATTCTTTGCCATCACAAAAGTGTTGCTATAAACATTTTGGTGTATAAGGGATTTTATTCTTATCAATGGCCTCCTTTGGGTATATAAAGCCAGTAATGGAATTTCTGAGCATTTTAGTAATCTTATTTTCACAATTCCAAATTGCTTTCCAAAATGGTTATACTATTTCACAGCTCCACCAACAATGCACTAGTGTGACTACATTCCTACAACCTCTCCAGTTGGGACTATATCTATCTTTTGTCATTTTTGCTAATTTGCAGGGTGTGAGATGAAACTGAGGGTTGTTTTGACTTTCTTTTCTCTTATTATTAGTAATTTGGAGCATAAATTTCCACTAATGACCTCTTTTATCCATTCTGCATTTAGACATTTCTCTAAACACTTCTGGTGTCCTGGTCATACTCAAGAAAGTAGTTTAATGGAATGAACGTAGACTCCGGAATCAAAAGACTTGATCTCCAGTCCTTATTTCTTGAATGATGTTGGGTTAATCACTTTTACTTATTGAACTTCAGTTTCTTAATCAGTAAGAGGGAATAATACTAATGAGCATTATTGATCTCTTATTGATTTTTTTAGGTAGCTAGGTGACACAGTGGATAAAGCATTGGACCTGGGATCTGGAAGATCTGAATTCATATTTGGCCTCAGATACTAACTGAGGAACCCTAGGCAAGTCACTTGACCTCTGTTTGCCTCAGTTTCCTTACCTGTAAAAAAAACAATAGCACCCACCTCCCAAGGTTGCTGTGAACATCAAGCAAGTTTATATGTATGCAAATTTTAAAGCATGATATGAATGTATATGCCCACATATGCTATATATGTATATGCACACCTACATGTATGTATAAATTTGTATGTTTATCTTTGCACCTATAATTCGGTTCTCACAACAACCCTGGGGGTTAGGTGATAATATCTCTTTTCATGGTGGTTGGGGTGGGGGGATCACATGGGAAGTGAGTGCAGAACTAGAGTTTTTGTTATTATTCTACCTTTATGACATTTCTTTACTCACTCCTCTTTCTTTTTTGGCCATGGGAGGATCTGCCCAACCTTCTGCCATGACAGGATGCTGTGGACTGGTGCCTCCTGGGGGAGGGGCTGTAATTCTGTTGGCTGTGTGCCTGCTTCTATTTCCCTGGCAGCCTTCACCTTGGGTCATGAGCCCTCACAGTGTTTCCAACAATATCTTTAAGGTATCTGAAATAAACATGGTGTCAGTGAGTGGGGAGGGGTAAAAGGGAGGGATTGGGGGGACCAAAGGAACAGAATCTGAATTTGCTGCATCAGCTAAAGCTTGCAGGAGAAAGATAAGGGATGCACAAAAAGCCAAGTGAATTATGGCTAACAAATACATCAAAAGAACAGAGATACCACAGAGACGGGAGGCCTCCTAATATGAGGTAGGGGGCAGAATTAATGATGGTCTTGGAATGGTGGAGGATGGGAGCTCATTTTTAAGACTGTCTTTCACAATCTGAACAGAGGGAATTGATTTAGACGATTAGAGGAGGTGGAATATTGCTGGGGGACTGGGCAAGGAATAGGGAAGTCAGATATACAGAACCTCTGAGTTGGAAGCAGCCTCAGAGGTCATTCTGTTAGAAATCATACCTAAACAGGAAGTCCCTTTGCAGCATACCTCATTTGAAGTTCTCCAGTCATGGGGAATTCACTTCTGCCCAAAGCATCTTAGCTTTTGAACTGTACGGCTTTTTAGGAAGTTCCTCCCTAGGATTATGGGATTTAGAATTCAGAATGATCTTGGACTTACAGCCTGAAAAACTCTTCATTTTACAAATGAGGAAACTGAGGCCCACCTTTATAAAGATCACATACGTAGTAAATAGCAGAGCTCAGATTCAAACTCAGGTCCTCTGAACCAAATCTAGCTCTCTTTCTTTCCAACATCACACTGCCTTCTCCAAAATATTCCAGTGGCTGTTTCCAGTTCTACCCGAGAAGGTCAAGCAGAATTAGTGTATTCACTCTTCTCCATGATAACGCTTCACATTTGTGAAGACAACTATGATGTCCTTCTGAATCATCTATCCTTCAAGATTGTAATTAGACAATATTTATAGGGAACCCCATGTATTCCATTTACCAACTTTACCTTGCCTGTAATTTTCTTCCTAAAATGTATGGCCTAGAACAGAGCATCATGCTTGAGGGAGTTTTAGGGATGACTTGTGAAAGCCAGCAGACAACGCAGAGCCTATAACCAAATACTTAACCCAAATTTTACAATAAGGTGCTGTAAACATTCCATAAAAGAGAAAAAAAAATCAGACCTTCTCTGTTACAAAGGGAGGGCCAAAAAGTTTTACATGGATTTTTCAGATCATGGGGGAACTGTACACCTAAACTCCACGACGTGGAAGGGATAACTATATTCCTGACTCCAAATCTCACATCCTAGCTGCTATTCCACCCTGTAAGGTCTGTGAACTAATGAAAAGCAAACTCAGCAGAACCAAAAAACCAATAAGCACAATGATGACGATAATGCAAAATGGAAAGAAAAAAAAACCTTAATTCTGGAGAGGAGTTGAGAAATCATACCCTACTTTCTTCTTTGTGCAGGTGCTCGGGATCCTGGGTATGAGGACGCTGTCAGACTCAGTAGATGTGGTGGTTGGTTTTACTTTTTTCCTGTTTTTTTTTTCTGCTTGTGATAAGGAATGGTTCTTCAGGCATGGGAGGGCAGAGGAATACATAAAAACCAAAGATATCAATAAAGATTTTTTTAAAAAGAAATTAAATTTAGACTGTGTCAATGGAAACACAGTGTTAAAAAAAAGCACCTCCTATCTTGGTGAGATTGTAGCTGGAGGAGCACTGCGTTTAACTCCAGGGGAAGGATAAACTGGAGCATCTCCATGGGAGACTGACTAGGATGATGAGGGTCCTGGAGACAATGTCATTCACAAATGGCTTGAAGTAACTGAGGATGTTTAACTTGGAGAAGGGAAGACGATGGGAGGTGGGGGCAGGTGGGGAGGGGATGCGATAACTGTCTTCAGCTATCTGAAAGGCTGCTATGCAGAAAGACGGGAAATGTTCTACTTGGCACCACAGGGCAGTTCTATGGCAATGGGGACAAGCTGTAGATCTTAATCCTATGTTAGGTAAAATCCCTTAATGATCAGAGCTGCCTGTAAGTGCAATGAACTGCCATGGGTGGTAGTGAGTTTCATATCACTGAAAATCATCAGACTTAGACTAGATGATCACTTATCAGGAATCTTACAGAGAAGATTCTCCCTTGGACTAGTTCACTGCTGAGAAGCCTTTCAGTGTTGTGCTTCTTTGAAAATCTATTGCTTTTCTTCTCTCAGAGGTGAGGGATTATTCATTCAAGGGGAACAGATGACAATTGTGGGTCATTCAGGTCCTAAGCGTGGAGGCAGAAAGAAGAGACGGAGTCTGGGCCAGGTGAGCCCTGGGTCCTGGGTGAAATTACCCAGAAATCATTCCTCTCTCTACTCTTCTTTCCATAGACATACATACCCATAGGTACCTGTAAAATAATGGAAGAAAAATTCATTTTTCATTCCAGTTGCAATGATTAGGGTAGAAACTAAAGAGAAAAATCAGATTCTTATTTTAGAGTAGGGGATTTAACAACCTGGGGGTCAATAAACTTTACATACATATATTTTAGTATAATTAATTTACTTTATAGTTCTATAAATTTTATTTTATGCATTCAAATCATCATTCTGAGAAGGAGTCCATAGGTTTCACCGAAAGGGACCAAGGGGCCAGAACATAAAAAAAGATTAAGAACTCCTGTTCTGGAGGATACATAGTAATTAGACAATTCAGTGGGGAGCTAGTGACCCAGGCCAAGAGTTACTGTGTAGACATTCTGGTGGGTAGAAGTATCATTCAGCTGGAGTATTTCAGGAAAAAGGAGGATGGTGACTATTGTTGGTGGATGCAAGGTTGACACAAACCCTGTTCCCTTTGAGCAGAGTTGGTTTATCAATGGAGAGAGGAATTGAGCCAAAGGAGAGGTATAATGAATAAGTGCTGGACCTGGAGTTGGAAAAACCCTCTATTCTAATCCTGCCCGGACACAGAAATTCAATTTTCTCAAATTCTCTTTGAGAAGTTCTGCCTAGCAGGAATCTTTCAGGGCCCCAGGCAATATACTATTTAAGAACTGAATCCAGTCTAGAAGTGTGTATGCTGTGTTGCTTCTAGAAGAAGATACTATTGTTATTACTGAATGTAGGAGTCTCATCCTTGGTGTGTGTTAAATGTGGGCCTAACTCTAGCACTCTCAGGTCAGGTTCAATACTGGGATAAAATGAGTCACTTGAAAGTTATCAAACAATTAACAAAAGGATGTTTACAATACAACAAGGATATTTATCAAGGATACAGAGGCACTCAGCTACTCTGGATGTGGTTTCCCCCTTTGCTTCCAAATGGAAACCATCTGGTCAGCAGAGAAAGAGAAGGTGATTCATGTGGACTTTAAAAATCCATCAGGTCAGAGAGGCTGAGATTCTGCAAAGGTGGTATTGAGGTTTGGGGGTCTAGGGGTGCTCATGTTGATAACCCTGAGTCACCCTCCATCTTGTCCCAGTCCCCACCATTTTGTGCTCCCTTCTTCATGGGAGTGAAGTCCTGCCACCGCCCAAGGCATATTCTTGGGAAAATTGCCCAAGGCATAATCATCCACCCTGTTCTGGGAAATCAAAACTTAACTATGTTCCATATTCCATATTCCACATAAAGCCCTAAGCTGAGTATTAACCAATTGCTTTTCTCTGCTTCTGAAAGTTCCTGCTTAAGCATAGGATCAGACCGTTACTTTGTGGTTTTTGTCTTTAAATACTCTGGCTCTGCCCCTGCTCTGGGCTGTTCAATTTGAGTTTACATTCTGAGCAGTTGTATGCTTGAATAAATCCACTTTTAAATTTATACCCCGGTCTCGCTCACTCTTTTCTGCACAACACTCAAGACCCCAAAATACTGACACACTGTTTCTGCCAAATGAATTCAACTCAAGTCTTCTCTCAGCCAAAGTAAAGCAAAGTTTATTAAAAATTCACCATAATGGGTAGACTCTAAAGGAGCCTAAGTATTTGTGATTCTTGTATTGGACAAATGGGCCAGATTGAATCTCCTCTAGATTGAATCTCAGCATCTTCATGGAGGCAAGATGGATCTTATTATATACAGAAAGATTTTGACAGGATTTAGGGGTGGTCTAGAGGAAGAGTTTGGAGAGGGTCTTGAGGAGGAGTCTAAAGAAGGATCTTTGATGAAACTAAGGTCAGGAATGGGATTAAGGGTGGGAAATAGCTGAAGGCTACCTGGAGATGACAGACAATGGAGGTCTAGGCTAGTTTAGGGGTAACAGGTTTGGGTATAGATATTTTGATAGGATGAAAGGTGGGAAGTAGCTGGACAACAAGGACTAGGCTAGGTTAAGAGTAACAGAGGTCTGGGTCTAGTAATGATGAAAGGCTCATGGCCTCAGGTAACTGCCTCATCAAATGAGAAGATTCAAGGGGATTCCCAGAGCCTAAACCCCATCAGTGAGATGTTGTTTTTCTTTTTGGAGGGGGGAGGGCAGGGCAATTGGGGTTAAGTGACTTGCCCAATCTTACATGGCTAGTAAGTGTTAAGTGTGTAATGTTGGATTTGAACTCAGGTCCTCCTAACTTCAGGACAAGTGCTCTATTCACTGCACCACCTAGCTGCCACAAGATTTTTTTTGTGCCTTTTGATGACTAGAGAGTTTCATCAAGGAGATGGGGGCCAATCAATCACTGTGTCACCTTTTAGGGAAAATTAGTTCCTCTTGTATATAACAGTGATCTGACAAGAGGCTAATCATGAGATTTGGGGATGATATAATTGAGTGACAATAGCACTGAGTCATGAGTCACAGGACTTGGTTTTGAGCCCAAGCTGATTCTTTCATTGTGTGACCTGGAACAAGTTCACTTTCCCTTTCTGAGCTTCCAGTTTATGTTAAAAAGGAGAAGCTTGAACTCCAGAATCACTAGTCTCCCTTCTAGCTCTGGGAGTCAATAAGCTCCTTCTATGAACTCTTTGCAATGGAGATAAACAGGAGGTTTCATAATGTCTACAGTTTATCAATTTCCAGAAAAACCCCAGTCTTAGAAACCTTTTTATGGCCCTAATCAGCATGGAAATAATGGGTTATGTCAACAGTATCCTTAACTGCTTTTCTAATATACAGGCTACTGGGCTCTTTCAGACTCAGCATAAATCACTCAGCTCTCTATTCCACACGCCCTCTCCACATTACTAAGAGACCTGCACCAAATGGGGAAGAAGAAAAGGGTTAATGAATTGCTGAAAAATCTAATCTGCATGCAAAAAAAGCCTCTTCATCACTAATGCTGTGACAAGTGCAAGAAGGCTTGGGAAAACTAATCAATATTTTAAAGAGATATTTTCTCCTGATCATGGGAGAGAGAAAGTATAAGGTGGTCCAGGCTGCTCTGGAGGCCCAAGGAGTAGAAAGGAGTATGGAAATCAGACTGGGGCTGCACAACAAAGTGGAGGATTGGGCAGTAGAGAAGAGAGTCATGTTAGATGGCTGTAGATAGAACAGAAGCTCAGGAAGAAAATGCTTCCTTCTTTATTTGGATAGATTTTATTCTATTCTATTCCATTGGTTCTATTCCAGTCTAAGATCTGGTCAGCACTCATTAAAGGCTTCTACTCTTTCAAAGACCTAGTGCTCCCCTTTCTTCATTTGGGCTGTTTTCTACTCCCAGAATGTTCCATTTCCCTGTTTATGAACTTTGAAATTCCTTTATCAGATTAGAATATTTTGTCATTCCATCTTTCCCTATGTTTTATAACTCCTAACCCTGTTCTTAATCCTTACCACCATCCCCAGCGCCTCCATCCTTCTATTTTTTCCCAGGTCATCAATTCCCCTGCACTGGCTACAGTCTCCTCTCTTTCCCATCTTGACCCTCCTAGTGAACCAGTTCAACTCTGCTGTTCTCTTTTCTTTAATTCTTTGTTCCCCTGTGCTATGCCTGATCCTTCCCTGACAATCCTCAACCTTGGAATATTCCCACTGCTGTTACTATGATTCATGTGTTGCTAAGCAGACCTAGAGAAAATGATAATAGCTAACACTTATATAATTCTTACTATGTGCTAGGCACTGTAGTAAGTGGTTTATTTACAGTTATTATCTCATTTGATCCTTGCAACAGCCCTGAGAGGTAGGTGCTATTATCATTTCCATTTTAGAGATGAGGAAACTGAGGCAAAGAGAGGTTGAGTGACTTACTCAGGGTCATGCAACTATTAAGTGTCTGAGGCCGGATTTGAACTCAGATCTTCCTGTTTCCAGGCCTGGCACTCTATCCATTGTACCACTTAGCTTTGCCATGAAACCATGCTGACAGTGATCACTAAAAATTTATGTGTTCTCAGTTCTCTCTCTGGAAATGTAAAGCATTTTTCATTGTAAGTCCTTCAAATGGGTCCTTGCTGTAACAAGGATATCCTCTTAGACCTCCCTAATGAATTCGTTATCCCTTTCACTATAGTGGCTTCTCTAGACATTTTCATTCCTTCTCAAAATTCTTATTTCTCCCCCTTCTCTCACTCAGCTGAGAACCTTGCCTCATATTTCACTGGGGAAAATAAAATGAAGCCTTTCTCTAAGAGTTCCATCTTTCTCCCTCCTCCTCATCTTACATCACTCAGCTGCCTTCCCTCACTATTTTGCCATTTATCACATGGTGAGGCAGCCCTTCTTTCCAAGGCAAGCCTCTTGATATGGACAAGAGATGCCATACCATCTCATCTTCAGCAAATCGGCCACTCCCTGCTCCCCTGTCTCCACTCTCACTAATTTTCAGTTTCCCTTTTTGACTGGATATAAACATGGCCATGCTTTCCCCATCAATAAACAACTCTCCTTCAACCTGCCCATTCTCTCTCTCTCTCTGTCTTTGTTTCTCTGTCTGTCTCTGGCTCTGTCTCTCTCTGTCTCTGTCTCTCCCTCTCTCTGTCTCTCTGTCTTTATTTCTCTGTCTCTGTCTCTCTCTGTCTCTATCTCTGTCTCCCTCTCTCTGTCTCTGTCTCTCCTCTCTCTCTGTCTTTGTTTCTCTGTCTCTCTCTCCTCTCTCTCTCTCTTTGTTTCTCTGTCTCTCTCCTTTTCTTTTTTTGTGTTGGCTAAACTCCTTGGAAAGTCTATCTACATTTGGTGCTTTTCATTCTCGTCTTACTTCTCTGTGATCTGGCTTCCATATGATTATTTTACTGAAACTCCTCTTTCCAAAGTTATTAATGATCTCTTAATTAGTAGTTTTTTCTCATTCCTTAACCTCCTTGACCTCTTTGCAGCCTTTGACTAGACTAATCACCCTCTTCTCCATATGCTCTTCTCCTTAGATTTTTGTTACACTGCTCTCTCCTGGTTCTCCTCCTATCCGTCTGACCACTCCTTCTCTGTCTCTTTTCCTGTATCTTTTCCCAGGTCATAGCTGCTAGCTGGAAGTGTAACCCCAGACTCTGTCCTGACCCCTCTTCTCATCCTGTCCTTATTTCACTTGGTGATCTCTGCTTCACTGATTTCAGCTATCATTTCTAGTCCATGATTCTCAAATCTTCTCTCTGCTCACCTCTAGTTTCACATCTCCCACTAGCTATAGATGTCTTAAACTATATACCTCATAGACATCTTAAATTGACGCATGCAAAACTGAACCCATTATCTTGGCTTTAAAACCTTTCCTGCTTACTCTTATTCCTCCTTATTACTGTTGAGGGCATCAGCATCTTCCTAGGTACCAAGCCTTGTAACTTAGGTTTCATCCTCAGCTCCTCACTCTCTCTCACCTCCTTCTACCAATTTCTTGCCAAATCCTTTGACTCTAACTTCACAACATGTCTTGTATATTCTCCCTTCTCTCCTCTGACACTTCTGCCATGCTAGTATGGGGCTTCATGACATAATTCCTGAATTACCACAAGGACTTTCTGTCTCAAGTCTCTCCCCACTCCAGCCCATCTTGCACTCAGCCGTTAAATTGAAATTAAAGCACAGGTCTGACCATGCCTGCCCTCCCTCCCCCCAAATTCAGTAAATTTCAGTGGCTCCCTATTTTCTTCCAAATAAACATTTATAGCTTCACATTTGTTCCTATTAAATTCCAGTGGCCATGGTTTAATCGCTTAGCTTCTTTAAGCCTCAGTTTCTTCATCTATAAAATGGAGGAGTTGTACTAGATGGTATCTAAGGTCCCTCCCAGCCCTAAGTCTATGATCCTATGACCCTGGGATCTTCCTAGATCCAACCCAGTCCAATCCTGTCAAGATGTTTGGGAATTTTGACTTTTGCCTGATAGTTTAGTTATCCCTTTAAAAGTCATGTATTTTGGAGCAGCTAGGTAGTACCATGGATAGAGCACTGGCCCTGGACTCAGGAGGACCAGCGTTTAACTCCAGTCTCAATATTTACTAGTTGTGTGACCCTGAGCAAGTCACTTAACCCTGATTACTCATAAAAATTGTTATGTCTTTTGCAAATTTGACAAATAGGCCATTTATGTTTGGTAATAGAAGAAGTTTTGAGTCAACAGTGAAGAGACACAGCTTAATTCATTTTTCTTCCTGATCTTACAGTGGATGCCTAGGTGGCACAGTGGATAGAGTGCCAGTCCTACAGTCAGAAAGACTCATCTTCCTGAGTTCAAATCTGGCCACAGACACTTACTAGCTGTGTGGCCCTGGACAAGTCACTTGACCCTGTTTGTCTCAGTTTCCTCATCTGAAAAAGAGCTGGAGAAGGAAATGGCAAACTACGCCAGTATCTTTGCCAAGAAAACCCAAAATTGGGTCACAAAGTGTTGCACATGACTGAAAACAACTCAACAACAACAGTCCGGTCTTATCTTATCCCCATTCTTCAACCATAGCAACTAGATCTGCCATTTCCTTTTCCAGATAAAATAATTTCAATAAATTTATATATACCTCATATATTGCAAGGTATGATGTGAGGCATTAAGCATAGAAAAACTAAAATGAAATAGTCCTTGCCCTAAAAATAGCCTCAAGTATACTGTAGATACATCACAGAGAGTGAGGAAGCACAGTGGACAGAGCACTGGAGCTAGGCAGACCCGAGTTTGAATCCCACTTGAGACACTTACAAGTGGTATGACTAGACAAGTCATTTAAAACTCTTTGGGCCCAGTTTCCAGATATAAAACAAGGGAATTGGGCTTAATCATCTCCAAGGTCACTGCTAGCTCTAAATTTGTGATTCTATGAATCCATGATTCAGTGACATACACAGATAAGTAAAAATAAAGTAATTCCTGAAAGTACTTTTTTTGGGGTGGTAACACAAAAAGCTGGGGAATCAGGAAAACTCTCATGTAGAGCATGATACACAAGCTAAGCCTTGAAGTATGCTAGAGCTTTCAAGAGGCACAGGTGGGGAGTGCATGTTCCTAGCTACAGAGATTGGGGATAGATTGTCACATATGAAAAGGAACAAGTGGGTCCCATAAATTAGAAAGGAGAATGTGAATGGGGAAAATTAAAGTGAAGACAGATTGAAGAAGGTTTTAAACATCAGGCCAAGGAGTTTATATTTTATTCTAGAGGTAATAAGGAGTCACTAATGCTTCTCTTTAAAAAATTATTATTTATTCATTTTTTACATTCATTTTTTAAAACAATTTGAGTTCTAAATTGTCTCCTTCCCTCCAGTCTCTCCCTCACCCACTGAGAAGGCAAGTAATATGATATTAATTATACATGTGAAAAATCATGCAAAACATTTCCACATTAACCATGGTGCAACAACAACAAAAAAAGCAGGAAACAGTAAAGAAAAGTGAAAGAAGCATGCTTCAATTTGCTCTCAGTTCCTCAGTTCTCTCTCTGGAAATGTAAAGCATTTTTCATTGTAAGTCCTTCAAAATTGTCTTGGATTATTGCATTGATCAGGGTAGTTAAGTCTTTCACAGTTGATCATTGTTACAATATTGCTATTGCGTGGTACAATGATCTCCATGTTCTTCTCACTGCACTCTGCATCAATTCATGTAGTTCTCCCAGGTTTTTCTAAAACCACCTGGTTGTCATTTCTTACAGCACAATCATATGCCTCAGCTTGATTAGCCATTCCTAATTGATGGGCACCTCCTCAGTTTCCACTTCTTTGCCACCACAAAAAGAGCTGCTATACATATTTCTGTACACTCCAGGTCTTTTTTCCTTTTTCTTTGATCTCTTTGTGGGTATAGAGCTAGTAGTGGTATTACTGTCTCAAAGGGTATGCATAGGTTTATCACCCATGGGGCATAGTTTCAAATTTTTCTCCAATAAAGTGGGATTAGTTTACAAGTCCACCAATGGCACTGAAGCTTCTTAAGAGGTGAGTGAAAAATAGTCATATTTATGTGTAAGGAAACTTATTTTGGCAATTGTGGGAAACATAAATTGGAAAGCAAAGAGAATGAAAATAGCAAGATTATTTTAGGTGCTTATTGTGTTTAGGGGGTAAGACATAGATGACAGTCTGAGAAATGGGAATGAATAACAGATGGGTAGAAGGAAAATCAGAAGAAAAGAGTTTCATGAAGCAAGGGAGAAGAGAATATTCAGAAAGAAGAGGTGGGCAATTGTATCAAAACCTTCAGAAGATTAAAACAAACTGAGGAGTAAGAAAAGGCCAGTGGATGGAGCAACTATGAGATCACTGATAACCTCAGAGAGGGGAGTTTTAGTTAAGTGATAGGGTTGGGAGTTATATTAGAAGGGATTGAAAAGTGAGGAGGAGAGGAAATGGAGTTTTTAGGAGTTTGACTATGAAAATGAGGAAATATATATGACAGTAATTTGAGAGAATGATTCAATCAAGAGGTTTTTTGTTGTTGTATTGTTTTTTTTTTTTAATCTGGAAAGACTTGCATGAACTGATGCTGAGTGAAGTAAGCAAAGCCAGGAGGACATTGTACCCAGTAACAGCAACATTGCACAATGATCAACTTGGATGGCCTTAGCTTTTGTCAGCAGATTTTTTGAGAATAGTTCTAAATTGTTTTGGAAAATGAATGAGTCAGTTCACAATTCTACAAAGTTAGAAGTTAAGCTGCAATTAGAATGTAAGCTCCTTGAGGTCAGGGTGGTCCTTGGTTTTGTATTTGCATCCCTCACTCTTAACAGAGTAGGGGGCTTGGTACATAGTAAGGGTTTATTGTTTGTAAATGCTCATTCATTCATTCACTTGAGAAAACAATCTACTTTTCAAGACATTCTTCTCCTCATTTGTTTTTTGGACCTCTTTTGCCATTTGAGTTAGCCTATTTTTTAAGGTTCTATTTTCTTCAGTATTTTTTGGGGTCTCCTTTAGCAAGCTGCTGACTTGTTTTTATGATTTTCTTGCATCACCCTACTTTCTCTTCCCAATTTTTCCTCTGCTTCTCTTACTTGATTTTAAAAATCATTTATGAGCTCCTCCATGGCCTGTGACCAATTCATATTTTTCTTGGAGGCTTTTGATGCAGCAATTTTGACTTTGTTCTCTTTTTTTCTTTAAGTTTTTTTTTTTGCTTTTTTTTGGAGGAGGAGGGCATGGCAATTGGGGTTAAGTGACTTGCCCAAGGGCACATGGCTAGTAAGTGTTAAGTGTCTGAGGCTGGATTTGAACTCAGACCCTCCTGACTCTGGGGCCGGTACTCTATTCACTATACTACCTAGCCACCCCAACTTTGTTGTCTTCTTTTGGTTCTATGTTTTGATCTTCTTTGTCAACAAAGAAAGATTCTATAGTCTGATTTCTCTTCCTTTGTTTACTCATTTTCCCTGTCAATTACTTGACTTTTGAGCTCTTTGCCAAGGTAGAACTCTGCATCCACAGTAGAGAGTTCTCTGTCCCAAATTTCCAGGGCTTTATGCAGCTATTGTCAGAGCCACTTCTAGGCACCTGCCTCAGAACTGTGAAGAGTACTCCCTCTCCATAGCTGCTGCAAGCTCTGCAACACCACTGCTCCTTCTCACTCCAGGACCATCACCCAAGACTGCAACCCAGATCGAAGCATGACAAAGCAAGAGAATTCTGCCTCAGTGCCAGCAAAGAGATTCCTACAATTGTACTCTAATCAGCCACTTGGTACTCCCACCATCTGAGGGCCTGGAGCTCCAGAAGCAGCTGCCCCTGCTGCTGTCACTGCCACCACCTCCTGGGATAACAATCTATAGCAGGAATTCTTAAACTGTCTTGTACTTTGAAGTCATTGGCAGTCCTGTGAAGCCTATGGATCCCATCTCAGAAGAATGCTTGAGGCTGATGAGGTTATCATAAAAATATTGAGGAGAGGGTAGGGGTGCTTGAGACCTCAAAATACCAACACACTGGGTCCTGCCAACTGAATTCGACTCAAATCTTCTCTCAGCCAAAGAAAAGTATAGCTTATTAAAAGTTCACTTGTACTGGACACAGCAAGTCTGTGCTACAAAATTCTATGGTGCTGTCATACCACATGGAGGCAAGATGGGGTCTTGTATACAGAAAGGTTGTGGGAGGAATCTAGGGGTGGTCTAGAGGACGAGTTTGGGGAGGGTCTTCAGGAGGAATCAATGAGGTCAGACTCCACTAATGAGTGATTAAAGGTAGGAAGTTGCTGGACCCTACCTGGAGACCACAGATAATGATGGGCTAGGCTAGATCAAGGGTGTGACAGATTTGGGTATTGAGAAGATCAGGGGTGGGGGCTAGCTGGAGAATGGAGGGCTAAGCTAGTAAAAAGGGTTTGGGCAGAGCCACAATGAAAGGTTTATGGCCTCATGCAAATACTCTGTGTGGGAAGACCCAAGGAGAGCTCAAGGAGGTTCCCAGAGCCTGTACCCCAAGGATTCAAGGAGAGCTCAAGGGGGCTCCCAGAGCCCATCTCTCATCAAGGCCTATCTACAGAATTGAAGGAATTGTTTAATTTTTGTTAAGTACTAGTAAAAAATGTAATTTTTTCCCATTCAAATTCATGAACCCCCTAAATCTATCCACAGCCAATATTAGGGGTCTCTGATCAGCAGTTTGATTTCCTGGCTTCTTTTTCTTTGGTTTTTGTAGGAAGACCATATTTGTCTCAAAGAAAGAGTTTGGTAGGTTGCCATCTTCTCTTATTTTTGTAGACAGTTTATATAAATTTGTAGTTAGGTGTTCTTTGAAAATTGGACAGAATTCATTTGTAAATCGATCTGGTCCTGGGGTTTTTGTCCTTTCAGAATCCATTTATGGCTTATTCAGTTTCTTTCCTTGAGATTGTATAAATTCTCTCTCCCTCATTCTGATAATCTTTGTAAATATTCATCCATTTCATTCAAGCAATCATTTTGATTTACAATTTGGCAAAAATATTTCTAATAATTTCCTTTTTTCCTTTTCATTTGTTATGAGTTCTCTTTTTTCATTTTTTTTATATTGACAGTTTTGTTTTCCATTGTTCTAAAAAAGTCAGATTATCTAATTGTTTATTAATTTTTTCAAAAAGTCTCATTTTCTTTATTATTTTAATTTTCTATTTTAAATTTTATCACTTCTTTGATTTTCAGAGTTTCATTTTTTTTTTTAGTATTAATGGGGGATGAGATTGATGCTGGACTCCTAAAAGGACCCCAAAGCCCCTAAACCAGCAGTTCTCAACTTGTGATTCACGACCCCTTTGGGGGTCAAACAACCCTTTCACAGGGGTCACAGCAGTTGCCTAAGACCATGGGAAAACATATATTTCCGAATGGTCTTAGGAACCAAGACACTGCTCCTCTATCTCTCCAGGCAGGTCCTCCCACATGCAGATATGCCCACATATGAGTATTAAAGCATTAGGAAGGTTGAGAACCACTACCCTAAACCAAGTCTCTGGTGTTTGCCTGAGGTGCTTGGCCCATCCCAGTGTAATCCTTTTAATCACTTTTTCATTGTGGCCCTCATTGTCTGCACCTGACCCCACCCCAGCTATTTTGCCACTCCTTAATTTTATTTCTACCTCTTCTAGATTGCCTCTCAGTCACTCCAAGCTATTAGATCACATCAAGATCTTCCTACAGTCTTTCTGTATATAAGTGTCCATCTTGCCCTCATTAATTCGCTCAGATTCCTTAAGAATCCGGTGCCCTTGTTATTAGTGTCACAAATGGCTCAGATTCTTAAAATCTGGCCAATAGCGAAGACTCATTAGGAATCTCACCCACTCCAACCAGTGTTTTAATAAACCCTATCTCTGACTGAAAGAAGAATTGAGTTTAATTATTTCAAGGTAGAACCCATACCTTTAATCCTTGAATTTTGGGGTTCCCAGCACCCCTAGACTGTAACAGTTGTGTTTTTTCAAAAATAATTTATTGTTTCTCTTAATGTCTTACTTGAATTCCTCAATTATTGCTCTAGACATTTGTTCTTTGTTGATTAGAGAGATTTGAGATATAAAGGTTACTTATTCTTTGGCTGCATTCCCAAAGTTTTGGCATGATATCTTATTGGTGTCATTTTCTTTATTTAAATTAATTACTGCTTCTATGATTTGCTCTTTGACCCTTCTACACAAAGCCAATCACTGGTGCACTTTCTTGGAGAAGAATTTCAGAACTCTGCATTATAGAGGTCAAATAGTCAAGGATGATGGTGAGGTGAAGGGTATGAAAGTTTCTTTGTGGGACAGATTGAAGGTGTAGGTCAAGGAGTTACAAAGGTTGATGAACTGGTAAATCAGGGAGTTCAAGAGGACATCACAGGCAGGGAAGAGAAGAAAATTATAATTTGTCAGAGTCAAGATGGTGGTATAGAAGCAGGAGAACTCCACAGCTCCCCCAATAACCACCTCAAATACCTATAAAATATAACTCTAAACAAATGTTAGAGCTCCAGAACCCACAAAATTACAGAAAAACAGATCTTCCATGGAAGGCAGCCCAGCAGGTGGATTGGATGGACCCATAGCTGAATGCTAGGTGCCGAAACCAGCCGGGCCAGAAACCATGTTTTGGACCCAGCACAGCCAGGACGAACTGTGGCTAGAGCACTTGGGAGAGTAGATCACTGGCAGCTGTGGCAGTTTCCAGAATTATCAACCCATAAGAACCAAGAACAAAGTGAAAAGTCAGTGGAACTCCGCTAAATTAGGAAGAGAGAAGCAGGTCTGGCCAACTGCCTCCAGGGCAAGAAAGCAGCAGAAGCCATGCTGCCACCTCCATGTGGCTGCTTCAGAGCTTGTGGTCTGCAGATTGCAGGGGGGTCAAGCTACCATTCAGAGGCTAATTGCTCTTGCCTTAACCTACCTGGATCAAGATGGTGGTCTTGGGTGGTGGTCCTGAGGTGTGTGACTAGTGAGCTAAAGCTGGTAGGGGCTGCAGAGCGGCCTCCTAATAGCTCCAGCAGCTGTGAAAACCCCAGCTATTTGGTACAAAGCTCTTCCCCTAGGAAGCAGAGATCTACTGTGGCTCAAAAATCAAGTTAATTGACTGGCAACATGAGCAGGTAAAGGAAGCAAACCAAGCTCAGCAATCCAACTTTAGATTTCTTTTTGGGGGACAAAAAGGATCAAAGCATGAAATGGGAGGAAGACAACACAACAACTCCTTCACCAAAAGCTTCCAAGAAAAGTGTAAACTGTTTATAAGCCATAGAGGAGCTTAAGAGAGACTTTGAAAACCAAATAAGAGAAGAAGAGGAAAAATTGGGAAGAGAAATGAGAATGATGCAAGAAAATCATGAAAAGAGAGTCAACAACCTGGCTGAAGAAAATAACACCTTAAAAAATAGATGAACTCAAACGGCAAAAGAGGCGCAAAAAGCCAATGAGGAGAAGAATGCCTTAAAAAGTTGAATTTGCC
>CM053581.1:333243774-333280832 GCA_028627135.1 Pseudochirops cupreus
GAGGGTTGTTAGAAGTACACACTTCTGTAAAGGGACAGGGACAAAGTAGAGAATGGAACAAGGGGAGGGAGGGATAGGAAAGAGGGAAATATAGTCAATCTTTCACAATTTGTCCATTGTGGAGATGTTCTGTGTAACTATACATGTACAGCATGTATTGAATTGCTTGTCTTTCCAGTGGGGGTGAGTGACAAGGGAAGAAGGGAAAGAATCTAGAATTTAAAGTTCTATAATCAAATGTTTGTGTTTATTTAAAGTTTATTTAAAGTTCTATAATCAAATGTTTATATATGTATGTATATATATATATATATATACACACATATATACATACAATTATTATTATTATCATTATCATTAATTACATGCAACTGGGAATTAAGATATACAGGCACTGGGGTATGGAGATCCATCTTGCCCTACCGGAAAGTCAGAGAGGTGATGGGTGAGGATATAGGAGAGAGAAGATTGGAGGAGGGAATATACGGTGGAATTGCTGTTTTGGGGTGGTGGGTAGGGGAAAGATGGGGAGAAAATTTGTAAATCAAAATCTTGTGGAAATGAATGATATAAACTATAAATAAACAAAAGTTAATTAACAATTAAAAATAGGAAAAAAAAGAAAAGTATAATTTAAGGCTAAATTTTTTAAAAAGCAAGAATGGCATGTGGGTTAGTAGCATTTATATAGTAGCTGTTTTGAGTCAGGCACTGTAATAAGTGCTTTTACAAATGTTATCTCATTTGATCCTCACAACAACCCAGCAAGGTAGGTTCTATTATCTCCCTTTTGCAGTTAAGTAAAGGGAGGCAAACAGAGGTTAAGTGACTTGCCAAGGTATCATTCATCTAATACGTGTCTGAGGTTGAATTTCAACTCAGGTTTTCCTGACTCCAGGTCCAGCGCTCTATCCACCTCACTACCTAGCACAGATATTCTAAGGTGATGTTATTAAGGTGGTACTTTAAGAATGGTTGGTATCTAACATTGCCTCCAAAAAGTCTATGACATACTCTTCCACAAGTATATTCAGAATCCAGGGGAAAATGGGCACAAGTTTAATAGCAAAAGTGAGGAAAAGAGTAGTTCATAGCTCTTGGCTTACTGGAAGTCCTTTCCTCCCAATCTTGGGGTGCTCAGGATGTTCCCCTTAGGCAGAGTGAATCTGTGAATATTCTTTGGTATTGATGCATGTACTATGAGCAGCTGATACAGGGTGCCAGCTAGGAAACAAATGGGAAGATGGGAAGTACAAAATCTTCTGGACCCTGAGGCAATCTCACAAGGTCCTCCTCCAGAGAAAGGGAGGAGAGGTGAGGAAGGAGACCCAGCCAAGGCCAGTGAATCTCCTTCCTCAGGTGGTTCCTCCTTAAGGATGTGCTAAAAAGCCTCCCTTGCTGCATTTTCTGGAAATCAAGCTCTTCTCAACTCATTTGATTATTTTTATTTTTTAAATTAAATTAAATTTGATTTGTTTTTTTTTTTTTTGTTACATTTTAAGTTGCAAACTGTCTCCCTCCTTCCCTCACCACCCCACCCTGGAGAAGGCTACCATTTGACACAGATTTATAAATATGTAAAACCATACTATGCATATTTCTATTTGTTAGTGCTTTCTGTGGAGGTGGAGAGCATCTTCCTTCATGGGTCCCTTATAGTTGATTTGAATATTTAAAATACTCAGAATAGCTTAGTTGTTCACAGTTATTATTTGAACAATATTGCTGTTACTGTATCCAATGTTTTCTTGGTTCTGCTCATTTCACTCTTCATTATTTTATGCAAGTCTTTCCATGTTTTTCTAAAATCAACTAGCTCATCATTTCTCACTAAATAGTGGTATTCCGTCACAATCATATACTGCAACTTGTTCAGCCATTCCCTGATTGATTGGCATCCTCTCAATTTCCAGTGCTTTGCCACCACAAAGAGGTGCTATAAACATTTTAGAACACTTGGATTCTTTTCCTTTTTCCCTGTTCACCTTGAGAAATACACCTAATAGTGACATTATGGGGTCAAAGTGATGGGGTGCTTGGGTACCTGTGCCTGACCCACAATTTGTAAAATCACATCCAGTTCCAAAATCACATTTCTCCCTAGCCTCAAAATACTGTTTCAGGCACTTTCTAGCTCAAGGGCAAATTTCCCTAGCAAAATACTTATCTCTCTTCCTGATACAGTAGCCAGCTGCACCTATAGAATTTATTAGTTTGACTCAGCTGTGTACTGGGTTATACTTATCATATGTATCCTAGCTCATTATATACACCCCAAATCCCTTGTTAGCAGGGATATACATATACTTCTAACATCCATCTTGTCAGACATGACATTGATGGGTAGCAGCTTGGTGAACTCTGACTGCTAGCTGACCTAGTGACTTTTCAAGCCTAAAACCACACCTCCATGCAGCCTCCCCTTGGGGTATTTCCTGGTGAATTCTGGGCAATACACCTGTGCAGTAGATATTAAAAGTGCATGTTCCTTTAAGAACTGACCACTCTTTAACTCCTCCCTAATCCCTCCCTGACTCACCTAGTTAGCATATTTGGCACAGATTTTACTATAGTTATCGTACATAAACTATAATATACCCCCTCTAAGGTTGCAGATTCCCTAAGAACTCTTGCCCATTGTATAGTGTAACAATAAATCTTTGCCACCTTGACTTAGAGAATGCTTGAGTCTGTGAATTCATTACAGACTGCTTTCCAGGGACTCTGGTTATTGGGGTTCCTGGACTCCCTGAACTCCTTGATCTCCATGTCAAAAGGGCACATACAGCTTTATAACTCATTTGGGCATAATTCCATATTGCTCTCCAAAATGGTTGGATCAATTCAAAGTTCCACCAACAGTGTATTGGTATATCAATTTTTCCATATCCCTTCCAACATTTGTTGTTTCTCCCTTCCATCATTTTAGCAAATCTGATAGGTATGAGATAGGTATCTCAAAGCTGTTTTAATTTGCATTTCTCCAATAATGACTTAGAGCATTTTTCATATGACTGTAGATAGTTTTGACCTCTTCATCCAAAAAGTGCCTCTTCATATCTTTTGACAGTTGATAATTTTTGGATGATCTCTGGGGTATGGCCAAGTTTCCTGATTTATCCAAGCAAGATTCTTGTGTAAGTGAATTCCAGTTTTTATAAATATCATTCCAGTTTAAAGATCTTTTGCCACTTAGTCTAAGGCCTAGGAGTGATTTGTCGATTGGTGAAAACATAGCCTCATCTAGTTAAGGAATCAAGGCTAAATTAGTGTGGGCATAGTTTCAACCCCACCCTCCCATATACAGATAATTTACAATTTTCTATATACATGCTCTTTCTCCTCAAGTAGAATGTAAGCTTCTTGAGGTCAGGCATCGTTTGTTTAGTTTTTGTCTTTCTATTCCCAGCACCTAGCCCAGTGTCTGGTGTATAATAGGTGCTTAACAAATGTTTTTTAATTGAATCCTTTCCCCCCTCTCCTTATCGCCTCCGTATACACACATCATATCCATAGCTGAGTTCCTTTGTTGACTTCCTGCCTAGTTCTCTGATTCCTCCATAACTAGATTCCTGTAGTCATTCCTGGGAATGACTTCTCCCTCTTACCTCCCCCACCCCCATTTCCATGTAGGACTGGAGTCATTCTTGCCACATTCCTTCCTTCTGTTGCTGAGACTGCTTGATGGTGACTATCTGTACTCTCACCCACTGCCTTCTGCTAGATCATGCTGGATCTTATACTCTCTTCCTCTGCTACCCTCTGCCAGGGCCCTGTAACTTTAGCCTTTGCTTGACTTCTTCCTAGGTCATGGAACAGAGGTGTCAAATATGTGCCCTGCAGGTCTCCTGAATGTAGCACAAGCTAGACTGAAATTTAATTGGGAAGTATTTGAAAAAAAAAATACAATAGAACATAGGTAATATTAACATGTGGTTTTCTAAGTACAAGCTCCTTCTGTATGGTTTTGTGGCCTTTGTTTCTATTTGAGTTTGATACCACTGATCATGACATCATTTAGATAGAATGAACCATAGGGATCCTCTGGACCAATCTGCGCAAGGTCACCCAGGAAATAAGCAGCAAAATTAAGATGCAAAGCCAAGTCTTATCACCCCAAAGCCTTTCTGCAGGAAAGATGTCTTAGCTCCTGTCTAAGATCTAAGGGTGTGTCTGGTTTCTGATCATCCCATCTCTTTATTGTCAATCCCAGTCCCAACAGAGCTCTAGCTATGACATAATCCTCACACTCTCCCCATGCCCGAGTTCTTCCATGAGTTCCAAGAGGAAAGAGACAATATCTTATCTGAAGACATCAAATCCAGGGCCCATACAGTACTCAGTATACAGCAGAAGCCTAATAAATGCTTTCTGAATTTGTTGAGCCCAACACTCTTTCTGATTTCTTTCTTGACCACCAACTGTGCTCTACGAATGTATATTCATATATTCACATGTGTCCTATTATAGAAATACAACAAATGCTCGTGAAATGTTTACTCTGCACAGATGACATGGCTAACTGCTGGGGAAGGTACAAAGTTTTGTTAAAATGGGTCAATTACTATCTAGAGGAAGTAAGTCACTAACAGATAATATACACGAGAAGTACTTTAGAGGTTATTTGAAATGATTTAAGGAAGACTTCAAAGAGGAGGTAGCATTTGTGTTGAGTTTTAAAAGATGGATAGCTATTCAATAGGGGAAGAAGGGTAGCACTGGCTTATATGTATGTAGTTTTAAAGTTTGTGAAGCACTTCATATACATTTTCTCATTTGAGCCTCACAGTAACCCTTTAGAGCAGTGGTTCTCAAACTTCCTAATGCTGCAACCCTTTAATACCTGTATGTGGGCATATCCACATGTGGGTGGAGCTGCCTGGAGATGGATAGAGGTTACTAAGATCATCAGAAATATGTGTTTTCCTGTAAAAGGGTCTGTGACCTCTGTGAAAGGGTCGTTCAACCCCCAAAGGAGTCACGACCCACAGGTTGAGAACCACTGCTTTACAGCAAGTACCAAAGGTATCATTACCCCATTTTACAGATGACAATACTAAGGCTCAGAGAAATCAGCTGAATGGACCATGATCACATCAGTCCAAGTCTTCCTGACTCTAAATTCTACATTCTCTCCACTCAGTCATACTCTAGGTTAGAAGATATTCTGGGTGTGGGGAACAGTGAGAACATAAGAATGGAGGACTGAGAATTTAGTACAAAATCAGTGTGATGAATTGTCTAGTTTGCTTATATAGCAAACAGAGAAACAGTATGAGATGAGACTGGAAAGACAGCATGGTGCCAGACTGTGGAAGGCCTTGATTTCAGGCAGAGGATTTTGAACTTTGGTTTGTAGGCAAAAAGGAGCCATTGAAGATTAATGAGCAAAGGAGTGACATGGCCAGATCTTTGCATAAGAAAGATGATTCTGACCGCAATCTGAATGATGAATTGGAAAGGGAAGAGAAAGGATATTGGACTACTTCTTAGGTGGCATTGTATCTAGAGAGAAGGGAAGAGAGACTTTATGGAGATGGAATTGACCAGATCTGCTAAATGACTGGTGAGGGGGAGGGAGAGTCAAAGGTAACCCCCAATTTACAAATATGGGAGACTAGGTATATTGCTAGTGCTAATAGATAAAAGGAGTGAAGTTAGAAGTAGTATTTGTTTTGATGGGAATTAAATGTTCTTAGTTCTGGATATGATGATTGTTGCTGTTCAGTCATTTTCAGTCATATCCGACTCTTCATAATCCCACTTGGAATTTTCTTGGCAAAGATACTGGAATGGTTTGCCATTTCCTTCTCCATCTCATTTTACAGATAAGGAAACTGATAAAAACAGGGTTAAGTGACTTGCCTAGGGTCACATAGCCAGTAAGTGTCTGTTGGATTTGAACTCGGGTCTTCCTGACTGCAGACTCAGTGCTCTATTCATTGCACCATCCAGTTGCCATGATGAGGCTGAGGTCTTGGTAAAGAAATCTTGTAGGTAGTTAAATATGGAAGTCTGGAGCTCAGAAGAGAGGTCAGTGGTAGAGGTATTCTCTTGGGGATCACTTTTGTAGAAGTTGTGGTTGAAGCTGGGACATGAATGAAATTACTAAAGGAAACAGTGTAGAGAAGGAGGAGGAGGATGTGCTGAGCCTAGATCCTGGGGGAACAAATGATACAGTGGAAAGAATAGTAGCTCTATAGAGTTTAAGGAGCTAAGTTCAAATTCTAGCTGTGATATTTATTAACTTCGTGACCTCCCAGCAAGTCACTTAGTCTTTCTAAGCATCATTTTCCTCATGAATAAAATGAATGATTTTATAAACTTCTTAAAGACTGGGAAGGGACTGAGAAGACAGTGTGAGGGTCAGAGAAGGCATGGTTTGAGAGTTAAGTGATAGAGAAGCCTCTGCTGCAAAGGGAGAATTTGAAAGAAAGGACACAAGGATGAGGGCTGAAGAAGGGTCATTTTGGATGAAGTGATTAGAAGGATATTGATGAACTCCAAGAAAGAAATTTTCATAGAATGGTGGAGGAGGAAGCCCAATAATGGAGGATGGGGGAGAGAGCAGTTGGTGAGGAAATGGGACTATAGATGTTTTCAGAAGCTTGGCCATGAAAGGGAGGAGCAGGACGGGCTTGCCCTGGATGGGGGCAGAAGAGTCTGGGTTTACTTGGGGGGAGGGTTGTCTGGGGAGGCTTGAACATGGTTGTGGACAGATGGAAAGGAGTCTATGGAAGAGAAAGGAATGATAATTGAAGCAAAGCATCCTAAACTTTGGCCTTGCTGGCTAATCAGCAAGAGAGTCTAACTTTGTCCCTCCTGTCTCTGGGAAAATATAGACTGAAGGAGGGAGAGGCCCTTTAGCTGACCTGCAAAACAACATCCTAAAGCACAGAGATCTTCCATTTCCATGTCTGTCTTTTCCAGTTAAAATTCTCCCAGGGAATTTGGCTCTAACAGCTCTCAGTCTTCTATCTGAAATGTCTTTCCCTAAGTGATATTCAACATAGCTGTTCACTTTAAGGGCACTATAAAGATCAGTGTTTATTCTGCTTTCTGGAGTTCAAAGAACTCATTTCTCCCTATGAAAACAAGTCTACTTTATTATGATAGATAAATGGCATTGTGGTTGGGTATAACTCAATGCCTGGCTCTTCCGTTAAGGCAAGTTATTCTTCCTCAGCTCCTAACACATCCAACTCTTCTTTGAGACTCTGGGCTTAATGCTCTCAATAAAATTCAAACAACAATTGTTAAATACCTATTGTGTGTGAGGCATGAGGAAGGACAAAAAGCATGAAACAGTGGCAAGAACACTGACTATGACCCAGAGGACCTGGATTCAAATCCAGCCTCTGAATGTGACCTTTGGAAATCACTGAACCTCCCTAAATCAAAGCTTTTCCCCCAATAAAACAAAGAGATTGAACTAGATGGCCTTGAGGGTTTCTTTTAACTCAAGATCTATGATGCTATGAAAATACCTCATAAGTTAGGAGGGAGACGTCTCTCTCTCTCTCTCTCTCTCTCTCTCTGTCTCTCTCTCACACACACACAGACACAGACACAGACACAGACACACAGACACAGACACAGACACACACACACACACACACACACACACACACAAATACTATTGTCACCTTTGCTGCGTGTGATGGTTCATCCCATACACCTGCTACAATATTATTACAAAATACGACATAAGGACACAAGATGCAAAACCAGTGCTGTGAAAACTTCATGTAGGAACTGGCATTTAATTTTGGTCTTGACAAATGAGTGTAATTTTGAAAGGCAGAATTGGGGGTTAGGGCTGGGAATAATGTGAGTAAAGAGGAATGAATAGCAACTAGAAGAAAGAATGACTGAAAAAGAATTTAGTAAGCACTAAATACAACAGCACACACAATCCCTACCCTTGAGAACACACAGTTCCTACCCTTGAGCTCCTTATATTTTTATGGGGGAGACAACACAAGTAGGGGAGGGGCTGGCCAACTGAGGAGGAATATTTTGGTTTGAAAAATTATATGGGTGGTGAGTGGGACCATAGGGGACTAGCTTGATAAATCCTTTCCATTAGCAATGACAGAATTGATTTGATGATGGTTCAAGAACCTGGGGAGTGGGAAGTAGTGGTGATGGGATATGTGAGGGTATCAGGAAAGCCATGTAGCAAAGCTTCTGAGGATGAGGCAAATTGGCTGTTGGGAAGCTGGGCAAGAAGTGGGTAATTAAAGCGATGGCGGGTGGTTCAGGAGAAAAAGAATTTGGTTTTCTGGGGCATGGCTGACAATCAGGTGGCAATTTCAGTGATACGTCTGCAGAGTAAGAAAAAAGCATTGGATTAGTAGTCAAAAGACCTGGGTTTGCATCTTGGTCTTGATTCTTACCACTTTAGTGCCCATCAGGAAGTTGATTTCTTAGGATTTCATTTTCCCTACCTGTAAACTAAAGGGGTTACTGATTTCTAAGCTCTAAATATAGTTCTAAATTATATGCTTGAATATTATGCTCCAAAGGGCAGGTAACACCACTGTCCAGGGCATATTTAAGAGATGGTGAATTGACCAGTTTGCCTGCAGTGCAGGATGTGTTACAGAGAACATTGGGAAGGAAAGCTGAAAAGGTAGATGAGAACCAGATTATTGTGGAACTTGAATGATAGACTGAGTCTGGGCTTTATTCCGTAAGCCTTAGCAAGCCACAGAAGATTTGACAACAAAAGAATAACGTGATCAAAGTGGTAAATCTCCTTTTGGGTGTTGAAAGCATAGGAGTTGAGAAAGGCTAGAGTAAGGGAGGATGCATTGGATTGTGGTTGTTAAGAATAAGGGAAGAAAGTATATGAATAGCACCCCAAGAAAGGCCAAGGTGCCTGGGGTTTTAAACTACCATAAGGATCCACTTAAGCTCTTAAGTCTGTTGACTTATGGTGGTGGCTGGGAGAGAAAGAAGTTATGGCATTTTAAGGAAGGGTCTAACATTAGGGAACGCTGTGGGGCTCCAATTGAAGGCAAATAAATAAGTAATTATATTAACTGAATGATTGGGTTACAGAGTCATTATCTGGGCTGCTTCAGAGGCTTAATGTGTCGACCTCAGCAAAAAATGGGATCCTGGGGGACGCTGGCCATTTTGACCTCCTATTTCGTAAATTGTGTTATTTCCACAAAGTAATTACACAAATTCACTTATCAATGCAAATGACTCCGAGAGGCTGCAGTTCCAACAACCGACTATTACTGTTTTCTTATGGTGATTCTCCCTTCTGACTTACTAAGAACGCTTTAAAGTCTCCAACCCCGAGGTAGGGGCCTTGGGCTGGGGCAGAGGAAAGTGCCGGTGTCTGCAGGACCTGGAAACTCCCAAAAGGAAGGAATCAGGGAACAGTTCAAATGAGTCCTTCTGAGGACATAGACTGAGGCAGGTGAACCTAGAAGCTAGGAAGCCTAGATCTTAGCTTTGGCTTTGCTAGTGACTTATTGTGGAACCTTAAAGAAGTCACTTTTCATCTCTGGCCCTCCATTCCCCACACTATAAAATGAGTGGATTACACGGGTTTTTTGTGATCTCTTCCAGGGCTAACATAGTCTGTGTGCCTGTAGATCTCTGAAGAGCCAAAGGGCTGACAGAAACTCTAAGCACTAGTTGGGTGTCCTAAGGACGGGAAGCACAGCTAAATGGTTCAATGGATAGAGTGCCAGACCTGGAGGTAGGAAGACTCATCTTCCTGAGTTCAAACCTGAGTTCAAGTTTCAGACACTCACTGGCTGTGTGACCCTGGGCAAGTCACTTCACCCTGTTTGCCTCAGTTTCCTCATCTGAGCTAGAGAAGGAAATTGTAAACCATTCCAGTTCCTTTGCTAAGAAAACCCCAAATGGGGTCACGAAGAGTCAGACACAGTCAGACACGACTGAAATGACTGAACAACAACAAAAGAGGTGGGGGGGGGGGAGAGTTCCCTATTGGCCAAAGAATCAAGAGAAGCAATTGCTAATGGAGGAATGTGAGGTACTGTGACAGGGGAGAGAAGAATTTTTGCCCTTATCATCATTTAGGCCTTTAGATGGATCAGACAGCCTTACAAAGAAATAGAGACCAGAAATAACATGTATGAAACTTTAGGACAATCCTTGATGCAATTACTTATTCTCTTCCTGGCTTTATGTGGCGGGCCTGACCTAAGACTTCATTTGGTCAAAGTCACTGTTGAGGAGTATCAACCTGGGCTGTAATTTCTAGTCTTGCTACTTAAATTAGTCATCCTTTACCTCTCCACCCCTCTCCCCGCTCTCTCTGTTACCACAGCCAGAAAGGTTGGACAGGAGGCCTGGGGGACAAGAAGGCAACAGCTGTTAACAGCCACCCTGAAAAGGACACCACTGTGTCCCACTGTGAGACTGCCTGGATGTGGCGTGCAAATCCCATGAAGGCCCAGGACAGTGACTGGTATTTAAGTGTGGGCCATAATATTGCAGGACAGATTTGTCTGCATCGAAAGGAGGGGGAAAGATACAGTGTGGTGAAAACTCCTCAGGAAAGAATGGGGAGAACCTGCATTTCCTGAGCAAATTTTCTTGTGTGTTTATGTTTATGTTCTTTTGCCTTGTGTATACCCTTTGGAAAATTTCCCAAGGTTTTAGGCACAGAATTCACTAAAGGGCTGGACAACAATGTCTCTGGGATGTGGAGGGGTCAGTGAGAGTAGTATCCATGGCCACATCTTCTGAGACCTTTCCCATTTTCTCTGGTGAGCCTGTATCACAGGAGTCTGACATCCTCTTTCTGACTTGTCTCCTCACTCTTCCAGCCACCATGGTGCTGGCTCATGTCTTCTTGTCCTCTTGCACCACGTAAGGAGCTATGAGATAGGTGTACTGATCCTGGATCAGAAGCTTTAAAGCTGGGAGGTACTTTAGAATACAATTAGTTTAACATCCTGATTTTACAGATGGGGAAACTGAGGGTCAGAAAAGCAAAGTGACTTGCCCAAGCTCACAATAGGTAGTAAGTAAGAGAGCCGGGATTCAAATGTGAGTTTCTTGGTACCACTTTCAGTGCTCTTTTAAGCATACCACAAGTTTATTTAATACAACCCATTTCTTCCAATTGCCTGACTCAAATAAATGTCTCCACTCACAGGAGGCCCTGATTATTCATGTGAGTAATAATGTCCTTCCTTCTACTACTTCACTATATTTGCCCCACTCTAATGAATTTATCATTTAGTAATGTGTATTATCAGAGTCTCATCCCTTCTTATCACCTCCCCCAAAATGAGCTCAGGGAGGGCAAAGACTGTGTCCTACTTAAACTTTGTGTTTCCTCTGACATCCATCATAGGGCTCTGTATTCAGTAGGCACCTAATAAGGGCTGGATAAATGAAGGTTATTTTGATATGTTTCTTATCCACATGTAGCGGCAAACACACTGGCATACCCAGGATGGCTGTTAGCACAGGTTCTTAGATCTGCTTTGCTAGGAAAGACAGCTGATCAAGGGGTCAACAATCTTTTTAAAATTACATTCACTAGTTCCAGGGAAAAGTCAGCACCCTGAACTTCAGAGAAAATACAAGCAGAGAAATAAAGACCAACAAACAGGGCTCTGACTGTTTGAATCAACTATACACTTTACATACATTCCTGGATGGAGAGAGCCTTTACATCTGAGCGTTTGGGAGCTCTGAACATAAGGCCACTCAGAATCTTGACTGGGGAATCACAAGATACTTCTCATAAGGGAGCCCCCAAAGCAAAATGTTGACTCATTGGACATGTATACACACACACACACACACACACACACACACACACACATACATATGTATACTTTTCAGAGCCAGAAGGCATCACAACCCTCTGTAACTCAGTGCCTAATTAGAAATTAGCAAAAGGTATGAAAGCCTTCCTACAAGTAAGCTTCCCCTAAGCAAGCTTCCCTTAATGAGTTCCATGTCAGGGCTATTAATGGTCAGAGAAGATTTTAAATCCCATTAACATTACACCTTACCATGAGATTATATACTTCATGAGGTCCACTTTCTCATTTTACGTATGGAGAAACAGAGGTCAGGTTCTCCATGTCCTAGTTAAACTTTTTGTCTCCTCCAACATCCATTACAGTGCTCTATACAAAGGAGACAGCACTGAATAAATGGAGGTTATTTTGATCCATTTCTTACCTCCCCTACCCCTGCCATGAGACTACACTCTTCATGAGGGCCACCTCTTCATTTTACAGATGAGGAAACAAAGGCCCAGAGAAAGACAGTGAATTAATTTATTCAAGGTCATGCAGCTACCAAGGAGTTGAGCACAGACACAAATTCAGGTGCTCCCCTTCCAAATCCAAAGCAGGTGCTGTACTGTGCCACGCTGCCCCTCAGACAGAGTGCCCTGACCCAAGGAACTCAGTATCCTGTTAATGAATTCAAGCATTAATGTAAAATGTTGCTTATTTAAGAACGGAGGAAGAATTGAAGAGCTTAATGGAAGTTACCGGGAGATAATTACACAGCACCATTCACACTGCTTACAAAAAGACTGATGTCAATATTGTCGTCTTTGCATTTTATAAAATCTGTATTGCTCGGGGAAGGAAACTTCAGCTGACAGAATTGACACCTGAATAGGAGAAGGAATGAAAGGATTCACCTTGAAGACACTTCTCTTTGTCAAAAATTAAAAAAAAAATAAAAAGGATTCCATTTGGAAGCTAGAAAATGATTGAGGGGCATTGATTGGGGGCACAGTTTATATACTTGTATAGTGTGACTCAGAGAGGAGCTGGGGCTTTTTCTTTTTTCCTTTCTTTCTTTTTTTCCTTTTCTTCTTTTTTAAAGGCAAGCAATTTGTTGATAATATGTCCTATCTGGTTTTGGTAATTAAAAAAATGATTAAGATAGGCTGGGGCATTAATCCTGGGAACGAGGCCAGGATGTATGTGTGATATTCAGCAATTTACAGCCTTCCTTAGCAGGGAGACCTTTAATTATTTCTTCAATAGTGTTCTTTACTAGAGTATATGGTATGATGGAAATAGTTATATATGTCTGCTTAAATCCTGGAGCAGAAACAAAGAAATTCAGGTCGCTTATGAGATGATAAATAAAAATCAATTGTCACATCACTGGCCACATCACAGACCTACCTGACTCCCTGTTGTCTCTCAAATCAATAATAATAACTTGAATTTCAGTAGCACATTAATGCTTACAAAGCTCTTTCTTTGAATCAGTACCAGCTAGGTAGCTAGCGTGAATATCATTAACCCCATTTTACAGATGAGGAAGCTAAAGTCCTGAGATGTTAGGTGTCTTGTCCAAATTCTATCTATGCTTGTTTTACTATAATGTACTTTCTTCCCAAATTGTTGATATTTATGTAAAGCTCACAGGCCCAGGGCCTGATGATGCTGCTCTGCTCAGGAGCTCCTAGTCAGGTTTAGCACGTGGAGAGAACATGCTCCACGAAAGAGAAGACTCAGTCTTTTTAATGTTGTTTCTGGCTTATTAGGCTCCACCTTGAGGAATTCTGAGCAGCTGGGTAGTATGGTGGATAGAGAGCCAGGTCTGGTGTCAAGAAGACCTAAGTTCCGATCCAATCTGGCCTCAGACACTCACTAGCCATGTGACCCTGGGCAAGTCTGTGTCTCAGTTTCCTCAACTGTAAAATGGACTGGAGAAGAAAATGGCAAACCACTCCAGCAGCTTTGCCAAGAAAACCCTAAATGGAGTCACAAAAAAGTCAGACAAATGAATAAACGATAGCACCACGAACACATAGATGTAGGTGTGCATACACATACGCATACACACACACACTGTATATATGTGATATATACAAGCGTGAGCCTCTGAAACAGACTGTGTGGGAAGGCCAGATACCAAATATCCCATTTCAGCTTCACGTATAAGATACAGAAGGGAGTAGAAAGGACGAGAATTGCTTAGGCAGAGGTGGACTTATAGGCCTGCAGAGATATGGGGGGAAGGGGGAGTATTTCCAAAAAAAACCAAAAAAAACCGCTCACCCAATGTGCCCGAGGGCAGCCTGGGGTATGAAGGACTTGATGTAGAGTATAACTGCTCTCTCTGGTCAGGCTACCTGTCAGGCACAGATCATGGATGGATGTAGGCCAAGAAACGGAAGAGAAATTAAAGAGTCACTGTCCAGAGACTGGAAAAAGCACCGGTCAATTACAATTCCTCATTTTGCCTGAGGAACCTAGGTCAGGACGGAAGAACAGCATGGTGCACTGTTCCCACCCTAGGACAAGATCAATATTAAATTAGCCTTTAATCACAAGCCTTTTAATTATTCAGTGTTGACTTATAGTGATGGAGTCAGCAGTGATAAATCTTTCCCAAAGCAGAGAGCTCAGATGCCATTCATTCCACACATACATATAAAATAGGCATGATTTAGGGGAAGAACTGAGAAGCAGGTGACTTGGATCTGAGGTCTCACGTTGACACCGACTAGCTGAATGGCTGTGTGCGACCCCCTGAATCAGTCTCGGCTTCATTTTGTTCACATTCACCATGGTGAAAAAAGCATTTTGTGATCAGTGATGTAGCCTAGAAACTGTGCTGTTCTTATCATAAAGCCAATACATAATTGGGCAATTGAAATCCTGGTCAAGGGATGTTTTTCAAGCATAATTACAAATGTAAGTTAATGAGGATAATTAGGCAGCCCCCTGATCTGCTGGATTAGGCCTCATCTCCTGGAGATGAATATCTACTTTGGCCCCTTCTGGTGGGAGGGTTCCTGGTTGCAGGAGATGAAGAACCATAAGCTGATTGTTGTGTGTTCTACCCTATTAAGAACTGAAGTTCATTTAAAGAGGACAGGCCACTGTGTCAGGAAGACTTTAAAGGATTGATTCTGTCCTTTCCTGCTCATTCTCTCTCTCTTCTCTCTGTCTCTCCTCTCTCTCTGTCTCTCTCTCTCTGTCTCTCTCTCTCTGTCTCTCTATCTCTTTCTCTTTTTCTCCGTCTGTCTCTCTCTTGAGAACTTCAGGACTCTTTCATTCTCTTATTCATGCCAAAGGGTACGTATGCTGTCAGAGTAGGTTTGAACCTAGATCTCAAAGTCCCAGTAGCTTCTTCTGTTTTGTCTTTCTTATCCTGAAAATGGGTAACATGATGGTTGGACATTCTAAGAACGGTGGATACCTTTGGAGTTTAGAAATTCTTTTATTTCTCAATTGGTGTCATTTATTGGGTAGGAAGTTCACTACCACACAGTCAGAATTTTTTGTAGGAGAAGATGACCACTCACATGAGAATGAATCGTGAATGATAGGCTGGCCAGAATATGAGTACTTGGGATGAGTTGCTTAGAACAAAGATCCAAGGGGAACATGAAATGCCAAATGAAAATGAAATATATATAAGTATTTGTCATTGCTGCTTCCCTTTGTGACTCCATTAGGGACTACTAGGTGACACAGTGGATAGAGCACCAGGCCTGGAGTCAGGAGGACCGGAATCAAAATCCATCCTCAGACACTTCTAAGCTGTGTCACCCTGGGCAAGTAACTTAGACCTGTTTGCCTCGGTTTCCTCATCTGTAAAATGAGCTGGAGAAGGAAATGGCAAACCACTGTAGTATCTCTACCAAGAAAACCCGAAACGGGACCAAGAAAAGTCAGACAGGACTGAAAGTGATTGAACAACAACATCGTTTCCTGAGAGTTTTTATGCTTTAAGCACTTCTTTTGTGATTGGTTTATGTATACATTTCTACAAATTCATAAATGTATTTTTAGGTCTCAGGATTACCTAATGTGTGAGCTGAAAGAGACTTTGGAGGTCATCTTGTCCAGCCCCCTCAAAGGATCATAGGTTCAGAGCTGGCTAGAAGAAATTTTAGCTCTTTTAGTCTTTCTCCCCATAGAATGTAAGCTCCTTGAGGGCAAGCACACTTTCTTTTTTTTGTCTTTGTATCTCCAGCACCTAGCACAGTACCTACGACATAGCAGTGCTTAATAAATATGTATTGAAACATTTTCTAACCCAGCTTCATAAACCCTGAAGGGAGAAATGACTTACCTGAGGTCTTATGACCTCCAAGATTCTGAGAGTTCAAAGAGACTTTGGAGAATATCTACTTCAACTTCCCAAATCCTCAGCTTCCTCATTTCCCATGATCTATTCCTCTGCCCCACCACAACCATACACAGAAATGGTCCTACCCTTGATCTTGCCGTTACTCACAAGTAAGTGTCTTCTGGAGTGAGCTCTCACCACTTATGAGAATGATTGTTAACTTTTCAGTGTGAGTATTTACGTCTCAGAAATCAGCTATCTTTATAAATCGGGGCCTGATTTATTATTTTGTGGTTATCTAGACTTAGGAATGTGATGGAGAAAATGTCAATAAGGCAGACTAAACTTGAAAGTGTACGTGCATACATTTTTCCCCACTCTTAAGGATCTGATTGTTAAACATGCACGATCACACCCCTATAATGCTCTATAAATGTTGTAGGAGTTCAGTAGAAGGCTCAGGGAATAAAGTCATCACCAGACTGGAGACCTGGTAGCTATAGATTAATAACATTAATTATAACTGGTATTTATATTGCACTTTCAGGTTTGAAAAATGCTTTACATTCATCATCTCGTTTGAGCCTCGTAACATCCCTGCCTACAAGTATTCCGTATCCTCAGACTCTGATATTCCTTTATCTTTTCACAATCTGTTGTCATTCCATCTCTCCCTCTGGTTTACCACTCAAAATCCTCTTCTTCTTCCTCACTACAACCTTCAAACTTTCCACTCCTCAGCTCTTTCCCAGGCTATCATCCCTACACTGGTCACACTCTCTTCTCCCCATCTTAATCCTCTGGTGAACCATTTTAACTCTAACGCCATCTTCTTCTTTTGAGTCCCTTGGTCCTTTATCCTGTCAAAGATCTCCTTCCAAACCTCAATGTTGGGTTACCCACCATCTGCTGCCTTCACTCCTATTTCACAGCTGCTGATGGAAGCTGGAGAAAATTAAGAGACTCTACTGACTGACTGGGTCCACAACAAGTTAATGTTGCATAAACTCAATTAGAGTCTCACTGTGGCAAAGCAAATCCTTTTATAATTCCCTAACTGACTACCCTCCTCACTACTTCCATCACGCTACTCAACCACAGCAGCTTTTCTAAACCTTTTCAACCCTTCTCAAACATCTGCAGCATCCTCTCCAGTTGAGAATCTTGCCTTGGTTTTCACTGAAAAAAACTGAGGTCATTCACAAAGAGCCCTCTTTTCTCTTCTCCTCTTCATCTCATATCACTCACATGTGGTTATCTCCTCCTTCACCTTTGTTTTGAATAACAAAGCGGTCTTTCTCCTTGCCTAAGCAGAACCCTCTGTGTGGACAACCAGTCCCATGGCAGCCCATCTTCTCCAGCAGATTGCCCCATCTATCATTTCTTCTCCCTGTCTTCTCCATCTTCAAAAAATCTTCGCTCAATCTGTCCATTTCTGCTAGTTATCTTGCTGTCTCTCCCCTCTTTTGTGACTAAACTTCAGAAGACCATCCACAATAGATGTCTCCACTTCCTTTCTCCTCATTCTCTTAACTCTTTGCAGGCTGATTTGAACTTATCATTCAACTGGAATTGTTCTCTCCAAAGTTACTAATTACTTCTTATTTGCCAAATGTAACAATATTTTCTTTCTTTTTTTTTTTTTTGAGGGGTAAGGCAGGGCAATTGGGGTTAAGTGACTTGATCAAGGTCACACAGCTAGTAAGTGTCAAGTATCTGAGGCTGGATTTAAACTGAGGTCCTCCTGACTCCAGGGTTGGTACTCTATCCACTGCACCACCTCGCTGTCCCGTAATGATATTTTCTTAACCCTCATCTGTCTTGACCTCTTTTCAGCTTTTGACAGTATTGATCATCCTCTTTTCCTTGATACAGTCTTCTCTCTAGATTTTCATTTCGCTGCTCCCTCTTGGTTCTTTTCCTGCCTGTCTGACATCTCCTCTATCTCCTTTACTGGACCTTCAGTCATATTATGTCTGCTAACAGTAAGGATCCCCTAAAGATCTGTTCAGGGTCCTTTTCTCTTCTTAATCTATCCTATTTCCCTTGGTGATCTCATCAGTTCCTATGGTTTCAGTGATCATCTCTATGCAAGATTCCAAAGGACCCATGAAGATAAGAGTTCTATACCTTCAGGAAGAGAACCAATGAACTCTGAGTGCAGATTCAATTATGCTTTTGTCGCTTACTTTGTCTAGCCTTTTTTTTTTCCAACATGAATTTGTATGTATAATCGATATCATATTGTTTGCCTTCTCGATGGGTGGGAGATCAGGAGGAGGGAAAGAATTGGGAACTCAAAATTTTTTTAAAATGAATGTTAAAGTATAATTATTTTTTAAAAGTCACTTCCCACTCCTAGCTATCTTCCAATAGCTACCAAAATGATCTTCCTAAAGTGCAATTCTGATCATATCATACCCCTATTTAATAAAGTCCAGCTGCTCCTGATCATCTCAGGATCAAATATACATTGTTCTAAAAGCATTCTTTGTGTAGTTTTAGCCTATTGAACAAAGACTTTTGGGACATCCTGTATAAAATCTTTTGTTTGACTTTTGCAACCTTTTCAAAACCCACCCCCTTCTTACCTCTCCAGGCTTCTTATACCTTCTCTTCCCTTCCACCACCTTCCCCTTCCTCTTTATCTCCAATTCAGTGACTTTAGCCTCCTTGCTGTTCCTTATACACACTATTCCATCTCCCAGCTCCCAGATTAACAATTCTAGTTGATTGACTGACTTCATTTTATCTAAGAGGAAACTGAGGCCTGTAGAGGTCATGTGACTTCCCTAAGGTCATGCAGTGGCAGAAATCTTACTCCAACTCAGTGTCCTGACTCTTAATTCAGGGCCTTCCCCCATTGTTTCCCAGGGGCCTCTAATGCAGAGGGGACAGCTTTACTTTTGGGGTAAGGGTCTGAGATCCCAAGAAATCAGTTACTGGCCCATTCCATGCCTTGACAGTCAAGGAGATTGGAGATTGCTGAGAGCCAGGAGAGGATAATGCCCTCAGCCACCAGCCATTTCTGATCCCTCCTCCAAAAGGGGGAGGTCCTCACCCTGCCTAGATCGGCATCCCCACTCTTCAGGCCTTGTGCAGGAATAACCTGCTGCCAGTCTCCTTGCTGCCAAATGTTTTTTGTTGTTTCCACTTCAATTGTGGAGTTACATTTCTATTACCAAAGCTCACTATTTCTCCGATAAATTAGCACTGGGGGTTGTGTGAGTCCCAGCCAGAAAAAATTAGCCTATTCTCTTCAACAACTCCACCGTGTCTCTTTCTCAATAGCTACAACCTAATACAGTTTGTTTCTCTTTATCGACTCATCTCCCAGCAGGTGTCTCCTTTATGTCTCCAGGTCCCAACCAACTTAATCTTCTCTTTTTTTTTTACCCCCTAAGCTCTCAAGCCCTCTTCTAGCTCATCATTCTTCATAATTAATTCATGGCAACCTCTTGGCCATTCAGGCCTGCCATGGGCTACATCTTTTTCAGGGTGGAAAAAGACAATTAGTTCTGTTTCATAAGAGGACGATTGTATGGTAGTAACAACATCAACAAAATTAGTCCCATTTCTATTGTGCTATAAGGTTTACAGAGAGCTTTGTACCACCCGGTGAGGAAGGTTATGCAGACATTACTGTCCCTACTTTTCAAATGAGGAAAATTAGGCTAAGCAAGCAATGATAATTTACCCTGGGCCCCAGAAGCCTGTAAGAAGCGATACTCACAGTGATTTCCCCCCACTCCCACTTCCAGATGCTATCTATGGCTATCGATTCATTTCCACATTCTACCCTTCCTCTTTCCTCAGATTCTCTCTTTGCCTGCATGGATATTATGGGGAGCTCTTTTGTTGCTCATTTATTTCAGGAGTGTCTGACTCTTTGTGACCCCCTTTGTGGTTTTCTTGGCAAAGATACAGGAGTGGTTTCCCATTTCCTTCTCCAGTTCATTTTATAGATGAGGACACTAAGGCAGACAGGATTAAGTGACTTGCCCAGGGTCACACAACTAGTAAGTGTCTGAGGCTGGATTTGAACTCAGGAAGTTCTTCCTGACTCTGGATCTGAAACTCTATCCACCCTGACACCTAACTGGGGTGCTCTGAACTATGCCAATTAGAGTCTTTGTATATGCCAGGGCTTTGTTATTAGCCCCTTAAATGTTAGGTTTGTTCTTGAAAGATTATCAGTAAGACTGTTTTCTCTCTGTCTTGGGGGCTGGGCAAAAGCCAGAGGGTAAATGGATTGGGGGACTGCTTCTACATGTTGCCTGAATTCTCAATCACTCCCATATTCCCAAGTGAAGACTGGCCAAAGCCAAGGATGCACATCTGGGGGCCTGAAATTCATCTTCACAATACCTGGAAATCTCCACTCAAACATCCTCCTCTTCCTTTAATGAACAACCATCTTCCTGGTTCTCTTTTCCTTCAATGGACCACTGCCATTTTCCCAAAGTCTCTCAATGGCAAATGGAAAGTGGAAACCCAGGAAACCTGATTCTGTGTCTGCTGTACCATGCTGTCTCTGTGCTGAAGCTTAGCCTGGCACTCAAGGCCCTTAACAGTTTGGCCCCAATCTTCCTCTCCATTGTTCTCTCTTATATCTGACCAGGTTGGTCTCTGCTATTCCCTGAGGCCCCTTCACTTATTCCCTTTTCTATGCTTTTGTTCATGCTGTAGAATACCCCATCCACTCTTCTCACCCCTCCAAATCCTGCCTATACTGGGGGACTGTAGGTACAAAACTAATCAATGGTGTGATGTGGAAGCCAAAAAAAGGTAAGGTGGTCTTATATGACAGAGTCACAAAATCTGAGAGCTGGCAAGGACCTCCACAGCTATCTATTCTAACCTAAACACAAAAGGAGAGAGACATGGATCGGACCTTTCATTTCATGGAACAGGAAACTCCAAATAAGGAAAATTCCTCTACTAAAGCAAATCAGAACCTTCTCTGCAACTAACACTCTAAAACACTGATGAGTGAAGTGACTTGCCCAGGTTCACATAGAGAGTATATGTCTGAACCAGGACTTAAACCCAGGCCTTCCTGAATCTGAGGCCAGTTCTTTACCCACTATACCTTGCCACCCATATATGAAAGGAAGACCCATTGCATCATATCCAACAAGGACTGGTCTGGCCTCTTATAGAATATATCCAAAGAGGGGAAATTCACCACCTTTGGAGACAGAACATTCTACTTTGGGGTAGCTCTAATGGTTAGGAAGTTTTTCCAAACCTCAAGCCTAAATTGACCATTTTGCAACTTCTATACATTACCCCTGGTTTTGCTGTTTGGGGACAAACAGAATGAGTTTAGTTGCCCTCCACAAGACAGAGCTTCAAAGATATGAAGGCAGCTCTCTTGTCCCCATTGAGCCTTCTTCAGGCTAAACATGTTCAGTTCCTTCAACCAATGTTCATTTTTATGAATTGATGGCCCCTTATTGTCATGTTCACCTTTTGGACATTCTAGAGTTTTTTGATGTCCTCCTTAAACCATGACACCCAGAATGAACACAATACTCCAGATATAGTCTGGCATAGATAGAACGTGGTGGAACAATTGCCTCCTAGTTACTGGAAGTAATGCCCTTGTAATGTAGTCCAAGATTGCATTAGATTTTGACTGTCACATCAACCTTCTGACACATATTGACCTTTCAGGACACTCAGATCCCCAAGTCTTTCTCATGATAGCCGTTATCTAGCCATGCCTTCTTCATCCTATATGTATTAAGTTGATTTTTTGCACCTAGGTGCAAGACTTTACAGTTCAGCCTACTAGATGAGGCCCCATGCCCTGGCTTGTTAAGTTCCTTTTGGATCCCAGCTCTGTCATCCAACACATTCACTATACATCCTAGTTGTATATCACCTGCAAATTTGATGATCATATCATCTCTGCCTCTATCTAAGTTGCTGATAAGAATATTAAACAGCTCATCATGGATTCCTGGGGTAATTCACTGGAGACCTCCTGCCTCATTAACATTTAGTCCTTAATAACAGCACTTTGAATCTGATCATCAAACTAAGTTTGAACCTATCTAATGGTATCATCATCCAGCCCAGAGGTCTCTGTCTTCTCCTCAAGAATAGTGCTATAAACTTTGTCCTAAGTTTTGCTATAACATTTACTCGGTACCTATTCTTCCAATTCCTACTCACACTGGCAGGCTGGGTCCCCTGAGATAGACTACTGTCTTTCATTCCTAGTTCTAGGAGTAATCCAGAGGGGTTGGGAGTGTCTTTATAAAGCAATAGCTCATAAACTCCCAATCTTTCTTCCCCAAGATTATCAGGTGAGAATCAGTATAGTCAAGCCAGCTTTAAGTAGCTTTTAGAAATGGCTATTTAATAAGATGGCAGAATAAGTACAGTTAGGACAAAGTAAACCCTGAAAAGTCTGTGATACACTGTCCCATCAGAACATACAGAACCTAGAGGAGCATGGGCTCAAGTCTAGGGAACATATGTGGCAAAGGAATAACTCATAGATTTTAGTAGCTGGAAATCCTTTTCTTCCTTTCATGGAGGTAGTTGTGAAACAATTCCCTTAGATGTGCTGCTGGGCTCTTGCTGGGTCATGAAGTCTCCTTTCCTCAGGGTGTCTAGTTGGGTCCCAACTGCCAGGCACTGCTTGCTGATCAGAGTTTCTGCTAGGATGCTGACACAAAGATCAAAATCCTTAAGCCATCTGAAGTTTAGAAAGTCTTCCTCTGGTAAAAGGGTGGAAGGAGACTGAGACCACCCTCCTGTCAGCTAATTCTTGGCCAAGGACTTGACTAGAGTGACTAAGCTATTGGACATGAGCAATGTCAATTTCCAAACCAATGCTCTAGTTTTATCTAGACCCCACGGGGTGTGATCAATTTTCCTCAAACAACCCAAATATCTTCCTGTTCAACATAGCATTTTATCCAGTGGCTTTCAAGAATTTCTAAATTGACTTTCCTTCTAAAGGACTTTTTGCACCTCTTCTAAAACCTTTGATTGATTGATTCAAGAGAGTTGTTCTTGCAAGATTACAATATCAGGGCATTGCATCTTGTTAGTTAATTTAAGTGGGTTGGGGTAACTGATTGATTAATTGACCCAATGGATGCTCACCCTTACACTGAAACCTGTGTAAGACATATCCATAGCATCCCCTGCATCTACTGATGTAGCAAAAAAGAGATGAGGTGAGTATGACATGATCTGTTCTTGAGGAAGCCATCCTGGCTCTTTGTAATCACCACATGTTGCCTCTTCATATTCAATTTAGCAAGGATCTATAATTTTGTTGATTGTGGGTACTCACAGACATCATAGACTGAAAACTCTCTTTAACTTAGCGTAGCCTGGTCCCGATTAGTGTTAATGAATCCATCAAGTGCTCATTGAATTAGAATTTGCACTATTTAAAGTTATTATTATGTAAAATATGGCAGTTGGTTCCAACTCAATGGAAAATGCAGTATGAATTCAAATAATGCAATCACTTCAGGAGAATTCATTATTTTTACCAATTGGGACATAGCCGTAGTCTGTTTTGTAGAGTTTCTGTGACTAAAATGTGATCATTCTGCACCCAACCTAGTGAAGACTGATACCCTCAGAAAAAGTGTTCTTTGGCTGCATAACAAGAGGCAATATGCTCAGAATAGGATAGCAATCCCATTGTGCTCTGACCTCGGTCAGACATCTGGAATATTATGTCTGGTTCTGAGTGCCATATTTCAGAAAGGACATCAACAAAATGGAGCTCATTCAGAGGATGGAAAACAAGGGGATATATCCAGTCACAACATCTCTCCTGAACTGAGCTACGTGGCTGCCCTCAAAGTAAAGAAGGCCTGAGCTCAGATCACTTTCTAGCTGCCCGATCTTGCACAAAACAATCTCTCTGAACCTAAGTTTCTTCATTTTAAAAATTGGAATAATAATACATGTAATGCCTTATTTTTCAGGTTTGTCATGTTATCCAGATGCGACATTTGTAAAGTACTCTGAAAACTTTAAAGCATTATAAAACTATCAGCAAAAATTATTGCAAACTCCTTTTATTTTAACTATTAAGAAAAGTTGAACCACCTCACCTAGACACTGATATAGTAGTCCAAACATTTTTATAAAAGAGGGAGAAATAATACTGAAGGAAACAGAGATGGGGAAAACTTTTGCACTGGACTGAGTGTTTACAAAGGAGGTCCATGTCATACGTGATACAATTGTGAGGATGATGAGGCATTGATTTTTCAAGAGAAAGATACTAACAGCATAAAAAAATATAAGACCTTTTTACTTAAAACAATGAGAAAGGTGACCAAGAAGATACAAATATTTATGTAATAATATTCATTGAGGTTGTCCTTGATGGGAGTATTAGAAAAGACCACATTGCGGGCGATATTTCATAGTAGAATGAACTTTTTCATAACATGGTAACTGAAAAATGTTCCACTGTACTTAGTTTGTTAACTTTTTAAAAACATATGGTTATATAGGGCAAACTTTAGCATTATCAAGGCTCTGCTCCAACAAGGTATTTACCACGCATATGTCAAAATCATACAAGAGGGGGTGGCTAGATGGCACAGTGAATAGAGTGCTGGCCCTGGAGTCAGGAGGACCTGAGTCCAAATCTGACATTTAACGGACATTTAACACTTACTAGTCATGTGACCTTGGGCAAGTCACTTAACCCTAATTGCCTTGCCTTCCCTCTCCAAAAAAAACCCATACAAGATTCCATGAAGAATATAACAGCAGAGAGAACCATGTTGTGTGACCCTCTGAAGAATAATAACAGACCAAACACAATACAGGGAGACCTATGCTAACCAAAGATATTCACCGTCATCAGGGAACCAAAGGTGTTCGCTGTCATCATGGAAAGGAAGGTATTCACCGTCATCATGGAAAGGATCTAGTGAAGAGTCCAAGCCACAGTGGGATTCCTTATTATTGGTGAGGTCCTCCTGCCAGTCCTATTTGCAGATCACATTATATTGCTTGCATCAAGCCTAAGAATATTGCAGAACCTATAACCCCTTGAAAGGGTTTGGCCCAATCATCCACAGGAAAAACTGAGTGGATAAAGAATATCTAATTCTCCTAAATTACATGCATTTGAAGGGACAAGCTGTAGAACTCATGGATTAATAAATATATATGTATTAGCATATTAGTATATATTGGTAAATATATATAAATATATACCGCTACATGACAAAATGGATAGTGAGTCAGGCCCAGAATTGAAAAGGAGAAAAAGTACGTTAGATGGCCTTTGGGAAATTGCCAAATTGTCTTAATGACCTCAGACTTCTCCCCGAAACAGAGCCCATCTTTGCAATACCATTATACCAGGGATGTTGTATAGTCATGAATCACAGAACAGCAGCTTCTGAGGAACTGAAAGTGAAGATGACCCAGAAGGCCCTGGTGGGGAGCATGGTGGGTCAGAGTGAGCTGCAATATGTTGGTGAGTTCCCTATATCTGGAAGTCTTCTAGAAGATGGGTTAGGTTGTCACTTATTAGGGATTTTGGGTTGCTACAAAGAAAGATATTTGAAAACCTTATTCTACAGAAATGTGAGTTATTATTATTAATAGTAAATGGAATTCATGACTCAGATCCAGGTTAGACATGATAAGTGCTAAGATTCTTTTGAACTCTTGAGATTCTTTGTGTCTATTTACCAATTATCAGGTGACTTACTTTGTGTACTTAGCATATTTCTCAGTGTCTGTGGCTTATCTTTCTAGCCAGACTACGAGCTCCCTCAGGGCAGGGGCCCAGGCTGCCAGCTCATCTTCCCTGGCACTTAGCACAGAGCCCAGAAGAAATTCAGGCCACACTTGATGGCTGGCTAATTGATTCCTTATAGTACATATTCCTAGGGACAAGCATGCGGCTAATTTAATGGCTGTCCTGTGCTCAAAGGTGCCCATGAAACATCATCTTAGAACATCTCCCTTAGGGAAAATCATAGGATTTAGGTTGAAATGAACCTTAAGAATCTTTTCCTTCAACTTCCTCATTTTATATATAAACTGAAACCCAGAGGGCACCGGAGATCACACAGTGAGTAAGTATGAAGACTGATTCTTCCAGGACTCTTGCCTCCAAATTCAGGGCTTTTTCCAATCTGGCTAAAAATTGTCATATTGCAATTTTGAGAAACAATTTTGGGTGAAAAAAGCTTGGGAAACAACATAAACAGCATAATTCAAAAAATGTTCAAGTACCTTAGGTCTCCGCCAGTTCTCACATTTGATTATCTATAATCTTTTACGCTGCTTTTTCCAGAGCAAGTCATTATTGGAAATACGCTCCAATTTACTTTCTCCCACCATGAATCTTTTTATTACCCTTAGGGTCATCTGAAATGGTAATTCTGATAATTCTCCTCTTTTCTTGTTCAGTTTCTCCCCATTTTTGAAAGTATAGCTCTCCACTATAATGTTTTTTTCCTAATTCCCTCAGCTAGTGATAATCCTTGCCATCTCCCTTGATTCCCATCCTATCCCCACCTCCAAATTTTCCCTGTGTTATAGAGGTAATGTAGTACAGTGGGAAAAGCTCTGCACCTGGACACAGGGCAGCCAGAATTGGCTTTGAATCCCTGGCCTTGTGCCTCTCAGGTCCTTCTTGTGGAAACTGCCCTTGGCCCATTAGAATTGGCTCCAGCACATTGGGGCTGCCCTGTACTCAAGGTGCTCTAGCTGGGAAGTCAGAGCAGGAACAGATTCAGGCCCTGCCCTCAGGGAGCCCCCAGGATGGGGATATAGATCAAGGTCAGGGAGAGACAAGTTCAGCCTCCCCTTTGGAAGCTCCTAATCTGGGGTGAGAAAGAAGGAACAGGCCTAGACACTGCCATTAGAGAGTACTATTTAGGCAGACAGAGGGACAGATCTAAGTACCACCATAAAGGAAGGCAAAGTCTCAGGAAATAGAAGATCTGTAGGCCGGGTCCTCCTCAAAGAATTCACAGCCTAGAGGAGACCTAGGACAAGCAGCCCTAAGCAACCACCGGTCCTGCCTTGGAGGATCTTGAAAATCCAGGTGGAGGTGGGGAAAGTGAGGTAGGAAAAAACCCGTAATATGGTTTGAGAGACAAGGCAAATACAGAACCGTAATAGACAGATAAATCTTGAATAATTTGACCGACATAATAGGGAGTCGAAGAATTTAGAGGAGATGCCCCGTTCTGAGCAAGGCTTCCTAGGTGAAGCAGGCCTTGAGTTAGCTTTGAAGGAGTCTGTTTAACGACAATAAACATTTCCGAAGGGTGTGATATGTAAATTCATGGCACAAAGTCCAGAGAGGCAAAAGAAATAAGATGTAGTCCCTGTTCTCAGGGGGCTCCTGGGCTTCTTAACTATTTTGTGTGTCATGGACCCCTTTTGGCAGTCTGGGGAAGTCTTACAGACCCCTTCCCAGAATCATATTTTAAAATACAAAAAAAAATTGCACAGAATTATGAAGGAGACTATATTGGAATTTGAAATTATGTGATCGAATCAGAAAAAAAATGCTTACAAAACCCAGGTTAAGGACTTCTGATCAGAAGGATGGGAAAGAGGATCAGGAATGTCCATTGCTTCCCAAATTTTCCTTTGATTCCTAGATTTTGCCCATCCAAATGCATCCTGCTCTCCTCTTGACTTTTATGGCCTCAGCCAGAGTCTTTGTCACTGTCCCTTCTATCTTCCAGGATGCATTCCCTCTGAGGCTGGTGCTTTGTCAACTTCTCATAGTTATATGGGCTCTAATTACATTGTTATCTGCTCTGGTGCTCTGAAAAATCTGTTTTATCAGCTTCCTTCCCCCAGTCAAAGGCAGGTTCCAAGCCTCACCTTCCATTGCTTATTTCTTTTTTTTTTTCTTTTTTGCTTTTTGGAGGGGGGAAAGTTAGAGCAATTGGGGTTAAGTGACTTGCCCAAGTTCACATGGATAGTTTTTGTGTTAAGTGTCTGAGGCTGGATTTGAACTCAGTTTCTCCTGACTCCAGGGCCAGTGCTCTATTCACTGCGCCTCTTAGCCACCCCCATTGCTTATTTCTTAATGCTGAAAGAGATGTTTGGTTAGTGCCTGAAGTCTTCAGAGGCAGCATAGTCAGCAGAAGACATGATTGACTTGGAATTAGGAAGATAGGGCTTCAAAAATCAACTCAGATGGAAAGTCATTTAACCTATTCTAGCCTAAGTTTGCCCATCTGCAAAATGGGCCTATTGATGTCTATGACACTTACCTGACAGGATTGCTAAGAAGCTCATTTGAAATAAAATATGCCAAGTATTTTGCAAACTTTGAAGGAATATATAAATTTCTACAATTATTATTTAGCGTCTAGCCTCTTACCTCATCAGTTTTCCTAAAATTTATTCTTTTATAGTGATAGCTTTCTTCTTCCTGCTCAAAAAATTATAAATTGTCAACATAGGAAAGAAACTCAAAAGTCATCTGTCTGTGACATCTAGAGCTAGAAGAGGGCTTACTTAGCAATCACCTCCATTTTGTAGATGAGAAATCTGAGGGTCCTAGAGGTCAGAGGTCACAGAACCAGTAGGACAGAAGTAGGACTTAAAGCCGAGGCTCCAATTGAAAATCTAGGGCTTTTAAAAAAAATAAATTGGTTTATTTACTTTTAGTTTACAACATTCAGTTCCACAATCCCTTGAGTTTCAGATTTTCTCCTCTTCCCTCCTCCCCCTCCCCATCAAGGAGGCATGCACTCCAATGTAGGATCTACAAATATCTTCCCATTGATCTTTACTCAGGTTGTAAAGAAGGATTATAACTGATGAAATGATCAGTGGGAAAGAGGAAACAAAACAAAACAAGAAAAAGAAACAGAGCGAGTAGTTTGTTTCAATCTGGACTCAGACACTGCATCTGCTTCTCTGGATGTGGATATTTCCTTCAGTCATGAGTATTTTGAGGTTGTCCTATAACCTTGTATTGCTGAGAGGAGTCTAGGGCCTTTTCCAAACTGTCATGATATTTCCTCTAAGTTACACCTGTACCTGAAGCACGAATTGCTTTAACAACCCTAAAAAAGTGATCTAGTCTCTTCTTGAAACCCTATCACTTAAACTTCATGGATCCTACATTTCCTCATGTGGAAAATGAGGGGGTTGTTCCTGGAGGCCTTTGAGGTCCCTTCCAGATGTATTTCTATGATCCTGTGACGCTGTGATCTCTAGTGTCAGGAAATTCACTCTTGCGCAAGTCAGCACTGTCTTATTTCTCTTTAGTTGGCTATATATAGGGGGAAAAAATCTGCTCATGACATATGTGTAAGTGTAATCTGCATTAACATTATCTCCAACCACTTTCTTGAACCTAGACAATCAAACCAATTTCCAAGGTATAAATGCTTACACTGAAGATTTAATGTTGGCTCTTGAGCCCCAGTTTGAGCCGGTTCCAGCACACCTGGGCTTACATACCTTTTCTAGCCCATTCAGACAAAATGTCTACTTTTTCTCCAAGCTCAGCATTCCATCTACGTACTCTCCACTTCTCAGAATACTTCTCTTCCCTCAGAGTTTGGCTCAGGTTCTACCAATAAGTCTTCCCTCATACTTCCTGCTGTTACTTCCTTCTTTCTCCCCTAATGACTTTGTATTTACTTATCAGTGCATATGTTGTATGCCCCAGTAGAATGTAAGCTCTTTTGGATCAGGGACTGCCTGGAATTCTTGTGGGTGTTTCTGTGTGTGTGTGTGTGTGTGTGTGTGTGTGTGTGTGTACACCCAATACCTAGCAGAGGACCATAGGCACAGAGGCCAAACCCTGGTAAAACCTGCTCAGTAAACAGGCTAAACCAAGTTGAGGGTAACTGACAGGCCATAAACCGGTTGGTGAGTTAGGGTGCTGTCTACCCCAAGCATGTGAAGACTTTCCCTGGCAGAATAGACAGATGAGAATAATTTGTTCCAATGACCATGAAAGCTCCTGAAGCAGGTGCTGTGGAGCACCTAGAGCTTGGTCAGACATCAAAGATGCCAAAGGCATCCCCTGCATCCCAGGCCATGGCCAGTCCTGTCTTCTGCCACTGGACTTCTGTGACTCTGGCAGAGTGAGGCTGAGGACTTGGTGCAGTTCTGCCTCACTTAAATCCAATTCAGGGGAAAATCAAAACATCATCCATGATGTCACTGCTTCTCTTTGAAAATGAAGAATGAACAATAGCAGAGTACTATGGTGGAAGCAGCATCCAAAGAGGCTAGCCTCCTTTTGATAACAAATAGGCCAGTCTCAAACCTGAGCTCCCTCACTGACCTGACTCAGGGGTGGTCTAGTACAGGGGCTCTTAACATAGCAGGCCCTTCACAAATGTTTATTGATTTGAACTCCATTGTTAGTTATAGCTGTTAGAAAAGTATGCATATAATGAAACCAAATATGCTTCTCTTACAAATTCTATCCCACTGCTTTTATTTCTTCCCTTTGGCACCAAGCAGGACAAGCTTAGAACCTCTTTTCTATATTAGACTTTTAGATATTTTAAAGATAGTGATTATGTGCCCCCTAAGTCTTTTCCAGGTTAATCAACCCCAATTACCACATATAACCTTGTTAGCATTCATATACTCTTAAGGTCCTAGATTTAGTACTGAAAAAGACCTCATTTTATATATCTAAGGCTATAAATCATTTTATAGATAATTAAGGTTAGTCAAATGAATTGTTCAAGGTTCATAGTTCATAGTTTGTCCTTGGTTCTTGAAGAGGACCATGACATTAGGAAGGTGATGCAAGTGAATTAGATTTAAGTGAGGCAGGGCTATGTAAAGTCACCAACCCCACTCTCTCTTCTGGAGCTGTCTGGGTCCAGTGGCAGGATACAGATCAGGATGACTGGAGATGGCCCTGGATACAGTGGGAGATCTTGATCTTTCTAATCTAAGGTCTATCCTAGCTCTCAGTTTGACTATGGCCATGCCCATTCATTGATTAAGGATAGGTAAGAAATGAGGCAAAGAACTCTTCTTTTACCTAGTTAAAAAAAAAATCAATGGGTGGAGACCCTCAGGGTTTTCCCATCAAAACAGAAACAATTGCTATTTACACTCACTCTGCACCTTGAGAACCCAAGCAATGACCAAGTGAGGCTTGGGCTAATGCCTATTGTTGGCCAATCAATGAGAGTCAGAATGATTCAGATTTAAAGCATGGTCCTTAAAAAAGAAATTTAGCCTGCAAACCCCAAAATATCTTGTGAGGTTTCAGTGATCAAAGTTTATATTCCTTTGGGCAGGGCACCTGCAGGTAAGGATATGATTCCCTATGTGGACAAAGGACAGGAGGGAGGGGAGAAAGGAAGGAAATAGTGAAGGAGGAAGGGAGAAAGGAAAGAAAGAAGGAAAGAGAGGGAGGGAAGGAGGGAAAGACTTAAGGGAGGAAGGAAGGAGGGAGGGAAGGAGAGGAGAAAGGATGGAAGGAGGGCAGGAAGGAGAGAGAGAAGTGAGGAAAGAAGAAATGAAGGCAGGAAGGAGGGAGTGAAAGAGGGAAGGAATAGCAAAATGTACTCCCTTTCTAAACATACACATTTGGCTTTGTCTACTGGCTGATTGGGAGAATATTCCTCCCCAAAACCCAGTTTCTCTAGAATCTAGTTTTGACATCTTTCTGAAAATGTCTGGACCAGATTAATTTCCAATATTAGAAATCCTTTATCATAGAGTTCTTTTTCTTTTGTTTGAAACATTGTTTACATATGAATTAATTGTTGAAATTTCATACCCAAATCGGCTTTCACTGCAGTTCTGATGCTGAACTCATATTTCCCCGAAATAGGGACTTCCACTGACCTTTTGATTAAACTTTCAGTGGGAGATAAATTTTAAGAAGCAAGAAAAAAATACAAGCTTGTTCTTCTGAAGACCCCAAAGTTTTCAAAAAAATGTAATATCATCCTTATGTTCCTAATTCTGGACAGATTAGAAATGCAAAGAAAGAATGAGATAAGAAGGGAAGAAAATCTTCCCCCTATCATAGAGATTTATAGCATTGCAAGCTAATTAGGGACTAAATTTGTGAACTGAAATCTATTAACCATGAATTCCCCCAAATATTGCTGAAAATGTGGTTTGAATGTTTTAAATTTTAAAAAAGTGTTTTTGAATAAGTAAAATTTTATTTTACCTCACTACTATGTTCCTGCTGTGAATGAGTAGTAGACTCAGGAGATGTATCTTGGAAGAGACCCAGTGTAACTTCAAGCCCAGCAGAGGTGTGTACTAGAGGGCAAAAAATACCAATCGAATGGAGAGAGAGATGAATTTTTGTTGGGGATAGACTGCGGCACACCAGCCACAGGATCAGTCTGAAAGATAGGGGCACAAAGTCAGCATCCCTTACAGGGAAAGGTTCCAGTGGTTTCTCTTTCCACTGACTCTACTGGAATTCTGATCTCTGCAACTCTTAAATCCATCATGGCCCTAAACATTGGTGCCTTTAGAGGCAAAGCAAGGTAGGGGGAGGGAGCAAGATAAATGACAGTGTCTTTCTCATACCCAAAGGACCTACATCTAAATTCCAGCCCTGCTATTGACTACTGCTGGTGTGACTTTGGGGAAATTGCTTAGTTTCTTGGGGTCATAGATTTCTTATCTCTAAAATGAAGAGGTTGAACGAGATAATTTCTAAAATTCATTCATTTAAAATAAAACAATAACTATTGATTACACATTTGCAGAGCGCTGTGCTAGACAATGGGGGCCATTTAAATTTCAAGATACATAAATAATGTCCATGTATATAATCATTCTAATGTATATGTGCATGCACAGATGTTTATTTTATATGTGTATATATGCATTTGTATACATATGTATGTATGTATGTTTGTATGTGTGTATGGTGCTGTTGAGTCATTTTCAGTTGTATCCAACTCATGACCTCATTTGGGGTTTTCTTGGCAAAGGTTGGCAACCATTGGCAACCATTCCCTTCTCTAGCTCATTTTTCAGATGAGGAAACTGAGGCAAACAGGGTTACTTGACTTGCTTAGGGTCACACAGTCAGTAAGTGTCTGAAGCCGAATTTGAATTCAGGATGATGAGTCTTCCTGACTCTGTTCTGTGTTCTATGGTGCCACCTCATTGCCCTATATGTGTGTGTGTGTGTGTGTGTGTGTGTGTGTGTGTGTGTGTGCATATACATACACACACATATGGGGAAAGAGTAAGGGTTGTATCTGTATAAACGAACAAACAAATAAATAAATGAAAGAGTGAATGAATGAATGAATATACATACACATACGTTAATAATAGAGCCCCTGACTCACTGAGTTCATAGTCTAGGCAGGAGTGTGATTCAGACCCAGACAACTTTCAGCTTTATAGTGTATACTTTTCATCTTAATCTGAGCCAGTCTCATGAACCCCAACCCCCATGCCTTACTTTCCTATTCTGAGATTACGAGGGAAGTAAACTCTCCTCAAAGTGCTGACCCAGCAGAGTGGGGAGCTGACGTCTAGCCACTGGTAGGGATGGCTCAATGAATATTCATTATGGACACCAATGAGCAAGGACTGGTGTTGGAAAGGTTGAACTTCATGGTGCTAATAAAGGCCACGCTATTAATAGGCACTCGATGTCGGCCCCATCCATGAATGATATTTTAAAATATCAAACTTATTAGCAATGGTCTACCTCCCTCTTTTCTGGAAGAAGCTTCAGTCATGACAGTCCCTCCCCTATACCTGCAGAGAGCTGGGCTGCTTGGCCAGGCAACTTCCTCCCTCCGCTGAGGGCTGTCCGGGAATAAATAAAGACATTTTGCCCTAGTGTGATTAATGAGTCAGGTGAGGATGTGCCTTTCTGGGGAGAAGCTTCCCTTCCTTTCCTCCCCTACCCAAGGATTCCAGCAGGTACTTTTGCTTTGGAACAAAGCTTCTGTTAATGAGAGGAATTAATGAAACTCCCAAAAGACTGAATTTAAGATTAAACTCGACCCTCCTTCTAGTGGATTTTCTAAGATCTTATCTAAAGCATGGCTCAAGCTTAAGTTGTCTCATCCCTTCCTTCCTAGGGCTGGGAAATTAGTTCAGGCCTCAGAATGCCAATGAAGTCAATAAAAGTAATCAGCGGAAGGACTTAACTCTGTGGGCCCTGAGAGGGAATGAGTTCAGCCCAGCCGTACAAAAGGCTATAAATCTCTTCCGGAGCTTCTGAACAACATGGGGAAAGGTGAAGCCTGGGCCCTTGGTATATGACCCCTCAAAACCAATTGCATAAATGAATGAATGAATGAAGAAAAAACCCTCAAACTCCCTGGGAGATCAGAATCACAGGATCATAGAATGTCTAAGAGGGAAAGATTCCAATCTTAGAATTAATCTATTCTAACTCCTTTTTTTTTTGTATTTTTCAATTGTTTAATTTTTCCCCAGTTACTTGTAAACAACATTTTTAACATTTGTTTTTAAAACTTTGAGTTCCAAATTATCTCCCTCCCTCCACCCCCTCATTGAGAAGACAAGTAATTCCATATAGGTTATATATGTGAAGTCATCTAAAACATATCCATGATAGTTACAGAAATAGTTGTTAATTGTTATTAAAGAAAACATAGATTAAAAACAACTCCAGAAAAATAAAGTGGAAAAAAAACTCAAAAGTTGCTTCAGTCAATATTCAGACACCATCAGGTCTTTCTCTGGGGATGGATAGAATTTTCATTCCTAAATCCTTCAAAGTTGTCATGGATCGTTGTGTTGCTGAGAATAGCTAAGTCATTCACAGCTGATCATCCCACAATATCACTGTTACTTTGTACCCATTACATTTCATTTTGGATCAACCCATGTAAGTCTTTTTAGGTTTTTCTGAGAACGTCTGGCTTATCCTTTCTTATAGTACAATAGCATTCCATCACAATTACATAGCACAACTTATTTAGTCATTCTCCAATTGATGTTCATCACCTCAATTTTCAATTCCTTATCCCCAGAAAAAGAGCTGCTATAAATATTTTTGTACATGTGAGTCCTTTCCCTTTTTTTTTTTTAAATTTCTTTTGGGATACAGACCTAGTAGTGGTATTGCTAGTGGTATTGCTATGTCAATGGGAATGCATGATTTTATAGATCTTTGGGCATAGTTCCAAATTGCTTTATAGAATAGTTTGATCAATTCACAACTCCAACATCAGTTATATTAATGTCTCATTTTCCCCATATCTCTTCCAATATTTGTCATTTACCTTTTCTGTCCTATTATCTAATCTAATAGGTATGAGATAGTACCTCAGAATTGTTTTAACTTGCATTTCTCCAATCAATAGTGAGTAAGGATATTTTTTCATATGGCTATAGATAGCTTTAATTACTTCATATGAAAACTGATTACATCTTTTGATTATTTATCAATTGGGGAATGGCTCTTACTTTTCTTAGTTTGACACAGTTCTCCATATGTTAGAGAAATGGGGCCTTTATCAGAGAAACTTGCTTCAAAAACTTTTTTCACAGTCACTATTGTTAACTGTATTCCCCTCCACCCTATTCCCCTAACCTTGTTTATTCTATTCTCACTCTTCTTTCACCCTGTCCTCCCTCAGAGAGTTTTGTTTCTGATTACCTCTTCCCCCATTCTGCCCTCCTTCCTATCACCCTCCCCCCTTCCCTTATTCCTTTCCCCTTCTTTTTTACTGTAGGGTAAGAGCAATTCCTTAATTCCATTGCCTATGTATCTTATTTCTCAGTTACATGTAAAAACAATTTTTAACCTTCATTTTTATAACTTTGAGTTCCAAATTCTTATCCTTTCTTCTTCCCTATCTACCCTCTTTGAGAAGGCAAACAATTTGATATAGGTTATACATGTGTAGTCATGGAAATCTAACTCCATTTTAGAGGTAAAAAAAAAAAATAAGACTCAGAAGGTCTCAGTGATTTGCCTAAATTCATATGATATATGGAAGATTTGAAACCAGATTCTCTGACTTCCAGTCCAGGGCCCTTTACAGTTTGCCATTTACAAAGCACTTTACCCTCTGATATCTCATTTGATCTTGACAATGGGCCTACCAAGGACTCAGGGTAGGGATTATTCTGTCCACTTAATGGATAAAGAAACTGAAAACTTTCCTAAGGTCACAGCAGCAGAAAGAGCAAGGTCAGGATCAGAAAACAGGCCTGATACCTTCTAGTGTAGTACTCTTTCTATTCCACTCTTACCTGCATAAAACTAATACAATGACTACTACTACTACTATAAAAACAATGATGACTACAACTACAACCACTATTACTTTATTATGAAATATTAATAATAAAGCACTTGCCTAATATCCAGAAAGACAAGATCAAGTGTCCAGATTGTAAATCAGAAGCTGGCCAACTTTTATAAACAGATGACACATCCCTATACTCCCAATACAAACCCCAAAATGTCCTTGAGAAATAAAAAGAATAATAATAAATGACCCTAGAACTGGGACCTCATGACAGTTGAAATGTTGCCAACAATCACTCTGACATAGCGCTGACCCATTTTTTTAGCTGTCATTTTTAATAGCTGTCATCATGCTAAATATATATGACCCAGGCCAGTCATCTCCTAATTTCTCACCTGGCCTCAATTCTCCATCATGTCCCTAACAGAATTACATGAATGCTCTCATTCCATTTCAAAAAAGCAAGCTTTTTATACATCTGTCCACTAAATATTAAATATTTAAATCATAAATAAATTAATAAATTAAATATTTAAATAAATTTAAATATTTAAAGAATCATGAGAGATTGACTGGTCATAGAACTATTTCCATCTAAACTCCACTAAAAAGATTAGAAAGATAACAAGAATGGGTGGTGACTGATATCTATGTAGATCATTAAGGGTCTGTAACCCATTTTAATTTACATTATCTCAGTTAAACTTCAAGAAAAATCTTTGAGGTGGTGATTACAGGTATTATTACTCTCATCTTTACATATGAGGGAATTAAGTCTCAGAGAAGTGA
>CM053581.1:333281332-333316345 GCA_028627135.1 Pseudochirops cupreus
TCACTTCTCTGAGACTTAATTCCCTCATATGTAAAGATGAGAGTAATAATACCTGTAATCACCACCTCAAAGATTTTTCTTGAAGTTTAACTGAGATAATGTAAATTAAAATGGGTTACAGACCCTTAATGATCTACATAGATATCAGTCACCACCCATTCTTGTTATCTTTCTAATCTTTTTAGTGGAGTTTAGATGGCAATAGTTCTATGACCAGTCACTCTTTCATGATTCTTTAAATATTTAAATTTATTTAAATATTTAATTTATTAATTTATTTATGATTTAAATATTTAATATTTAGTGGACAGATGTATAAAAAGCTTGCTTTTTGAAATGGAATGAGAGCATTCATGTAATTCTGTTAGCTCACTGAAAACAACTTTGAGACAACAATTGCAGACAGGGGACAGGAATGATTATGGGTATCTAATACTATGCCTACACAGTTTTGATTTCTTCTACTCAATTGCTCTATTCAGAGAGATTTGCACTTCATGTAGCTTGGAAACTATGAGAATTTGGCCTCATTTGCATCTATTAAAAACACTGTTCTTTACTTTTTATGGGTCAATACTATATCTAGGCATTTGTGGGCACCAATTCTGTTTGTGATAATGCTTTGGTTACAACTTTATTGAATTCTCAGATGTTTTGCAATTTGGACTTATAAGATGGGGATTTGTGTTCTTTTATTTTATGAAGAAGAGAGAATTCCTGGAGCATAATTCTTGAAACCAGGTTGTGTCTTCCTAAGTATGCCATAACTGCTAAATTTTTGTAACCTGCACTGTGATATGTTGTACAATTTCTACCATTTTATTGAATAATCTTCATGACTCAATAAATCTGGGATCCTTAAGAATAACTTTTCTCTAATTTCTGGTGGCAAAGATCTCATCCTGAATCACTATCATAAATCCCTGTTTCTGTAAATGAACCCACATGACTAAGTTCAACGTTTTTTTTGTCAACATATTGTTGGTTGAATTTATGTAAATGTTACCTAAGGAAAACCTCTTGAAATTCCATGCCATGAGGTATGCCCATCTCTTTTTGAAAATCACTTGAGACATTGGCACTGCTTCTGCCATCTGGTTATTAAGTAGCTCTTCAGAAATAGATGTTATGTTGTTTTCCAATGTCTTCATTTTCTTCAGCTTTTCCCTCTTCAGATTTAAGTAACTTCTCAATTTCTGATTTTATTTTTATTTAATCAGGATTCAGGAATAAATCTGTATCTTATCATTATCCCACGTTAATCTTCAATATTTTGTTGTGTAACTTAGAGCTTAGAATAGGGTTAACAAAGAGCAGTCTGATGTACTTTCTTGAAACTGGTAAGATCTGTTTCCAATTCTGCCATGATCTAGTACAGACACACAATATATGCACTTATATCTTTGGGCCATTTCATTTACAGCTGCAGTTTGTCTGCTTTTGTGGTTAGGGCCAGTGGCACCCAAGCATTCCCAGCAGGTGGGGGATTGGTATTTCTGATTTGTTCTGACATATCTTAGCTTTTTATGGTTCCAGGAAACAAAGAAACTCTACTCACTCACTGTGATGCCCTTCATACCAAGCTGATAATTACAATGGTATGAGCAAGGGCCAGCTTGCAATGTTATATAACATCTTTTTCTTAGATTCCTAGGAGCACACTGGCCAAGGTGCTAACACCATCAGTGGTATTGACAGATACTGGTTGGTTGCTGTTTCAAGGTTCTTTCTAGACATTCATAGCTACCATAGAGAGCTCAGGGCACAATCATGTGATCAACAAGATGGAAGACTAGACATTTTCTCCAATCCTCAAGACTCTCAACATAAGAATTATCCATGGGAGGTAAAGTAAATGCAGTTGTTTCTACAAGCTAAGACACCCAGAAGTCTCCTGAGAGAGCAACCCACTGAGTTAACAGCAGAAAGGTGTAATCCCTAATGACATCACTCAGCACCTCCTCCCCATTGATCCTTTCAATCTGGCAGAGCAACACAGCCTGACCCAAGGACTTGTGTTCTGAGATATACTTAGAAATATCCTTGTTGTTGCTGTTACAGATGCTCCTACCTTAACCCCACCATTCTATAGCAATTAGCAACAGATCTCTATCTGCCCCTATTTCTTTTCTACCTTGCAGAGGAGGATGAGGTATAGGAATGTGGAAGTATGCTCCACATCTTGTACTGTGCTGTAGTAGTAATCGATTAGATAGTTAAAGATCAGAGAACTGTGGCAGGGTGCCAGCATTGTTGGGGTCTGCACCAGACCTGAAAGAAAGCAGACTGAAATTCAGCTGGGGCCAGTTCTGTTTCCCTCCCTGTCCCCCAACAGAAGTAACTTGGGACAGGGATTGAGGATGGCAAAAAAGTGGATTTTCCCAATAAAAGAGAAGATTGAGACGTAATCAAGGTCACATAGCTAGCAAGTATAGGAATCAGAATTCAAACCTAGGTCTTATATGATCAGGTCTAATTCTAGGAATCCTCCAAATACCATTCTGACCCAAGGTACTAACAACCCTGGGAATGGGATCAGTGCAACTATTATTATCTCAGTTTTATAGATGTTGATTCTGAGATTCAGAATGGAAGAGTGACTTCCTCAACAGTCCCAGAACTAATCAGTGAAAGAACCAGGGCTTTTGGCTTCATGATTCATTCACCATTCTGGAATTTTTACCATATAGTTCTGCCCCCTCCATCTCCCAAGAGGGGCTCTTCCTCTTGCCTCTATCCTGCCTTTCTGGAAATATCAGCATAGCTGCACCTTAGTATTTCTCACCCCTGCTGGGAAGCTATGCCACAAAGCCCTTGGGAGGAACATGTGGCTTGGAGTTGAGCTTTTCTTCTGTGGAAGATTCTGAAAAGAGCAAATTGCTTTCTTGGCCAGACTTTAACGGGTTTGCTTGAAGTTAGGAGAATATTGATTTCTGTTAAAAGTCAGTGGTTTGTAGGGTTTTTTTTGTTCCTTACAAGAATGGAAAGATTAGAGTCTCATGTTCTACATGTTTGTTTATTTATTACTTTTTGAAACCTGCCCCTTCCTGCTTCAGGGGAGGGGCGAATGGAGCCTTATTGTGGGAGATTTGTGTATCCCAAGCTGCTCTAGGTGCCCATAGAGTGAGGTTTCTTAGTCTTTTCTGCATCATGGGTCTCTTTGGTAGTTTGATGAAACCCTTGTCAGAATAATTCTTTAAATGCATAAAATAGACTACATAAGAGTTATAAGGAAGACCAATTATATTGAAATGTACTCATCAAAAAATATTTTCTTAAAAAAATTCATTAACCCCAAGTTAAGGACCCCTGGTGTAGATCATCCTTGGGGACCAGAGAAAAGAAGAGAAACAGAAAGTAATCTATTAGACTGTATCAGAGTCACAGAATCTTAAAGTTGGAAGATGCCTCTAGGGCTAACTAGTTCCACCTGTATCTGACCTTCAACCTTTCTAACAAATGGCCACTCTTCAGTCTTACTTTGATATCTCCAGGGAGGATTTGGTGGTGGTGGTGGTTGTGGTAGTGGTAGTAGTGTGTGTGTGTGTGTGTGTGTGTGTGTGTGTGTGTGTGTGTGTGCGCTTGTGCATCAACTACTCTTAGAGGCAGTCATTTTTGGACAAATTAGATTGTTAGGAAGTCTTTCCTTAGTCCAAGCTGAAATCTGCTTCTTTTATATAAATCCATTGCTCCTTGCTTTGATCTTTGAGGCTCAAGATGAAGAAATGGAATCCCTCTCATCTATCAGTCTATCAAATTATTCAGAACAACTATCCCATGTGCACAGAAAACACCTTAGAAAACCACAAATGAAAATAATGACAAAACAAAATAGAAGACATTCAAAGCAAAGAAGCTAGCTAAAACCCAGCAGATATGTGACCTGCATTAAAGTGGAAAAGATGCTGGAATTTGTGGTGGCCATGGAGACAGAATCCTCCTTACATTTCCAAGGCAAAAAAGTGGAAAGGATGCCCCATCTCCAGACCTCACTTTTCCCCACTTGAGCTCATGAAGCCTCTTCTCCAGGTGTTTGCCTTCCAAACTATATCCAGGAAACTGAAGTGCCACAGAGGGACCCATCTCGGGGTACTTTTTATGATAGTAACCCTGCTGCTATTGTCTATGATCCACTTATATCTAAGTGGGGTGGAGGCTTTAGGAGATTCTTTAGACTTGGGAGGGATTGAAGGATCCTATTGCTCCCTATGATCCAATTTTCCCAGGCTGACCATCAGTTGCCTCCTTAACCAACTCAGGAGTCACACCCAATACTTCTTTTAGAGGGATGGTTTAAAGGAAGATTTGGGAAAGAGTGATTCCCTCCCCACAAAATTGGGAGGCAGATAAAAGGAAGGAGCTAGTTTTTCCTTTAAACCAATCACCTCCAAACTCTTACAGAATTATATATGCAAGAAAAAGAGACCACTGATGTAATACCCTCCCTGTATTACTTGGACAATTACTATAAAACAAGTGAAATTACTAAAGTCCCAGAGAGATTCAACATGAGAAAAGAAACAACGTAAGATATCCCAAGGCATTCTCAAATGTCACCTTTAAAGCAATTAATCAAGATGCCACAGTGGTAAGGTCATAAGAACAAATAAAGTAAGAGGTCACTCAGCTAGTAAGTGTCATGAGGAGGATTTGAACCCTGATATTAGATTGAGTTCTCTCTCCATTATACCTTTCTACATCTTCCAAATTGACCTTTGGAAGAAAGAGAGTGACAAGAAAGAAGAATGAAAAAATAAATAAATGACCAATATGGATAATATCACTGATACAAAGCAAAACAAACAAACAAAAAAACAACCTGGGATGGGTGGATGGGTGGAGCCAAGATGGCAGAGTGAAAGCAGAGACTTCCTTGAGTTCTGCCTTAACAAAGAGCTAAAAAGTCAAGTAATTAACTGGAAAAATGAGCAAATGGGGGTGGGAAGAATCAGACTATAGAATCTTACTTTGGTGACAAATAAGATCAAAACATATAACCAGAAGAAGACAACAAAATCAAAGCTCCTTCATCTAAAAGCTCCAAGAAAAATATGAATTGGACAAGATGGCAGAGTAAAAGGAGGGATTTGCTTGAGTTCTACCCCAAACCTATCCAAATACCTGTAAAATATGACTCTAAACAAATTCTAGAGCAGCAGAACCCCCAAAATGACAGAGTGAAACAAATTTTCAGTCCAAGACACCCTGGAAGTTCAAGAGGAAAGGTTTATTGTACCAGTCTGAGAGAAGACTGCATTACAGCATGAGCCATGCTGGCACATATGGGGCCAGAGCAGGCCTCAGGGGACTGAATCACCAGAAGCTGTGGCAGTTTCCAAACTTATCAACCCACAAACTCCAAGGACACCTTGGTAGGTCAAGTAGGAAAGATCTGGGTGAGAGAAGAGCAAGCCCCAGGACAACAATGATGGTGGTGGCTTCAGTGGCCATGGTTGTTTCTGGAGCTCTTGGCCCATAGATGGTGGGAGGATCAGAGGTGGATTGCAGGGATCTCATTGGTGTCACTGAAGCAGTATTTTCTTGCTTTTCTCAGAACTGGATCTGGATCACAATACTGGGTGGTGGACTTGGGGTAAAGAGGAGAGCTGGTGTGACAGAGCTTGTGGTGGCAGTGGAAAGGGATTCCTCCTCACAGTTCCAAGGCAAAAAAGAGTGTTTGTGGTCACTCACAGACCAGGAAAGGAGTAAACACTTCTTTGATCACAAACTTGGAAGAAATGAAAATTTACAGGTCCCTAGAGATATCTCTGAGAACATCTGCACAAAACCCCTGAAGTTTGGGACAATATGCCCTCCACAATTCAAGCAGAGGCCTACCTTAACAATGTGATAAAAAGTCAGGTAATTGGCTGAGAAAATGAGCAAATAGCAGGAAAAAAATCAGACTATAGAATCTTATTTTGGTGACAAGGAAGATCAAAATATATATCCTGAAGAAGACAACAAAGTCAAAGTTCCTACATCCAAAACCTCCTAGAAAAATATTGATTGGTCTCACACCATGGAAGAGCTCAAAAAGGATTTTGAAAATCAACTAAGAGAAGTAGAGGAAATGTTGGGAGGAGAAATGAGAATGACGCAAGAAAATCATGAAAACAAGTCAATAGTTTCCTAAGAGACCCCCAAAAATGCTGAAGAAAATAACACCTTAAAAATAGACTAACCTAAATAGCAAAAGAGGTCCAAAAAGCCAATGAGGAGAAGAATACCTTAACAAGCAGAATTGGCCAAGTAGAAAAGGAGGTTCAAAAGCTGACTGAAGAAAATAATTCCTTAAAAATTAGAATGGAGCAAATGGAAGCTAATGACTCAATGGGAAATCATAAAACAGAACCCTAAGAATGATAAAATAGAAAACAATGTGAAATATTTCATTGGAAAAACAACTGACCTTGAAAACAGATCCAAGAGATATAATTTAAAAATTATTGGACTACCTGAAAGCCATGATTAAAAAGAGAGCCTAGATATCATTTTTAAAGAAATTATCAAAGAAAACTGCCCTGATATTCTAGAACCAGAGGGTAAAATAGAAATGGAAAGAATCTACCAATCTCTTCCTAAAAAGAAATACCAAAAGGAAAACTCCTAGGAATATTATAGCCAAATTCCAGATTTCCCAGGTCAAGGAGAAAGTATTGCAAGCAGTCAGAAAGAAACAATTCAAGTATTGTAGAAACACAATCAGGATAACACAAGATTTAACAGCTTCTACATTGAGGAATTAGAGGGTCTGGAATGTGATATTCTGGAGGTCAAAAGAACTAGGATTAAAGCCAAGAATCACCTATTCAGCAAAACTGAGTATAATCCTTCAGGTGAAAAAATGGATATTGAATGAAATAGAGGACTTTAAAGTATTCTTGATGAAAAGAACAGAGTTGAATAGAAAATTTGACTTTCAAATACAAGAAACAAGAGAAGCATAAAAAGGTAAACCAGAAAGAGAAATCATAAGGGATGTATTAAAGCTGAACTGTTTCATTTCTACATGGAAAGATGATATTTATAGCTCATGAGACCTTTGTCAGTATTAGAGTAGTTGGAGGAAAGATAGAGATAGAGATAGAGAAAGAGATAGATATAGAGGTATAGGTATATAGAGACAGAGGGCACAGGGTAAACTGAATTTGAAGGAATAATGTCTAAAAAGTAAAATTAAGAGGTCAGAGAGGAACATCCTGGGAGAAGGATAAAGCGAGAGGTAGAATAGAGTAAATTATCTTATATAAAAGAGGCAAGAAAAGGTTTTTCCAGTGGAGGGGAAAAAGGGAGAGGTGAGAGAGAATGAGCAAATCTTACTTCCATCAGATTTGTTTGAAGGACAGAATAACATATACACTCAGTTGGGTATGGAAATCTATCTTGCCCACAGGAAAGTAGGGGGAAGGTGAAAAGAGAGGGGGGATATGATAGAAAAGAGGGCAAATGGGGGAGGGGTAATCAGAAGCAAACACTTTTGAGGTGGGACAGGGTCAAAGGAGATAATGGAATAAATGGGGAGGCAGGATAGGATGGAGGGAAACAAACTTAGTTTTTCACAACATAACTGTTATGGAAGTGTGTTTCATGACTATACATGTATAACCTACATCAAATTGCTTGTCTTCTCAGTGAGGGTGAGTAGGGAGACAGAAAGGGAGAGAATGAGGAACTCAAAGTTTTAAAAATGGATATTAAAAATTGTTTTTACAGGCAACTAGTAAATAAGATATACAAGCAGTGGGGTGTAGAAATCTATTTTGTCCTACAGGAAAATAGAAGGGAAGGGGATAAGAGAAGAAGAGGGAGTGATAGGAGGAAGGGCAGATTGGGGGAATGGATAATCAGAATGCAAGTTGTCTTGGGGTGTGGAGAAGGGAGAAATGGAGAGGAAATTTGGGACTCAATGGAAGTAAATGTTTGGAAGTAAATGTTTTAAACTAAAAAAAAAATTGGAAGTAAATGTTTTAAACTAAAAAAAAATTTTAAAAAATCAAGTGAATTAACCAGTAACAGACATACTATATACAGTAGAAAATAAATGTACAAACAATGCAGATTAAGTGGGAAAACAAACTCATCAAATAACTGAATTACTGGGATAAAGAGAAAACTTGCAAAAATCCAGCAACAGATTTGGAGAAATGGTAAAATTGGTATTATTTATATCCTAGAAATAATGATATAAAATGTTTGGCATTAGCTCTTTTTGTGGTGGCCAAGAATTGGAAATTGAGTGGATGCCCATCAATTGGGGAATGGTGGAACAAGTTGTGGTATATGAATGTAATGGAATACTATTGTGCTATAGGAAATGTTGAGTAGGTGGATTTCAGAGAAACCTGCAAAGACTTACATGAACTAATGCTGAGTGAAATAAGTAGAACCCGGAGAACATTGTATATAGTAATAGCAACATTGTGTGATGATCAACTTAGACTTAGCTAAGACCATAGACAATTCCAAAAGATTCATGATGGAAAATGCTGTCACTATTTTCATTTTTTGTATTTTCTTTCTCATGGTTTTTCCCTTTTCTGATTCTTCTCTCACAACATGACTAACGTAGAAATATGTTTAACATGATTGCATGTGTGTAACTTATATCACATTGCTTGCCATCTTGGGGAGGGGGATTAGGAGGGAGGGAGAAAAATTTGGAACTGAAAATCTTTTATAAAATGAATATTGACAACTATCTTTACATGTGATTGGAAAAAATAAAATACTATTTACAAAAACAAGAGAAGAATAAAAGAAAAGAAATTAAATGTATGGCATTACCACTAAACCATAAAAAAAGAAGAACTGGAAACACACTAAATTCAGGCCATACAATATTTAGAGAGATAAACAAGAACATTACATTAGACTAAAAGTGTTCTTTTTGATTGAAAGCCCTTTGAGGACAGGAACTGTCTTTTGCTTCATTTTATGTTTCCAGTGTTTAGCAGTATTTGGCAAATAGTAGACATTTAATAAATATTTATTAATTGATAGGAGTGGGAGAGAGGGAGGAAACATTTATTAAACACCTACTGTATTCTGGGCATCTAATTTGATTCTTACAACAACCTGAGTCCTTATTTTATAGTTGAGGAAATTGAAGTAGACAGAGGTTAAGTGACTGGCCCAAGGTCACATTATTTGTAACTCATGAGACCTTTCTCAGTGTCTCAAGGTGAATTTGAACTTAGCTCTTCTTAATTCAAGATCCAGTGCTCAACCCAGTGCCCCATCTAGCAGCCTCAGTTTCAAATATATGGAACCCCTGTGACAGAGGTTCTGACAAGATGCAATGGGTCTGAATATATGTTGGAGGCTTTCCTCTTTTCTGAATCTTTGCCCCTATTCAGACAACTATAGCCATTTCACAATCTTTGTTGTTCAGTTCAGATTTCTCTTTATGACCTCATTTGGGTTCTTCTTGAAAAAGATACTGGAGTGGTTTGCCATTTCCCTCTCCAGCTCATTTTATAGATGAAGAACTAAGGCAAACAGGGTTAAGTGACTTGCCCAGGGTCACACAACAAATAAATATCTGAGGTCAGATTTGAACTTGAGAAGATGAGTCTTCCTGACCTCAGACCTGGTACTCTAATCACCTCACCACCGAGCTGCCCACTTAGATTTCACAAGCTAAGGCTGACCAATTTATTGGAACAGGATTCCTTGCAAGCATGTTGCTCACAAATCCCAAAGAAAGGAGAAGTATTTATTTACAGATGAAGCCCATGAAAAATAAAGTTACAACTTTCACTGGGTATCAGTTGCATAGTTTCCTAGTTCCCATTCTTTTGGAGGCTCTCCATTGCCTCAGCAGGTTGCACTGATGATCATTCTTTCAGTCAAACAACATGCATTTATTAAAAACCTACTATGGGCCAATCTCAGTGTGTATCACTGGGGATAAAAATATAATCAATGAAAGAATCTCTCCAATCAAGAAGCCTGTGTTCCAACAGAAGAGACAAATACATATGTAAGTATGTACAGAATAAATGTAGAGAAAATAAATACAAGCCAAAAAAACAAAACAAAACAAAAAAACCCAACAACCCAGCCCTTTAAATACAAAGTAGCCTGAGAAGGAGGGTACTAGCAGTTGAAGTGACCAAAGAAGGTTTCATTTAGAAAGTTATGCTTGCTTGAGTTTCATTTTGAAGCAAGAGAGGGATTCTTTGAGATGGAAGTAAGAAGGGAGTATATTCCAAACCTAGAGGATAGTCCCAGGATTGGAGAACCTGTGGTCTTGAGGCCACACGTAGCCCTATAAGTCCTCAGTGAAGTTCAGATTCAGTCAAATGGCCACACTTGAGGACTTAGAGGGCCACATGTGACCTTGAGGCTGCAGGTTCCCCACTCCTGATAGACTCAGAGAAGGGAGAAGTAGAGCTACATGTGAAGAGCAGAGAGAAGGACAATTTGTAGAATTGCAGAGTGTGGAAGGAGTAGTAATGTGCAAGGAGACTGAAAAGTATGTTGAGGCTACATTGTTAAGTACTTTAAAAGCTAAATAGAGTCTATATTTATTCTAGAGACATTAGGGAGATATTAGAGTTTAGTAAATAGGTGACTGACACGGTCAGATCTTAAGGAAAATCACTTTAACAGTAGTCTGGAGGATGGATTGGGGTAGAGAGATGTGAGTCAAGGAGACGAGTTAAGAAGCTGATACGCAAAATTTAAATGAGGCAGGAATGGCAGTGCCCATCTCTAGTCTCTGCTAGTGGGGAGGCTGAGGCTGGTGGATCAATTGAGTTTGAGAGTTCTGAGGTTAAAACTGATCAAGCATCCACACTAGGGCCAACACAAATACTGTGAGTCCCTGGAAACTAGGGGCTACCTGGCTAAGGAAGAGAGAAACAGTCCAGAAATGGGTCAAAGCTTCCATGATGATCAATAGTGGTATCAGGTCTGTGAATGACTGCTACATGAACAGTCTGTATGAGATAGGATGACCCAATATAAAAAAAATTATACAAGAGGTTAAGAGGGTCTGAGCTAAGGTGGTTACTGTGTGTATAGTGAGAAGGTAAAAGGTTTGAGAGATGTTATGGAGGTAGAAATGACAAGATTTGGCAACTGATTGTATATTTGGGGTAAGGAAAAGTGAACTTTCGGACAACAGCAAAAGATTGGGAGACCAGAAGAATGGTGGTACATTCAATAGAAATAGAGAAGTTTGGTAGGAAAGATAATGAATTAAGTTGAGTTGATATGTCTTTAGGACATCCACTTTCAAATGTTTAATAGATAATTGATAATGTGGAATTGAAGCTCAGGGAAGAGATTGGGGATAGGTATTGAGGTCTGTGAGGTACCTGCATAGAGAAGATCATTAAACCCATGGAAGTTGATGAAATTTCCAAGAAAAGGAATATAGAGAGAAGAGGGCCTAGGACAGGATCTTGGGGAGCCCCACATAATTAGGGAGCATGATTTGAATAATGAATCAACAAAGGACACAGAGGAAGAGAAGTTTAACAGGTTGGAAGTGGATCAGGACAGGAGAGTGTTATGACAACTCAGAAAGAAAAGAGTATTCAGGTGAAGAAAATGGTGATCATTATCAAATGCAGTATATAGGCTGAGAAGGCTGAGAACTGACCCTTGGTCATTGTTCCCTCTCATGCTCTCTCTGCCCATTAAGGAAAGAACAATTCTTCCTGCAGCTGTCAGAGGGAAGCATCTTTTGTTATTCTTCCTGCAGTTTTCTAAAGGTTTCAGCAGGTAGTACCTGCCACCCTTGTTGACAAAGCAGAGCCAGGATTGCTGCTTCTCATGTGAAGCCTTCCCTTGAAGACCCATCCTATATCTGTAGGAAGACCCATCCTATTCTTGAACTCCCTTGTCTTGAACTGAATAGCTTGGCTGCTACTGTCAGCTCTTATGTGGTATTGAACAAGGACTCTGATCTGGATTTCTCCTGCCAACCCCTGGTCTCATGAAAACTTGCCCATAAGCTTGAAATACCCTGCTTCTCTCATTTGCTAAGTGGGTCTTCTCTTCAAGACTAAGTTAGGTGAGAATGAATTTTATAGTGTGATGTGTTCTGTCACTTACTACAAAATACGTCAACATCTTCCATGAGTCCTCCCCCTGCCCCAGTAGTTATATAACCAGTGAATTTCTCTGGAGACAACTAGGTGATATTATTTAAATTAGCTGGGCTTGCTCCACTGAGTTCCATGGTAGGAGATGGGACCAAGGAGGAGCTAAGCTCTTTCCTAACATTTCTGGATTCTAGGGAACAAAAACATTTTATTATGCTCGCTATATACATGTACATCTAATAATGTCTCAGCAAAATTTGAAAATGAAAAGCTTATAGTCTCATAAAAAGTAGTAAAATCAATAATGATGGGAGATTTTAACATCCCACTATCTGAATTTGATAAATCCAAGAAAAAGATAAATAACAAAGAAACTACAGAGATTGATCTAGTAGATATATAGACAAAGCTCAACAGAGAAAACAAATAACTTTTCCATTTTTTTTCAAATACACATAGAATGTATATTGATCACATTCTGGTTGACAAGAAAGATGGAGGCAGAGATTTTATATACTACATTTATGGATCACAATAGAATAAAGTTAACAGCAAATAATCTTATAATGATAAAAAGTATAGGCCCACATGGAAACTAAAAATGATTTATTAAATAATATCTGAGTAAAAGAGGAAATTATAAAAACAATCATAGATTATATCAAAGATAATGACAATATATATTCTGCATATCAAAATTTATGGGATGCAGCCAAAGCAGTATTAATAAGCAACATCACAGTATTGAATGATTATGCCAGAAAGAAAAAGAAACTTACATTGCCTGCTTTTAAAAAAGAACTCATAGAAAAAGAACAAAGGCATACATATACCAGTAGAACACAGAAAGAGAGAAAAAGCTGAGCAGAGATTAATATATTAAAAAAAGAAAAAATAAATTACAAATCTAAGAAGTATTTTTGATAGGATTAATGACATTGGCAAATAATAAACAAATCTGGTTTTTTTTAAAGAGACCAAACTCAAATCACTTGAATGAGAAAAAGGAAAGAGGAGATTATAGAATGGTATATTTGGAGCTTGAAAGGAAAACAGAAGCCATCTAATCCAACTCTTATTTTAAAGGTGTGAAAACTGATATATAGAGAATTTAAGCAATTTATCTGAGGTCAAATAGGAAGTTTATAATCCTGAGTTCTTTTCACTTTAGCAGTCAGCCTTAAAACATCATAATGAAGGTAAAAGAAATAAAGAAAGCAATCAGAGATTGTTACACATAATTCTATGATATGTGGCATAATGGAAAAAGCATTGGATTTAGAGTCAAAGGAACTGAGTCCAAATCCTAGCCCTATTCTTTGCTATCTGTAAGACTTTGGACAAATTATTTCACTTCTGTGTGTGACAATTTCCTAAACTACAAAATGAGACTAAACTAGGTGACCTCTAGGGTGCCTTCTGGCTCTGTTTGACAAAATACACAGAAAAGTTGTGATTTCTCTGGTATGGGGAACTCCTGGATAAGGAAATTCTTTATCAATCTGGATCAGCGCTCTTTGTAATTTACAGTTTTTAAAATGTTGATATTATTGTTAATTTTTTAATTAACAAAATTTTATTTTTTCTGACATAATTTTAGAGAATGATGTATAGATAACTGAGAAATTAAGTGAAAACTAGGGTATATTTCTGACAGTACATGTCAGAGGTAGCACAAGATGTTATGGTTTTCAGGTGGTGCTCCATCAACTGTGTGCGTGCGTGTGTGTGTGTGTGTGTGTGTGTGTATCACCAAAACAACAAGGAGAAATAACATAGGACATTAAAGAACAGTCCTACAAAAAGTCATTAGACCCCAATAAATTCACAAATCAATTCACTGAACATATATTGAGTGTTTATCACATGCAAAGAAAACACTGTGCTTTCCAGTGCTTTTCCGACAGGGATACAAAGACAAAAATAAAAATAGTCTTTAACCTCAGGGAGATAATATTCTACTGAGGAATGGGGACAGATTAGAAGCACACAAAGAAACAAAAGATTATTTGAAGAAGATGACCTGAGGAAATCAGAAAAGACATCTCCAAGCAGGTAAAATTTAAGATAAGCCATATGCAAAGTTAAAGATTCTAAGAGGCAGAGACAAGAAAGAGGGTTTGGCCCAAGGATTATGGACAAACTCTTGCAAAGACAAGATACGAGAAGAGTTTGAGGAGCAGCAAGTAAGACAATTCTATGGAATGTGGGGTTTGTGAAAAGGAGCAACATGAAATACTTCTGGAAAGAGAAGTTAGATTTAGACTGTGAAAGGATTTATTTTATTCTCTTCATTTTTATTGATAGTAGTTGCTTTTATATCACCTGCATTTCCTAATAAATCATTGCCTTCTTCTTCCAGAGTTATTGCTTTCCCTATCACTTAGCACACTGCCTGGCACATAGTAGGTTTGTAATAAATGTTTGATTGATTAAGAAAATAAAAAAGTGGCAAAAGAAACAAAAATCAGTAAAACCAACCAAAATGTCTAGAAAGTCTAATGCTACAAGCAGTATCCCATATTCACAGTCCCTATCTCTGCAAAGAGGGGTGGAGAATTAATTTCTCATAGTTTTATTTTGCAGCCAAGCTTAGTCTTTATGATTTTGAGGCTTGGTTGGAGGATGGACTACAGAGTGGGAGAAACTGAAAGCAAAGAGTCCAATTAAGGTCCTCTTGCAATAGTGAAGGCAAGAAGTGGTGAGAGATTTCACTAGGGTTGCATGGCATAATTGGGCAAAAGAAAAAAGATTTGAGAGATGTTGTGGAGGTAGAATTCACAGGACTTGGTAACAAATTTTGTAAGAGGAGAGGGAAAGGGAACAGTCAAAGGTGAGTCTGTGGTGTGAACCTAGGTGACTAGAAGGCTTGAACAGAAATATGAAATTCTATCAAAGTGAATTCCACACCAATGAATCTACCATCTTTTTTTTTTCACTTTGCAACTTTATTAGCTGTGAAAGGTTTTGACGTAAATAATACTACACTAGAGAATTCTGTAAGTCATGTTGTGGTCCAGTAACCTGGGAAGTAAAGATAGGAACAAGTATATACCTATTTCTCCATTGACGGATACCTGGGGAAATACAATTCCTACCCCTGGGAGCTACCAGAGTGCATCTCCTATACTGTTTCTGGGATGTTTCCATCATCTCTTTTCCTGGGAGTATGGACCCTTCTTGTCTCTGGGGTATGTAGAACCTTCTCTGCAGTCTCTAAGGGTTTTTCAGGGTCTGTGTCTTTTTGTCTCTTCCAAACCCTCTTGGCACCATTGTGGCCTGCTGGAGTCATCATTGTAAGTCACTTGAGTAGATTCTCAAAGGTCAGTACTCCTAGCTCTTAGGCATATGATATCAGTAGCTCAAAGTCCAGTTGGCACAAGGACTAGTTGTATAGAATACCCTCAGAGAGTCAAGGCTGATCTCTCTCCAACCCCCAAAGTCAGATCTGAGCGGTGATCATGTGGGGCAGTACTGGAGGCTATTTCAGCATCACTGGATGTGCTTTTTAGGAAATGGATGATCTGCTGGTCTATGGCACCATTACCACTTTCCTGCACGCTTTCCTGAATGATCTGTGGGCTACTACCTAGTTATGGAGTAGAGAAAAATGGGTGTCAACTGAAGTTCTAACTCAGAAGAAGCATACAGCTAGAATCTGCTTTCTACAATGAAGCCTGGCTCAGGAACAGTTGCCCCAACATAAGTATCACCTGATGAGAAATTCATTGTCAAGAGAATGAGATAGTATTATGGAGGATTTCTCTTCCTTTGGCATACCAACCCAAACACATGGAAAGATTCAGCAGGGAATCACTCATCCCTTCACAGAGTAATGTTTGCCGAGTGTAGAGAAACTGAAATGGAAGAGGAAGGACAGAATCTCAATCAGGTCCACGCTCCTGCTCTGGGCAGTCTACACACTGTCCAGTCATGTCTGACTCTTTATTACCCCATGGACCATACTATCCATGCAGTTTCCCTTGACAAAGATGCTGAACTGCTTTGTCATTTCCATCTCTAATTAATTAAGGCAAACAGAAGTTAAGTGACTTGCCCAGGGTTACATAGCTAGGAAGTGTCTGAGGCCAGATTTGAACTCAGATCTTCCTGACTCTAGGCCTAGTGCTCTACCCACTGAACCATCTAGTTGCCTCTAGTCTGCAGATACTGTTGAGTAAATTACCAAAGCTGGATAATTGTGTCCAGTAGCAAGAAATGGAAGCCAGTACACATAATACACAGTAGTTATCAAAGCTGAGGATCCCATCTTTCCTCTACTTACGTGTCTAATGATGGAACATCGTAGGTATGTTTGTCTGGACCCAGCTGACTTACATCACCTGACCAAGTCTACTCTCCCACATAAGAAAGCAACAGGACGGTACCAGTAGAAGACAGGGTTGAAGCTGAGGCCTTGGAGATCCGGAGGGTGCAGTGCATATGCCAGATCAGGAGACTATGAATACTCTTGTGCTTTACTCTGAGGCCTTGCTAAATTCCTCCTTCGTCAACCAAACTACAGCTGCTTAGAGTAATGCTTGTTCTGGAAACAGCATTTCCATCACCTGGGTGCTTTGTCAAATATGGGGAGCTCCCAAAAGAAAGGTAGGCATGTGACTGAGTGTCTATAAAGGTGATCTAGAACCCTAGTCCTCTGCACTGCCTCTCTATTTAATTCAAAGTCCCTGCAGATTAAGGCAGAGAAATTGTCCTTTTTGCACCTCAGGCTACTGTGGAATCCCCTCCATCACCCTAAGTCTCAACCTCATTCTCCATGAATGAGAAGAAGTGGAAGGAGGAGGATGAGTCAGGGATCCCAGACTCCGACTGAATAGAGTACCAGAGCTAGTTTTTTTTTTTTAAAGACCATACCATATATATTATTTCCAAACAAAAGGAAACTTGGAAGGACCCCCAATTCCTACTAATAAGGCGAATATAGTTTTGATCTCTTGACAAAACAAAGGCAAAGCTGAGAAAGAAACAGTATCGGTAATGAATATTGATGTAAAATATTAAATGCAGTACTCACAAATAGAATACAGCAGTACATAAAAAAATTATCCATCATGACAGAGTAGGATTTATAACTAGAATGTGGGAAGGTTTAATACCAGGAACACAATCAATGTAATAAATCATGTTAACAAGAGAAAAAGTAAAGACTACATGATCATATCATTAGACTCAGAGAAAGCCTTCAATAAAAGACAACATTAATTTAGATTAAAAACGTTACAAATAGACCTAAAATGATATTTCCTTATTGTGATAAAAATGCATATTCTAAGTCATGAGCCAACATTATATATAATTTAGAAATATGAAGCATCTCCACTAAAACAGTATATCTATTGTGCAACTGGGCTGTCCATTCACCATTTTTATGAGACAATGTGGCATTGTAGAAAAACTACCTAACTTGGAGTCTCAGGAAGATGAGGTCTTTTCCTTATTCCCTGGGTGACCTGGGACAAGTCATATCACCTGTTTGGGTCTTAGTCCCTTCCTCTGTAAAGAGAAGGTGCTGGACTAAGGGACTTCCAATTTTAGGTCTGTGATCCTATTTCTGCAGTCCTAGAAATGTGAGCATTTTTTTTCTTTACTTTTTTTTTTGATCTCGATCTTTGTTGGTAGAGAGAACCCCCAGGGTAGAATTTCCCTGTACTGATTCTGATTGACAAATATTCTGCAATGTTTACCCCTAGAGAATTATTTGGGGGCTCAGAAAAGTTAAGGGACATGACCAGGTCACACATCTAGTACCTACCAGCAAAAGCAATAAGGCATGAACAAGAAATTAAAGGGAAAAAAGCTTTGGCTATGAAAAAGTTTAAATATATCTTCTTGTAGATGGCATGATTATGTGCTTAGAAAACCCAAGACAATAAGAAAGCAAAACAAAACAAAAGGCTTGATGTCAGATAAATTTCCTAACAGTATGAACTGTCTGTAGAGGTAATGAGTCCCCTGTCACTGAAGATCTTCCAGAAGTGAAAGCTAGAAAATCATTTATGTGGGGACTATATGCTTGATTACATGGCCTTTGAGATCCTTTCCAGCTCTAGGATTTTGTAATTCTCTTAATGTTTTAAATGTATTTTTTCCTCAACCAAGGAAAGACCAGTCGGACAGGGACATACCTAGGACACAGGGCCATGAAGAAGGTACCAGGGAAGCAGGCAATGGGCACTGAAAATTCATTTAAGAGCTTTCAAAGTATGATCCCAGGCTGTCCATGGACGCAAATTTGTCTAGAAGAATCAGTTAGTCCAGCCTGGAGAGGAGAACAGAAATCTGCTTTAGTTTCTGTGCATGAGGGGCACTAGGTCACAGGCAAATCCTTTGTATTGAGCAGAAAATGGCTCAACTCAAAGCCTTCAGGAGTCCTCAATCCAGTTGCTGCAGAGAGAAAAGAAAGCAGTGAATAAAAGCCCAGCATCCTTTGTAAAATTGTAATCCTCTTGTAAGTATTTATCACATGAATGGATTTTTTTTTAAGCCACAAGCATCTTGTTATAGTATGATAGGTAAAAGCACTTGGAATCTTTGCTAACTAGAGTTTCATTCACGTAGCCTTCCTGTCTGAGTTTGGTGTGTTCATAACGTTCCATTTAGGAATCATTGATTGAGTGTCACCTGTGTGCAGAGCCCTGTGCTAAGAATGGGGGGAATGAAATTTGGATAAGGTACAGTCCCTACTCTCATGGAGGTCACAGGCCCATGCACAATATGACATGTACAAAAAACCCATGATGCTCCCCTAGCTCCAAAAATCCCTTTCTCCCTTCCTCCTTCTCTCCGTTTGAAAACATTTATTAATCATGTATTATGCTCCAGATATTATACTAATTGCTGGGAAAATGGTGATAAAGCAAAAAGAGAGTATATCTTCAAGAACCTTGCATTCTAATGAGATAGACAATAATATATACAAAGAAAACAAATATTTAGTAAGAACCTACTACATGCTGGTCACTATGCATACTTTCCAAATATTATTTCATTTCACTCTCACAACAGCACTGTGAAGAAGTCATGATTATTATTCCTATTTTACAGTTGAAGAAATTGAGACAGAAGTTAAGTGATTTACCCAAGATCATATACAGTGTCTGAGGTCAGATTAGAATTCAAGTCTTTCTGACTCCAAACCCACTGCACCACCTCAATGCCCTGGCCATGTGAAAGATACATACAATGTAGTTGGAAGGTAACCATAGCTGGGGGTAAGGGTGGGGTGATAAAGTCTTCCTGCAGCAAAGGTCAATTGAGCTGAGTCTTAATGAGGGCTATAAATTCTCAGAAATAGAGGTGAGGAGTGAGCACATTTCAGGCAGGAAAGACAGGGAGTAGAGTATCATATGTGAGAAAACAATGAATAGAACAGTATGGCTGGACTGTAGCGTGTGTGGAAAAAAGTATGTGGAAGAGCTGAAAATGCCAAATAAGGGAGTTGACAATTGTTCCTAGAGGCAAAGACACTGAGATGACTTAGGAATTGATGGGATGACATGATTAGATTTAGGAAAATCACTTTAGATCCTCTGTTATGGGGGATGGTTTGGAAGGGGGAGAGTATCTCTCCCACACGTGGCAAGGAGACTAATTAGGAGATGGATTATTATTGTGGTAGTCAGGTAATAGGTGAAGAAAGGTGAAGAAAGCTTGAGCCAGGGAGATGGCTGTTGAGTGGAGAAAAGGGACATGGATAAATGATGAGAAAGAAGAAGCAACATGATTTGGCAACTTGGATATGTAGAATGATATAGGGAAAGTGAAGAGTCGAAGATGACACTGAGGTTATAGATCTGGATGACTGGAAGGATAGTGGTGCCTCCAACAGTTACAGGGAAGGCATAGGGTGGAATTGAGGGAAAAGATAATGAGTTCTGTTTTGGTCACACTGAATTTGAGATGCCCATGGAACACCAAGTTAGCATTTCCCAATAGGCAGTTGGTTGGTGATAAAGAATGAGTGCTCATGAGAGTCTAGGGCCTATCTATCTATCTATCTATCTATCTATCTATCTATCTATCTATATCTTAGAATTATAAGTAGAGAGATGATAATTGAACCCATAGGAGTTGATGAGATAACCAAGTGAGCTTGAAATAAGCCAAACTTAGATGGTCCTAAGACCTGAGGTCTAGGAGGGGCCAAGTAGGATGCATATGGATTATTTTCATGAAAAAGCCCTCAAGGCTGAATCTGGTGCGACTGTCTGAAAAAAAGAACGCCAAATGATGCACAGGGTGCAGGGTTATCAGTAGGTAGGCAGAGCAGAGGACAGAGTCAGGAAGACCAGAGTTCATATCTGGCCTCAGACACTTGTGTCACCCTGAGTACGTCACTTAACCTTTCTCTGTTTCAATTTCCTTTTTTGTGAAATGGCGCCTACCTTCCACAGTGGTTATGAGAATAAATAAGATATTTGTAAACTAGCTTGTGAAACGTAAAATGCTATAAAAATTTTGACTGTTGTGCTGTTATTATTATTATTATTATTAGTAGTAGTAGTAATAGTAGCAATAGTAGTAATAATAGTCGTAGTGGTGGTGGTAGTAGTAATAGTGGTGGTAGTAGTAGTGGTAGTAGTGGTAGTAGTAGTAGTAGTAGTGGTGGTGGTGGTGGTAGTAGTAGTAGTAGTAATATTTGTGTGCTATCTCCCTCCTGGACTACAACATTAATGAGAGCAGAGATTGTGCCTCATCTAAATTTTGTATCCCCTCATTTTCTAGAAGTTTTCTATACACAGTAGATTCTTGTTATTGCTATTTAATATCATGTGTTAGAGTTACTTGTATTTCTGTCACATTCCCCCAAAAGTCTGCAAGTTCCAGGAAGGCAGAAATCATACTTCATGTAGTCTTTATATTTCCTTTAGTACCTAACACAGTTATGCACAAAGTAAAAATGTAAGAAGATGTTGAATGAATGATAAACAGATACGTGATAAAGACATCATAGAGGAGAAGAAAAATTATTTTAAGTCTGAGTAAGAGACAGGTGGTGAAAGGTCAACTTTATCTTAAAGATTTCTCCAGGCAAATAAAGAAGGCAGGTAGAACAAGTCAAATTCTACCAGACACCCTGAGATCCCTCAAGCATATAAGGACTCCTTGTTCTCTGACAGAACATAAACATCTCAAGGGCAGAGATTCGTTTCATTTTGGTGGCTGAGGCAGCTAGGTGATGTGGTGCAGTGGATGTTGGACTTGGAGTTAGGAAGGTTTAAATTTAAATTTCACCTCAGACACTTATTACCTGTGTGATCTGGGGCAAGTCATTTGTTCTGTTTGCCTTAGTTTTCTCAAATAACAACAGGACCAACCTCTTAGCATTTTTATGAGGATCATATGAAATACTATTTGTAAAAAGCACTTAGAAAAGTTCCTGGAACAGAGTAGGCACTATGTAAATGCTTATTCCCTTCCTTCCTTCATTTTTGTCCTTGTAGCCCGCTCATCTTGCACAGTATGAGTCATGTACTAGGTGCTTGATAGAGACATTTCCACTCCAAATGGTTCTATGGACTGTTTATACCAGCCTGTGGTAGAGCCTTCTGATCTCATGTTGGTCTGATCAACCAGAGTCAGACACACTGTACCTTGACTCCAATACAGTGATATCATTTTGGTCTTCTTCAAGCCCAAAGGACAACAACTAACAAGCTTAATAAATGCTTGTTGATTGATTGCTTGATTCTCATCTTGGGGACAGTGATGTTTGGATGAGCAGGAAAGCAGATTTCTTAGGTAGAGTTTGAATTTTGGCATTCTTAATACATTAATCAAAAGGTATTCCCTAAGGGCAGGCTTCATGTGCCTAGCAGTGTACTTCATGGTATAGAAGATACACAGAAATATTTAGACATGACAATTATACAAAGAAATAACTAGAATGGTTGGTTTTAGAGCTATGAGGGACCTTGAAGACTATGTAGCTCAACTGCTTCCTTTTATTTTTATTGGCATATTTTATTTTTGTCTTTATTTTCATTGGTAGATACAAGAATGTAAATATGTGCATAAGGGCCAAAGACAAGACAAGCAAAATTGTGAGCAAAAATGAAAACCAAAACAGTAATCCCTTCCACATCACAACTTTCCCCATTGGTTTCAATACATCACAGATCAGCATAAGAAATTAAAAGTGAATTTTGTGGCAGTTTTGCAGAAGCCACAGATGACATTGGAAGGTCAATAGGTGACAGAAAAAGTTTAGAAATTTAGACATGCATAAAATATGTGTACAGCAGCGGTTCTCAACCCGTGGGTTATGTTCAATTTGTAACAATGAAAATACATCCTGCATATCAGATATTTACATTATGATTCATAACAGTGGCAAAATTACAGTTATGAAGTAGCAACGAAAATAATTTTATGGTTGTGAGTCACCACAACATGAAGAACTGTATTAAAGGGTCCTGTCATTAGGAAGGTTGAGAACCACTGGTGTACAGTATAGTATAATATCAGCATATTTTATCGTTCAATACTGTAAACATCCCATAAAAAGAAAAAAAAACAGACTTCTTCTCTGGTATGAAGGGAGGGCAAAAAAATTTTGCTCATATTTTCCAGATCTCTTGGGCGCTGCGTCCTCAACCCCCACAATGTGGAAGGGATAACTACATTTCCAAGAAAAATAATCACAGAATCCCATGAAAACAATTAATGAAAAGAACAACCATTTGGTTGTTAATGTTGGACAAGAAATGACATCCTTGTCATTTACCTGTAGTCATGAAGACTCTAATACCTGGAATAAATATTACAAAGTTGCTGTCCATGGTACTAGACATTAGTTTTGTGCTGTTTAATGCTTTCTTCATTCTCATAGTTTTAGTCTGTATGTATAATGTTATTTTGCTTCCTCCCCCCCCCCCCACACCACTTCTGATAACCTTTCGCATATTTTTTTTATTTTTCATGTGTGTCATTTCATACAGTACAACGATATCCCATTATACATTCATGTACCACAATCTGAACATAGTTCTAGGTGTTGTTTTTTTTCCTCCTTATTTGTTGTTGTTGCTGTTATAAATAGTGCTATTAGGAATATATATATATATATATATATATATATATATATATATATATGTGTGTGTGTGTGTGTGTGTGTATACATATATATATACATATATATGTATATATATATATATATATATATATATGTATAGGTACAGATGGGTTCTTTTTTTCCCTGTCACTAACCTCAATATATTTTAAGCTCCAAAATAGGGATTGTTGGACCAAAGGGAATGAATATTTCAGTAACTTTTATTGTATAATTCCATCTTGTTTTCCAAAATGATTAAATCAGTTCACAGCTATACCAGAAATAATTTGCTATGCCTATTTTCCTGTATGCTTTCCAAGCCTGAATTTTATCATATTTTACTATATGAGCTCCAATGTTGCTTCAGGCGCTTACTAGCTGTGTGATCCTAAACAAGTCATTTAACCTCTTTTGCCATCACATTCTTCATCGAGAAGATAGTAGATGGGGTTCAATGGACTTGAAGGCTCTAAACCTAATGATGCTGTGATTTTATGGTGGATCTAAAATTATTTTGCAGTGACATATTAGCTAGTGAACTGGTATGGGATTTAGGAATGCCTGGGTTCTTTCTCTCCCTCTGATATATACTATCAGTATGTCCCTCAGCTAATCATTTAATCTTTTAGTGCTTTCTAAAACTCCAAATTACAAAACAATCACTAACCTAAACTGATAGAGGGTGGAAGTTCCCTACAATGAGATCACAAGCTACATCCCTCCACCTTAAAAAAAAAAGAACCTCAGAGGTTTTTAAAAAAAAAATCTTTGTATTTTGCATCATCTTAACTGTTAAATAGAACTTTCCTTCTTCTTCTTCCCAGAGAACCTTTCCTTGTAACAAAGAATGAAAAAGAGAGGGGAAAAAAAATCAGTAAAACTCACTAGCAGCTTGGAGTGCTTTTAATTTGCATTTCTGATTATTCTCAATTTTGAAGGTTTTTCAAGTGATTGGTAATAGTTTGTATTACTTTGGAGGAAGGCATTTTCATTTTGCAGAAAAGAAAACTGAGTACAAGACAGTCCATAAGATCACAGGCTTTAGAGCTGGAAGGGACCTTCAAGGCCATCTAGACCAAATCCTCCATTTTTAGATGAGGAACTGAGACTCAAGTAGGTAAAATTCCTTACTTAGGAATATACAGGTAATGAGTTGCAGAGTCAGGATTTGAACCCAGTTCTTTTACTAATAATCCCAGTCAATCGATGGCCAGGATAGGGCATGTCTCTAATATTATGAACCTCACATCAGACAATGAGATATTAGTCTCAGGATTATGCTCAAGTTTCCTGCTATGAGCCACAAGTATGAGAATGGATGGTGCAATGGAAGGAACATTTGCTTGGGACTCAGAGGACCTTTGTTCAAATCCTGCCACTGATTCTTCTTATCTATGTGACTTAGGGCAAATTATCTACTATAACTAGATCATGTAAAATGATGGGGTTTAGCTAGATGGTCTCTGATTTCTCTTCTTCTATGATCTCCCAGAAGACACCTGGGCCTTTCCTATAGTGAGATTCTCTGATCTAATAGACTGTAGATAGTGGAAAATCTATTTGTAGAGGTAATGAAGTTATTTCTTAAAATATTTCACTTCCTTTTTAAACTATAAAGGGAAAAGATTGCATCATTTTTCTTATTCCTTCCCTCTCCCCACTAGCAAAAGACCCTGCATATAGCAGACATGGTGGCACAGTGGATAGAATACCAGTCCTGGATCAAGGAAGACTCATCTTTCTTAGTGCATATCTGACCTCAGACACTTAATAGCTGTATGACTCTGGACAAGTCCCTTAACTCTGTTTGCCTCAGTTTCCTCATCTGTAAAATGAATTAGAGAAGGAAATGGCAAACCACTCCAGTATCTTTGCCAAGAAAATACCAAATAGAGTCACAAACGGTTGGGCATGACTGAAATAACTGAATGACAACAAATAATATACATTCGTTGTTTTTCTCACAAGAGTCCTGTGAGGTTGGTAGTACAGATATTATAATTCTCATTATATATATGAAGAAATTGAGACTCCAAGATGGAAAGAGATATTCCCAGAGTCACACAGCTAGTAACTAAGACTCTATATTTCAAACTAAGTTTAAAGCTTTTTGTTATTATATTTTGCTGTCTTTTTAATGACTTCTCACATGTTTAGAGTACGTTAGAGTTTCATAAGCAAATTCGTGTCTATTACCTTATTTGATACTAATGACAAAACTGAGAGGCAGCTTGAGAGAGTGTAAAGGACTCAGCATTTGGAGCCAGAGAATATTGTTCAAATTATATTTCTGCCCTTTAGTATAGTTCTATGTGCCCTTGAGCAAAACAAGATCCCTCTGGTCTCTATTTCCCATGTACAAAGTAAGAGGTTTGACTAGATGATCTTTAAGGACTCTTCCATTTCTAACTCTGTTATATGTTTAAGCAAGGACTCCATGAATAATCAAGTACAGGCGTTATAACTATAAAACCTAGCTGAGGTTACAAAACTCTGCTTGGAGCAGATGGTGTGCTTCCTACCTCCTTCATTCTCTCTTGTCCTTCTTCCCCAAGTCTGTTTGAGGAACCATAAGGACATTCTCAGGAAGCTTGAGAATACATCAGATTGGGCCTCTGGGAACTGGGTTCAAATCCTGCCTCTGCCACATGCCAGTTTATTTCTTTGTTTTTACCTTCTTTTCTCAGAGACTGAGCTTCCTCATCTATAAAATGAAAGACTTGCACAAGACCATTTCTAAGCATCCCTTCCACCCATAAGTTCTAGTAATCACATGACTTGAATTCTGTGAATGCATATTCCAAAGGCTCTGAATTTTACTCACATCACCCTGTCTTCAACTAGTGCAGCCACATATTACAGGCGGGTGACTTTTTAAGAGCTAAATCTCTATTAGGCAAAGACCACTGTGTTTTGAAAGGTCATGAAATTAGCTCATAAATATTTTTGTGTAAATCTCCATGGTAAAGAAACCTAAACAAATTTTCTATCCCTTCCCCCTCATTAAAAAAAAAGCCCTTGAAATTCAATTCAACGTACTGGAAAGAGCATTTTGTTTCATAAGACCTAGGTTCAAATAGAGTATTTGCTAGTTATATGACATTAGGCAAGTCTTACTCACCAACAAAAAGAGGGAGTTGTTTTGAATGATGTTAGGTCCTTTTCAGCTAAAAACAAAATCTAAGATAACAATTCAATAACCTACTGTGTGCAGAGTCCCATGTTCAGAACTGGGAGATAAACAAAGTCTTAATAAGACACAATTCCTGCTGTATAAGAGATAAAGATAGGGGCAGCTAGGTGGCAACTAGGTAGCACAGTAAATAGAGCACCAGCCCTAGAGTCAGGAAGACCTGAGTTCAAATCCAACCTTAGACACTTAACACAAAACTAGCTGTATGACTTTGGGCAAGTCACTTAACCCCAATTGCCCTGTCCTCCCCTCTCCAAAAGGGGGGAAAAGAGATAAAGATATATGACACATACCTTTTTGGTGTACATCAGGGTTTCTTAATCGTTTTTTGTGTCATGGACCCTTTGACCATCTGGTGAAGCCTCTGGATCCTCCCCAGAAAAAATATTCTTAAATAATTGAAGGAAATTTTAGTTGGAGGTTAGTAAAAGTACAGATGTATGTTTTTTTTTCCATCCAAGTTCACAGAAACCTGTTTGAAGACCGCACGTCCTGGACTAAGAACCCCTGCTTCAGTTGTTTGTGGTGTGGGGAAACCTCCGGGAGGAAAACCCTTCTTCTAAAGCAGATGGTCATTAATCTGAAATTTATTATTTTAGAGATTTCCTGAGGGTGGGCACTGAGATGTTAAGAGACTTGTTCAGGGTCACACCGCCAGTCAGCGTGTGTCAGAATTGAGACTTGCACCCTCATCTTCCTGACTCTGAGGCTGATGCCCTGACTCTACCCATCATGACAGACTGTCTCTCTCAACCTATGCTTAGGTGAGTATTATACAAAACAATATGAGAAATGTATTTAAAGGTTACAGACAACATTGAAGTCTAAGGGGATTTGAGTGATCAGGGGAGGTTTCCAGGGTAAGGTGACATTTGAGTTGGTCCTTAAAGGGTGGAATGATATTTCTATAGGTCACTTATCATATAATTAAAAAAAAGGTGGATGTAACAAGCATGACAAATAATTATGTCCATTTTTCAAATAAACCTCTTTTTTTTCTCCCTGCTTATGGGACAAGTCATGTGGCTGACTCCCAGAACTACCCCTCCTGGCTTGTTGATGTCTCTGATGTAGCCTGGATACAAGATGCCCTTATAACAATACAGAGAATCAGTAATAATAATAAAGTACTCCTATCTATGAGCCCATTTGAGGGTCACTATACTGTAGGCCTGGCAGATTACTATGATTTACAGAGCAGGAAACAGGTTCTGAGATGGGACATCCCTTACCCAAGCACACATGGGTAAGTAGTTAAGTCAGAGATTGAATTCAGGATTCACATAAAACTCTTTTTCCATGGGGACATAGATTAGTCAGTCAACAAGCATTTTAAAAGTACTTTCTAGATGCCAGGCACTGAATTAATACTGGACAACAAATATGAATAGAAAGTCACTGCCCTCAAGGAGCTTTCATTTTAATGGGGGAAGAGATCACATAAAAGAAAACTGAAAAAGTTAAGGGGTCGGGGAATACTAAGTGGGCCCCTGGCTTATGGTATGATAGAGGAAGTCTGGAGTACATCCTGGAGGGGAATGAGTCCTGGCTGGCAAAGGTGCCCCTCTTAAATATAGTTATCTCTTCCACATGAAGGGGGCTAGGGGCCTGGCACCCCCATGATCTGAAAAATCCTTGTGAAATTTTTTGGCCTTCCCTTAGTACCAGAGAAGAAATCTGAATTTTTCTTTTTCTCTTATGGGATCTTATTTGGGCTAGGTATTTTTCTGTGTCATCTGTTGACCTTTGTGTATCATCTTTGGCTTTTGCGAAACTCCCCTCAAATTCCCATTTTAATTTCTTATGCTGACCCATAATATATCCAAACCAAAATGGGGAAAGTTGCAATGTGGAAGAGATAACTGTAGAGGTTCTGAGAGGAGCCATTGGATCAGAGGAAGGGGCCTCAGGGACAGAGGTATTTCTAATATGAATTATGGGAAATGAATTATTGAATGTATTGTGAATTCCAGAGCTGGAGTGAACTTCCAGGTTGAAGGGGTTTCTGTGAAATGGTAGAGGAGGTCTCAGCATAGACTGGAGAGGAATGAGATACATAGATGAGAAAACCCTGACCTGAGTCAGTGACTGAAGCTTCTGATGTGCCCTGAGCAGCACTGGTAATGCTCTGGGATCTGTAGCAGCAACACCTACATCATTTCCACTGGGTTTAATAAGAGTTTATCTAAGAACATGTCCTCTATCACAGTAGAAAGGCAAGAGACTATTGTGTACATTATCTGACAAGGTTTCTGCTTTAGATGTTTTTTGCCTTTTGTTTTTGCACAAGGGAAGGGCCAATCTGGAGGCAGGGAAAAAACTGACAGCTGTGTAAAGAGAAAAGACAATATTTTGAGCATTGAAAAATACGAAATATGGTCAAAGGCAGTATCAGAAGAGGAAGAAATGTGGAGATGGTCTTAAACTCAGTAATTCCGGAACTAATTCAGGTCTGACTGGTCACCCCACACTACAGCCACCTCACAATTTTGGTGCCAGGATTGCAGTTGTCTCAGCGAAGCCCAAGCCTGCTGTTGGAGAAGTTTTAATTCAAAAACATTTATTAAGTACCTATTATTTGCAAAACCCTTTTAACCAACTCAGAGCCCATAGCTTGCTGACAAAGACCCATCTTGCTATATGAAGGATATTATATTATATTATATTATCTGTGGTCTTCCAGTAGAAGAGGGAAGATAAATTTATTTTAAATTTTTGATTATAAGAAAATGACTGAATCATCTATAACCTTTGACTTCCAATGTCCCATGTCCCTTTCAAGTCATATCTTCAAAGATGTCAGAGAGGGTAACAGAGGTTCAATCTATATCAAGATTGTCATAGTAACACTCTGCAATAGCAAAGAACTAGAAACAATGTGGGTTCTTATCAACTGGAAAATAACTGAAGAAATTATGAAATATGAAAGTAATGGTATATTATGGTGTTATAAGAGATTAGCTGTGATTATATGTTGCATAGAAAGTGCCAACTTGTATTGTTAAAAGAAATCTCACCTGAGAGTTCCCTAAACCAATAGAATGAAAGGTCCTATTCTTAACCTTGTCTTTAAGAAATGAGGAGTTCAGAGAAACATGGGAAACTTTGTATGAACTGATGCATGTCAAAATAAGAACCAAGAGAATAACATATATAGCAACTAAAAAAGTGTAAATGAAAAGATCTCCAAATAGAAGTTGACCTCTAAATAAAAGAAAAACCAATAAAAGTCCCAGATAAAATGTAAGAAAACTTACCTTCTTTATCATAGAAGTATCTAGGCAGACCTGAGTTCAAATCCAGCCTCAGACTAGCTATGTGATCTTGGGCAAATCATTTAACTATCTACTTCAGCTTGCTGTGAGCTTCAAATCAGATGATATTTGTATAATGCTTAATACATCATACACACTTAATAAATGTTTATTTCCTTCCTTCATAAAAGAAAGGTTGGCGAGTATTAAAGTAGACTATTATATACCTCAGCAGACAAAGTTTTTGCATTGGATATTTTTGCTTTGTGGAAGGGTGTAAGTTCGGGAGAAGAGAAGGAACTGACTGGAATGCAAAAGTAAAAGATTGATAAAACAATTAAAAAATATATATGATAATGATTAATGGCAATAACTCACATTCACATAGTGCCTGAAATGGTGTATGATTTGACCAATACTATCTAACAATCATTCATTAACTTCATGCTATATGTAAGCCATTGTGCTAGATGCAGAGTATTCAGAGCCAATGTGAAAAATCAATCTGTGTCCCCTGTTTTGTCCCCTGTTCCCTACATTATTTAATCCAAATTCTTCTACTTGGTGTTCAGGGCCTTCCCAACGTCTTTATTCTACCTATCCAGCCTTATCTCATTCTGTTTCCTGATGCATGTTCCATTTCTAACTAGACCAGTTTCCCCATTCATCCTCAGACACCCATCTCTTTGCTTCTGTTCACTCCTTGTTGGGACAAAGTGAGATACTCACAAGTTATTCAACAGTTAACACAAATAAGTTTACTTAGCCTTAATATAGCAGAGACATACAGCAGCATTAAGGTCCTATAGAGATGGCTCTCTGGTCTCCACTAGGAAACACACCTGGTCAGCAGGGAAGTGAATGGTGATTTAAGTAGTTTTTAGGCATCCACCAAGTGTGAAGGGCCCCCACCCCCATGCATGGGAACTTTTATGCCTGTAGGTGACTAGGAAGCCACTTCAACAAAGCCAGAGATTACCAAGAGCTCGGTTTGAGTCTTGCTTTCCCTATCCCTACTGACCCACAGGTCTTGGTTTTGTTGCCTCATGTCAGAGGGATGGGGAAGATAGTAAATTTTGGTCCATTCACTCTCCAGCACTCCCCCTCTCATCTCTGCTTCTTTTTTGTCCAGCCATTACAGTCATGTCTAACTCTTTGTGACCTCGTTTAGAGTTTCCTTGGCGAAGATACTGGGGTGATATGCCATTTCCTTTTCCAGCTCTGAGATTCTTTCAGGCTTTATATTGAGTTCCACTTTTCTCCAGAAGCTTGTCTTGACCATCCTAGCATACAGTGATATTTCTGTTTTTGATCTATATGATGACACACCCTGTACACGTGGAAAGTATTCTGCCTCTGGAGTTCTGAGACCTGAATGGGAATCCTGACTCTGGCGTTTTACTCCTTGTGTGGCCTTGAATAGATCACCACCTCAAGTAAGTTTCTTTTTACATACAATAAGGGCGTTGGACTAGAAGATCTTCTTGATATCTTTTCCAACTTTAAAGGAATCATTTCATGAGTGTTGGACTTGGGAGTCAGGAAGATCCAGGTTTGAAATCCTCCTCAGATGCTAGCTTTGTGAGCAAGAGAAAATTGCTTAACTTCTGTTTGTCTCAGTTTTACAAGTGTAGAACACTTACACCCCAAGGTTGTTGTGAAAATCAAATGAGATTAATATTCATGTGGCCTCAGATGTAAAGCACTTCACAAACTTTAGGTGCTATATAAACACTAGTAATTATATTTTAAAGTTCTCTGGACTTGAAGTCAGTAGATCTGAGTTCATTATCTTGGTTCCACGTTATATTAGCTCTGCAATCATGGGCAGGACAAAACCTCTCTGAATCTCAGTTTTACTCTCCATTAAATTGGAATAATAACACTAATTTTACCTTCCTTGCTAGGTTGTAGTTTTGTAAGTCTTAAAGCACTAAAGAAATGAGAATTGTTATTGTCCCTATTACTAGGGGATCCAGCCAGAATCAACAAGCTTTGCCATATATACATGATGAACCCAGACACAATCCAGGGCTGTCTGCCTAGGAAACAGAATATCTCTGAAGATTATTGCACTTCTTTGTTCATTGGTGGCTTGACCACCAGAGAGAATTATCTTGACTTCAGGCCATGAATTTATTAAAAAAAATTTTTTTAATTGAATGCTATAGTCAATTGGGACTAGTGGAGTGTTGGTGGCATTCTGACACACAAGAACACATGTAAACTAATTTAGGAGCACAAAGCTACAGAGTAGAATGTCCTGGCTAAGAATTCACACCTTCTCACTTTCCAAAATGCTTTTCTAGACATCTTTTAATCAGCTCCTCACAATGTCCCATGTGGCAGCGAGGGAGGGAGTGGAACATCATCTCCATTTGTCAGAGAGAGAAATGGAGGAAAGAGGGCATGGAAGGTGTTTGTCCAAGGGCACACAGGTAATAAGGAGCAGATCTAAGACTAGACAGATCCCAGGGTCACCGTCAGTAAAAATAATTCAACTGAATAAAATCCAAGAAACATATTAAGAGACTAACCATGGACAAATTACTATGCTAGGTGCTGGAAAAGGAAGCAAGGAAACAAGCCTTGATTTTCTAAGTACTTACCATGTGCCAGGCACCATGCTTATTACTGGGACTACAAACTCAAGCCCTCATAGAGTTTACATTCTAATTGATGAAGAAAACAAAGAGCTGGAAAGGAGGAGTAGGGGAAAATGCAAGTCCCCTTCTTGGGGCCATGGTTTTCAAGTCTGAAAGTCAGGAATAGAAGTAGAAGAAAATGAAAATTGCTCATACTCCTCTATAAAATGGAGGCCACCACAGAAACTCACCAATGGGAGAAGGGGATAGGCCTTGCAGAGTGATATTCCAAATTCAAAAGGCCTCAGGAAAGAGCAGATAACCAAGCTAAGCAACGATAAGAACTCCCAAGTCTTCTCTCTCTGGTGTTGTTAGGTATTCCATGATAAAGATAGCAACAGAGGGATGATTTTGAAGTCTGAAAGTTAGGAACAGAGGCCCCAGGGGAAGGAAGCACAGGAGAATAAAAATCCTTAAGCTCTCAAAGAATCTCCATTCTCTTAGGGTAAGGGGACAGATGCAAAAAGAACACAGATAAGTAAACTCTAGCTCTGGGAAAGTCAGAAAAGATTTCCCATAGGAGGTGATACCTGAGCTGAATCCTAAGGGAAGCTAAGGATTCCAAGAGATGGAGACAAGGAAAGAGCTCATTTCAAGAATGAGAGACAGCCAGTGGTGGAAGGTGGGAGATAGGATTTTAAAATTTTTTAAATTTATTTTCTTTTAATTTTTTGAAATTAAAAAAACATTTCCATAACAGCATAATCATAATAAAAAGATGATTGCATATGAAACTGCAAATCTATTGTGTGCAACTTGCTATTCCTTTTAAATATATTTAGCATAATAAACACATAATATTTACATTACTATTAATATTATGGTTTATATAATGAGATTATATCATATTAAATACTTATATTTTATTCATTTATAATAATTTTATTGATATATTTATATTACTATGTTAAATATAATATAATATAATTGTAATTTCAAATATAATAAAGGTATCATGGGAATTTCTTTTTTTTTCTTTTTCTTTTCCCCCTTCCTCCCTCTGTCAATTCAGGAAACAGTTAGTATGTCAATTTGAATGGAACATAGAATGCCCAAACATATGAAATGTCTAGAAAGGTGGATTAGAAGCAGAATTTTAGAGAACTTTAAATACCAGGCAGAAACAACACTATGAATCTTGGTGGTGTGAGATATCTTTAGTTAAGGGAAGAGGTAATCCCTGGATATAGTCTTCCTAGGACATAGGCCCTATAGATACCCCAAAGTCCCTGTGCTCTGAACCTCCCCCAATTTGAGAAGAGATAGAAGGGGAGAGAGGGGTCAGGTGCCAGGAGTGTGACAGGTTCCAACAGGAACACTACTAGCATGAAGGGAACCTCCAGATTTGGGGCTTTAGGAGGTAAGGAGACATGGTGCCACATAGGTTGGGTCCAACAGAGGATCACATGGCACATTCTCTTTGTTTTCTTCATTAATTAGAATGTAAACTCCATGAGGGTAGTGACTGTCTTCCTTTCTGTGATAAGCACAGTGCCTAGCATATGGTAAGTACTTAGTAATCACAGAGGTGGGATGCAGTAGGACTTGTAGTCCCCTGCCTAGACATTACTTAGCCTTGTTACCTGCCAAGTTGAGGGGTCTTTATTCTCTTCTAGTGCTAATGAGGACCTACTGAACATTTTTTTATCAGGAGCTTAATGTAGACTTGTGCTTAAGAAAGAATATTTGGTTAATAGCAAAGGGGTTGGATTAAAAAAGGGAAAGATGGGGGCAGAGTCAAGATGGCGGTGTAGAAGCAGGAGAACTCTGTAGCTCCCACCATAACCATCTCAAATACCTATAAAATATGACTCTAAACAAATTTTAGAGCTCCAGAACTCATAAAATGACAGAGAAACAAGGCTCCTGCTGAAGGCAGCCTGGCAGCTGGACAGAAAGGGTTCATTGCAGTTGGGAGCAGAGCCCAGCCCCATGAGGTTTTAGCACCAGGCCATCCAGAAGAAGCTCCGGCTGGAGAGGGTGGATCACTGGCAGCTGTGGTGGTTTCCAGAATTATCAACCCATAAGAGCCAAGGAAAAAGGGAAAAAGTCAGTGGAACTCAGCTAAATTTGGGGGAGAGGGTCCAGCCAACTGCCTCCAGAGCTAGAAGCAGCAGAAGCAGTGGCCCTGTAGCCACATCCACGTGGCTGCTTCAGAGCTTGAGGCCTGCAGATTGTAGGGGGGCCAAGTGATCATTCAGAGGCTAAGTGCTCTTGCCTTGAGCTGCCTGGATTGGGATCATGGTCTTGGGTCGTAGTCCTGAGGTGCGTTTTCAGTGACCCAAAGCTGGTGAGAGCTGCAGAGACTGTGGCCTCCTAATAGCTCTGGCAGCTGTGAAAATCTCAGCAATTTGGGACAGAGCTCTCCCCTCTGAAAGCAGAATTCTACTGATGCCAAAAGTCAAGCAACTGACTGGCAACATGAGCAGGCAAAGGAAGCAAAGAAAGCTCAGCAATCCAACTTTAGATTCCTTTTTTGGGGACAAAAAGGATCAAAGCATGGAACGGGAGGAAGACAACACAGTCAGAACTCCTGCACCAAAAGCTTCCAAGAAAAATACAAACTTGTTACAGGCCATAGAGGAGCTTAAGAAGGATTTTGAAAACCAAATAAGAGAAGTGGAGGAAAAATTGGGAAGAGAAATGAGAATGATGGAAGAAAATCATGAAAAGAGAGTCAACAATCTGAGTGAAGAAAATAACACCTTAAAAAATAGACTAACTCAAATGACAAAAGAGGCCCAAAAAGCCAATGAGGAGAAGAATGCCTTAAAAAGTCAAATTTGCC
>CM053581.1:333323356-333388302 GCA_028627135.1 Pseudochirops cupreus
CACAAATTGATGCTAAGTGAGAAGAGCAGAACCAGGAAAAACTTGTACACAATCACAGACACATCGTACATATGATGACCAACCTTGATAAACCGGACTATCCTCAACAATGCACAGCTAAAGACAACTCTACAAGCCTCAGGATGGAAGGAGATATCTAAACTCAGAGAAAGATATAGAAAGACTATAGTTTAAACAGAAACTGAAGCATAACATGCTTTCATCTTTTTCATGTCTAGTTTTGCTTTTCTTTTCCCAGTGATCACTCATAGGTTACAACCCTTCTATATGACCAAACTATTGTACAGTGTGAAAATATTTGCAGATCCTATACATGATTGCACGCCGCCATGGGGGGGGGGAGGGGAGAAAATTTGAAAGTCAAGGGATTGTGGAATTGAATCTTGTAAACTAAAAGTAAATAAACAAGTCATTAAAAAAAAAATAATGGTCCCAGGGGCAGCTAGGTGGTGCAGTGAATAGAGCACCGGCCCTGGGGTCAGGAGGACTTGAGTTCAAATCCAGCCTCAGACACTTGACACACTTACTAGCCATGTGACCTTGGGCAAGTCACTTAACCCCAATTGCCCTCCAAAAAGCAAAAACAACAACAAAAAAAACAAAAACAAAAAATAATGGTCCCATATGTCCCCAAACATTTATAGCTACATCTTTTTTTTAATAGTAGCAAAGTGCCATAAAGAAAGTTAATAACCATTTATTGGGAAATGGCTCAATAAATTGTGACTTTTGAAGGTAAGAGTATAACAAGTAATATATAACATGTGGTACACGTGGGCAGCTAGGTGGTGTAATGGATAGAATGACGGCCTTGGAGTTCAAATCTGGCCTCAGACACTTACCACCTATGTGAATCTGGGCAAATCACTTAACCTCTATTTGCCTCAGTTTCCTCATCTGTAAAATGGAGATAATAATAGCACCTACCTTTCAAGGTTGTTGTGAGAATCACATGGAATAACAAAGTACTTAACCCAGGGCCCGCACACAGTAAATGCTACATAAATGTTGGTTGTTATTATATTGTATGTATGGCTGTCATATGGGGCACAAGAAATGATAAATATGATCAATAAAGAAAAATATGGGAAGATTATAGCAGCTAATTCAAAGGGAAGTAAATCGATCAAGGAAAAATATGTGTACGTATAAGGACCACAACAATGTGCGTGGCAACAGCAACGACAGCAACAAAATTAGCAGCAACAACGAGAACAACACAACTAAAGCTGTGAAATTATAACGACCAAGTCTGGTCTAAAATTAAAAAAGGAAGTTATGAAAAGGCTCTCCCCCGCCCCTCCGACTTCCTTTCAGAGGCGCAGAGCCGTGGGCATATGGTGATATATATCTCACCAGACTTTTTTGATACGTTGGTTAGCGTTAACTTTTCCTCCCCCCAACCCTGCTCCTCTTTGTTCTTTCTTGTAAGGGCCATAGATAGAGGGGGAGAGATATGGGGAAATGAAGGTCATACAAAAGATAACATGAAAAATAATTTTTAAATGTCTGTATCTGACCCATTTAGTGACCAAACAGATAGTAACGTTGCCTTGGACGCCTCTTACCTTGCTGCCCTTCCTGCACGTTTCATTCTAGAGTCCATGATTTAAAATGTGATGTAATCAGCCTATCAATTTGCACATTATCTAAGACTGTTTTACTTTCGTGCAAACTTTTTCTAGCTCTCCAAACTCCTGGACTAGACTGAGTGTGTCGAGTGGAAGACAGATTACATGTGGGCTGTTTGATCCCAAAGGGTAGAACTAGGGCCAATGGGAAACATTTTCAAAGTGGCAGGTTTTGGCTTATGTCAGGAAAAAAAGAATTAGTCTTTCTTACAATCAGTGCTATCCAAAAGTGGAATAAGTGGGTGGTTTTAGAAGGAATCTAGAAGTAAAGCTGGAGGACAGTATGTATATGTTGAGAGGTAAAGGGGGAAATAATTGTGTATCTGGCCATTGGGAGGCAGTGCAATACAGTGTAAAGAGTACTGGTTCTGGAAATAAAAGGACTGAGTTCAAATCCTACCTTTGATACAGGGCTTACTGCTGAGTATGTATCATTGGTCAAATCACTTAACTTGTCTCCTTGACCTTCGGTTTTCTCATCTGTAAAATGAAGAAGTTGGAGTAGAACGGGTCTTCTTTACCTTTGAGTGTACTACAGGTTCCTTTGATTGTCTGGTAAAGCCCATGAACTCCTTCTCAGACTAATGTTTTTAAATGAATTAAATACACAGGACTACAAAGGAAACCAATTTTATTGAAATAAAGATGTATTCCTTTTCTTCTCCGAGTTCAAGTACTCCCTTGAAATCTGTACTCAGACGCAGGTTAAGAATTCTTGGATTGGAAGGATCTTTTTCAGCTCTAAAACCATTTTTCTGACTCTATTGTTTTGTATTCCATGGTTGGATTTGCCATTTGCCCAAAAGTAAAAGGTTAATTCAATCAAAGGAAGACTCTATGACTTTATAATTCAGGTACAATCTCAACCAATCAATCAATCAGCCTACACTCATTAAACATTTACTGTATTTTGCCACATAATATAGATTTTGGGCCAAAATTTTTTGCAAAAAAGTGGTGTGTGACCATTATGTGAAACTTGAAAAAAATTGTGCCATTATTACTTAAAAATAATTTATTACTAAGCTGTATCACTGGCAGAGGAGCTATACAGTTTGGCTGGGGCAGGAAGATGAAAGTCTTACCATGTTACGTGATTTACTTATGGCAGCTTCAACTGCCCTCCCTGTTACCTTTGCATACTTACGGCTCTTCTTTGGGTTGAGTGGCAATACCACTGGTACTGCAGTGCTCTAAACAAACCACACAAGCAGTCTTGGGGAAATATACTGACAATGCCTATGTGCTAAAAAATTCTAGGCTTGCAGCCCGTAATGTGTGAGAGATAAATGGGTATCCATATGCCACTGGTGAATACATTGCTGCTTTGTTTACCTTCAAAGCAGCATGGTGAACAGAATTTTAACATGAGACAATTACATGATGAAAGATTATAAACCAATTTGTGTACTAAAAACCAGGTTGTGATGATTATGCAGTGAAATATGGTACTATGAGCTAGGCACTTATTAAGTTCAAGGATTCAGAATTAAAAGTGATATAGTTCCTTCCCCTAAGGTGCTTACATTCCTGTGTGTGTATGTGTGTGTGTGTATATGTGTGTGTAAGATAACATGTATATAATCAATAAAGATAGTTGATGAGACTTTGGATCATTCTTCTATTAGATACATTTTAGTATCTTTGATATTACATTTCCATTGATTCTTCTAATATCTTAAGGATATAACAATAGTATTGTTTCACAATTGTCATTGCTTATTTAAGCAGTTTATAGCTTCCAAGGTGTTTTAAGGGAGAGGCAATGTAGTTTCACTGAAAGACTCGAGGATTTGAAATGGGAGAATCTGGCTCTGAATGACTCCCTGTGCAGCCTTAAATAAATAGCTTTCACTTTCTGAGCTTCAGTTCCCTCTTCTAGAAAATGTAGAAATTGGTCTAGACAATCTCTAAAGTCTTTTCTAAATTCAAATCCTAGGACCTTGACCTATGCACTCCCTTATGACAGCCTGGGGGTAGGGGGATATTGCATGAATTGTTATCACCATTTTACTGAGTGGGAAACAAAGGCCACATGATTCCCATCCACATCCTAGCCCAGTCCACTCCAATCTCTTGAGTCTCTATAGGAAGAGATTTCCATAAATTTCAGGTGCCAGGTGACGTAGGATGAGTCAGGCCAGGAGACACCAAGACCTGAAGTCATCTATCTGAACAAGGATTGTAGCTAGGAAAAATCTGGGCACAGGGTCACGGTAGAGTCTCCAGGCCCTATGTACATACATGAATGCTTGCTATTTGTCCTTTGTTCTTGAAGAGGATCATGACATCGGGAAGGTGATGTGATGACTTGCAAGTGAATTGAAATTAAGTGAGGCAGGACTGTGCAAAGTCACCAGCCTCACTTTCTCTTCCAGAGTCATCTGGATCCAGGGCCAGATAAAGACCAAGATGACTGGAGATGGTCTTTTTAAAACAAGATCTTTCTGAGTTCTTGCTTTGACTGGGGCAACACCCATTCAATGATTAAGGCTAGTTCAGAAATGAGCCAAGGAATGGCCTTTTTTGCTAAAAAAAAAAATTCAGTCTGGAAGGGGAAGACCCCACTTACTCTAAGTCTAGAGAGCTCCGCTGAGTTTAGAACTGGAGAATTCTAAGGGGAAACAGTGAAGTGAAACAGTGAAAGAGGAGAGTCAAGGAGCAGATTCCAGAGAGTGAGGGCATGACCATGGCCCCAGGGACCAACTAGGTTAGGTAACTTCACACATAAGAGCTATAAGTGAAAAAAAGGTATACTGACCTTTGATGAGAATCCCAAGTGATAGAGTCTCGGAGCCTGGAGCCTCAGAAGTCACTTAAACTACCTGAGTTGAAATCACTTCTAAGACATGCCTGTCCAGTGCTTGAAGATTGACAGTGACGGAGAGCTCAGTACTTAAGGAAGCAGAGAACTCCACTATTGTGCAGTTCCTGTAATTATCAAGTTTTCCTTTATATTGAGTTAAAATCTGTCTTGTGTAACTATCCACCCCCCTGCCTCCTTCCACAATGATCCGAGCCTGTCTCTCTGGGGCCAAGTAGAATAAATCTCACCTGCCTTCTAAATGAGAATTCTTTAAATTTCTTGTAGGTAGCTATCATTCTGACTTGCTATCCTCTGCCTCCTGCTCCCACCTATCCACCCCTTTATTTTCCCCTATTTCTTTTCTCCAAATACATTCCCAGTTCCTTCCATTTCTCCTCAAATGGCAGGATCTCCAGAAAAGGAGGAAAAAAAAAAGCAGCTCCCCTGCTTAGGCTCCCACAATGCCTTCCCAGCCCTTTTGCCTTATGTATTTACTCACATTGGGCACTTCATTAATACTTAATAACATCAATTGAATTGTGTTAGCCAAGAGAAATAAATGTAACAAATATTCTCTACGGTGGCAAGGCTGCATTGTGGGGGAGGGATGAGGAGCAGGAAGGGGAGGAGAAGACCTGTCTGTCTGTCCACTGGGGAGCTCATGGCATCGATGAGCCAGGGAAGGAACGAGTCTACCCCAAGCCTGACCTCTTAGCACTCACTGTAGCCTTAACAAGAGACCACTAACAGTGGGAGGCCTGGCTGAGCTATACAATCTGACAGGAAGTAGAAAACCACAGCATTCTGGAAGGAACAGAGATATATGTCCTGGATCACAAAGAATGATTTCATTCCTAAGACCCCGAGTCTCTTTAAAATCCCTTCTACTAGCCCTCAAAGGAGTAGATTTTTCTCTGATGATCCATCAGTGGGGGTAGAAAGTTCCATAAAGTATGTGGCCCACAGGTGGAGCCCATGCATTGAGGAAAAGTGTTCATTCTATGTTTTCCAGCCGTTGAGAACTGAAGAATGTCAGAGTTTGAAAGGGGCCTTCCACAACAGAGCAAAGAGTATCTGAGCTGGAAGATGTTTGAGCCGGGAGGGGCCTTAGAGCAGTAATAACTGACACTGATACAGTACTCTAGAGCTTGTAAATATACATTATCTCGTTTGAGTCCCACAATCCTGTGAAATGGACATTTAAGCTATTATCACCAATATTTATGTGAGAAAACTAAGTCTCAGACTAGGTGACTCATCAAAAGTCACACAGCTGTAGTATTCAATGTGAAATCAGGCCTCCTTGATTCTCTGGCCAGGATTGCATTCCATTCATTTGCCTCCTAGAACATAGAACGTGTAGTATTGACAGTGGAAGGAATTGTAGAGCATGAAAACATAGGATATCGATCTGGAAGGAGAAAGATGGAGAGATATGGGCTGGATTAGTAGTGTCAAAGACAAATAAAAACCCTCCGTGGGCCACATAATTGACAGTTTTAAAATGTGATATTATCTATGTTTTATTGTATTTTCATAAATGATGTTGGGGTTTTTTTTTAAAGTAAGATGTCCAGTAGACATCTTAAACTCAACAGAATTCGTTATCTTTCTCCCTAACCCTACCTCCCACCCCTTCCTACCTTACCTGGTACAGTTGAGGACAGTAACATCCTCCCAGCCCATCAGGCTTGCCACCTAAATGTTGTTCTCAACAAGAGAACACTCTCTCTCACACCCCACATCCAAGCTCTTGCCAAGGTCTGCCTAGTTCACCTTTGCAACATCTCTTGAATATACATCTATAGGGCATTTATGTTCAATAGAGGGGGGGGAAATAACTTCCTCATGATTATAGCTATCCAGTGGCAGAATGGGCTATTTCTGGCTTCTTGAAGTTCTTCAACAAAGGTTAGGTGATCACTTATCACAGATGCTGGAGAAGGAATTCTTGGATACCTACAAATTGGATATCATAAGCTACAAAGGCCCCCTCCAAATTTAATCATAGATCTGTAGAATGTTGGAGGTAGAGGTAAAATAAACTCAGAACATGCAAAAGAGTAGAAGGGGAAAGGATTAAGAAGCACTATGCCCTGAGTGAGGGTAGCTAGGTGGCAGAGTGGAGAGAAGATCGGGTCTGGAGTCAGGAAGATGAGTTCAAATCTGACCTCAGACACTTACTTGTAATGTGATCCACCCTGGGCAAGCCACTTAGTTCTGCTTGCCTCAGTTTTCCCATCTGTGAAATGAGCTGGAGAAGGAAAAGGCAAACTACTCCAACGTCTTTGCCAAGAAAACTTCAAATTGGGTCACAAAGAGTCAAAATGACTGAACAACAACAAACACACCAAGCATGATGCTAATTGGTGAAACAAATAGAATTTCTGAGATGGAAGGGTTGTTAGAGATAATTTTGACTCACTTTTTTTTTTTTTACAGATGAGGAAACTGAGATCTAGAAGGGAAAACTTTCATAAGTTTAAATCTGAAAGGGACCTTAAAGGGAAGGGAAAGGAAGGGAATGGGCATTTATGTAGCACCGACTATGGGCCAGACGCTATGCTAAGCGTTTTTACAAATATCTGATTTGATCCTCACATCAATTCTGCGAGATAGGTGCTATTGTCATCCACATTTTACGTGAGGATGTAAAACTGAGGTCAAGTGACTTGCTCAGGGTCACACAGTAAGTTTCTGAGGCTGTATTTGAGCTCTGGTCTTCCTGATTCCAGGCCCAGCACTCTATCCACTGTGCCACCATCTGCCTCTGGCAGAGGCTCTCTGTTCCACTCCCTTCATTTTACAGTTGAGGAAACTGACTCCCAAGGAGGGTAAGGACTTTACAAGGTCACACAGGTAGTAAGGAAGATACCAGATTCAAACCCCTGACCTGCAAGTCATTATACCCAACCGCTTCTGAAATACCCCAAATTCCACAGAGCTGCAAAAAGCACATGTGGGTGAGCAACAATACCATCGAACCTGGCATTTATTTAACAAGCATTTGTTAAACAACTACTATGCACAAGGAGTCATACTTCATGCAACAAGAAGCATGAAGTTGGGGAGAGGAAAGATTGCTCCCAATGACAGGCTGACTGATGCTTTACCCTCTCAGAAGCCTCTGAAGGTCACAGTCCCAGCAAGGGGACACTTTTGTTCCTGAGGGATAGTGAAATGTTAAAAGGCTTTATGATTATGCAGGAGTGGATTGGCAATTAGAAGTATTAAAAGTTGACAGGCAGCTGGGCTTGATGAATGATGTCCTCAGATTTAAAGAGAAATCTCACAGGTGGGGTAAGAGGCTAGGCTGGGGAGTTAGGGGAGGTCACTCCAGACAAGCATAATCATCAGCCTGAACAGTGTCTGACTATTGTAGTTACAGGACACAGAACATTGGAGCTGGGAGGGGTCTTATAGACCTAGTCTAGACCAAAAATTCTTAATCTAGATTTAGTTTTTTAAAAGAAATTGATGATTTTATTTCAATATATAATACTTGATTTCCTTTGTAAATTCTACATATTTTATGTATTTAAAAACTTTATTCTGAGAAGGGGTCTCTAGGCTTCTCCACAATGTCAAAGGGGCCCACACAAAAAGGTTAAGAACCCTTGGTTTAGTCCAACTTCTTCATTTTACAGATGGGGAAAATGAGACCCAGAAGCAAGGCAGTCTTACCCAAAGCTAGGATTAGAAACCAAGTGTTCCAATCTCTGTGTTAAGGAAGAGAAATAAGAAAGACATGTGGTGTACTTAGTAAAGCTAAAGAAGGTTGCTGAATTAGTGTACGGAGAGAACGGGAGAGGACAGGACATTTTTTGAGAATCATCTAGATTTGAGGAGATCACGCCTTGAGGTAGGTTAAACAGCAGGGGATAGCCATTGTCATGCATGGAAAAAACAATTTGTGTTAGTTACTGGTTATGTAATGAGCTAATATCCATTAAGGTGCAAATAGTTAATGATGGGTTAACAGGTTACCCTTTCAAAGGTGTTTACTATCACATGGGACTCCTGCCAAGTGCCTTCTCCCAGAGGGATGAAATGCTAATGATGGAATGTCAGGAAGGATGCCAAGCTACTGGGAGAGAGGTTTGGGCAAAGGCCTATTTCCAGAGCCCCTCAAATCATATCTCCTTTGCCAAAAGTACTGTGCTCCACCCAGCCTCACTGACTTTGACTCCCCCTTTCCCTGGTGCCCCCGACACTAGGGACTTTGGGGATACAGGGAAAATAGATGGAAAATCTGGGGTAGAGAGGGATCAGGGGATACTTAGTGTGGGAGATGGGATAATCCTAGGAAACATTGGCCTTGTGTGTTTGGCAAAGCCTGGACTTTGCTTTCTGGTCATCTAGGTCTATTTTATTTGGTTTTTTTTGTGTTTTGTTTTTTTTTTTGGAGGGAAGAAGGCAGGGCAGTTGGGATTAAGTGACTTGCCCAAGGTCACACAGCTAGTACATGTTAAGTGTTGGAGGTTGGATTTGAACTCAGGTCCTCCTGACTCCAGGGACGGTGCTCTATTCACTGTACCTCTTAGTTGCCCCCAGGTCTATTTTATTTATGGGTTGTGCTAAGAAGTGGTGAGTCCCTCCGTCACTGAGCTCTTCAAGGATACTGGAAGGCCACTTCTCGGGGATATTCTAGTGAGAATTCCTGCTTCTGGCATGGGTTAGATTACAGACCTGTCTCTGATTTGTCCAAATATGAGACCAGATTTCTTCTATTTGAGGTTATCTGAAAGGTTCTATGGGCCTTTGGTAAACTGCTTATTATTAATCAGGAACTGAGGGTGCTAGATTTAGAATCAGAAGACCTGGGTTCAGGGTCTCATTTTATTGCTTATTAGCAGTGTGATTCTCACCCTCTTTGGATCTCAGTTTACTCATTTGTAAAATACTGTTATGTATTAAATTATTAATAATTAATAAATTATTAAAATATTATTTGCAATAATATCTGCCCTACCTCCCTCAAAGCATTCTATGAAAGCTCAAAAATTATATTTATAAAGAAAGGCTTAAGAGAAAGAGGTAGTATGGTAAAGTGGATAGAAAGCCAGTACTGGAGCTAGGAAGGCCTGGGACCTTGGACACATTCTAACTGTGTGATCCTGAGTGATTTACTAACCCTCTCAATACCCCAGGCAACTCTTAAAACTTAAAGTTTCAGGGAAGGTGCTGACCTACATAGGTAGAAGAAGATTCCTTTTCTGGGGAGCTCTCTACAGCAATGAAATCATAAGTCCTATAGAAAGGTCACCTGTTACTCTCATAACAGGATAGTTCCAAGATATTTCTGTAAAATAAGTTCACAACAACCTTGTGAAGTAGGTATTATAAGCTTTTGAAAACCATATTTAAAGCCACTCTCTCAATGTCTATCCTTGCTGTCAGGTTAAATTCCCCAAGAAGAGGTTGTTACTTGTCCCCTGAGAGTCTAGAGCAGTGGTTCTCAACCTGGGGGTCATGACGCCTTTGGGGGTTGAATGACCCTTTCACAGGGGTGACAGGGGTTGCCTAAGACCAGCAGAAAACACATATTTCCAATGGTCTTAGGAACCGAGACACTGCTCTTCTATCCATCTCCAGGCAGGTCTGCCCACATGTAGATACACCCACACATGAGTATTAAAGGGTCGCAGCATTAGGAAGGTTGAGAACCACTGGTCTAGAGGTAACCTGGAGGAGTTGTAGGTTAACTTTTCTACTGTGATAGATCACCAACTCTCATTGGTTTGGTCCTTTTCTTTATGATTATCAATTGATATATGTTAGGCAATCAACTTTTTGTAAAGGCTGTTTACTAAAAGTGATATGGTAAGAAAAATGGGTACATTCATACACTTAAAAGTCCATGATACATCAATGAAAAAGGAAAAAGATCCATATGTAGAAAAATATTTATAATTACTCTTTTTGTGGTGATGAAGAATTGGAAACTCATCAGGTATCCATCAATCAGGAAAAGACTTGTTCAGTTTAGGTATGTGAATGTGATGGAATATTTTTGTGCTATCAGAAATGATGAAGGGGTTGGTTTCAGAGAAGGCTGGGAAAAATTATATAAATTGATGCAGAATGAAAGGAACAGAACCAGGAGAACAATTTATATTATGACAACAATATTGTAAAGACAAAGAATTCTGAAAGACTCTGAAACTCTGGTCAACAAAATGGCCAACCACAAACCCATATGACTTAAGATGAAAGGTGCTATCAGCCTCCTGATAGAGAAGTGATGGACTTAGGGGGCAGATTGAGGCATGAATTTTTGAACATAGCTAGTACAGGAATTGATTTTGTTGAACTATACGTGTGTGCAACAGGGATTTTATTTCCCTCATTTTCTCAGTGGGGGTTGGAGGCAGGAGGAAAAGGAGGGAGAAAGGGGAAGCTCTTCATGAAAATAAAATTTATTTGATAAGAAGTCTGTGACACAATCCCCTTCGAGTATATAGAACATCTAAGTGAAACTGGGCTCGAAATTAGAAAGCACATGTGGAAAAGGTATTAATTTACAAATCCTCGAAGTCTTTTTGCTAGATTCCTCAAAATGCTTCACTTGGTATACCAAGTATAGCTATTCTGCTGAGCACTTTGTAGAATTTTGAATCTGCTTCTAGTCTGTTCTTGGATTCCAATGTAGACACTGCTATCAGCTCTTCCAAGGATATTCCCAGTACATAGCTAGGAAGGTGGGAAGTCCAAAATCCTTTGGACCTTCCAAAGCTCATCAAGTCTTCCTTCCACTGCCAGGCACTCAAATCCCTAATTTTAACTCAATTGATAGTTTTGTGCAGCCCCCAGAGGATATAACCCAGTCTCTTAGTCAATCCAAACAGACTTCCTGTCACATCTAGAGAGGTGTCCAGGCCTTGTTCAAACCTCCGGTGCAATGGAGAATTGTTTTCACCTTATAAATGTATCAGGGCTAAGTGGGGTGGGGTGATGGCAACTGCACACTTAAACATCATTATTTCCACTTACTAGAGGAAGAAAGTAGGGTTCAGAGAAGAGAGATAGACAGTATTGGATAAAGCTAATATGTGGTAGAGCTGGAATTCAAATTCAGTTCTCTACAGACTTCAAGTATATAACTCTTTCTAAGGAATGTAGGATGCAGTACATAGAAGATGATATGGCTAATAGAACTAGGTTGGTAGAGGCGTTCAAAAGTAAGTCTTTCTGTCAATCTCTAATTGAGGCAGCTAGGAGGTATGGTGGATGGAGTGCTGGGCCTGGAGGCAGAGAGACCTCAGTTCAAATCTGGCCTCAGACACTTACTGACTGTGGGATCCTGGACAAGTCACTTAACCCTGCTTGCCTCAGTTTCCTCATCTGCAAAATGAGCCTGAGAAGGAAATGATGAACCACCCCAGTATCTTTGCCAAGAAAACCCAAATGAGGCCATAAAGAGTTGGATAGGACTGAAAAACAACAACTGAACAACAAAAAGGTGGTACAGTGGATAGAGTTCTGGTCCTGGAAGCAAAAATACTTAGAGTTCCAATCTTGCCTCGGGCATTTACTTACCCTCCATTTGCCAGATCTGTAAAATGGGGATAATAAAAGCACTTACCTTCCAGAGTTGTGAAGATCAAATGAGATATTTGTATGATTAACCAGGCACAATGCCTGGCACATAGTACAGGCCATATAAATGTTGGCTTATTATTATTATTATTTCTTATTTCCTCAGTCTGATTGCTACAATGATCCTTTTGGGATGGAACTTGCACCCTGAAAACTAGAAAATTGAGGATTTAATGAGCTCTCCTTTATCCTGAGGGGCATGGAAGGGAGGGAAAAGAAGCATGGAGCAGCCATTTCATACCTTGGAGGCATGGCTTTTTGTGGTTTGCCAGGGGCTGCTGCCTTGCTCAGCTCTGCTCTACATTTGTCTCATCAAAATAGGACTTTGCTAGAAACCAGATGCTCCAGCAGAACTTTCCTGGAAAACTGAATCACAAAAGAAGAAAAAAAAATCAATGACCTGGCTCGAGGCCCTGGAAAAGCTGACATGGATGATGGCACTGCGGAACCAGCCAAGCCTCACAACACAGTGTGCAAGGATGGGATCCAAAACACACAGTGCCTAAGAGAAGCCATCGCAGGGAACCCGACATGTCTCAGGCTTGTCTGTGCAGACTTAATGGGAATGAGTGTTGTTGGAAACACGTCTAGTAAGTCAGTGCCAGACACAAGCAGGACTGCAGCCTGAGCTCGATGAAGATCACTTAAAGGAAGTGGGGATTGAAGATAAGACTGAGGGCATTCATGGTGGTGGTTGTTGTTCAGTTGGGTCCAACTTTTCATGACCCCATTTGGGGTTTTCTTGGCAAAGATCCTGGAGTGGTTTGTCATTTCTCCAGATCATTTTCCAGATGAGGAACTGAGGCAAACAGGCTTGAGTGACTTGCCCAGGGTCACGCAGCTAGTGAGTATCTGAGGTCAGGTTTGAATTCAGGAAGATGAGTCTTCCTGACTCTAAGCATCCACTGTGCCACCTAGCTGTCCAGTTACCAGAAGTAGACACTGGATTATCTTTTCTCATTAATATTTTAGAGAAAAATCCTTTTCAGGAATGTGCCAGTTTATAGTTTTTCTGAGGTTCCTTCCAGCTCTGAGAACCTGAGATTCTGTGGTTCTAAGGAGAATGGAAAGGCAAGTCTAGGAAGCCTCGCAGCTGAGATGGGCTACCCCAATTCCTGACCGAGTGTCTAATAATCACCACCATAACGCATAGAAGAAATGTGATCTCAGCATAAGAAGAGCTAGAGATAGCCTGAAAACTTTTATCAAAGGCAGAGGTGGGAAACAGAGCCAGCACTGGCCCCGCTGTAAAGAAACAAGCTCCAGTAGCATCCCATGATGAGTTCCTCGTTCTCTGACCACATCCAAGAGATGATCACCCAAGCATCTCAGAGCAACACTGATCTCTCTCCCCTCACTCCCTCACTCCCTTGCTCCCTCACTCACTCACTGCCCTCTACTGATCTTGAACTGTGCCCTGGTTGGGATCCTCTTCCCCATTAGACTAGGAGCTGCTGGATGTCCAAGTCTGTTCCTCCATCTCCCTAGAGTGGAAGTTCCCTGAGGGCAGAACCTGGATTATATTCTGCTCCTTAAAGTCCCAACTAAAATCCCTTGTTTACAGGCGGCTTTTCCCAGCCCCCCTTAATTCTAGTACCTTTCCTCTGTTAATTATTTCCTATTTATCTTGTATGTAGCTTGCTTTATTTAGATTTGCTTGCATGTCATCTCCTGCTTAAGGTTGTAAATTCCTTAAGGGAGGGACCATCTTTTGTCTTTTTTTTTTAATCCTCAGTACTTAGAACAGTGTGTAGCACTTAGTAGGCACTTAATAAATGCTTATTGAGTGAATGAGTGAGTGAACACACAGTTGGGCATACAGGGGATGTCACAAAAGATATGATGATGGATGGATGGATTTCACATGGAAAGTCAGACGAGCTATGAGAGACAGTGTAGCCCAAGAAATTTTAGGCAATCTCTCCGAGGCAAAGAGATGTTTTGTTTTTGTTTCTGAATCTCCAGTCTTGAAGAAATATCAGGATATAGTGGACAAGAGAGGGACAGAAAGATCTGAGTTTAGGTCTGGCCTCTTTCACATGCTGGCTTTGTGACTCTGGACAATTATTTAACCTCTCTGAGTCCCTAGACATTTTCCAAGACTATGAGCTTCAGAAAAGTTACTGATCTGAATCACATAGAAGGAATTTCTTCACCAACAGTTCATTAAACCAATGGAATCATGAGTCCAAACAAACAAGCAAAAATCCCCAGCCTTGCAATAAAAAGGCTTTGACAAATGCTTGTTGAATGCATAAATGAGTGTATTCATGCTTCTTGAGGCAAAGTATGCATGTTTTGGGAACATTTGTATGGTATGGCTCTGACAGAAACCTCATCTGAACCAACTGTCTTATAAGTGGACCATTAGTCCTAAAAGAAGCTGGGCTGGGGGTGGAGGTAAGGTGGGAGAAGAAAAGGGACATGGCTAAGAAACCACATCAACCACCATCTAAGGCCTCAGATCAAAGCCTACATTCTTATGTATAAAATTCAGCATATTGACACTTGGGTACCATCAGCAGCAGGTGAAAGGGCACTGCTGATTGAAAGTTATTGTTTTTTTAATATGAAGATGATGTCTTATGTCATCCTTTTCTTTGAAATAGGAGATTCATTCAGGTGCCTTTTCCTGACCCAGTTTATTCATTAGAAAGTAGGGTGAAGCAAACCCTAAGAATCCAAGGCACAGGAAGGTACCTTCATTTTTGCTTTATCTTTTTTTTTTTTAATTAAATAAAGCTGGTGCCTTTAACTTGCTCTAAGAGTCTCACTGGGAATTTTTCCCAGAGATGCTTGAGAAATGTGATTTGTGTACAGTGTGACTATCTGAAAATCTTTAATCTTTTAAACCCCACATAAAACACAGCACTGACCCTTCAGCCCTATTAATTTTAATCAGCTGTATCTCTGATTTGCTGTTTCAAGCAAGATTCCTTTAGAACTTACAGGGAGCATTAGAGCAGACTAGGCTGACCACAACCATAGGTCATATGTAATCTGGTCCTGAGGTAGGCCTGGACTCACAGCCAGGGGCCCTCCAGGCTTTCATCTAGTTCCTGGGTAGTAACAAAGGTTAGCACCCTGAGCATTTCCCATACCCGGAGAACTTCTGCCTTGCTCACAGAATATTTTTCACAGAATGCCACTTTCTAGATGGGACAAGTTGTATCCATCCTCCAAGCATGCCCAGTGAGAAAAACAGGAAAAAAAGGAGATGCACTTTCCACACTTGGAGATTCTTTGAATCTTACTGGGGTTAGAAGTAGAGGATTTTCATACCTGGGAGAGGTACCAGAAGGATTAAAGATGGAAGAAAGTCTTTATATTAGATAGTGGACTGCCTCTGGGCATTTTTTGGAGTGAAGTTACATTCTGTTTTTGAATTTACAGAATATGACACTGTGTGTATTATGTGACTATATATGAAGCAGCTAGGTAGCACAGTGGACAGAACATTGGGCCTGGAGCCAAGAAGTCCTGAGTTCAAATCCAGCATCAAAAACAGCTGTGGGATCCTGAGCAAGTCACTTAACCTCAGTTTCATCAACTGTAAAATGGGGATAATAATCATACCTCTCTACCAGGGTTGGTAGGATCAAATGAGATTATATTTGTAAAGTGCTTACTTAGCGCAGTCCCTAGAACGCAGTAAATGCTTGTTCTCATCCCCCCCCCCTTATATTTCCTTAGGGGTTCAAAATAGATGACAAGTGATTATGTGGGAAGAAGCAGAGCCATAGGGCCTCTAAAGCTCTGATTGGATCTAAGCTTTTTTTTTTCTTTTTTTTTTCCTTTTTCTTTTATTATTATTATTATTTATTATTATTATTTTGGGATCTAAGCTTTCTGAGGTCAGACACCATCGTTTTTGGTTCTGTGTCTCCAATGTGAAGCACAGTACCTGACTCCTAATAGGCACTTAATACTTTACTGATTGGGTGATTGATTGAAGGCCTGGGCTTGTTCAGACATATAGGTTACCCCTGTCCTGGTTGAATCTCTTATCATTACTCTAACCTCATAAAGGAAAAATGATTTCAGCATTGGGAGAACAAAATACAGGTTTCTTTTCCAAACCATTCCAGAAGGAGGAATCTCCATTACAACATTCCTGATGAGTGGTGATCCAGCATCCTTGAAGAACTCCAGTGATGGGGAACTCACTACCATACAATGCAACCCATCAGTGAAACAAATCAGGGTGATTGGTAAGACCTCCATGTGAACCTGGGCTCTGCCAAAAACCCAAGGCCAAGATTTCCTTGGATTGTCCCATTTTCTTCCATAAACTTAGTCCCTGACCCCTCTCTAACCTAGCTCTTCCACTATGCCAAGACCGAAATTGCCATTTTCATTGAGACCCTTGAAAGAGCCAGGCATCCACAATCTAGAAAAAAATCATGAGTCAATCTGGGCCTAAGGAAATTTAATTAAGGATTAACTGGGAATAAATGGTCTCTCCAATTTCTTCCAGTTCTAGCTTGATGATTCTATGAGCTTAAATGACAAAATTTAGATACCACTTTGTCAGAGACTGATCAACACATTTGATGATCTCCTCTGGTGAGTTAGTTCTGAATTTACATAGTCTATTCTTCCATTTAAACAAAATTGATAAAGTATGCTCTTGAGCTCTGGGGTGAGTATAGATAGCAAGGGAAAAGAAAAAGAGGGAGCAAATCCAGGTTCAGGTATGGGAGATCTCCAAGCCCAGGGGCCCCCACCAGTACAAGCATCATAAAGTCTCAGAAAGGTCGTGGTCTTGCAGGGATAAAGAAGATTTAAAAACTAGGGAAAGGTGAAAAAAAAGGAGTAAAGTCAGTGAGACCTGCTCCAAATGGAGTAGTTGACTCTAGAAGCCCTCTCCCGTGAACAAGGGCTAAGGCACATGACAGGATCCTTCACACAAGATCCCATCCCCAGAAAGCGCTCTGTTTGATGGATGCTCCTAACCTCGTGGAATTTATTACCTAAGTGAGGGCTGTCAGAACAATAAAAAAATAACAGTAACTGATAGACGCCTAAATGGTGTTAAGGTTTGCATAAATATCCAGTAAGTATTTCCTCTGATCTTCCCAGGTGATGGTGAGGTGATGGGCTATTGCCATTCACATGCCCCAGACAAAGAAATCGAGAAACTGACTGACTTTTGGAGGGTCACAAAGATGGATGTTTCTGGAGCAGAAGTTGAACCCAAGTCTTTCTGCCTCTATTATATCTTCAATTCTGTTCTACCATTCTGCCTCTCAAATGGAATTTTCTATGAATTCCTATATCTGCATTCAAGAACACACACCACACACACGGCATACAGCCCTCTTTGCACAGGTCTACCTTTCCAGATACAGATTTATTTATGCTGTTTTGCTGAGCAAGCTAACAGTCTCTCTCCCTGAAGGACAGTATTGTACACAAATCCGAGGTTTTATGAAGTCTTCGAGGTCTCTGATAACCTTTTACAATTTTCCCTTGTTAATTAACAGAGCCAATGCCTTCCCTCAATAGACACTATGTATTCTTGCTGCGTATCCCCAAAATGTGAGTGTGTGTGTGTGTGTGTGTGTGTGTGTGTGTGTGTGTGTGTGTGTGTGTTTGGGGAGTTGGAGGCTGTTCAGGGGATAAAGACATCATTCTTGTTTGAAATCATAAGCCAGCTAGCTTCACTGCACCTTGGGGGCAGGGGGGAGTCAAGACAGACAAGGCCAGGCCCTTAGCTCAGGATTAGATAAGAAAGCATAGGGGCCCAGTAATCTGACACTTGATAGTTGTCTGGTCTACATGCTTCTAATCACCTTGGCCTGGTGTGTTATTTCTGGATTTGTTTATTTTCTTTTCCTTTGTGAATCAGGTTTGGAAAGCACTGTCCTAAGAAGTATATGGAGTATATGGTGATGGGGTGAGAAGGGGAAAGGGAAATGAATGTTTGGACTGAACTATCAGGGCTACAGAAAGGGAAAAGATAATTAAAGATGGTGAGTAACAGATCTCTGTGTCCAAGGAGTCAACCAGACTCAAGGAACGAGAAGATAATGGGGGCTGGGGCCTTGAAGATGGGGTTCAGGGGTGGCTTAGTAAGAGGTGAAAGGTGAAAGTTATGAGGGTCTTAAGGCAGAGTTCTCTGAATGGGCACTAAGAGGAGAAGCAAGAGACTGGCTATGGTTTGGGGAAGGCTGAAGACCAAGGCTGAAGCATGGACTCTTCATAGAGATAGAAAAACCACTTGGACTCCTCTCACTTGCAGGCCTGAGCAGATGTGAGGGGGGTCTAGAGCTATAAATGGGAAGTTTTTCATCTGAAGCTAAAGCAGTGGAGGAAGATGAAGGACAATTCCTCCATTATTCCTCTTCTTCCTCCATTACAGGAGGAAGAAGACTTTTATGGTAGTGGGCATTAATATTTTTAATGTTACATGTCCCAATGACTAACATGAATGGCAGGGTAGGATTTGAACTCAGATTCTGGTGCCAGAACTTTTTTCTACTGTGTTACATTACTGCTCACCTCTTGCAAATTCTGGCCTTGCTTATCTGTTCCTGGGAATATCTGTGTATCACTGGAGTTGCTGCTGAGGGCTGCCACTGAGGCCAACTATGGGTTATTCTAGGAGAAGAGTACCACCACTGAGGACAACAGTGACTGGGGGCCACAAATGGCAGCTGCTGTTGGAAACACTTTTTCCACAAGAGCCATTGTTGGAAGCTATTTGCTGAGGATAGATGTTGGCTTATGAGTAATGCCAACAGGAGGGATGTTACCCTGTGTGCTGGCCTTGTGTCGCCATGATTCTCTCCCACCCCAGTGAGCTGCTCCCTTTGTTTACTTAATGTTGAGGAAAGGAGTACAGATGTTTGGTTTTTTATTATACTCTTCACAGAAGAGAGAGAATGACAGTTTTCTCCCTTCCAGAAACTTGATAGGATAAGATGCCTTGAAAAGCTTGAGGCTTCATGGAGATGGTGGTTTTAGCATGAGGACCCTTTTCTAATGTCAAAAACATTCAGACACTCCATATGATAGTAGTTACGCCATTAGTATCTGGTGCTTAAGGAAACACTTGCTTTGATACTTTGATGAATCCCATCTATGTGGGCATTATGTCCAATAATATAGATATGCAGATTAACCAGCCCACACATGCCCTCCCTGTCTGCTCTTTGTTCATATCTTCCCATAGATCTGCCACAGGAACTCCACCTATACCGTGGTGGGAGTGTGTGTGTAGGGGGGGAGCTTCCCCCTAGGTTTCGACATTGTATGGTTACATAGAACATTAACTAAGCAATTACTACATGTCAGACACTCTTCTATTTTTTAAAATAATTTTTATTTGCTTTTAGTTTTCAACATTCACCTCTATAAGCTTTTGAGTTCTACATTTTCTCCCCCTCCCTCTTCTGCCCCCTTCCCAAGACAGCATGCAATCTGATATATGCCATACATGTACAATCATATTAAACATATTTCTACATTAGTCATGTTGTAAAGAAGAATTAGAATCAAAGGGAAAAACCATGAGAAAGAAGAAATGAGAGAGAGAAAGAGAAAATAATATTCTTCAATCTACATTCAGACTCCCAAGTTCTTTCTCTGGATGTGGATGGCATTTTCCATCATGAGTCTTTTGGAGTTGTCTTAGATCCTTGCATTGCTGAGCAGAGCTAAGCCTATCAATGTTGGTCATCACACAGTATTGTTGTTACTGTCAGATACAAATGTAAACAGAAAACACAAGTCTCTACCCTTTAGAAGCTTCTATTATAATGGAGGAAGACAATACAGAAAAGGGAATTGGAAGTTGTGGGGGTTAAGGGTTCCCAAGTTGGAACAGGGGCAGCTAAGTGACCCAGTGGATAGAACACTGGGCTTGGAATCAGGAAGACTGATCTTCCTGAGTTCAAATCTGACCTTAGACACTTAGCTGTGTGACCCTGGGGAAGTCACTTAACCCTGTTTGCCTCCATTTCTTCATCTGTAAAATAAGCTAGAGAATGAAATGGCAAATCACTCAGTACTTTGCCAAGAAAAGCCCAAATGGGGTCACAAAGAGTTGGACACAACTGAGCAAGAAATTGGGACAAGGTAGAAAGTCCAGAGAATCAGGAGAGGATCTAAGAGAGAAGTGAGGAGGAATGTCCTGGGCTGCTGATGAAATGGTGGTGATCAGTCCAATGATGGATCTCACCAATCAGAGGAAGGGCTTCAGGGCCAGCAGTATTTCCAGGGTGAGCAAGGTATTGATAAGTAGGTGGAAAAATCTGGAGAGATAAGGACTGAGCCAGGAGAGGAGTACATCAAAGAATGGATCACAATAGATAACGGCTGCTTTTCAGTTATCCTTTGCTGTCACTGTGGGACCTGCTTGCATTTCTTCCCGGTCAGACATTGTTGGGCTGACCTCCTTATGCTGCACAAGGCTTCATCTAGAAGGTGTTGCAGCCTGTTCATACTCATCACAATTATTTCCATCACCCCTTAAGAGATCCTCAAATTCAATTATTTGGAGACTGTAGAATTTTGTGATATTTAGCCAAATAACATCATCAGAAGAGAACTAGTGTTTTTGTAAAAGGAGGTGGAAGGGTTTCTTCAGGCAGAAGCGTGGAGTCTTAAAAAGAATGATGAAATTTCCCAAATGTAACTTAAACAACTAATTAGATTGTTAATTCCTTGAGAGCAAGGACTGTTCTCATCTTTTCTTTTTTGTTGTTTTTGTATCCTAATCACTTAGCATAGCATCTGACATTTAATAAGTACTTATTGACTTCTTGACTTAATAATTTTCCTTTTCTTATTCAATTTTGGGCCTGGCTTATTGACCTCCTAGGGTCAGCGAGGTGACTCAGTGGATAGAGTGCCCCAGGGGCTTGAAGTCAGGAGGACCTGAATTCTGATCTGGCCTCAGACACTTATTAGCTGTGTGAGCCTGGACAAGTCACTTAACTCTGTTTATCTCAGTTTCCTCATTTGTAAAATGACCTGGAGAAATAAACGGCAAACCACCCCAGAATCTTTGCAAGAAAATCCTAAAAGAGGTCACAAAAAATCAGACACAATTGAAAAATGACTAACAACATTGACCTTCATAGATTGTGCAACCATCCAGTTGCCTGGACAACAGATATTCTTCATCCACTTGATTTTTCCTATGTGGATGGTTAGCAAGTCTTTTCAGTGATTATGGGACTTATAGAAAAGGCTTGTCATTGCAGCAGAACTTGATGCTATTAGCACAAAGAAACATACAAAAAAGAATATTGTGAGGACCTTTCTATGCCCAGTGGTAGTGTGGTGTGGTGAATGGAGATCAGTGGCATTGCAGTAAACAAAACTTGGGTTTGAATATTAGCTCTGATACTTAAATCTAGCTACGTGACCTGGGCAAGTCACTTAACCACTTTGGGTCTCAATTTCCTCATCTATTAACTTGGGAGCCCCCCCCCCCACTCTAAATCTGTGTTCTGTAGGGAACTTCTCTTTGATTTTCACTTTATGATTGATATTTCCATTGATAGTGACAAATAGCTTCAGTGAGAGCATCCACATTCTTCTTTGCTTGCTTGACGTCCAACATCATAGGACCATTTAGCAAAGTTATCTCTGACTGTGGATTTCTCGATGAATCGCTTATGATTTTGACACATACCTGGGAGACTCTTTGCCAGAGGAAAGTCTTTGAGAAAGTGTTTTGTCCTGTAGAGATAAATGCTTTTTTTTTAGAGTCAACAAACACAGCAGGATCCTGTTATGTAAACCTTTCACTAAATTGCATAAGGGTATGGGGTGTTATACAATATCATTTGTGTAAGCCTGCCCTCTTCCCTATTTCTTTCTTCATCAAAGAAGCCTTGGAAACATCTGTAGATTGTTCTTGGAAATGTTTTGTAGAAGTGGGAATATAGGTGGGCATATAGATCAGCAGTTATTGGTAACTCTTAGCTGAATTTTTGGGGTACGATAATGTCTGAGTTTGGGGTTTTGTTTGTTTTGTAAGCCTCCTCTTCCAGGTGTCTTGTGAGGGGATACCTCACCGTGCTAAAAGCATAGCCCTCCTCTGTGTGCCCTTAGTCTGTTCTAGCCTATTTTCCTATCTTTCTTTGTAGATTAGTTTCTGTGGCATTCTTTCCTTCCCATGTGGCACCTTGGGAACTGCAATGTTAGAGTATAAATGTGGCAGCAAATGTAATGACCAAAAGGTTCAGTGAATTCAGCAATTCTTTTAAATGATTTTGTATTTTATTAGTCCCAATAGCATCTACATGCTTTTTAAAAATGGTAATACATGTATATTCTAGACGTATTGTTAATTCAGTTTGCAGAAGGTATATTTGCTTATTTATTATAGGCACTCACTTCATTTTGCAACAATTCCATAACCCTCCAGGGTCTGTGGCCCATAGGTTTTAATACTCATTATTTGTCAGAAAAAATGCACAAAGCTTGGAAGGAAGAAGTCTGGGTTAGTGTCCCAACCTTACCACTGAGTTACTTTTTGCCTTAGTTATAGTATCTTCTCTCTGGGTCTCAGTTTCCTTATTGGCTAAAGAGAGGGTTAAACTATAAGGTGTCTTAGGGCACTTCATAGACATTCTGGAAGTTCATGGGCCAATTAAAGTCAAAAAGAGGCTGTGTGGCGTGTGGTGGTGGTGCAGTGGATTGAGAGCTAGTCTTGGAACCAGGAAGACCTGAATTCATGTGCTGCTCCTAACACATACTAGCTGTGTGACACTGGACAAAACCCTTAACCTCTCAGGGCTCTGACAACCCACTAAGGCTCTAAATTGCAGAAAAGGTGAGGACTTACGTTGGATGGGTTCCCTCATCCAACAGGTCTAGTCTCTATTACTATGAGCCACTTATAGACAATAAACAATAACCCTCAAGTCCAGGATAGAAGAGTATGACCGAAGAAAGGGGGTGCATTGACATTTGCTGAGCTGAAAATACACACATTCACAAATATGGAATTTGCAGGTAATTGGTGGGATTTTCTTAATGTGGAACTTTAAGAGAGAGCAGGGAATCCCAGAGGGGTTAAATGAATTTGTATATGGTCACTCAGAGAATATGCGGCAGAACCACATCCCGAATTCAGGCTTTCTGACTCTAAGACCAGGGTTATTGCTGATAAAACATGCTGTTGCAGAGTGGGTTGAATCCTTGGGTGGCCTGAGAAATTGTCTCCCTGTGGGAAGTAAAAGGGTGGGAGAAGGGGAGGAGGTGAAATTTTTAAACAGGTTGTGAGAACCGCCCTGAGGGCTTCAGGCACAGAGAGGTAGGACTTAAAATTGCCCAACCTTGGCTACTTTCCACCAAAAGAAGCCGTAGCTCATTTTCATGACAACTGCATTGCCAAGTCGGGGGACCTTGAGGGCATCTGCATGGCCTGGCATTCCTCACAGGAAGTTAGGGAACCACGTAGGTCTCATCCTACATATACCTTCCTCTCTGTTTCTTGGTGATGGGTCTCTGACAGTCATAGGATAAGATCCTAGATTTATAGCCAGAAAGAACCTAGAGACCAATGAGTCTGACCCCTTCATTTTACAGATGAAGAAACTGAGACTTGGAAAGGTTAAGTGACTTGTCTAGGGGGAAAACACAGCTTTTATATGCCTGAGGCATAATTTAAACTTGGGTTTTCCTGAATCTACTGTCCAGCACGCTATTATATCCTCTATATGAGGAAACTGAGACAGAGTTAAGTGACTTGCCCAGGGTCACACAGATATTAAGGGTCTGAGGCCAGATCAGAACTCAGGCCTTCCTGACTCCAGGTCCAGTGCTCTATCCACCTAGATGACCTGTCAACCAGCAGCCTCAGTCTTGGGCTGTTACCTAGGAATAGGCAGTGCCCTGCAGGAGCAGTACACAATGGGGAAGAAGGACTGAGTCTTCTATCATTTACTGCACATAGCATCCTAAATTTAGAGATCCAGAAGGTCCCACAGACGTCACTTAGTCCAATTTCACTCTCTCTATTTAACAGATGAGGAAACCAAGGCTCAAAGAGGTAGGTGAGTTGTCAGAGATGACCTGGGTTAGCAAAGCAGATGCATTTGAACCAATGTCCTTTGCCTTCAGTCCCAATTCACTCTCTGTTCGGACCTCATTTCATTGCACAAACAGTTGGACGCTTGAAGAGACAATATTCTCTAATAGTGAATCTTCTCCTTGCCCTGTCCCACCTCCCAGATGGGTCTGTCCCCCCTCTTCTGAGTCTCTTAGACTGCAAGCTTCCTGAGGGCAGGACTGAGAATGTTCAAGTCTGTTCTTCTGACTCCCCTTCTTTCCCTAATCCTTGGAGAGCAGAGCCCAGGACTTGGCAAGGCTGCCTTTCAGGAAGTGCTGAGAGGCCAGGGAGCTTTGCTTAGGCAATTGCTGGCTTATCAGTTGCTGGCCAGGGCTCAGCTCCAAATTTCAAACATAGTTGAGGTCTCTGAGATTTCTGAGTAAGAGAATGGGTTTGTCCACAGCCCTTAGATGGAACTTGCTTTTCTGGCCTGCCCTGCCCCTCCCCACCACAAGGGCTGAAATGACTCCAAAAGCCAGATGGAGGAGGTTTTGTGGGTAGCCTGACTCTGGCCAATTTAGCCCACATAGCCCTTCCCCTGCCTTCCACAGAACACAAAGTGTTCTCTTTGGGGGAGATGGGAAGGAAGCCAGATCAGAATGATGAGAAAAGGTGTCAGGTTTCACTCTTGTAGCTGGCACTGGGCTTATCTAGGGAAGTACCTTTCAAACCCTCTCCAAAACTGGATTCCCTTCCTGGCACTGGTCTTTTGAGCCAGGAAGACTCATCTCACCCAGGAAGATGCCAGCAATGTTTTCACACTTACTGCCAGGGAAAGCTGATTAACCCCAGTCAGGAGAGAACCCATCCTTCCTAATGGACCAGACATCCTCTGGATTTGCTGAAGATTTGTTAAGCCCTTACTATATGTAGAGCTCTATGTTCAGTGCAGGCAATACAAAGATAGAGGGTGTACAGACTCTGTCCTCAAAGAGCTTACGAGTTAATAGCGAAGAAAATGTCAGGGGGAACAACTATAATGTAAGGGAGAACAAAGAAGAGAGCAGCCAAGTGAGCATGACTTTTAAAATTTGAAGAAGGGGAATCGCTTCTAGTTGGGGAGTCAGGGAGGCTTTGTAGAAGATTGAGCACCCGAGCTGGATCTTAGATGGAGGGCCTTCAACAGAGGGAGAAGGGAAGTCACTCCTAGGCATGGGGAGGGGAAGGAAGCAGGCAGATGGGGCAATGTGGCCAAAGACTTGGGAATGCTAGAGGGCTGCATGAGAATGAGATTTGTCACTGTTCACTTGTGACTGACTCTTCGTGGCCCCCTTTTGTGTTTTTTGTTGTTTGTGGTTGTCGTTTTTGGCAGAGATACTGTCGTGTTTTGTTATTTCTTTTTCCAACTCACTTTACAGATAAGGAAGCTGAGGCAAGCAGGGTTAAGCGACTTGTCCAGGGTCACACAGTTAGGAAGTGTCTGAAGCCAGATTTGAACTCAAGAAGATGAGTCTTTCTGACTTCAGGCCCAGCAGTCTATGCACTAAGTCACCTAGTTGCCTCTTGAGTGAGAGAAAGACTAATTCAATTTGACTGTGAGAGCAGATGAGAAAGGCAGCTTGGAATGAATCTATGGAAGGCCGGAAATGTCTGGATCACTTTAATCCTTATTCAGTAAGCAATGGGGAGCCACTGGATGTTTTTTTTAATTATTAATTTATTCATTTTAGTCTTCTATGTTCATTGCCACAAGACTTTGAGTTCCAAATTTTCTCCCCATCTCTCCCCTTCCCCCTCCCCTAAGACAGCATGCATTCTGATCATCCCTTCCTCCATCCCTCCCCCCTCTCCCCTGCTTTTCCATGGCCTGCAACCAATTCATATTTTTCTTGGAGGCTTTTGATGTAGGAGCTTTGACTTTGTTGTCTTCTTCTGATTGTGTTTTTATCTTCTTCGTCACCAAAGTAAGATTCTATAGTCTGAGTTTTTTTTAATGCTCTTTGCTCATTTTCTCAGCCTTCAACTTTCTAACTCTTTGTAAAGGTAGGGCTCTGCTTCCAGTGTGTAGGGTGTCCTGTCCCAAGCTTCAGGGCTTTTGTGCAGCTGTTTTCAGAGATACTTCTAGGGGCCTGTGAATTTTCAGTTCTTCCAAGGTTGTGTGATCAGAGAGGTATTACTCTTTTCCTCTCCTGTGCTCTGGTCTATGAGTGACCACAAGCACTCTTTTCTGCCTTGGAACTGTGAGGAGAATTCCCTCTCCACAGCCACCACAAGCTCTGCCACACCAGTGCTCCTCCTTGCCCCAGGAGTATGACCCAGATCCAAATATGGACAAAGCAAGAGAATCCTGCCCCAGAGCCAGCAAAGAGATCCCTGCAATCTCCCTTTGATCAGTGACTTGGTCTCCCCTCCATCTGTGGGCCATGAATTCTGGAAGCAACAGTTACTGCTGCTGGGCTGCCACCACCTCCACCACCTCCACCACCCAGGGGCTGTGTCCAGACTGTGCTCCTCCCTCACCCAGGTCTGACAGAGTTTTCCCATTGACCTTCTATGCTATCTTTGGTGTTCATGGGCCTAAAAGTCTTGAAACCACCACAGCTGCCAGGGATTCAGTCCCCTGAGGCCTGCTCCATCCCAGTCTATGCCAGTGGGTAGATCATGCTCCACTCCCAGGCTGGTATGATTGACCCTTCCTGTCAACCTCCTGGAGATTTGTTTCACTCCATCATTTTGTGGGTTCTGCAGCTCTAGGATTTGTTTAGAGTCTTTTTTACAGGTTTATGGAAGGTTTTGGGGGAGAGTTCAAGCAAGTCCATGCTTTTACTCTGCCATCTTGGCTCCACCCCACAGGATGTTTTTTAAAAGAGGAAGTGATGTGGTCTTTTGGAAAATTATTCTGTCTGGAATAGATGGTGGGTGAGATGGGGAGAGAAATAAGAGGCAGGGACTATTATTACAATACTCACAGGCTCATAGATTGAGGGCTGGGAGGGACTTTAGACACAATCTAATCCAACTCTCATTTTACGGGTGGAGGTACCTAGGATGCAGAGAAGTTAAGTGATTTTCTCAAGGTCATAAAATGAAGTGACAGAGATAGGATTCCACCCCAGTCCTTCAAATCCAGTGCTCTTTTAACAGGTACAAGTCCAGAATAGGGGAGATGACAGCTTGAACTAGGGCTCAGTGAAATCAAGGAGAGAAATCAGGATGTGAGAGATACTGGGGAGTTAGAAGCTACGGTGTGGTGTAAGCTATTGGCTACAAAGGGCGAGAGAGAGTTTATAAACCCAAATGACAAGGAAGATGCTGGTCCTTCCCAGCTCTGAGAGTCAGTGTCTCTATGATTCTCTATTCTGTCTCCAGGAGATACTGAAATGGAGCCCTAAGCCGAATCATCTAGCTACCCCTCAGGGCATGATGCTCAGCTATAGATGGTAACAAGTCATAGACACCTATTCTGTCCCTTTAAAAAAGGTGATGGAAATGCTCCTTCTAGCCACTCTCCTTCCTCTCCACAAATGATGTTTTTCTACCACCATTGATTAATTTGTCATCAGGTTATTCCTTGCATGTCCCCTGCCAGCATTCTCAGGGGGCAAGAACAGGCTGGCCCTTCAACTTTTCTGTCTTCCTGAGTCAGGTAGCTTTCTGAGGATAGTGGAGGTTTCCCATCGACTGGGAGTTTTCCAAGGGCATTGCCCAATCCACTTCTGCCCTCTTCCTTCATTCTTCATTCTACTGGACTGTGAGCTTCTTGAAACCAGCACCTGGTCTGCCCCAGGTCTGTCTCTTCCAGACTGTGGGTTCCCTAAGGGCAGGTCCTACACCTGCTCCTGATTCTTTTCCTCACCCGTAGAATGACTGAGTGACAAACTGTGACCTAGAGGAGCTTAGTTAATTGCTATTAATTAAATAATTAGAAACAACAGAATTGAGGTAGGGCTGTGGTATTAGCTATCCCCTTACCTTCTTGGGCCTCAGTCTTAATATCTGTAAAATGAGAAGATTAGGGTAGACCAGGGATCATTTTAACATGGAGATAGTAACTTCTTTCTAATGTTATTTTTTTTGTGCTACAACTTTTCAAATTCCATCATCATCATCATCATCATTATTATTATTTGTAGTAGTAATAGTAGTGGTAGTAGTGGTAGTAGTAGTGGTAGTAGTAGCAGTAGCAGTAGCAGTAGTAATGGTAGTAGTAGTAGTAGTAGTAGTAGTAGTAGTAGTAATAATAGTCGTGATATTATTGTCAGCTTGGAATAGTGGAGAGAGCATGAGACTTGGAATTCTGCCTCAAACACTTACTAAAATTGGCTACCTCAGGCAAGGCATAAAACCTCTCGCTGAGCCTCAGTTCCTTTTCTGTAAAATGGGTATGATAACAATAGCATCTACCTCATAGGGCCGTTTTGAGAATCAAATGAAATAATGTATGTGAACCGTTTGTGAACCTTGAAGCACTGTGCAAATGCATGTAATTATTTTGATATTATTATTATTATAGTCATAATATATTTGTGAGTGAGCACACGCATCTGTTAATTTGATTCCAGTAATTTCACATCAACTTCATCTATCCTGGTGAATAGACTTTTATTATTTTATTTAATTTATGTAAGTAAATACAGTATAATAGAAAGATGAACTGACATTTATTTACCATCTCCAGAAGGCCTTTGCTTTAACCTCATAGAGTTGGGAAAACTGAAAGACCAACCAGGAGCTCTCGCTTTTTGGCCCATTAGCAGGACAAGATTATATCTGAATAGCTCATTATCACCTTGGAAGGCAAGAAAAGCCTGGCACCCTAGTGCAGGGTTTGTACTTTGGGGGTGGGTAGGAAATGTATGAGACCTCTGGACCTGAAAGCTATTCCCCTCAGGCTTCTGATTCATTGTTCTTAGTAAGGGATTTTCCTTTCAATGAGCCACCAAACAGACAGGCACAGACTTTTATGTTTATATTAACTGGAAAAGCCCACATATATATTTAAAATGCAGATGGGTGGCTGGGCCTGGCAAACTACTGACTAGACGGTCTGCATTTTGTGTTCTAAGGCTCTTTCCAGTCTTGAAATTCCATGTTCTATATTCTATCAATGAAAAATCAGTTACCAAACAGCTATTGATCGAACTCGTCACACTAAACTACGCATACAAGCTGCACACCTACATACATGTGTAGGATGGAGAGAGACAGAGACAGAGACATGGAGAGAGAAAGACAAAGAGACAGAGACAGAAAGAGAGACACAGAGATACAAACACCAAAATGAAAGAATCTCTGCCTTCAAGGAGCTTATATATTCTTTTGGGGGAGGCAACACAAGCATGAATAAATACAGGGGCAGTCCTGGGATTTCACAGGTATTGGCAGCTCTCTCTACCTTTACTCGGTGGCTCCTCTGTGATTTAGCAGTTTAGAAAGTCACCTAAGGAACTGAGATGTTGTGAGTAGCTCAGAGTCATGCAACCAGTGTGTGAACCCAGATTTTCCTGGTTTAAAGGCTAGCTTTCCATCTTCATCTACTGCACCACTATCTGTTTCTCAGTCTCTCTCTCCCCGACTCTGTCTCTCTCTTTCTGTCTCTGTCTCTGTGGATGTTTCTCCTCTTTCTTCCTCTATCTCTCTGTGTCTATCTCTTCTGTATGTGTATTTCTCTTTTTTTCTCTCTATGCCCTCTTCTATCTCTCTGCCTCTGTCTCTCTCTGTTTTTGTGTGTTTCTTTCTCTGCCTCTGTCTTCTCTGTGTCTCTCTTTCTGTCTGTCTCTTTGTCTTTCTCTTTCTGTCTGTCTCTTTGTCTTTCTCTCTCCATGTCTTTGTCTCTGTCTCTCTCCATCCTACATATGTGTGTAAGCATATGTATGTTGTGCCCACTCTGGGCTCACTCTCCTAACCTCCCACTCTAACGGGGAGTAGGCTGGGTCCCAAAAAGATTCTGCTACTCTGACTCCTATTAAGGTCCTGGAAGGAAGCCTGGAGATTGTGCTTTCTGAAAACGTCTTTCACAAGCCCCCATCCAGTGGGCCTCCTACATATGGATTAACCAGTGATACCAATTAGTTTTTACAAAGGAATATTTATCTAGTATGGACAGAAGTTTTAAAAAAAATTCCCAAATCCAGGGTCACCCTAGGTCTTCGAGGACAGTGGGTTGAAACTTAAAACATAAAAATAATGAGGCAAATAAAAATAATAGGGAACACAGGGAGTATGTCCTGGTCCCAGGAGTCCTTTTCCTCTCTTCTGGAGTCCCCACCAAGTTTACTTCTGTGTATAGCAGAGCCTAGAGATGAGTCACTCCTTTGCTTAGCTGAGTAAGCTTGAAGGAGGTGATGTTCTGGCCACCAGCTCCCACACTGCTTGGCAGACTCAAGAGGTCATTCTTCAGGTCTGGCTCTTCACCAGACTCAACTCCTATCTCTATTGGCTCCGGCAGGCTCTACCACTGAGGTTATTAAGGAAGCCTTAGGTGTCTCTTCTGACCTTTTGAAGCTCACAAGGTCACAACCTCATCTCCAGATACTCATTCACCTAAGATCAGGAAAGAATAAACATAAAGAGATAAAAGAAGCAGAACTTCCATTCCTTCAGGACCATTTCAAAGCAGGGTGGGAGTCAGCGCCTGCTGCCCCTCACCCACTCTGTGCATCCCAAGCAATCCTTTTTACTCAGACTTTGATTGGGAAAAGAAGTACAGAACAGAAAAGAACTGAGGGAGTGGCATATCGATATTTCTGAATGCAGATTCAGTTGCAGCTAGCATCAGTCTTCCCAGCTCTGAGCCAACTAAAAAACTCCTTTTAGGACCAGGAATGGGGAATCTGGGTCTGAAGGGCACATGTTGCCCTCTAGGTCCTCAAGTGTGGCCCTTTGGCTGAATCCAAATTTCACAGAACAAATCACCTTAATAAAAGGATTGGTTCTGTAAAACTTGGACTCAATCAAAAGGCTATGCCCAAGGACCTGGAAGGCCACATGTGACCCCAGGGCCTCAGTTTCCCCACCCCTGACATAGGCTCATCACTTCAGTAGGAGAAGTAGGTTCACCTACTTCAGTGGTGAACCAGAATAAGGCAGAGAGGATTGCATCTACTTCAAATATTGGGCCTTCATCCATTAGTCCCCTATTACCTACACATTTATATTGTGTATATAAAAGTATAGCAAATAAATGCACATTTTTAAGGGGCAGAGAAGGCCCTAAGACCTGGATGGAGGACTGTGGGTAGGGTTGTCACTAAAGGCCTCATGGAGAAGGTTGTGCTTGACTGAACTTTGGAGGAAGCTAGAGGTTCTAAGAGGCAGAGATCCAAAGGCCAGGGTGCATTGAAAGCTTGGGGCACAAATTGGGCAAAAGTAGAGACAGAAAATGGAGTGTTGTGTGTAAGGAAGAGTGAGAAGATCAGTTGGACCAGACAGTAAAGAGTAGGAAGGAGGATCATGTACAGTAAGGCTGGAAAGGCAGTTTGGGACAAGACTGCGGAGGAATTTAAACTCTCCTTCTATTTTTGAATTTCTGTGTTCTGTGATTCTAAGACTTCCTTCCTGTGACTAGACTCAACTGGAGCCCTAGTTGGTAGGAATCAATCAATCAATCAGTCAACCAGGTTTTATTAAGAACCCACTCTATGCTAGGCACTGTGTTGGGGGCTGAGGATAAAGTACAATGAAAGAAACAGCCCCTGCTCTCCGTGAGCTTACATGTTCCTCTGACCTGTTCTGGTTCAGTTTACAAGTGGCTCGATCCACCCTTGTCTCTGGGCGAAGCATGTTTTCAAATCACAAACCCAAGGAAGGCTTCTGTTTCCCACTTGTTTCTAGGTGGATACATTAGATGTTAATTAGACAAGTCTTTGAAAGGAGAAAGAAAAGGGTGTTTCACTGGGACGTTCACCTGTCTCCATCCCAGTTTTTTACCACAGACCTCAGAACAAGCTCCAAACAGTTCCTGGCTTGTGCTGGATAAAGACACACCTGGAAACTTTTAATAATGCCAGTCTATGCCTTGCTAAAACCTCTCACAATCCCTCTGGTTTGGAAAGCTTCAAGATTAAGGACAGGTACTCGAGACAGGCATTTCCCAAGGGATGCTTCATGGGGAGCTCAGGTCCTAAAGCTCCCTTTGTTGTCATCATCTACTATTTCCATTGAAATTCTAGTACCCTCTCTGCCTGGCAAAGAGGAATATGTTTCTACTAGACACTCACCAGGCAGAACTGGTCACTGAATTGAAGAGTAAGTGGACCAGATATTATATTATAAATAACAAAGGTTCTCCAACTCTTTGGTCTCAGGACTTCTTTAGATTATATCTACTGATATTTACCACATTAGAAATTAAGATGTCTCAGTTTTATTATAAAAATGCTTTTAATCTCTGAAAGGGTCTTGGGGACCTCGATAGGTCTGTAGACCACAATTTGAGAACCATCAGCATATAAGAATCATTAAAAGGACCTAGAGATAGTCAGTCTAGAAAAGAAAAACTATCTGTCATTTGGAAAAGTAATTAGATTTATTTTGCTTGTTTCCAGAAGGCAGAACTAGGAGCATGGGTGACAGCTTCCCAATCACTGGAGGTCTTCAAATAGATCCTAGATGGGTACTTGTCAGGGATACAGTAGATGCAGTTCCTACTTGGATCCAGGTTAGACTAGAGGACTCCTGAGGGCCCTTCTAAGAGATGATGATTCTATGGCTCAGTTTTCTGACAGTGAAGGGCTAAATTAGTATTTATTAAGTGCATTTTGTGTGCTAGACATAGTGTCTAAGCTCTAGGGGAGGGAAGGGAGGAAGACATCTATCTATCTATCCATCTATCTATCTATCATCTATCTATCTATCTATCTATCTATCTATCTATCTATCTATCTATCCATCTATCCATCCATCCATCCATCCATCTATCTATCCATCCATCAATCTATCTATCTATCCATCCATCCATCCATCCATCCATCCATCCATCTATCTATCCATCTATCTATCTATCCATCTATCTATCTATCTATCTATCTATCTATCTATCTATCTATCTTATAGACAAAAAAGAAAAGAAAAAGAAGACTTCTTGTCCTCAAGGAGCTTACCTAATGGAGGAAGGCTACACACAAAGGAAGCTGAAAGTGGGAGGGGGAGAAGATGAAGGCACCTGTGGGAGAACTGAAATCCAGAAAGTCAGAATCACAACTGGGAGGGGAATGAAGGTTAGTGAGCCTAAAATAGGGATAATAATAGCACCATTTCCCCCCTTTCCAAAATGGCAGCTTGGAAAGGAATTCAACAATGGGAGAAGGGGATTGGCAGAGTACAAGGATCTTCCAGGTGAGGAGGCCTCAAGGGCTGAGGAAGATTCCAGGATGAGATTGCAACAGAGGTATAAAAAGTCAAATCAGAAACAAAAGGGGAATTCTAGACATAATTCACAATTTGACCAGAAAGAGAGGGAAAGTCATCTGTAGAGGTTCCTGCCAGCTGATGGCTGATATAATTCCCTATGCTAGATGTTGATTCCGACTATGAACCTAACCCAGTTGGATGGGCTCCACACTTTGTATTTCTGTACTACTGGATCTTAGCACTGCCTTCCAGGGTAAGACCATCATCCTTTCAAAACAGGATTGTGTCTCATTCTGGTCTATGGGGGGAAGGTTTTAGAGAGGTCTCATGGAATGGGCATGTGCCCAAGCACCCCTAGGTGCCCTTAAAAACTAATTAGAGCATTACTGGTCTTTCCAGACTACTACTTCTCCATAGACCATAGATTGACAGAGATTTGAAATAATCCTTACAGCCCAGAACATTAAATGCTAGAGCTGGAAAGACTCTTTAGCAACTATCCAGTTGAATACTCTCATTTTACAGAGTGGGAATCATAGACTGAGAAAGAAATGACTTGTCCAAGGCCACACATTAAGTTGATGTCCCAGTTGGAATTAGAATTTAACCAGATTTCCAATCAAAGACTTTTTTCTCTATGTCACACCACCATGGTACAATTCACTCGAGATGTATTGTAAAGGAAACTGTTTTTGAAGTCAGGACACCTAAATTGTAACACCAGCTCTGCTATTTACTACTTATATGACCTTGGACAAGTCAGTTTGGCCTAAAGGGAGGGATGGACTGGATGACCACTATGACCCTTCCAAATCTAAATCCAGAACTAAGTATGGCCAATAATTCCTGCTTTCTCTCACATTTAATCCATTTCTAATAGTTGACCAGTCTTCCTTGAATTTCCTTTCTCTGATTCTTTGTAGAAATCCTAATGTTTAATGATGCAAATAGGAGATTATATCCCAGATGAGCATGACAGTTTTTCATTTTGTCTCTATATCTTCAGTGCCCAGCACAGTGCCTTCCACAGACTGGACTTTTTTAATGAATAAACTAAAAATAAAATAAATGGTTACATTCCACTGTGTCCAAATAGGATGGACCTTCATTTGTCTGAAACTTGCCTCTCTCTGGTTAGTAAGTGAGTCTGTGTTTTCCCTTAGGTACCTTTAAGTTTGAGAAACTCTGGCCTAACTCACTGAGTTTGTGGAAACTCCCAGTGGAGAAGAGAAGCAGTTAATTGTATTAGTCAGTCGTCTGAGTTAATTAACACATCTTTCCTGAGCTCCCTAGTGAGCTCAGCCTGGTGCTCCCTAGTTATCTGGGAGAGGAAAGAAGGAGAAGTCATGGCCTAGAAAAGCCTGGGAGAAATAGAGAAGGCTCAGCCCCAGGCCTTGCACTCAGGGAGCCCACACTCTGATCAGTAAGGACTGGACCATGGAAAAGAGCATAGAAGAGTGCGGGAGAGCATCATAGACAGAGCTGGAAGAGAACTTGGGAGTCACTTGTTCCAATTCCTCATTTTACACACTAGGAAGAAGACTCAGAAAAGTCACACAGCCAGCAAAAGTCTGAAGCAGCATTCGAACTCAGGTCTACCTAGTTCAAGTGCAGAGCCCTGTCATTGTCTCTCAGAGTCTTCTGGATATGAGAAAGGCCAGCAAAGATCAGAATGGCCATGGAAAGTTTTGTGGAGGAGGGGAGATCTGAGCTAATGGGGAGGCAGTGTTATCTGGTTGTTTCAGTCATGCCTGACTCTTTGTGGCCCCACTGAGGGTTTTCTTGGCAAAGATGCTGGAGTGGTTTACCACCTTCTTCATTTGACAGGTGAGGAAACTGAGGCAGATAGAGTTAAGTGACTTGTCCAGGGTCTCACAGCTAGTTAGTGTACGAAGCTGGATTTGAACTCAGAAAGATGAGTCTTGACTCCAGGCTCAGTGCTCTGCGCACTATGGTGCCCCCTAGCTACCCAGAAAAGAGCATTGGATTTAGAATCAGCAGAGGACTCAGATCTTGCCTTTGAGACCATTTGAGTGACTTTGGGCCAGTCACTTAATTTCTTTGGATCTTAGTTTCTCTGTTTATTAACTACCAGGGTTAGATTAGATGGCCTTTAAGATCTTTTCTGGCTCTAAACCTATGATTCTGTGAGGATTTCAAGACATGGGGAGGTAGAAGAGCTATTACAAACACATCTCAAAGCAGAGAATAGAGAGAAACCATGTTGTTGAAGGATTCATCCCTAATGATTCATAAGGGTTGTCAAATTTCCCAAATAACTGCTCCATTTGCCCTCTTCAGTTTGCCTGTGTAGACGCAGGCTTGCTGTAGGCTGGCCCAGTGGAACATGTCTCTGGGTTCCCAGCAACATCCCTCCCATGTGAGGGAGGGTGGGGCTCGCTAGCAGCAAAAAGATTGGCTTCATTTAACAGGTATGTGCAGAAAGATGATGTCTCCGATAGAGGATCTGAGTGAAATTAAATTAATTCTTGCCTTTGTCAGAACTTCCTGCCAAGATCTTGGTGATTTGTCCACACCTGATGCTTGAAATGTTTTTTAGCTGTAGGACTGCCAAAGATGTCATTTATCACTGTAAAAGGGATCATGCAAAGCCAAGATGACATTGCCTGACTAAGGGCCAACGTACGGAAAGCCAGGCTGGAGAGAATCACATCGGCAAAAGTCAGTCTACGTTTCCTTGTCTCCGCTGCTTTCAAGACAACCACTGGCTACACAGCGGATTATAGTTTGAGTTTCACTTTAAAAAAATTAGGCAAGTTTTGTAAATGGAGGAATTTGGAATTTTATGTCCAGAAGAAATTAGAAAATTATAGCGTCTAGAGTAAGAAGAGTAGTTGTGTCACTGTCTTTTGCCCTGGTCAGATCACGCCATTCACATCTGGGCATCACATTAAAAAGTTGGGATTAGATAACATACATTTTTATAATATAAACCCCATCAACCTAGTAGTATGACTTTACTGGTGTTTAGCAGCATGTAAGTAGGAGTGGAGAAGGCGGATGGTGGGGGCAAGTCTGGGCTGGGAATTGAAAAGGGATGAATGATAATAGGATGTGGGGGAATGGGATTCAGGAGTTGAAATGAAAGGGACAAAATTATGAAGGTAAGAAAATGAGCCTAGAGCAGTGGTGGCAACTGGGGAAGGGAGCGGAGAAAGCAAGGATGGGGGGGGGGGGGACATTGGAAGATAGAAGGTTGGGATCACACAGAAGAGTTTCTTAGCTACAGATTATCCAGATGGAACACTTGTGTGTGATGAGATCAAAACTATTACTATCCCTGTGGAGCAAAGAGGAGGAAAGTAGGAGATGGTGCCAGGGGCTGATGGATGGACAATGGACAGGTGAAGACATAGAGTGATTTGTAGGTGTGGCGTATGCGAGATGAAGGGGCTCAGGACTAGTAACCCTGATTTATCACAGTACACTGGGGACTATCTGCTTCAAAAAAGGTTACTGAACATGAAGGTGAGAATTTGATGAGAGAGAAGGCTTGGAATAGTTACTATAAAGAACTCAACAGAGTTAATCAAGGAAAGACAAAAGGAATACTGGAGAGCAGCAGCTAATACCCAGCTGAGATTCACTGTACAGCTAGGTGACTTCTTCCACAGGCACTGAGGAAGACCTCCTGGAGGTTGGCCTTAAAAGATGAGATTTGGAGAGGAATAGGGAGGTGAATGGGAAGATCACTGTTTTCTTCCCAATGCATTCTCTGACTGTTGTGCATTCTCAGTCTAGAGAGAAACAAAGAAAAACAAAAAACAGAAGACATCCTGGGCTGCGGATAATTTTTCCCTGGTGTGTGGGAGGACCCAGACTGTTTGCACAGTGGGCTCTAGTCCCAATAGCAGACGAGTCAGCAGAATCACAGAACATATGCTGGTCAGGCTAGACACATCATGGCTGTTGCCAGGTTCTCTGAGGCAGGAGGGTTGGGCTCAAGCATTCTCTTAAATCTGATCAATTGTCTAACTTGGGGGAATAGAAGATGTTTCTAAGGCCAGACTCCAAAGGAGTTGGGAAATAGGTTGGCATAGTGGAAAGATCAACTAATTTGGATGGAGTGAAGTCAGGAGAAGGAACAGACCTGGGTTCAAATCCCAGCATTGCTATGTATCACCTCAGCCAGTGGAGTCTTTGCTCTGATGCACATCACTGAGTAAGGAAAGAATATGGCGAATCTGGCCCCTGATCAGCCCAGCATATTGGCTATGACTGGTGGGTGGGAGTGGGGGTGGGTTTCAGGAATAGCAATGGTCTCAAAAAAAGGCTTTGGGGAGATAAACTCATCTATACCACCATGTAACTTTCACTTTGCATCAGGTCAGGTAAGCCTTCCCAGATTTTTCTGCAGTCCTCCTACTTGTCATTTCTTATAGCACAATAGTAATCCATCACAATCATATACCACAACTTGTTCAGACATTCTTCAATTGATGGATATCCCCTCAATTTCTAATAGTTTGCCACCACAGAAAGAGCTGCTATGAATATTTGTACACTAAAGACTGGCTGAAGTTAGAAATTCTCAAAAGTTGAAATAAAAAGAGAGTTGTTTTCCAGGCATAGGGAGACAAACAGACTGTGCCAAGGAACTGGTCTGGGAAATACGGTGTCTTATATGAAGAATAACAAGGCAGCCATGAGCTACTTAGAGAAATGTGGGGAAAGATTTGTAGGAATTGATACAGAAGGAAATAAGAATAACCAGGAAGTCATCATACACATTGACTATGAGTAAAAACAACACTAAAGGCATAATTGGAAGGCAGCGGGACATCACAGACGGCGTTATTGGACATGGAGTTAGGAATCCCCTGCTTTCAAAATCCAGCTCTGATACTTGCTAACTGTGACCATGGGGAAATCATTTTTATTCTCTGGGCTTTTCAATACATGGAGTGCTGGGCTTAAAATCAGGAAGACTTGAATTCAAATCCTGCCTTAGACACTTACCTGGGCAAGTTACTTAACCTCTGTTTGCCTCAGTTTCCTCATCTGTAAAAATGGATTTTATAACAGCACCCACCTTGCAGGTTTGTTGGGAGGATCAAATGGGATATTTGGAAAGTGTTTTATAAATCTTAAAGCTCTGTATAAATGCTAACCACTATTATCTATAAAATGAGCTCTAAATCTGTGATACTGAAATTATAACCAGTAACCTCTGTTCTAGAGAGATGATGATTTTTTTTAATGTCTGACTTTTTTTGTCTGACTTGGGAGCCTTGTCTGCTGGTTTTGCTTAATTTCTTTGATTTTTATTAAGAGAGGGTTCAGATGGGGAAGGAGAGATGATAGCATAAAAAAACCCATCAATTAAGCAAATAATAAATTAAATTAAATGAGTACGCTAGACTCAACGAACTCTAAGGCCTTTCCAGCCCAGAGACGCATAAGTAAAAGGGAGTGTCAGGAACATGATGGGACAGACCCAGGCTTAAGCCCAGAGGTCAAGGCGAGCGAGAATCCCCTGATTGGATTCACATAGGGGTGAGAAGGGAAGGGGAGAGTATTGGAGGAGAAAGGGTAGGGGGAAGCTGGTGCTCCCTTGTTCTCCTTTCATTTTCTATTAACACTTTTTAATTACTCTCCAACTGGCCTAGGGAAGCCTGCAGCACCTTCAGAAGAGAAGGCTGTACAGGGACCCTGGTGTTAGTCCCAGCAGATTTTTCTGGAAGTGCAATGCCTCCCACTAATGATACTTTCACTACCACACACACACACACACACACACACACACACACACGCACGCACACACACACACACACACACATACTCCACCAGAAGGGACCTCTCTGATCTCAGAGGATTTAGAGTCCCTCTTATGGCCTTATCATACCAACGTTGCCTTCCATTTTATAGCTTTGTGTGTCTAAGGCTCCTCCCCCAATAGAATGTGAGCTCCCTGGGGAAAGAACTAGGATTTATACATCCCTTTCCTCCCCTCACAAATCCCCATCCTACTTGAACCCAGCACAAAACTTTGCACAGAGGGAGAATTTAGGTGGTGTTTGTTGAATTGAAGAACAAATCATTCAGTAAGAGAATAACAGAGTATGGTAGTTGGTACCGAGGAGAAAGAGATCACTTCCAGAGCATTCAGGGAAAAGGCAGTATGTGTCATCAGAAGATGAGTCTTCTGATTCTAAGCCTAGGGCTCTATCCACTGCACCACCTAGCCGCCCTGGGAGTCAGAGAGACCTGAATTCAAATTTGACCTCAGACGCTTGCTAGATGTGTGACCCTGGGCAAGTCATTTAACCTGTTTGCTTTAATCTACTGGAAAAGGAAATGTTGAATCACTCCAGTACCTTTGCCATGGACAGTACTGGTGTGCTGTGGTCCACAGGGTCACCAAGAGTCAGATATGATGAAACAACAAAAACAACAACAAAGAACAAAACGTTTTTGTTGTTCAGTTGTTTCACTTGTGTCTGACTCTCTGTGACCCCACCGGGGTTTTCCTGGCAAAGATACTGGGGTGGTTTGCCATTTCCTTCTCCAGCTCATTTTACAGATGAGGAAACTGAGGCAAACAGGATGAAGTGACTTGCCCAGGGTCACGCAGCTAGTAAATGTCTGCAGTCATATTTGAACTCGGGTCTTCCTGACTCCAGGTCCAGCACTTTATCCACTGAGCTTCCTGACTGCCCTAAGTTAATATTATAGCATTATATGAATAATTATCAATTTGTGATCCATCCTTTTCTTTCTATTTTTGTCAAGACCCCATTCCCAAAAAGGTCAGTCAGGTCTCTGAAGGGTTTAACTGAGTAAGATAATGTTGTCCCAACCACAAGGCATCTACCTGGGCAGCGACTCTTACTTTCTTTTGTTTATCCAATGAACAAAAGCCATCTTCAGCTAGATCTTTTTTGCCCCAGGGGATTTCCCCCTTGTCCTAGATTTTCTCCATTAGAGTTTAGGGTGATCCAGCTCATGAAGGAGGAAACCAGCTGGAGCTGTCCAGATGAAGATGGCTTCCTTGAGGCTTCTGAGTTTCCAGGAGCTGAAGACTTCTAGCCCACCTCCTCATTAAATGTCCACCAATCAGGGTTGAGAGTCAGTTCTTAGGGGAGTTCTTTGTCAGAAGGGACACACCTGATTTAAAAGGTTTCAGTCTCCCTCGACACTTTTGGTTACTGAGAGAAACCAATGACCACCAGTTTATTGATTATTAGCTAGCTTAATTAATAAATCAATTGTTAATTACCTGGAAACTGTTTCTCAGACAGCCCCAATAACATAGGCAACACTACTAAAATTAAGTCAGTATGTAGCCTGTAGATATCCTTACATGTGTATCAGAGGCCCAGGTTCTGTTTGAGTTTGACATTACTGCACTCCAGTCTCTTCCAGTCCCTTCCAGTCTTCTTCTGCCTCTTACATTCTATGCTGTAAGGTCTCTCTCAGCTTTGACCTAAAATGTGTTATGATTCTAAGGTTTCTTCTTAGTGCTGACATCATGGGATTGTAGGTATCATCTTAGTTTACAGGTCTAAACAGAAGTATGAATAGACGGAAAAAACCAATTATGAAAACAGAATTAGGAATATAAGTTCTTCATCTGGACAAGATGGTCAAGGACCCCATACCTACAGTTCTCCCATCATCAAAATGTTCATTTCCTTTGTCTTACCGCACCGTCTTTCCCCTCCCATTTTGCCTAGACTAAGGAGTTAGGATAAGACATCAATCCTTATGATGCTATCTTTCTAGGTACTGATGCTTACTACCTGTGTTGCTGTGGAGAAGTCTTTTTAGCTTCCCTGAGTCTCAGTTTCCCCATCTGTAAAGTGATTCAGTGTGGGAGCCTCTGTGGTTCCTTTCCAGTTCAAAATCTCTTATCCTGTGATCCCAAGATGACAGAGGCAGTGTGATGTAGGCAAATAAGTCCTGGACCTGGGTTCAAATTCCATCTCTGTCTCTATGCGACTTTGAGAAGTAATTTTGCATTTTTAAACCTCAGTTTTCTCATCTGCAAAATGGGAATTGTGACTATAGTACTACCTTATAAAATTAGGGAGATAAAAACATTTTATAAACTTTAAAGTGGTATAAAATGGTTATTCTTCTTCTGGGTAGTTATTCCACTATATCAGTTAAAAGAGGAACCAAGGATTTAGAGCTAAAAAAGGACCATGGTCCAAACTCCTCTTCCCTTACCCGAGGATGCTCTGCCCAAAGGAAGGTAAATGTTGATGGCTGAAAGCTACCTGGTTAAGTTGGGATTTACTGTCTAGATTTCTTTCTCAAAGACCAAGACTTAAACCCAATTCACTCTGGATTTCATGGATTGGATAACAATAGGCCCCTGCCCAAGTGCCATTTAATGGTTAATTTTTGGACCCCCCTGATTTAGAGTGAATGCAAACAGTAACTGTTTCTCTTTTGGCCAGCACCCCTGAGGGGTCTTCCCCTCCCAGTTTGATTTTTAAAAAACTTTTATTAAAGGGGCCATCCGTTGACTCACTTCTTTTTAAAATAATTAAGTAACTAATTTTTAGTTTTCAGCATTCATTGCCACAAGATTTTGAATTCCAAATTTTCTCCTTGTATCTCCTTTCCCCCTTCCCCGAAGATGGGTGCATTCTGATTACCCCCTCACACAATATGCCCTCCCTTCTATCATTCCCTTCCACTCCCTTATCCTTTTCCTCCTTACTTTCCTGTAGGGTAAGATACCCAACTGAGTATATATATTATTCCCTCCTTAAGGCAAATCTGATTGGAATAAGGTTCACTCATTCCCTCTCACTTACCCCCTCTTCCCCTCCATTGTGAAACCTTTTTCTTGTGAGATAATTTATCCCATTCTATCTCTACCTTTCTCTTTTTCCCAATATATTCTCCTCTCACCCCTTAATTTTTTGTTTCAGATATCATCCCTTCATATTCAACTCACCCTGTGCCCTTATCTACACACACACACACACACACACACACACACACACACATACACACACACACATGCACATTTCTTCCAACTATCCTAATACTGACAAAGGTCTCATGAGTTACAAATATCATCTTAACATGTAGGAATGTAAACAGTTCAACTTTAATAAGTCCCTTATAATTTTGCTTTCCTGTTTACCTTTTCATGCTTTTCTTGATTCTAGTAATTGAAAGTCAAATTTTCTATTCAGCTCTGGTCTTTTCATCAAGAATTCTTGAAAGTCCTGGATTTTATTGAATGTCCATTTTTCCCTCAAAGTATTATACTCAGTTTTGCCGGGTAGGTGATTCTTGGTTTTAATCCTAGCTCTTCTGACTTCCAGAATATCATATTCCAAGCCCTTCGATCCCTTAATGTAGAAGCTGCTAGATCTTGTGTTATCCTGATTGTATTTCCACAATCCTTGAATTGTTTCCTTCTGACTACTTGCAATACTTTCTCCTTGACCTGGAAACACTGGAATTTGACAATATTCCTAGGAGTTTTCTTATTATTTCTCTAGATTAAGAGCCTGCTGCCTATCTCCTACAATACCCTCAGTAAAGAAGGAGTCAATAACTCATTTTGGGGTCTGTCGAGTGAGACCAGAACAATAGAGTGGCCCCTTCCACTATGGGTAAGCCAACCTTTCTGCACCATCCCTCTCTTCTGTGCTAGCTGGGTCAAAAATTCTTGAGAATCTCTATAGCTTGGGATGTTGTATTGTAACATGAGCTACTGTTTATTACAGTGCTCCATGGTTGTAGTTACTGAATCTAATAGTTCTCCTTCTTCAATATTTGTGGGATTTCCTTTCAAAGGAAAGTAAAGGAACAAGGATTTATTAAGCACTTACTACATACCAAGTACTGTGAAAAGTACTTTAGAAATATTATTTCATTTGAAAGGTAGGTACTATTTATATTCCTATTGTACAGTCGGAGAGACTGAGGCAAGTGACTTGCCCAGGAATCACACAGCTAGGAAGTATCTGAGGTTAGATTGAATTCAGGTCTTCCTGCCTTTGGGCCCAGAGCTCTAGCTACTGAGTCACCAATGTGACTAAGAGTCAGAGAGCGGCCTGGATCAAGGCCCAGATGATTTTGCCTGAAGCTCTTCATGTCTCTGAGCCTCAGTTTTCTCATCTGTGAAATGGAGACAATAATGCTTGCTCAGGTCCCAGGATTGATGTGAGGATCACGTCTGATAATGGATGGAAAAATCTTTGAAAAATATAAAGTACTCTGTGAATATGGTATTATTGTTCAATAAAGATATTGATAACTTGTCAAGTGTACTTCGGTTTAACAGACAAAAAAGCAAACAAACCAAACACAAAGGCCAGGATTCTGGCTTGTCCCCCTCTAGCCTAGTCACCTGTGCTCTATTCATGGGGGTACCAGGATGGCATTGGGGAAAGAGCCCTGGGTTTGGAATCACAGTATCTGGCCTTGAATTCTGGTTCTACCATTTACCGTGTGACCTCAGGCAAGACTCTTCACCTGTGTTTCTTCATATAATAAAATGAGGAAGTTCACTGGACATCTAGATGACCTTTATGGTCCTTTCCAGTTCCAACTCAACGATCCTGTTGTTGAGGTTTAGAGGTGCTGGGACCCAAAAGAGCAACATGTAGGTCCTGCCAGAATGAATTCAATCTAAGCCTTCTTTCAGCCAAAGAAAAATAAAGTTTATTAAAAATCCACTATATTGGTCAGATTCTTAAGGAATCTCAGCACTGGCTAGACTCTTAAGGAATCTGAGCATTTGTGACACTTGTATTGGCAAGGGGCCAGATTGAATCAGAGAGGCTTCAGGGAGGCCAAGATGGATCTTATATACAGAAAGACTGTGGGAGGGATCTACAGTTGGCCAAGTAGTCTGGGCTGATTGAAGTAGGGGTCTAGGGAGGATCTAGAGGGGAATGGCCAGTAGGCTAGAGGTCAGAGACCTGGAAGGGAGAGCATAGCATTTTGGCGGGATCTAGGGTGGGAAGTAGCCTTAGGTAATCCGGAGGTAACAGACTATGAAGGACTGGGCTAAGCTAAGGGTAGCAGAGAATTGGGCATAGTGGGAATGAAAAGCAGTTGAGGGGATTATTGCTTTAGGAGAACACCAGATCCAGTGTGAAGATTCAAGGAGAATTCAGTGGGTGTTTCCAGAGTCTGTACCCCATCACAGTAAGCCCTCTCATCTTCCCTCTCTACAAAACGGAGTTAAGAAATATGTTACTGACCTCCCTGGGATCTAGTAAGGAAAAAGCTCATTAAATCTTTTTATAGGAATGGGAATGGGAATAAGCACTTACTGATCACCTACTGTGTGCTAGGCACTCTTAACAAATATGATTTCATCTGACAAATGACTTCATCTCAACTATTATGGCTTCCATCTCCGAATCCTGTGCTTTTCTGTGTGTATGTGTGTGCATGTGTGAAGGATCAAGTGATCACTTAGCCCATGTCTGTCTCATTAACTCTTTAAGTGTTAAGACCCCTTCCCTGGAGCTGGGGGAGATTTGTTATATGCTATACCTGTCATTGCTTGTGCCCGGTGTTCTGCTCCAGTGAATCCCAGCTAGCCTCCTCTCCTTTATTGAGTTTGCTCAACCCTTAGTCCAAGGGGTAATTGTTTCAGGAAGTGCCATCATTGCAATTGATTTCTTCTTCAGGGAGGCACCATCTGTCAGAAGCAATGCCATCGGCACGATCCTAATTGGCTTTCATTAATATCATACTAATCTGGATTGATAGGATATTAATATATATCTGTGATAATAATAGCACACATTTATACAGTGCTTAAGTATGGGTTGGAGTGGTTTATTTTTGAGGTTCCTTCCTACTCTGTGATTATGTAAAAGCTGATTCGAGTTAGATGTGCCTAACAATCAGGTCAGCACTATCCACAGTAGTGGAGATATTTAGTCGTAGGAAGGAAAGGAGTATTTATTAAGTCCCTACTATGTGCCAGGCCCTGTGCTAAGTCCTTGGCAAATATTTCATTAGATTCTTACAATACCCCTGGAAGTTAGGTGCTATTATTATCCCCATTTTAAAGTTGGGGAAACTGAGGCAGGAAAATGTTAAGTGACTTGTATCCAATGTCACATAGCTAGTAAGTGACTGATATTAGATTTGAACTCAGATCTTCCTGATGTTAGACCCAGTACTCTATTGACCCTGTCATCTATCTCTCTTACAACATCTATGACCAGTTGTTACAGATATTATTAGAAAGGATTCCAGGTAAGAGCTAAGCTAGATGCCCCCAAGTTTCCCTCTGGCTCTAAGAAGCTATGTTTCCTATTCAATGGTCACAGAGCCATAGAATCAAATGAAGAGGTGTGGGATGGAGTTTTGAGCTGGGCCTTGAAGGGCAAATAAATTTCTAACCACAGATAAGACAGACATTGAGAGGAGGAGGCATTCCAGGTGTCTTGGGCCCATGAGGACAAAGGTATAAAAAAGAAGACAGCTAAGCTGTCATTGTGTTGAGGGGATAGTTTGGTTTACGTAGAGGACTCATTGACCAAAGGGCAATGCTTTATATGCACTCCCCTGTATGCTAAGTAGATGATCTGAGAGAGTCTTAGTAATGCTTCTGGGGGAACTGGTGATTGAAATCCCAACTTTAGGCAGAGTAGTATTTTTAATTGTATTTTTTCCTTCTCTCTCCCGACAGAAGTAGACCACAGAAGGAAAACCTAAAACAAATAAACAGCAACAAGGAACAACCCTGAAATCAGAGTCATGGGATCGTAAAACCTTATCGTGGAAAAGACCTCCAAGGTCACCTAGTCTTATGCCTACAACTTCCCCTTTGTCTGTGAAGTCCAAACTCTACTGAGCTCTGCCTTCTAGTCTCCAAAGCCCTTCCTGATGAATTGCCTGGTAGCCTTTATACTCTTATCTCCCACTGTGGAGCCCTCTGATCCTGATGACATCTATATCCCATCTATACATGTGTCTATACACACACATGCACAACCACTTGGAAGGGAACCCCCTTGAACTCTCTTTGAATCTTCCCACTGGATCTGGTGTTGGCCTGAGGCCATATGCCTTCCATTATCACTACGACAGAACCTCAGTTACCCTAGTCCTCCTGGGTCTGTTATCTCCAGATAGTCTTCAGTTACCTCCCACCCTTGATCCTATGACCAAATTGGTTACCCTTAAACTAGCCTAGCTCTCCATGGTGTTACCTCCCAATTGCCTCCAGTTGTTTCTCACCCTTGATCACATCAAAATCTCATTTTCTTGGTTGGTGGAGTCTGACTCCAGTCCCATCAAGACCCTCCCTAGACCCCTCCTCCCAGACTACTAGACCACCCCTAGACCCCTCCATCTTGCCTCCATGAAGTAGCTGAGATTCAGTCTAGCCTGCTTACAAAGGTTCCAGGTTCAATCCGGCCTGTTCACATTAGTGATACAAATGCTCAGGCTCCTTAAGAGTCTACCTAATATGGCAAATCTTTAATAAACTTCATTTTACTTCGGCTAAGAGAAGGCTTGAGTTGAATTCATTTGGGCAGCGTCTGGCGTATTGGTATTTTGGGGTCCTGAGCACCCCCTAAACCCTGCACCTTAGCAATCCCACATAGCTGGTGCTCTCCATATAAGTCAAACTTGTATGTGGCTTCATGGTCTCCACACCCACCACCCTTTCCCCTGCCTTCAGCAGACCTGGGTTCTAATCTTGGCTCTGCCACTTACTAGTTCTGTGACCTTGGAAAAGTCTCTTCCTCACCTCTGCACTTCATTTTTCTCAGTAAAATTGAGTAAAACTAAGTGAAGTCAAGATTTCATCTTTCATAACCAAAGAGACAGCCAGGGTAAAGTGGGTAGAGGCTGACCTTGAAGTCAGAAAGACCTGGGTTGGAATTCCTTTTCTCTCTCCTTTCTCTGTCTCTCCTTTCCTCTCTCTGTCTCTCTGTTTCTCTCTCTCTGTCCTTCCTCTCTCTCTTTCTCTGTTTCCTCCCTCAGTCTCCCCTCCCCTCCCCCCCTCCCCCTCCCTTTCCCTCCTCTTTCTCTCCTTTTCTCTCCTCTCCTCTTGTCTTTCTCTCACACACATGCACAGCCACTTGGAAGACCCTGTGCTACCCTCAGTTAAACTTCCAGTGTACTAAACATAAGACTGTAAATTGTAGATAAATTGCTTAATCTTTATTCGCAGAGAGAGTTTCTCATGGGAAGTTTGCCACACCAGGGCAATCACAAGTCCAGGAGGAAAAAAATTTAAACTTCACTACTACTAACTAGGATAGCTGTCTTCAAATATATGAAGGGCCAATTCATGGAATATGTATTAAATTTGTTCTGTATGACTCTAAAGGGCAATGGGTTCAAAGTCACAAAGATGTCGATTTAGATTTGATGTTGCTAACCATTAGAGTGAGCTGAAGGTGGCATGGGCTGCCTCTGGAAGTGGTGGGCTCCTGAGCCTTGGAGGCCTCAAGGGAGGCTCAGGGCTCACCTATTGGGTAGGATGTTATAGGAATTCCTTTCGGGTATGGGTTGGCTGAGGTCCCTGCCAAGGTTAAAATCCTATGATTCTGTGAGGATAGAGTGCTTTGTAAATAAATGTGGAAACCTACAGCAGTGTGAGCCATTATTCTCTTATTGGTCTGAGACAGCAGCTCCCAATGTGTTGCTCTCACAAAGCTGGTGAGTGGGTTTGTTTGCTTTTCCCTAATGGCACACAAACAAAGCTGCCACCTTCTTGGGAGCAGCTGGGAGCTCTGCATTTAGTTGGCTCAGGCAGATGGCCCATTGTTGGGGGTGGGGGCAGGGAGGAAGTCTCCTGTTCTGCTGGGAGGATGCTAGTGATTTTATCTGGACAGTTTTTGGTTTCTCAGAGGAAGGATGGCCTCTATGCACAGAAGCTGGGTGGTGAGGTCTCGGAGAAGGGGAGGCCCATCCAAGGAAACAGAGAATGTGCAAAGTTGAGAGGGGGCAAATCTACACATGGGTAGTGGGATAAGGATCTACAAGTGTTTTCCACTGATTCGTAGTGTGTGTTGGGGTCAAGGGCAGGGGCAGGGGGGAAGGTAGTCTCCAGAGAGATTGGAGTGTGACCTAGTTCTCTTTGACCACTTCTGGGGATACAACTCAGACAGGAGGGACTTGGGCATTCTGGGATAACTAATCCTTCTCAGTGGCCAATAAGGAGAAGGTTTACCATCCCAAAGTGATGAGGTGTAGGCTCTGGGCCTACCCTTGAATTCTCCTTGAATCTTTGAGGTACAGGCTCTGGGAAACCCCTTGAAGTCTGATTGAATCTTCCCACTTGACGAGGAATTTGCAGAGGCCATAAGTTTTTCATTGTGGCTAAGCCTCTGTTACTAGCCTGGCCCTCCATTGTCCATCTGCTTCCCATCCTTGAGCCTATCAAAATATCAATCCACTCTTGCATTGACCTCATTAACTCCTCCTGAAGACCCTCCCCAAACTCCTCCTCTAGACCACCCCTAGATTCCTCTGTATATAAGAATCCCATCTCCCTTCCATGTGGTGTGAGAGCACCACAGAAGGCCCTAGCACAGACTTGCTCTGTGTCCAATACAGGTGAACTTTTAATAAACTTTACTTTTCTTTGGCTGAGAAGACTTGAGTCGAATTCTTTCGGCAGGACCCAGTGTGTTGGTATTTTGGGGTCTCAGGCAACCCTAACCCTCTTTCGGTAAACCGCTTCAAAAGGACCCAGGTTCTTCAGGGAAGAGTTGAATCTCCAGAATAATCCATTGTGCAAGCTTAACACTTCTTAGGATGTACTCTAGTCCAGGCTACACTAGAATCTCAGGGACTGGAAGATGGAAGTGACTTTAGAGACCCTCTTATCCAGTCCATATCTGAGCAGAAATTTCCTGTACACCAGAGATTCTTAGCCATTTTTTTTGGGGGGGGGAGACTGGATCCCTTTGGGAGGCTGATGAATCTATGGCCCCCTTCTCAGAATAATTTTAAATTTTAAATGCATAAAATAAAGTACATAGCATTATAAAGAAAAAGACTTATATTAAAATAAAGTTATCATAACATTTACAAAAGCTCACTGATTAAAAATCCCTCTTCTATAATATCCCTGACAAACAGCGCCTCCTCAAGAAGCCCTCAACTAAAGGGAAATTCACTATGTACTAAGGCTTAGCCTTACTACTTAGCCTTTTTTTTTTGTCATCTCTAATCCTTACAAAGTCTGCACACTATCAGTCAATAAAAATTTGTCTAGTACCCACTGTGTTCCTGCTACTATGCTAGGAACTGAGAAAACAATTGATCCATCAAAAGTATAAACAAAGCCCAAACAAGTTTCTAATCAATTTGGAAGGAAGAAAATGATTTGATCATTGGATAGAGATGATGATAATGCACAGGAAATGTCTCACGATTAGATGAAATAATCAGACACCTTTTGTCTACATCTGAACCTGGAATCAGGAAGACCTGAGCACTAATCCAGCCTCAGGCCTTTCTAACTGTGTGACCCTGGGTAAGTCATTTACCTCCTGTCTGCCCCAGTTTCCTCATTTACAAAGTGAGTATAATAATGACACCTCCCAGGGTTGTGGTGAGGATAAAATGAGATTAATGTTTTTAAAATGCTTTGTAAACTTTAAAGAGCTGTAAAAATACTAGGCATTATTGTTATCATAAAATACCAAGCTAGTTCAGAGTCAGTCATTTTAGTTCCAGTTAGTCTAGTGGGAAGGACTGCTTAGAGGAATTGCCTAAGGGGTGGGGTAGAAAGAAGAAAAGAGTTTCTTTGTCTTGACTCCCCCCCACCCCAGATTAGTAGCCTCAGCCACTGGAATGATAGCTGCCATTGGCAGAGGAAACATCCGAATGTAGTGCAGGGATAATGACCCCTTGGGACTAAGTGAAACACTGGCTATGGATCCCACAAAGGCACTGGTCCTTAGAATCAAGCAGAGGCTATTCCCAAAGGCATCTCCATGAGGATTCTATGAACAGAGAAAATGACCAAGGACTGTGAATTTCCCTTTTTGCCCATTTGTTCTCTACATGCATGTCTCAATACCTTCATGTCTTAAGTTTGTGCCCACTTTCCCCAGGGACCTTCTGTGTGCAAGGGGAGAGTGTGCCCTCAGTTTGGGGGGAATAATTTTTATAACAACTATCTTTCTAATACCTGCTTAGTAAGTATCCTTTCTAAAAGCTAATTAAGTTTGCCTAACGATCAAGAGGAAGCACACCTATGGGGGCTCATGAGCTAAAGTACTAAAAATCCCAGCAACACTCAGGGTTACCACTAGAACCTTGAGATAGCAGTAATAATTGCCCTTTGGTAACCTGGACCAACAGTAGAGAAGGGAAGGAGATAAGAATTTATGTGGCGCCTGCTATATGCACAGTGTGCCTACTATATATGTATATATATATATGCCAGGCACTGTGCTAAGCATTTTTTTTTACAGATATTATCTTATTTGGAGTAAGAAGTAGGTCAACAGGGAGTGATTTACCTCCCACATTGAGTGTGGCCATAATTCTTATTTTCCTCCCACTAAAACCTTGGACTCTATCTACCCTGGGACATCTGCCTCTAATATGAGGACTTTCACCTTATCTTAGTAGCCTCAGGCTGCCATGATTCTGAATTCCTGCTCCTTCTTTTCCTTCCATTAACCTGATCTCCCCCTTCCCCCCTTCCACCTTGTTGTTTTGGTTGTTTTCAGTTCTGGGTTTTCTTGGCAAAGATACTGGAGTGGTTTGCCATTTCCTTCTCTAGCTCATTTTACAAATGAAGAACTGAGGAAGGCAGGGTTAAGTGACTTGCCTGGGGTCACACAGTTGATAAGGATTTCCAAAGCTGATTTGAATTCAGGAAGATAAGTCTTCTTGATTCCAAGCTCAGTGGTCTATCCTTTTCTACGTTGTCTTCTTCCATTAGAATAGAAACTTTTGGACTAGTGAGAACTTCCTTGCTTGGTTGTATTTGTATTGTCAGTGCCTAGCATGGTGCCTCTATATAATAAATGCGTTATCTATCTATAAAACATATACAATTTTTTTCTGAATAAAGTATTAACAAATGGAGTATGAGAAAAGGCGTTATGTAGAAAGATAGCATTTGAGCAGAACTGAAGAAAGCTAAGAATTCTAGCAAGTGGAAGTGAGGAGAGAATGTGTTGTAGCTAGTTCCAAGGCGCAGAAATGCGAGGTAAAAAATTGTGTATGAGGAAAACTAAGGAGGTCAGTTTGGTTTGGTTGTAAAGTATGGAAAAGAGAGTGATATATAATGAGGTTGGACAGGTATATTGGGGTCAGCTAGTGCAGGGCTTTAAAAGTCAGACAGAAGAGCTTAGAGTTGTTCCTGGAGGCAATAACCAAGGTTGTTTATTGAATAGAAGAGTGGCTCCTTGAGACTTCCCCTTTAGGAAAATCATTATGGCAGCTGAGTAAGGATAATTAGAGAGTAGAGACTAGAGGCTGAAAGACCAGTTGGATTATTGCTGTGGTCCCCATAAGATGTGATGAGAGCCTGAGTTAGGATGTGTCAGGAGAGAGAAAGGATTAGATGTGACAGACGTTGTGAAGGTAGAAACAACAAGATTTGGCTATTGAACAGACAAGTAAAGAGTCTAAGACTCTGAGATCACAAACCTAGGTGTTTGGAAACATGATGGTGCCCTCAACGGAAATAGGGAAGTTTGGAAGAGAGGATAATGAGTTTAGTTTTGGACGTACTATCTTTAGATCCATTGAGTCAGAGGCAGCTAACTAGTATAACTGGTGGAGCTCTGGGCCTGGCGTCAGGAAGACCTGAGTTCAAATCTAACCTCATGCTAGTGTGTGACCCTGGGTAAATCATTTAATCTCTGCTTCAGTTCCCTCAATTGTAAAAAAAAGATGGGGACAATAATAGCACTTATTTCCCAACAGGTTTTGTGAGGCTCCAATGAGATAATATTTGTAAGTCCTTAGCACGTTTGTGGCCACATTTTTGTGTGTCTGACTCTTCATGGCCCCATTTGGAGTTTTCTTGGCACAGATACTGGAGTGGTTTGCCATTTCCTTTTCCAGCTCATTTTACAGATGAGGAAACTGAGGTAAGCAGGGTTGAGTGACTTTGCCCAGGTAGTAGGTGCAATATAAATACTAGCTCTTGTCACTGTTTTCACTACACTCAGCTAAAATCTGACTCATTTTCTTTCACTTCTCCCCATTGCTCCATGTTTCACACTCTGGGTCCAAACAGAAAAAAAAAATCAAATCCTTCTTCTCCAGGATAATGCTTCTCCAACTTAAAGAGAACATTCCCCTCCCCCATCAACTAGTCTCCTTTTCTCTGGGTTAAACAACTCCATTTCCTTCAACGGCATGGCCTTCAGTCCCCTGGGTTCACTCTATCTGCTCCTCTTTGCCAACATCTATCCTAAAATATGGTACCCAGAACTGAACAGGGCAAAGTATGGGGGACTATCCTGTCACTTATTCAGGACATTATGCTTATAGGAATGCAACCTGAGGTGAGGTTATGTTTTTGCACATGTGTGGGTTTTTTAATGTTATGTCAAATATGTCACATTGAATCATGTTGAAATATCAATGCATTAAAATCTCCAGTTTAAAAAATAAACTACAAACTGTTGTTTGGCCACACATACCCCTGTGGAATGTAGACAGCTGATTCTTTGAACTTGAGTAAGAATTTCCATTCCTATTAATAAGTCAATATATTTATTCAATATGCAAAGACCCATGAATTAAATTTAGCCCTTGCTCTCAAGAAGCTCACGGTTTCACAAGGCAGTGGGTAGGCACTGAGAAGCAATGAATGGAGAGATGGAACACTAGGGTTCAAGTTCCACATCTTACACACAGTGGCTATGTGACCCTAGAGAAGTCACCCTGGCACCTCCCAGTACCCCCATGCAACTCTCAGCTAAGACTATAAGGTACAGGACAGATGCTGATCCACTTTGGTGAAGGGACTTTCCTCACTGGGAATTCTCCACATCAATGAAATCACAGGTGGGGACCAAAATAAAGAAACTAATGAATGAACAAACAATGAGTAAATAAGTAAATGAGTAAGACATACAAAGATGATATCCATATAAGGAAGAACATGGTAAATAGAGACTGTGCACTGCATTCAGAAGAAGACATTCTTTTTAGCTGGAGGAGAATTTTGTGGAGAAGATAGCCGTGAAGTTAGACTGTTTACAGCTGGAAATGGGGATGAGATTAGTAGAATTCTGAAAATTGGGACTGGTAGGAGCAAAGGAACAGAAGGAGGGAAAGCATATGATTTATATATGGCTTAATGTGTGCAAAGAAATTTACCTTATCTCATTTGAGCCTTACCGTATTTTACCCATTTTACTGATAAGAGAACTAAGGCTGATGGGTTAAATGGCTCACATGGTCACACAGATTATAAATGATGAAAACAGAGTTTGAATCAGGTCTTTCTCACTCCAGATCCTGCACTGCATCTACCACCCATCTTGCTTATAGAATTAAATCTCTTCTCCATCCTTTCTGACAGGGTGCTATCAGTCTTGGCCTGGATACCCCCAGTGACAGGGGGTTTACTACCTTTAGAGGGAGTCCATTCCATGACTAGATAGGTCTGATTGCTAAGTTTTTTATATCAAGCTACAATATTGTGTTCTGCGATTATGGTGAGAGAACTGAAAAGCAGAGGTGCCAGCTGCTACCCCTCCAGCAGAAGAGATTGCCTACAAAGACCTGCTTGACATCTTGCCCCATGACCTCATTAGAGCCTTCCTGCCTCGTGCTCTGATGTTGTACCTCAGTGAATTGATAAGATCTTTGATATGTTAGCACTTCAAGGGTCCCTGATTTTGTCAGGATAGGGGCTTCTTTCCCTAATTCGGTTCACAACCCCTTCATGCCTTATTAGATCATTTCATGAGCTGCTATGACTAAAAAAGATTCTTCCTTTTCAGACAATCCTTCAGTGATGAGTTTCTGAGTCCTGAACTTTGGAGAATCTTTGGAAAGCAGACCCACAATCTATCTCTAAGTCTTTACTTGGAGTCCTCCCAGGAGAACTTGGTAGAACTTGTTGGAGCAAATGATTCCCTAGCAATCATTCAAAGCCTTGGATCTCCTGGACCCACCGGTGATAAGACGTTAGCGATGGGAATGAAAAAAGGGAGAATGTAGTATCATTCAAAAAGCATCCAAAATAACCCAAGTCTAAGAAATCAGAGAGCCCTGGGGTCAGTTAGTCCAACTCTGACCCAAAGGAATTCTTTATAATACTTTATAATACTTCAATGAAGGGGCAGGGATGCTCAAGGCAGGTTTGGGGGTTCTAATTAGAAGACATCACATATTCTCCAATAGAGAAGTGATCAAAGCCTATAAATAAATAGATTTCAATGGAAGAATTACAAACTATAATTAACCACACGAAGGACTGCTTTAGGTTGATAATTAAAAAGAAAATGCAAATCAGAATAAATGAGATTTCACTTCACACCCAGGAAATGGACAAAGATAGCAAAAGATAGAAATGGTCAATGTTGGTGAGACTGAAGGAAGGCAGGCGTGCTAATAAACTGACAGTAAAATTGTGGTCCAACAATTACATTAGAACAATTAGTCCAACAGTTTTGGAAAACAACTTGGAATTATGTGAAGAAATTTACTAAACTTTGCTCAAGTCCTTTAGCCAGGAATTCTACTTGCAAGGTCAAAGAGGCAATACAGTACAACTAAAAAAACCATGGGTTTTGGAGTCAAGGGACCTGGTTTCAAAGTTGTCACATGCATGAGGTAAATAGGGTTAAGTGACTTGCCCAGGGTCACACAGCTAGTAAGTGTCTGAGGCCAGATTTGAACTCAGGAAAAGGAGTCTTCCTGACTCTAGGCTAAACACTCTATCCGCTGTACCACCTAGCTGCTTAGAAGGAATGAATGACTTACCAAAAGCAAGTCCTAGCCACCCAATGCTGCCCATTTCTGCCAATTTCTGTGGAAACAACTTACAGAGGCAGAAGATACCTGGAATATTATTTCTAATAACTTGGAATTTTTGCTGATCTGGAGGACTTTGGGAAGTAAGTGAAATTTTAGAAAATGACTACATGGATTTCAAAGATAAGGATTAAGATTTGGTTTACTTTTCCTGATCTGAAGCCTGCAGATACCAGTGCAACCCCCTACCCCTAAGTTCATGCAATAAGCAAGCATTTAGACTGAATTAAAACTTCTTAATCTTCATATATTACTATTTTAAAGGATGTAAATATTATGATTAATAATAAAGTCTGTTCAGTAATTTTTGAATTGTGTCTAACTCTTCTTGGGTTTGTATGTTTGTTTTTTGCAAAGACACTGGAGTGGTTTGCCATTCATTTCCTTCTCCAGATCATTTTGCAGATAAGAAAACTGGGGCAAATGAAATTAAGTGACTTGCCCAGGGTCACTCAGCTAGTAAGTGTCTGAGGCCAGATTTGAACTCAGGAAGACTCATCTTCCTGACTCCGGGCTAAGCACGCTATCTCCCAAACCACCTATAAGTTTAAAAAAAGAGGAGAGAAAGAAGGAGAAAGAGAGAGAGAATGAGAGAGAGAGAGAGAGAGAAAATAAAAAAAGAAGGCACCATGATTGGTCTTCATTCAATTTGACTCTCTCTCTCCCCTCCCCACTTGCCTGAATTTCTCTCACTGAAGTTTTATTATTTGTACCATGTAGTAGTTTGGAAAGCCTGATAGACATTCTGCTGTTCTAGGGCTTTAATTCAGGGACAGAGCTAAGGGGGGGTTTAGGGATTATCTAGCCCAGAGGTGTCCAGCTTGATACTCAGGTGGGCTACAAAACTCCTGGGCAAACTAGATAGTAATGTAATTGGGAAATGTTTAATAAAATAAATAAAAAATACAATACAATATAGATAATGTTAATTTGTAGTTATCTAAGTCAACAATCCATCCAAAGGGATCTGTTTCTAATTGAGTTCAGTATCACTGAAGATTCTAACCCAATACAGCTGATTTTACAGATGAGGAAACCGAGGGTCAGAGAAGGCAAGTGGGTCATTTCTTGCCACATAACAGCATTAGCACAAGTCCAAGGGAGATTAACATCATAACCAGGGGTATTCTGGTAAATGTTTAACAACTGACTCTCAGAAAGCAAAATGTTTTCACAGGATACACTTTAGGTTTAATCTCTATTACTGATACTTTCTCCATCACTTTCTTAATTCTAGATAATCAATGAAATAATTAATCAAGCTCTGATTTATTGATTTCCGAGGTCTAAATGCTCATACCCAAAATTTAACAACCAGCTCCCATGAGTAGGTCAGAGCTGGCTCCAGCACATGCTGCCTATATCTACAGGTAGATGTTTCAACCAAGCAATAGAAAAGTACAATCCCTCCCCCAATGCAGCCCAAGAGTCTACAAAAATATTCTATTTCTTCTCAGAGCCCACTGCCTTTGAGCAGACCATTGTGTCTGCCAGCCCAGCCAAAGGGGCCTCATTAGCTTGACTGTGATTTATTCCTCTTTGCCTCCAGTAGTCTTACTCCTGAGTCAGAGCAAACATTAGGGACCCATGTTTCCATTTCATCAATCCAAAAAATGTTTGCTGCCATCACTAGCTATTAGCAATTAAGTAATCATATTGGATTCTGACGAGCATTTCGACAGCAGTATAATGTGATCACTTAGAAGAACTAGAAATTTCCGGACTCTTTCCTAGGCATAATTTCTTCCAAGAGAATTGTTCCACTTCAAAGAACCATACAAAGCAGCAATTAAGTTCTTTCCCAGCTTATAGAAAAGCTCTATGTCCCTGGCAGATAGGGTTGGGGCCCTCCATGGTAATAAATCTTTTAATTTGAGAGAGTCAGAACCATGGAAAATTTCCTAGTGTTTCTGAGTAAGGATTTGAGGGGGTCTGGGAGGCCTCTGCTTGTGGGAAGGAAAATCGATTTAAAGGTAAGGCTGACAAATTCAGTCAAAAAGAGGCAAAGGGCTGGTCCTGGCCGTGGTTCTGTCCTGTCCCACCTCCAGGTGTCTAAAGTCACACATTAACAGCCAGTGTGACTGATCTGGAAATCAGATAGGCCTCATCTCTGATTTATGGGATTTTAAGGCATCCAGACAGTTTGATATGATAAGAAGAAGGGGTAATAAGTAGAAGCTTCAGGCAATAGCCTGGAGTAGGGCACTAATATCTCTCTGAGGCTGGCTGCCTGTAGGCAGTAGATAAAAGCTCTTTCAGCTGGTGTTCTAGGTTGACCCATTATACTGTAAATGCAGGGCTGTTTTCCTTGGAAAAAGTAAGGGAGAGAAAGAGGTAAATGAGATCTCTCTGAGGCAGAGAAAAGTGGGAGTTATTAGTTATCTAGTATTAGGAAGCAGTTTTCTGTGTATTCCTGCATAAAGGGACTACATCTAGTAGAGATAGTATTAAACTAAAGTCGTAAGACCAGGGTCTAAATTCCACTTCTAACATTTACTACCAATATGATCATGGCCAGTGATTTTGCTCTCTGAGACTCATTTTCCATAGCTACAAAATGTATTATCTATGTAGAACATCATTTATAAGTAAAATGTTGTATAAACCTTAAAAGGTCATAAAATGGTATTTGTTAATATCGTTATTTCCCTACATTCCATAGGCTCCTAAGGAGGTTGCATGTTTTGTCTTATTAGAAATCTTACATTAGAGAACACCAAAAACCAAAATGATAATAATACTGTGTCTCAAAATCAGTGATAACTGTATTCTCTCTCTCTTTTTTTTTTTGGAAGGGCAATTGGGGTTAAGTGACTTGCCCAAGGGCACATGGCTAGTAAGTGTTAAGTGTCTGAGGTCAGATTTGAACTCAGGTCCTCCTGACTCTAGATCTGGTTCTCTATTCACTATGCCACCCAGCCACCCCCAATAACTGTATTCTCAGTGTCTTCTGTGATCTTCTCTACCTTCCTAGGCATGTCTGTATCACAGGGCAGGTGAATTTGATAAGGATTTGTGTTTCACAAGTGCTACTGGCAAGAATTATAAAGGACTGAGAATCTCAATTATAGCAAATGTGGAGAGCAGGAAGAATCTTGCAGTGTCCTGCACTGAATGTGTAATTTTATCCATTTGCCGCAGTCAAATAATTATTATATATGGCTCCAAATGAAGGGATCAAGGGGAAACCTCACTATTCTGAACTGTGCCAAGGGTAGTGAAATATTCCTTTTCTAAAAATAGAAGAGGGACAGCAATATAAAATCAAAGAAGAAAAAGATATGAATGAGCAGAGAGGGTAGAAGAATGCGGCATTGAAGAGAAATGGGAGAAGGATCTCTGAACACTTGGAACTAAGTAATAGATGTGCAACTCTCCTCTAAGATAAGGAACCAGGTGCTTGTCTTTGGAAAAATTATGATTCAAATCCATAGGTGCCATCAGGTGGGATCATCCAATAAATGAGTCAGCAGAAGAAGGCATGAGTAAGAGTAGTTGATCACTTCCTGCTGAGGGATACCGAGGTAGATATCTGTTGACCTGACATGAATAATAGAGAAGGGTGCTGCTTTTCTGGAGCATTACCTACTGCTGGTGATTTATATAGTAACAAATGATGTCAGGGAAAACTAGAAAACACTGATAAGAATTGCAAAATGTTAGAGATGAAACTGAGGAACATAGGGTCATGGGTGGCATTTTCATCCCTGCTTTTGAATGTAGTCAAGAAAGAACTGATTGCTGATATAGAAATGATGGGAACCTCAGGGAAATTACTACTCCACTGTAGAAGTTGTATTATAAAGTGAAAGTAATGCCATCTTAATCTAACATGTATCTTAGGTTTTGGAAGAAAAGATTTCAAAAGGCTAAGAGAAGGAAGGGATAGAATCCTGGGGCCTGTGATTGCATTTCCAAAAAGACAGAATTTCAGTGAGCAGAAATTAGAAGAGCTGTCTAAAAAGATCATTGGGTATGCCATCATTATCAGCTAGTAAATGAACATATTTGATTCTGACATCTAGAAAATCAAGCAGCTAACATTTTTAAGTGTCTAGTGTGTGTCAGGCAGGCTAATGTGATCACCTAACTTGGATATTAAAAGGATATATAGAATGGGGAAGTAATGGCAGGTGGTACAAAAAGAATATAGAAATATGGTATGGTCTTGGAAGAATAGTATTAAGAACAAGAAAACACAAAATGACTAAGGTTGATGAAGAATATTAAAGATGACCAAAAAAAGATATGAAAAATTATATTAGGAGAAGAAGTAAAGTAATAATAAGATTGCTGCATGGGACGAAAAGACGATTATAACAACTTATGGGAAAGAAGAAAGGACTCAATATTTTTTTCTTCTGTTTTCTCTGTCAAGGAGAAAAATATTTGAATTAGAAAGGACATAACAGAACTGACTAAGAGGGAGTTGAAATCCATGATAAATAGGGAGATAGGAAGAGTTTTCCTAGTTACCCTTAATTAATTCAAGCCACAAAGTCCAGAATGAGGTGTCAGGATATTGGAGGAAAAACCTGGCAGATGTTATTGCTAAGTTACTGTCAATGATTTTTAAAATGAGGAATAGGAGAATTGCCGTAGGACTGGAGAAGGATAGATGTTGTCCCAATTGTCAAAAACAAGAGAACATTGGTATCTTCAAGTCATAAGCCAGTGAGTGACCTTAAATTCAATTACTAAAGCAATTCTAGAATGGATTATTAAATGGATGGTTAGTCAATGTCTAGAAAAGGAAACAGTGATTACAAAAAGCCAGTAGAGCTTCGTAAAGAACATTTCCTTTATTGATAGAGCCCCTGGATTGGTAGATCTGGGGAATGATGTAGATAGTTTACCTGATAAGCAGTGTGATAGAGAGGACTATCAGGTTCAGGTTCTACCTGAGACACATGCTGGCTGTGTGACCTTAGACAACTTAATCTCTCAGTTCACTGGGGAACTACCTGGCACTGTAAGTTATAGAGAATGTACCAACTTGTACTGGCATAGGGAATATATTCTGCTGGGATTTCCCTATCTCTATATTTTTATTTTAGCAGAATATTTGACAAAGTCTCCCATATTATTCTTTTGGACAATCTGGAAATACAAAACCTAGAAGATAATACAGGGTATGTGTGTATGGGGGAGGGGGCAGGCAAGATGATTGAGTGGAGGCAACAATTCAGCCAAATTCTTTCAACATTCCACTCCAAACAACTTTCAGATAATACCTCAAATCAAATTTTGGAGCAGCAGAGTCAATGAAAGATCAGAGTGAGATTTTTTTTCATCCTACAAAGACTTAGGAGGTCAGCAGGAGTCGTTTGTTATACTGGGATGGGAGTCAGCCCAGAGGATATGTCACGACAGCATCGCAGTGGGCCTTGAAGGTGGCTGCAACAGCAGCAGTAGCAGCAACAGAGGCTTTGGGAACTCTTATCCAACACACAGTATGAAGGGTCAGACAACTCCTCAGAAAGAGATTACCGAAGACCCTGTGCTGGCACTGGGACAGCTGGCACTGATTGGCAACTCTGTTGCTCAGATGCAGTTCCAGGTCACAGTTCCAGGGAAAAAAGGGAGCTCTTGTGATCAGTCACAGAGGAACATAGCCTTGGTTGCAGTTCCATGGCAGAGATGAGCACCAGCACTTGTAGCTTCAGGGGATAGGGGACCTGACCATAGCTCCAGGACTAAGAAGAACACCACCACTTGTGGCTACAGGGGACCAGGAGCCCTTCCTGGGTAAAGACCAAAGCACAGACCAGGAGAGTAGGGACTCCAAGTTTCCTCAGTTACACCACCTTGAAAGCACTGAAAACTTGCAGATTCCCAAAACTAGCTCTGAAAACAGCAGGACAAAAAACTCGGAAGTTGGGACAGTGCCTTTCTACACCTTGTGAGCAGAGCCCAACTTCAACATAAATTTAAAATTTAAAAATGGGCTAAAAAAACGAAAGTTAGCAAACAACAACAAAAAAGAAATTGATTGTAAAAAGATACTACAGTAGCAGGAAAGCCCAAGCACAAACTCAGAGGGCAACAAAGTGAAAACAGTAATAAGTAAAGCCTCAAAGAAAAATGTTAATTAGATATAAGCCCAGCAAGAATTTCAGCAAGAGTTCAAGAAAAAGATAAGACTGGCAGAGGAAAAATTGAGGAAAGAAATGAGAGTGATACAAGAAAAACATGAAAAGAAAATTAACAGCTTGGTAAAAGAGGCACAAAAAAGTACTGAAGAAAACAATACCTTAAAAAAACAAAATTGGACAAATAGAAGCAAAAAAAGAAGTACAAAAATTTGTGGAACAGAAAAACTTCTTAAAAAACAAAATTGGGGGGTGGAGCCAAGATGATGGAGTAAAAACAGGACCTCTGCGTGGCTCCAGCTTCCCCCATCTCCAATATATGTAAAAAAAATATGATTAAACAAATTTTAGAGCTACAGAACCCACAAAGTGACAGAGAGAAACAAATCTCACTGAAGGCAGCCCAGGAGGCCTACAGGAAGGGTCTATCACACCAGCCTGGGAACCGAGTACAATCCCCACGGGAGCTGCTGCAAGTTTCTGGCCCCAGGGTGGCCCCAACCAGGGGTGGCAATATTAGACTTCAGGAGAGTAAATCACCAGCAGCTGTGGTGGCTTCCAAACTTCTCAACCCATGAATACCAAAAAGAAAGTAAAAGGTCAGTCAGGAACTCTGTTGGAACAGGGAGACAGAAGAACATGGTCCAGCCCCTGCCACTGAGGCGAGAAGTGTAGGAGGCCCAGCGGCTTCAGTTGCTGCCCTGTGGCTGCCTCCAGAGCTCCTGGCCTGCTGATCTGTAATGGTAATGGAATTTAAAGATCCCCTCTGTATTGGCCTGGTTTTCAGGTTGAGTATTGAAACCCAGAGCCTGTGATTCACACTTGTGGGATGGACTTGTTGAAGTAAAGAGAGAGGGCTGAACTGGGAAGAGCTGGTGCCATGGATTTAGAGAGAAGCCCAAGCAGAGAGAGAGGGCCCAAGCAGGGGAGGCCAGAAGGACTTTTGGGGAGCAGAATTGTGGAAGCAGATAGAGAGAGGAGAATTCCTGGGGGCCAGAACTTCTAAGAGAGAAAGAGAAAGAGAGAGAGAGAGAGAGAGAGAGAGAGAGAGAGAGAGAGAGAGAGAGAGAGAGAGAGAGACTGCTGAGGGCCAGTTGGAGCTGCCCAGGACTTTTGAGAACTGACGCCCAAAGCTGCTGAGGACTGAGGGTGCATGGCTGTGATCCTGGTATTTTGTCTGTCTGTTTTGATGGTTTTTCTTTTTTTGCCAGATTCATCTGCTGGTGAAGGACAGTGCTGTTGTTGCGCGGTCCTGGAAACTTGCTGTTGGCTTAGGAGCCCTAAAGAAGGATTTTCTTGTTGTATGTGTACAGAAATCCTGAAAGAGGGTCTTGCTGATGTTTTCAGGGGTTATGGGACTGTTCTGCAGGCAGAGAGTGAATTGATGAGGACACTGGCAATGTACATTGTGGCTTTGCTAAGCTCTGTCTCCCCAGGAATAAAGATTACTGAGAACTTGCCTACTGTCTAGATGAAGACAAGACCTCTCCTTGGGTATTAAATGTTGTGATGGTATCTGAACATTGTTGTAGCTGAAGGGTGGATGGCCTTTTGTGCTTTCCACTGCCCCTTTTGAGAAAAGTGCTTGGTGTTAACTGATGATAATTGTAATTCAGTTGTGATCCAGGGGTGGGAAACTTTTGACTTTTTGTGCTCTACAACTGACCAAATTAATGTACTTTGTTTATGATTGGAAACTAATCTCCATTTGAGAAGACAGACTTTGTTGACTGACTAAATGAATGTACTGCCCAGGGGTGGACTGCTTTGACTAATGTACTGCCCAGGAATGGGGTACTTGGGCCTTGGTACTTTGCAATTGGATTGAGGACTTACTAAAGTATTTAGTTATGCTATATTTTGATTTTCTGTGAATGTTTTGCCTTAATCTGTCACTGAATAAATGGAGTTTGCTATGCCTGTAATTCAAACCTGGAAGCTGCCTTTGCTTGGCATTACAAGATCATAGGGGAACCAAGCAAGCATTCAGAGGGTAATCACTCTTGCTTTAACATGCTTGGAATTGGATCATGGTCTTGGATGATGGTCCTGGGGTGTGTGGCCAGTGTGCCAGAGCTTGTGGGGCCTGCAGAGAGGGTGCCCTTCTAATAGCTCTGGCAGCTGCAAAAAAACCCAGTTATTTGGTACACAGATCTCTGCAATCTGGAAGCAGAGATCTACCATGGCAAAGAGCTCAAAAGTCTAGTAATTGGTTGGCAATATGAGTAAGCAGAGGTAGCACAAATAGATCATAGAACCCTTTTTTGTTGACAAAAAGGATCAAAGCATGGAATGGGAGGAAGACAATGAAGTCAGAACTCCTGCATCAAAAGCTTTCAAGAAAAATATGAATTGGTTACAGGCAATGGAGGAGCTCAAGACGAATTTTGAAAATCAACTAAGAGAAGTGGAGGAAAAATTGGGAAGAGAAATGAGAATGATGCAAGAAAATCATGAAAAGAGGGTCAATAGCCTGCTAAAGGAGACCTACCAAAAATACTGAAGAAAATAACACACTAAAAAGTAGACTAACTTAAATGGCAAAAGAGGCTCAAAAAGCCAATAAAGAGAAGAATGCCTTAAAAAGCCAAATTGGCGAGATGGAAAAGGAATTTCAGAAACTCACTGAAGCGAATAACTCCTTTGAAATTAGATTGGAGCAATAGGAAGCTAATGACTTTATGAGAAATCAAGATACTATAAAACAGATCCAAACAAATGAAAAAAATAGAAGGCAATGTGAAATATCTCATTGGAAAAACCACTGATCTGGAAAATAGATCCAGGAAAGACAATTTAAAAATCATTGGACTACCTGAAAGCTATGATCAAAAAAAGAATCTAGACAACATCTTTCAAGAAATTGCCATGCAAAATTGCTCTGATATTCTACAACCAGAGGGAAAAATAGAAATTGAAAGAATTTGCTGATCACCTGTTGAAAAAGATCCTGAAAAGAAAACTCCTAGGAATATTACAGCCAAATTCCAGAGTTCCCAGGTCAAGGAAAAAATACTGCAAGCAGTCAGGAAGAAACAATTTGAGTATTGTGGAAACACAATGAGGATAACACAGGACCTAGTAGCTTCTACGTTAAGGGATCAAAGGGTTTGGAATATGATATTGCGGAGGTCAAAAGAGCTAGGACTAAAACCAAAAATCACTCACCCTGCAAAACTGAGAATAATGCTTCAGGGGAAAATATGGTCATTCAATGAAATAGAGGATTTTTAAGCATTCTTCTTTTTTTGACTTTTATTTATTTTAGTTTACATCATCCATTTCCACTAGATTTTGAGTTACAAATTTTCTCCCCATCTTTCCCCTACCCACCACCCCAAAATAGCCATCCCATTGTATAACCCCTCCCCCAATCTATTCTCTCCTATGTCCTCCCCCATTGCCCCTCTGACTTTCTGGTAGGGCAGGATGAATCTCCCTACCACAGTGCCTGTGTATCTCCAAGTTCCAGTTGGATGTAGTTAATA
>CM053581.1:333388802-333421429 GCA_028627135.1 Pseudochirops cupreus
TTTTGAGATTCTTTTTCCATCTGGCAAAGTCAACTTTTTAAGGCATTCTTCTCCTCATTGGCTTTTTGGGCCTCTTTTGTCATTTGAGTTAATCTATTTTTAAGGTGTTAATTTCTTCAGTCACATTGTTGACTCTCTTTTCATGATTTTCTTGCATCATTCTTATTTCTCTTCCCAATTTTTCTTCCACTTCTCTCATTTGGTTTTCAAAATCTTTCTTAAGCTGATCTCTAGCTTTTAGGCAATCTTCATGTTTCTTGGAAGCTTTTGGTGTGGGAGTTCTGACTGTGTTGTCTTCTTCCCATTCCCTGTTTTGATCCCTAGGGTTTGGTTGCTGTTCTTACTTTGCTTCCTGTGCTTGTTCATGGTTGGCCAGTCAGTGATTGTTTTTTAGCTCTGTGGAACTCTGCTTCCAGAGGAGAAAGCTCTGTCCCAAATTGCTGGGGTTTTCCCAGCTGCTGGAGCTTTTAGGAAGCTGCTGGGGCCCTCCCCAGCTCTGGCTCACTGAAAAGATACCCCAGGACCACCACCCAAGATCGCTGTCTGGATCCAGGCTGCTCAACGTGAGAGCACTTGGCCTCTGAATGATCACTTGGCCCCCCTGCAGTCTGCAGGCCAGGAGTTCTGAAGCGGCAATGTGGAGGTGGGTGCAAGACCTCCACTTCTGCTGTTCCCTTGCCCTGGAGTGGTTTGGCCCTACCCGCTTTTCTCCCCCAATTTTTAGCTGAGTTCCACTGACCTTTCACTTAGTCCTTTTTTTTTTCTTTATGGCTTGATAATTCTGAAAACTGCCACAGTTGCCGCAGATCTGCTCTTCTGTTGCTGCAGCTGCAGCTCAGCTCATCCAGCTGCCCCCAGGGCCAAGCCGCCATTTCAGGCTGGGCTGGTTAAGGCTTCCAGCCCTGAGATGGTCCCTCCTAGCTGAGCTGCCTTTAGCAGAAAGTATATTTGTGTGCATTTTAGAGTTCTAGAATTTGTTTAGAGTCATCTTTTATGGGTATTTTGAGGTGGCTATGTGGGAGCTGCAATACTTTGCTGCTCCTATGCCACCATCTTGGCTCCTGATTTTCAAGCGTTCTTGATGAAAAAACCAGAGCTGAACAGAAAATTTGACTTTCAAATACAAGAAGCAAGAGAAGCATGAGAAGGTAAACAGGAAACTCAAAATCTTGTGGAAATGAATGTTGTAAACTAAAAATAAACATAAAATTAAAAATTAAAAAAAGAGAAATCTATAAAAATAATTTAAAAAATTAAAAATAAAAGAATTACTGAACTCCCTAAAACAGATTGTGAAAAGAAGAATCAAGACAACATTCAAGAAATTATAAAGGGAACATTTGATTCTAAAACTCTGATTTCCAGATTCTTTTTGCTTCTTCCTTTATCACCCACCCTTACTGGGAAGATAAGCAATTCATATATTGAAAGAAACCCAAAATGAAAACTCCCAAGAATATTATAGACAAATTCCAGAGCTCCCTGGAGAAAATGTTGTAAGTAGTCAGAAAGAAACAATCCAAATAGTGTAGAGCCATAGTCAGAATTACACAAGATTTAACGACTTCCATGTTAAAAGAGCAGAGGGTGTGGAATATAATATTCCAGAAGACAAAAAGCTAGGATTACAACCAAGAATAACCTACCAAGAAAAACTGATAATACTTCAGGGAGAAAATTCAACATTTAATGAAATAGAGAATCTTGAAAAATTCTTGATGAAAAAACAAGAGCTGAATGGAAAATTTTATATTCAAACACAGGACTCAAGAGAAGAATAAAAAAGCAAACATGTAAGAGAAATCATAAGGGCCTAAATAAAGCTAAACTATTTACATTCCTACATAGGAAGATGATACATGTAATTCTTAAGAGCTTTATAATTGTTAGGGCAGTAAGAAGGTGTTTATGTATATAGAGAATATGAGTGTTGGGATGATCTAAAAAAAAAATAACAGATAGGAAACCAGTGATGCACTGGAAGAAGAAGGATGGGAAAGGTAGAATGCGGAAAATTATCTCACGTAAAGGAGGCATTAAAGGAAGAGCTTTTACAGTAGATGAGAAAATCGAAGGGTTACAGGCAATAAATGAACCTCAGTCTCATCAGAATCAGTTCAAAGAGGGAATTATATATCTACAGAGATATATTCATGTGTTTGTGTGTGTGTGTGTGTGTGTGTGTGTGACACACACACAATGTATACACTCTGTTGGGCATAGAAATTTCTTCTACACTCAGTTTATTTTCTGTTAGATGAGGGTTTTGGACTCAGTAGCCTCTAAACGTCCCTTCCAATAATCCCAATCTCTAATTCTAACAGTCAGGGAGCTGATGTTTCTCTTTCCCAATTCACTCAAAAACTGATAAAGGATATAAGCAGGCAGCTTTCAGAAGAAGACATCAAAGCTATCTATAGTCACATGAAAAAGTGCTCTAAATCACCATTGATTGGAGAAATGAGTATTAAAATAATACCAATGAATCTCCTAACACTTAATCAGAATGACAAATGCTGGAAGTGATGAGGGAAAAGTAGATTCACTAATGTTCTGTTAGTGGAGTTGTGAACTGATCCAATCATTCTTTTTTTTTTTTTAGGTGTTGTTTTTTTTTTTTATTGAGGCAATCAGGATTACAAGACTTGCCCAGGGTCATACACCTAGTAAGTGTCAAGTGTTTGAGTGAGACTGGATTTGAACTCAAGTCTTTCTTGATTCCAGGGCCAGTGCACTATTCCCTCTGCCATGCTTCCACTCCAACCATTCTAAAGAATGATTTGGAATTGTACCTAAAGAGCTAGAAAACTGTGCATACTCTTTGACTCAACAATACAACTAGGTCTCTCACAAAGAGAGCAAAAAACAAGTAAGGGACATATATATATATACAAGAATATTTAAAGCAATTTTTTTTGTGGTAGCAAAGAATTAGAAAATAAAGGGACATTTATCAACTGTGGAATATCTGAGTAAGTTGTGGCATATAATTGCAGTGGAATACTATTGTGCTATGAGAAATGATGAGGATGCTTTCAGAAAAACATGGGAAGGCTTATATGAATGGATGCAAAATGAAGTGATCAGAACCAGTACATAGTAACATCTATATTGTAATGGTGATCAACTGTGAATGATTTAGTTACTCTGATCAATACAATGATTCAAGAAAATCCTAAAGGACTCATAATGAAAAATGCTATCCACCTTCAGAGAAAGAACTGATGATCTCTGAGTGCAAATTGAAGTATAATTTTCTAACTTTTTTTTTCGTTTTTTTGAGATACGGCTAATATGGAAAAAGATTTTGCATATTCCCATGTATAATTGATATCATATTGCTTACCTTTTCATGGAGGGGGGGAGGTGAAGGAGAGAAATTGAAATTCAAAATTTTTAAGATGTTAAAAATAAATGATTTCTAAAAGAAAAAAATAATTCAGCTTACTGAATTTGGAACTGATTTTGTGACTTCCCCCTCCCTCCTTGTGATAAAGTCTGTATGTGTAAATTCTAGAATAGAGTAACTATAGAATGAAGGACTTAGACACAATTAAATCCAATGCTCTCATTTGAGGGGCAATATTGTACATTTATTTCCCTAAGCCTCAGTTATCTCTTCTATAAAATGGGCTAATACTTATTAGTAATGCCAATGATAACATGCAGAGGACCATTTTCAGCAAGGTGCCCTTCAAACTCACCTGCAAAATGGGGATAATAATCCTTGTAGCTCTTTACTTCACAGGGCTTTTTAAACCTTAAAGCACTGCAGGAACAGGAGCTATTATCAGCATTGTCATTTTTCCATTTTCTTAATGTTTCTTTTGTGTTCGCCCCTCTCTTTGGTCTCCATGGGAATCTATAATCATCCAGACCTAAGCATTTTATTAATGCAGTTTATTAATAATGCATACCTGCCACCCACATGGCCCCCTTTGTGCTCCTGACACGCATGTGATCATTGCTGTTTATGGAGCACGCCCCATCAAGGCGATGCTACAGACCTAATGAACCAGACCGTTACCTTTATGTTCGTTCTCAAAGCCCCACTCCTGGGGCTGATGGACTCTTGGCGTCATCATCTTCTGTCTTGAGCATATTTTCCTTTCTCATCTCTGGGCAGGTGATGCTTCTACAACAGCAGTGTTAACATGATTTATAGGGAAGCCATGGAGGCATTGTTACACTTAACTACCTGTTTTCACGCCAAGTCATAACACTTTACATGTTCTTGGGTAACAAAACCACTCCTGCTGCCTTCCTCTGCCAGAGCTGCCTGTTTTTGAGTGAATCAGAAAAGAGAGACATCCACTCCCTGACCATTAGAACTGGGGACAATGCCTGAAAAGGGTTAAGTGACCCACTGGCAGGAAGTAGCAGGATCAGGACTGGAAGTCAGCTCCTCTGACTCCAAGTCCAGCAGTGGCTAGAGCCCTGGGACTGGAGTCGGGAAGACCTGAGTTCAAATCCAGCCTCAGAAACTTACTAGATATGTGATGTATAAGTGACTTATAAGTCACTTAACCACTGCCTGCCTCAGTTTCCTCATCTGTAAAATAAAAAATAATAATAGCACCTACTCCCAGGGTTGTTGTGAAGATCAAATGCAATAAAACTTTTAAAGTGATTAGCACAGAGCTTGACACATAGTAGGTATTTAATGTGTTCATTGTCTTTCTTCCTCCTTGAATAAATAGTAAAATGTCACTGTTAGAGCAGATAATTAGGCCTAATGAATTGAGGTGGGACATGGGATGATAAAGCAGAGTTCCAAGGAGGTATAGTCTACCTCTCTACAGAGTGGCCCAAACATCTTCATGCAGGCTTAAGCCTGAGGTTAGACTTTTGGGACCCTCTATATTAAGAAGAGTGAAGTACTTCCCAGCCATCAGGGCTGCCCAGCAAGGGAATGGGCTGCGTCATGGAGGTAGTGAGCGCTCTGTTCCTGGAAGTATTTCAAGGGGTGTTGTATATCTTGATTAGCTAAAATCTGTGTAGCTCTTGAGGGGAGAATTAGATTAAATGGAGAAGCCACAGGAAAGAAGAATCGGGTTAAAAATGAAGAACTTCCTGATAATTAGAGCTATCCATCAAGAAAATGGATTTCCTTGGAAGGTAATTCTGTTGCCTGAAGTAGTTCCAATTGGTACAGCTAGATGGTACAGCAGATAGATAGCATCTCTGGTCAATGGTGGTCAATCCATCAATCAACAAGCATTTTATTAAAGGCCTACTATGTAGGTGGTGCAGTGAATGGGAATACCTGGTTTAGAGTCAGGAGGACCTGAGTGTAAATCCAGCCTCAGACACTTCCTGTTTGTGTGACCTTGGGCAAGTCAGTCAACCTCCATTTGCCTCAATTACCCTAACTGTAAATTGGGGACAATAATACCACCTACTTTCTAGGGTTGTTCTGAGGATAAAATGAGATAATTATTGTGAAGCACTTACTTAGCACACTACCTGGCTCACAGTACTTGCAATATAAATGCTGGCTGGGGCTTTCAACACAAAAAATTAAATCTTCTCTGCTCTTAAGAACTTATGGCAACTCGCCCAGGGTCCCATGGGCAGTTGGGATTTAGATCTTTCCGTCTGACTCCAAGTCTGTCCTTTTTCTGCTGTATCATGTTCTCTCATCAACAATCCTATAACATCAGTCACCTGGATGATTCTTTCCAATTAGGTGTTTGTAAAAGTGGAGTACACAGACTGTGATGTCAGCAGATGGCAGGTTTGGGCCTTAATCCAAGCAGGATTCCTGGAGACAATGAAATTTGAGCTGCTATTTGAAGAAAGGGGTGGTTAGGAATTGGGGGGAAGAGGAGAAGGGGATGGCTACCCCACTTGTGCTTTACCCTCTCACTGGACTGAGCTTCATGAAGACAAGTTACATGACACCTGCTCATTCTGTCTCCCCCAGGGACTGACAAGTGCTATGCACATAAACCTGATCATTCTTATGGAGGTCTGCACTGATTGACAACAAGGCCCACTTCTGTCCTCTTCTCTTGCGTAGGAACTTTAAGTTCTTCTCTGGAATGTTCTCCCCACTCTGCTCCATCTACTGACCTCCCCAGCTTCCTTCAAGTCCCAACTGAAAGCCCATCTTTTACTGGAAGACTCCCCATTCCCTCTTAATTCTAGTACCTTCCCTCATTGTTTCCTATGTATCCTATGTATAACCTGTAAAAATATATTTGTTTATATATTGTCTCACCCACTAGATTGTAAGCTCCTTGAGGGCAAGAACTGTTTTACTTCTTTCTGTATCTCTAGTGCTTAGCATAGGACTTAGAAAATAGTAGGCACCTAAGAAATGTTTATCGATTGATCGATTCTTTCCTCATGGCAAATCTTTACCATAGGCAGGTAATTACCTGTACTACCCATAGGTAATTGATGTGAGACTTATGGTTATTTCATAGATAAAGGTTCTAAGGCTCAGAAAACAAATGGATAAACAATAAAATATTTATTAATTGCTTACCATGTGTAGAGGTACTGTGCTAAGCTTGGGTGATATAAGGAGAAAAGCAAGACAATTCCTGCTCTCAAGGAACTCACAGCAGCAATTTAGATGGAAAGAACAAGGGGTTCTTTTGGTTCAGTTGCAAAACAAATGGTAATACAAATTTGTTAGTGTCTTTTCCTAGGAGAAATGAAAAATTAGGTTAAAAACTGATATTTTGAAATAAGAGCTCTGGAGGAAAGAATACAAAATTAAATGAGAGCTCCAGTGGGGGAAAATAATTTGAAGGAGAATATAGAAAACTAATTTAATAAAAGAAAATGAAAAGAAGAAAAGATGCAAATAAAACTTTGAGGATGCAGGCAAAGCAGTCTTTAGGGGAAGATTTATGTTTCAGTGGGAAGGGGGCAGTGAGAGGGAGAGAAAGAGAGAGAGAGAGAGAGACAGAGAGACAGAGACAGAGAGAGACAGAGACAGAGAGACAGAGAGAGAGAGAGAGAGAATCAATCAGTTATGCAACTGAAGGAAACTAAAAAATCCTCAACAATGAAAAAGAAATTCTGAAAATTAAATGACATCAACAAAATTGAAAGCAAAAACACCATCACCACCAAATATGGGCTGATAAACCTAATTGGTGAGTTTTTTTTTAAAGTAATAGAATAGAGAAATTATTAGCTATTCTGATTCAGACACTCAGAGAGAGGAATACCACATGACTAGCACCAAAAATGAAAAAAAAAAGAGAACTTACAACCATTGAAGAAGAAATAAAGAAAATTATTATAAATTATTTTGCGCAATTATGACAACAAAACTGACAACTTAGATTAAGTGCATGAATATTTGCTAAAATATAAAATACACAGATAAATAGAATAAAAAATGGATTACTCAATTTCAGGGGGAAAAAATATGAACTCCTAGGGGGAAGAAAAACAGAACCAGATGTATTTACAAATGAGTTCTATTATATATTCAAAGAACAATTAATTTCAATATTATATAAACTCTTTGCAAAAATGAATGTATCCTACTAAATTCCTTTCACACAAATACAAGGACAAGACAAAACAGAAAACTATATAAATAATGCCACAAAAAATAAATAGAATATTATCAAAGAGGCTACACTAACATATCCAAAAGATTAGAACCAGGTTGGCTTTAGTTGAGGAATGCAAGATAGCTTCAATATTAGGAAAATTTTAAACCTAATAGATTATTGTCTAACCTGATTTCAGTCTTGAAATCTTCTTTTCAAACTTGTATTTCTCTTTTGACCTATACTGGAGATATTGGCTGTTCAGTGATGTCTCTTGGGTTTGTTTTCCTTTGTATGATAATATTTATTCAGTCTTCTATTTATTGAGTTTTTATAGTACTGGAGGATCAGACTCCTCACCTAGAATAAATTCCATAAGAAAAAAATTATCCAAATACATTCCTAGTTTCCTTTCTCTGAATTAGGGAGGTCCCTAGGACTTCCCCTCTACCTGTCTCTGGGCTGTCACCTTTTGTCCCCTAGTCTCATGTCCATTTCCAGTTATATTCACTTTTTTTCATGAGGCTAGACACAGGGTGCAGCCAAGATGGTGAAGGGAAGTGAGCAATTTTGCTGAGCTCTCCCAACCCACTCCTTTGAAAAACTTTAAGAAACATATCATATGACTAGACAGAATAATCTTCTTCTTTTAATATGGATGTGGTTCTGAGTTAAATATTGTTGTGGGCGGATCAGATATGGGTTCCCACAGCCAGACTGTAAAACACAAGTCTTCGAGAGTTCTTGGCCTGGCTGAGCCTGCACCATTGATGGAATCCAAATAAAGCTGCCCCAGCCCCAAAATTCTAACTTCATTATAGCCCTGGTCCCACTGAACAGCAGCCACTGTACATACCTAGCCCTCCTCTGCCAATGTCCTAATTTCTTCATACATGCCTCACTGCTCACTGAAACAACAAGTGTGTCCCTGAACTCTTAGTTCCCACAGAAACAGCAGGTGTGTCCATGCAATGGGAACCCAGTTACTGCCTGTAGCTGGTCATGACTCCCAGACCCATTCCCACAGAAACAGGTGTATTCTTATATTCAATCACAATCACATCATCCATCTAGCCCAAGACAGGACCACAATAGCTAGACAATTGGAGGGCAGCATGAGCAGAATATTTAACCACCGAACCATAGATGGGACCCCTCCTCCATTACCTAACCCTTTAAGAAACCCCTCCTGCCTTTTTAATATTCATGATTTCTATTATATAATTGTATCTTTACCCTATAAAAATCCATCTTGCTTTCTCTGTAGCTGCTGGTTCCCCTTGGAACTTAGCCCACTTCATGAGAAGTGTCAATCTCAATAAATGCCTATACTTGGGTTAGAGGGGGTCTGATTCTGAATTCTTTGAGACAATTCCACCACAACACATGATGAAACCCCAACAGTTTTTAGGTGGGCAGAGCTCCCACTGCAACACCATGAGTTTTGTAGTCAGGTTCTGAAACTCCAAATATTTCAGTTTTCCAGTGTTAATTTTATGATACTTTTATTATTATTATTATTTTTTGGTATTTTTGTCTTGGTATCTTATGTATTCAACTTTAATTACTCTCAAATGGTGTATATTTTCTTTGTTTTGAGGCTGTTAGTTTGAAGTGGTATGTGGAAAACAAGTACTTCACTATCCTCCTGATCATTTTTAACATAGACTTTATGCATTGAATAAATAACCAAGGTCTAGTGGAATCTTGCTGCTGGAATCAGGAATTGTTGTTGAGTTGTTTCAGTCCTGTCTAACTCTTCATGACCCTATTTGGGGTTTTCTTGGCAAAGACACTGGGGTGGTTTGCCATTTCCTTCTCCAGCTCATTTTACAGATGAGGAAACTGAGGTAAACAGGGTTAAGTGACTTGCTCAGGGTCACACAGCTAGTAAGTGTCTGAGGCCAGATTTGAATTCAGGTGCTTTTGACTCTAGGGTTGACTCTGTATCCACTGTGCCACCTAGCTGCCCTAGAGTCAGGAGACCTGGGTTCAAATCTTGATTCTGATACTTACTGGCTTTGTGACCTAAAGCAAGTAATTTAAACTCTCTGGACTTTAGTTTCCTCCCTTGAAAAGCAGGCATCCTCATCTTTGCACTTCCTACCTCACAGGACTGCTGTCAGGAAACCTTAAAACAGTATAGAAGTGGTAGCTATTACCAACTACCCCACATTTCAAATGACATGAACAGTGTAAAAATGGCTTTCTTTATTAGCATCGCCATTATTTCTTTCCTTTGAAGAAGAGACTTTTTGTTTCTACGTCATAGACACTTGCTGTTTCAACAATTCTATTCAGTTCACCAAACCTTTATTACACTTGGATCATATGATTGGCCCTGTGCTGTATATTAAGTTCCTGGCACTTCAAAATAAAAAAGTGACATAATCTCTGTCCTCAAGAACTGAATAGTCTACAAAAAGAGATAAATTACATACAGAAATAGAATGATTCAGGGTAAAATGTGATAGCAGAGACCCAGACAAAATACTTTAGAAAAATTTGAGAAGGGACAGATCAAGGAGTTTGCTAGTAAATATTTAACAACCAGCTCTCTTTAAAAAATGCCCACACAATACACATTTAGTTTTAAGCTGCTTTATTAAAATTTTTGAGCTTTTAAAAAGTCTTGACAATCAACAAAACAACAAATCAAGCCCTCATTTACTAATTTCTGTTTACTAATTTCCAAAGTATATAGACTTCGTATACTAAGTTTACTAATTAGTGTTTACTAATTTCCAAAGTACATATACTTACCCTGAAAATTTAGCAATTTTTTTTTGAGCCTGTTCAAGCTGGTTCTCCCATCCCTTGGGCAGATCCCTTTGATTTGGGGAAAGGGGATGGTAGAAGATGAAATGCTGGAGATGATAGTGAACATGTACAATGTAGAGACAGCACACTTCTGGGTTTGAATCATGGATCTTCTGTTTACCGTATGTGTGATTTTGAGCAAGTCAACTTTACTCTTCTGGTCCTCAGTTTACCTATCTGTAAAATTAAGCAGTTGCACTAAATATCTCTAAAATGCTACTCAGGGTTAAATTCTATGGTTATCAGTTCTGGGCAGTTATTTGTGAAGATGAGTTTCCAAGGAATTTTCCACTACTGGGACTAGAAAACTCAATTTTTATACAAAAAAAGATACATTTAAAAATTAGTTTTGCCTGAAAGAGTGATATGTCTAACCTGTGGCTCAGGTCTTTAGCCCCTAAGCCTTGGGCTTAGGCTCACATGAGTCAGATTAGGTTCAGTGTTTGATCCAAAACATCAGCAACTCCTTGGCTTGCCAGAGCCCCTCCCCATACCCCCAAATCACCATTTATGGTGGGCCAGCTACATGTGATGGGGCAGCTAGGTGGCTTAGTGGAAAGAGTATGGAGTCTGAATTCAGAAACACCTGAATTCAAAGCCAGTCTCAGACACTTACTAGCTGTGTGACCCTAGATAATCATTTAACCTCCATTTGCCTCAATTTATTTACCTTTAAAATGGGACTAATGATGGCATCTACCTCCCAGGATTTTGTGAGGATCCAACGAAATAATATTGTAAAGCATTGCCTTAGTGCAGTACCTGGCATAGAGTGAGGGCTATGTAAATATTTTTTTTTGAGAGGTGAAGGTAGGGCAGTTGGGGTTAAGTGACTTGCCCAAGGTCACACAGCTAGTTTTTTGTGTTAAATGTCTGAGGCCAGATTTGAACTCAGGTCCTCTTGACTCCAGGGCTGGTGCTCTATTCACTGTGCCACCTAGCCACCCCCGTACTATGTAAATATTAACCATTATTATTAAAGAGAGCTTGTGTGTTTCCACAGATGAGTTTAACATGGGTATCAATGCAGTACAAATACTCTAACACTGGTATCATATACAGGATAGAATTTATTTTATACTACATAAAATCCATAAAGTACAAAGGACTCACAGGAACTGATAAATCAAAGTACTCTGGAAATAATTAACAACTTATTCCTTTCCTATGTTTCCTCCATGTCTTTCCCTCCCACAAAGTCCTACATACAACCTCCAGTCTCAAAGTACTGTCCTGTAGTATGGATACCCTTTAAGAGGTAGGCACAGTTCAATGCTGTTCCTCAGGCAGCTACACACTCCAAATGATTCATCATAAAGGCACAGAAAAATGGGAAGGTCTTTTACTCTTTCACATCATTACTCTTGAAAATGATGGGGTTCATGGTTGACTCTTCCCTGTTTAGGAAATTACTTTTCACTCTATAGAGGGTTAGATCTCAAAACTCTTGAACTTGGGGTTACCCACAAGCTAATCTTGAAGGCTAGTAATGCCAGGAAATTTCCCTTCTCTGGCTGGAGGGTTAGATTCCTTTTCTCTTCCCTTTTCTTTCCTCTCTTAAAACCAGTATAACAGAACAAAACCACATTCAGGCTTACTTACTTAATTCTTACTTAATTCTCTCTGAGAACTTTGAAGGTATTAGGATTCAGAAGGGACATTTATCTTGGTTCTCCATCCATTAGAATATAAGCACTTTATCATTTAGCCCCTTCCCATTGTTCCAATGTATTTAACTTTCCTAGGTTTCTCTTGGTGCTTGTGTTCATATTTCAAAATTTCTACTCATCACTGGCCTTCTTTTAGGCATGCTTGGAAGTGCAATGCTCTATTGAAGGTCCATTTCCCCCCTGTAGAAATATACTCAGTTTTGCTGAACAAATTATTCTCAGCTGTAAGTCTTTATCTTTTACCTTTTGTAACACCATATCTCAAGAATTTCTTTTTCTTTTCTTTATATAGTTGTGACAAGTACTGTGTGATCTTGACAATAGTTTTTTGGCATTTAAACTCTTTCTGGATGCTTGTAGTATTTTTTTCTCTCACATAGAAATTCTGGATTTGGGCCAGATCTTTCTGGGTTTTTCATTTTGAGGTTTCTTTCATGAGGTAATCAATGAACTTTTCCCATTTTCGCTTTGTCCCATAGTGTTAAACAAATTTAGGCAGATGTGTGTGTGTGTGTGCGTATGTGTGTGTGTGTGTGTGTGTGTGTGTGTAATTTCTTGAAATATAATGTCCAAGAATAGCTTGGAAGTAGAAAATCAGAGAAATCAATCAGTAGATTGATTACATTGGCTGAGACATGCACTGTGATGTGGTTTTTAAGCGCAACATGGTTGTGCTAGGTGGCTCCATTGTGCATAGAGTGCTTGGCCTGGAGTCAGGAAGACTCATATTCCTGAGTTCAAATCTGGCCTCAGATATTTACTATATCAAGTCATTTCATCTTTTTTTCTTCAGTTTCCCCATCTGTAAATCAAGCTGGAGGGGCGGCTAGGTGGCGCAGTGAATAGAGCACTGGCCCTAGAGTCAGGAGGATCTGAGTTCAAATCTGGCCTCAGAAGACTTCATAGCTGTGTGACCTAGGGCAAGTCACTTAAACCAAATTGCCCCGCCTTCACTCCTCCAAAAAACAAAACAAACAAAACAAACCAGCTGGAGAAGGAAACGGCAAGCCACTCCAGTATCTTTGCCAAGAAAACCCCAAGTGGGGTCATGAAGAGTCAAACATAACTGAAATGACTGAACAACAACAAACTGGAGAGGCCTCTATTCAACATAGAAGTTACTTTCATCAAAAAACCTTTAGGCACCAAAGTTTCTAAGTCCGTAGCTGTGAGCTCTCCCCAAGCATGTGAATTTTACTCACTCATATTCTCATTAACAGGTTTCTCTACATGTTTGTCTGTACCAGTGACTCTCAACCTCCCTAATGCCACACCCCTTTAATACAGTTCCTCACGTTGTGCTGACCCCCAACCATAAAATTATTTTTATTGCTACTTCATAACTGTAATTTTGCTACTGTTATGAATCATAATGTAAATATCTGATATGCAGGATGCATTTTCATTGTTACAAATTGAACATAACCCACAGGTTGAGAACCGCTGGTCTATACTTTCCCATAGATATGGAATGCATTAGTGGGTGAATGAATCAGGTCTGTGTGGATTGTAATTTCTTTCTTATTCCTACATTTAGTTTGGTTTATGAGTACTTGTGATATTATTATTCACTGTTATTTATTTTGTCTTATCTTCAAGTAAATGGCTATATTTAACATCTAAAAAACTTATGATTTTGATTAATTAGTTTATGGAAAAGGTAAACACATTTGGGGGGGCTTGAGAGCTGAGGTGATGGGTAAGGAAAGTGTATTCGCCTCCTCCCCTAAATAGTATTAACTCTTAAGATCCTGAGAGGGTTTGAGTATAACCGCATATTGATGGTACTTCTCTGGAAACCTGAACCTGTCAGTATGTGAGAAGATTCAAGTGAGTAAGCCTAGAGAATACGAAAAGTAAAGTGGGAGGTTCTACACTGGATATCGAAACACACCATGTACCCATTACACTTTTGTGTGTCCTATGTTGTTTCCCCTATTAGAATATAAATTTCTTGAGGGCAGAGACTGATTCATTTATATCTTTGTTCTCCACTTTGCTTCTCTCCTGCTTAGCATAGTTCCTGATACATAGCAGATGCTTTTTAATGCCTCATTCCCTACGTAGCCTTAAACACTGAATGGGTGTTGCCTCAGTCAAACTGAGACCTGGGAAAGAACTTAACTTTAAAAGGCCAAGGTCTCCCACTGTATCCAGGGCCATCTCTAGTCATAACCTTGTTACTGCACCCAGAAGACTCTGGAGGAGAAAGTGAAGCTAGTGACTTTGCACAACTCTTCCTCATTTAAATTCAGTTTGCTTGCAAGTCATGGCATCACCTTCCTGATGTCATGGTCCTCTTTGAGAATGAAGGAAAAACAACAAATGCTTTTTAGTTGATAGATTAAATGAATGAATCCAGATAATTCTGATATTTCCATTCAATGTAGCAAATTGTCAGTGATGACAATAAATAGAAATAATGAAAGTTGGAGTAATTGTGGAAAGATGGTCAAACTAATAAATTGTTAGTGGAGCTGTGAATTGGTCCAGACATTCTGGAAAGCAATTTGGAATCATAATTTAAAAATAAATAAAATATACACACCTTTCAGTTAAAAATACCACTTCTAGGTATATGCCCAAGTTGAAAAGAGGCAAGAAGGTCCAGTATATACAAAATCCTCATATCAGCATTCTTTCCCATAGCCAAAACTGCAGAAAAAAAGTAATTGCCCATCAATTGGGGATGGGTGGGTTAATAATAATAATAATAGAAGTAGCAATAACATTACATTTCCCCAATGAATTATTATAGCTAGCATAGAATGCTTAATATTTGCATATACTAGTTTGTTTCATTTGATTCTCACAACAACCCTTTGAAGCAGGTGTTAATCTAATCTCCATTGTACAGTTGAGGAAACTAAGACTGAAAGAGGATAAATGACTTACCCAGGGTCCCTGAGAGACGAAGTCTCTTAGCTGGGATTAAAGCTCAGGTCTTCCAGACTCTGAGGTTGGCATTCGATCCACTATGCCATCTAGCTGCTATGGTACCTGAAAGTAATGAAATCTTGATGATACTATAAGACATTGAAGAAGTTAGAGAAACATAGGAGTGCTTATATGAACTGATACAGAGTGAAATAAGTGGATCAGGAAAACCAAATACATAGTAACTCAACAATCTTCATGAGAATAACACTAAAATGACCCCTGAATGCTACAAAATGACAATGACCAAGGCTGGCCCCAGAGAACTTCCTTTTAGATATGGAGAACTAAAGATATGGAATACTGCACAAAATGTCAGACATGGCTGGTTTAGCTGAAATATTTTTTCTTTGATTTATTTATTTTTGGTAATAATGAATGGCTCTCTGGCCCGAGGAATTGTGAATTGCCTTTTGCCTCATACATGTCCTGTACATGTGCCTGCTCTTCCCATGGCCATAGTCTGTATTTGTGGGATAGTACACTGCAAGATTTTGGGGGAGAATGGTTTGTACTAACTGTTCTTACTATACTGGGAGCAGAGAAGATCTGAGTTCCAGCACTTACAAACACTAGCTATATGACTAAGAAAGTCACTTAAACTTTTTCTCAGTTTCCTCATCTGTAAAATGGAGATTGTAATAACATTTACCTCCCAGGGTTGATACAAGGATCAAACAATATAAAAAGTGTGACCTGTTTAATACAGTGCCTGAGATAGTAAGAACTCTATGTTAGCTATTACTATGACAACTATGGCAACATTATAGTAAATGTCTTTGCTAAAAGCTAGGTAAGTCTAGTGACTGATTGTTAAGGAGAAACACTCTAGTAGTGACTCATTGGCTACAGTAGTGTTAAGATTAACCTCTCACAGGCTTACCCCTAAAGCCCTAGGTAGCAGTCTTTCTTCTGGGGATCAGACCTTCAAGTGGGAATGTAAGCTGGAGGAGCACCCCAGACAGGAGTGTTGTATCTATACATGCAGATGTTTTCTTTTATTAGAATGTAAATGTCTTGAGGTGAGGGAAGGTTTCACTTCATCTTCACCATTTAGTGCAGTAATGGATGCATAGTAGGCAATTAATAAATGTTATTGAGTGATTGAGTCTCAACAATGTTTGGTTTCTAACAATACAGACCTGCTCATAAACACATTCATGCTCTGGCCCCGGGTTCCCTTGTACTTCTGTCCCTCTTATTTTCCATGTGGAGACCACTGGGACCTCTGAACTATGCCTATCAAATAGAAGACTTATCACCATTTTGTCTTGATGGTCTCCACAGGCTGTACTTGTGGGAATCAATTGTAGGACCCAATACACTTTCAATCTCCTCAGCTCAGAGGCTGGGTTTCCCTGTCTCCAGTCACTGCTTTAATTCTAAATCACCTCACACTCCCTAATTAAAAGTTTGCCTGAAGGGACTACTCACCTCAGACCCATATCTAAAGGACTAACTGTACTCTCAAATTGCCCCCAAATTCTCTGTCAAACACCTTCTCCCCAACACGATGCAATAAATGTTGTTTTATAACTAACACCGTTTGCTTTCATTTTTGACCTGACCTGAGACCTGAATTCAGATCTGATCTTGGATTTTGTTCTGTTACAAACACCCTTTTATAGTTTTTTCCTTCTGGTCTGTTTATTCTTTCACAACATGACTAATATGGAAATATGTTTTACATGACTGCATGTATATAACTGATTAAAAATTCTTGCCTTCTTAGGGAGGGGAGAGAGGAGGGAGTGAGGGAAGAAGAGTGGGAGAAAATTTGGAATGCAAAACTAAAAAAAAAAGAATGTTAAAAATTGTCTTTAGGTGTAATTGGAAAAAATAAAACTCCCAAACATCCAGTTATTGTCCTCTAATTACACTTACACCATTAACCGCCAGCTTCAAAAAACCATCCTGATGGTTTCTTATAAGGGACAATTCACAACTGCGAACTATAACCTACCTCTTCTCAGAATTTGACAGAATTTCAGAATCTCAGAGTCAGAAGGTGCCCAGGCTCACAACTAGAGTCACTATCTCTCACCCCCATACCCGTGCCTCAGAAGTTCACTTTGTAACACAACTCTCCAGGTCCCTTCTTCTCTCTCTAGACACTGCCAACACTTTGGTGAGATCCGAAACACTTCACACCTTGACTATTTGACTATTACCATAGCCTACTGGTGATTCTGCCTGTCCCAAATCTCTCCCCATTCCAATCCATCCTCCATTCAATGAAGTGATTTTCCTAAAGCACAGGTCTGACCACGTCACTCTCTACTCAGTAACTCCAGTTGCCTCCTATCACCTCCAGGAATAAATATGAAATGCTCTGTTTGGTGCTCAAAGCCCTTCATAACCTAGCCTTCACCTATCTCTCCAGTCTTCTTAGACCTTACCCCCCAATATATACTTTTTGATCCAGTGACCCTGGCCTCCTGGCTGTTCCACCAACAAAACACTCTGTCTTTCAACTTAGACGCCATGCGTAGAGTGTTCAGTCTGCTCATCTCCACCTCCTGACTTCCCAGCTAAAAATCCTGCCTTCTACAAGGAAGTCTTCCCCAATCCTTCTTAATCCTAGTGTCTTCCCTCTGTTAATTATTTCCTGGTTTTCCTGTCTATAGCTTGTGTTTTATATATTTGTTTGATGTCTCCCCCATTAGATTATAATCTTCTTGAAGACTGTCTTTGGCCTCTTTTTATACTCCCAGTAATTAGCACAGTGCCTGGTTCACAGTAGGCCTATTAGCTGTCTGACTAGTTCAAATTTACTGCTTGTACATCTCTAACAAATGACCATCTAGTCTCTGCTTTAAAAACTTCCAGGTATGGGGGAGTCCACCAATGCCCCTGAGGAGAGCCCATCTCACTTTCTCCACAGTCAGAATCATTAAGAAGAAGTTTCTAAACTGGTAGAGAGGTTGTGACCAAGTATAGGCTCTGGAAACCCCCTGGAATTCTCCTTGAATCTTCCCAGTTGATCTGGTATTCACCTAAGGCTATAATCCCCTCAACTGGCCTTTCATTATCTTTACACCCAATTTTCTGTTACTCTTAACCTAGCCCAGGCCTTTATTGTCTGTTACCTCCGGATTGCCACTACCCCCAGTTCTCACCCTTGATGCTATCAAAACCCCTTTCTCTTGGTTCCTAGTCTCCAACCTCCAGTCATCCCAGCCTACTGGCTGCTCCCATTAATCCTCCCTACACCCCTCCTCCAATCCTCCCAGGCTACTTGGCCATCCCTAGAGCCCTCCCACAGTCTTTCTGTATATAAGATCCATTTTGGCCTCTGTTAAGGTGCTCAGATTCAATCTGGCCCACATACATTAGTGTTACAAATGTTCTGATTCCTTGAGTCTGGCCAGTATGGTGGATCTTTAATAAACCTTGTTTTTCTTTTTCACTCCAATTCATTTGGACAGGATCTGCGTGTCACTATTTCAGGGTCCCATCGCCCTTAAACCCCAACCTCAACAGTTGCATCAACAGAGTAAGCTGATAGGGTCTGCACCCACCTGGGCCTGTGCTCAATGTGGGGATGGGACCCCCCCACACACACACTGCATTAGGAAGTTTGCCACCAATCCCAATGCTTACATTGAGCCTAAATCTTCCTCTCTGCAACAATTTGCTCTAAGCTCTGCCCTCCGTAACTTAGAAAGGTGAGTTTAATGTCTCTTCTGTGACAGCCTTTTAGTAGTTAATAATTAAATCTTTTAAGTATTAAATTTGATAACATTGACCATGTCTCCCCTAAATCTTTTCTACTTCAGTCTAAACATTCCTAGATTTTTCACTCGGCAGCGAGGTAGGACAGTGGAATGAATGTTGGACCTGGAATCAGGAAGATGAGTTCAAATCTGGCCTCAGACACTTATTAACTGTGCTGTCCTGGGCAAGTCACTCAACCTCTACCTGCTTTGGTTTCCCCAAATGATGATTTTAATAGTGCCTACCTCTTTGGGTGGTTGTGAGGCTAAAACTAGATAATCAAAGTGCTTTACAAACTTTAGAGCAAACTACGTAAATACCAGCCATTATTATTTCTGAGGCAGCTAGGTGTTACAGTGGATAGAGTACCAGCCCTGGAGTTAGGAAGACCTGAGTTCAAATCCTGCCTCAGATACTTAGTAGTTGTGTGACCCTGGTCAAATCATTTGACCCTATTTGCTTCAGTTTCCTCATCTATAAAATGAGCTTGAGAAAGAAATGGCAGACCATTCCAGTATCTTTGCCATGGAAATCCCAAATGGGGTGACAGAGTCAGACAAGACTGAAATGACAGAACAACAATAACGTTTACCAAGAGACCTTTCCTTCAGGAGTGTCCCCAGGCAGGGTGTTAGGCAGCGACCTTCCCCTCAGATTTATAGTCCACAGACTCCATTCTCAGAGCAGTTCATTGGATGTGACCGAAGTGACTCCACAACAATAAATTATTATTTCAACTGACCCTTATAAGGCATGGTCTCTGGCCCCCTGCCCATCACAGGTTCCTTCTTTTAGATGTGTTTGTATCAATCTGAAAAAGACAACTTGTCTTGCCGCCGTTGTTCCTTGATTCTTCAGAAACTAATTAGTTCTAGTTAGAGCTAAAAGAAAATGCTTCTGTTTCCTTAACAAGTTGCCAGACAACATGAATGCCAAATGTCAAATGAACTTGTCAGGTTGCTTGATGCCAACAGCGAATTCTCATTCTTTCACACTCCAGTGCATCCTCATGGGTCATTTGAACCTCATGGTATCTGTTGCTCTGTGGACCGCCCTCCTTCACATCTCCATCCTTCTCTTTGAGAAACTTCCCCTGAAGGTGGGAAACAATTTCAGGGAAAACAAATGAGGGGTAATGTATGTGCGTCTTGTTATTTAGCTGGCACAGAACCAGAGCTTTTAGGAGGCCTCTGACCAGATTCTCAAGGCTGGAAGGAGCCTCAGAAAATAAAAAGGTATAATGTCAGAGCTGGAAGGGACCTGAGAGATTGTTTAGTTCAAACCCCTCATGCTACAAATGACTCATAGACTTGTCTCAGGTTACACCAGGAGTTGCTGGCAGATTTGGGATTAGAACTCAGGGCTCCTGTATCTGTAGGGTTGGGGCTCTTTACGATGTACCAGGTTTGCCTCTTTCCAGAGCAGGGTTATGAGAATCTTAGCCCAAGGGAACTCTTTAAAATGAATAGTCTTTCTCTTTGTCTCTGAATTGAGAAGCAATCTTCTTTCAAGCCCTGGAAATCCCAGCCTCTGGTAATCACTGCCTTATTTATTGCTGGTTTGAATCAGAGATAAGCCAGGGATCTCAAGGCCTGGCAGCAGCTGTAGCCCACATCCCTGTGACACTCCACTTTCTTCCATTGCCTAGGGAGATGCTAAAGGGAAGTTTTTTTTTTCTTTTTGTCTTTTCCCTCTTTCTACCTATTTCCTTCTTCAGTGATTTCCTAAATCGTATTCTCCTGCCCCTCCATTGACCCCTCTCTACTTTCAGTACCTTTGGGATAATTAAGATTCTTAACTCTACCTGGATTTTGTTTTCTTCTTGACCTTCATTAAAAAAAATTGTCTTTATTAATTTGTTTGTTTACTTTTAATTTACAAGATTCAGTTCCACAATCCCTTGAGTCCTTGAGAAGGTGGGTACATCAGCTTGAGTCCCCTGCTCTGAGATGTCTGTAGAGCACACAGCCCTCCTCTGTATCTCCTTTCTTTGCCTCAACTCAGTCCTACCTCTTCCTTCTCCTTTCACTGGTTGCCTCAGGGCTGCTCAATCTTGGCTCAGATATATATTCCTCCCCCCTACCCCCTTACTTCTTTCTACTTCTGGACCCTCAGAAATCCTATCTCTAAGGAAACTGGAGGAAAACTATCTGGTTCTGAGTTCCCTTTTACCTTTTCTTTTTTGAGGGGGGAAGGCAAGAAAATTGGGTTTAAGTGACTTGCCCAAGTCACACAGCTGGTAACTGTTTCAAGTGCCTGAGGCCGAATTTGAACTCAGGTCCTCCTGACTTCAGGGCTGGTGCTGTGTTTGCTGTGCCACCTAGCTGCCCCAGCTCTTTATGAACTCCTGAGTGTATAGCCAGGTGTCTCACATAATTTATTTGACTGATTGATACAGAACTGAGTTCACATTCAATTCTGATGGACAGGTTCAATTTGAGAAGTGTTCTTACCTAAAAAAGCTAATTACTTTTAGATGAGTGGAAGAGCCAATGGAACCCAAATAAGTCTGGCTTCTTTACTCTCCTCTACCTTGGGTACCTTCCCTTCACCATCTCTACTTATTAAAATTCCACCAGTCCTTCAAAATTCAACTCAGATGCCACCTCTTCCAAGAAGACTTCCGTGATTCTTCCCTTCTTTTCACTTCCAGAAGTGACTCCTTCTTCCTCATGATCCCTAGAGCACTTGGCTACCAATTCTCTCTGCATTTATCATTCAGTTTCACAATAAGTCAGAACCAAGATCCAGAGATAAGGTTCTTTTGACTCTGGCCTACAAAGATTTTGTGCTCAGACTCAACTAGCAATTCTTGCACCTAGAACAAGCATGACCACACATGTGCCTGGGATAAAGGCAGACTCAGTAAAGGGAGAAGTCATGAAGAGAGACTTTGGATGTGGGAAAGCAAAGTCCCATGGGGGAGGGAACTATGATACCATTCCATGAGGGGGAGGCAGAGATACCAGGACATTAGTCAATCAATTAACCAATACATATTAATTAAGTACCTGCTATATGCCAAATACTGTGCTGGCACACAGGGATACAAGCAGTGCAGTGAATAAAACAAGCCCTACTCACAAGGAAATTACACTGTAATGGAAGAGAGAAGTAGATGTAAATGTAGACACAGAAAAAATACAAAATATGTGAGAGTTTAAAAGAGAGAAAAGACTAATATTTGAGGGGATCAGGGAAGGCTTCAAAGAATTCCTTCTGGGCACATCACTGCCAGACTAATTTTTCTTGCTAGCTAGTTTAACTAATTGCCAAACCCAGGTGTTTGTTGTTGTTCTTGTTTATTTTGTTTTGTTTGTGTTTAAGGAATATAAGTGTCCTCAACCCTCCTTAAATTTAGGTGACCTGGGACAAAGCCCTGCTCTCCCTGGTTTAGTTATGGTCACCTGCTTATGGTTGGTCTCAGAGTCTCCAAGGGATGATCTTGTATATCAGTGAGAAGATAAGATTTTACTGTATTCAAAATGTGCTGTGGTCCCAACTTCTCAGGAATCTATACATGAGACAAAGATATCTTTGTACCCTTCTCTAATCAGTCCTTAAGATGTCAGGTTATAGGGAAAATCAGCAGGATCCTTCAGGAAAGAGGGGAAAGAGGGCACCAGCATATGTTTCATGACTCTAGTATGGAGAAATTATGGTGTCATGGAAAGAACACCGTAGGGAGGCGGCAAAGGAGCCAGGCAGGCTATGAGCAGAGGCTGCCAGAGTTTTGTGGACAAACAGAGCTACACCATGAAATCAGTGGGAGTCCAAAAAGAACTTTGAAGAGGCAGGGCCAAGAGCTCTAGGCTGGGATTCAGGAGGTCAGGATTCCAGTTCTGGCTCTGACATAGGCTCACTGGGGAGCCCAAGGGGAGACAGACAGTGACCCATAAGATCACAACGTCAGAACTGGAAGCCCTCAGCACTTAGGCTGCACAACTAGAATGGGCTTCCTTGTATAGTCATTGTAAGGAATGTCGGGGTTGAACAAGGTCTTTTATTTATTTATATTTTATCTTATTTATTATAATATTATATTTCATAATATTATTTTATTTTATTTATTTGAATATTCTTAAGGTAAAAAGGACTTAAAGTAACTAAAATAACTAACTCATTGTTACCTATTTTGTCTTTCCAGATCATTCTAACAAAACATTCTATGCCTACGTTTTCCAATTATTTTTGTGAACATTAACTTCCCATTTCAAGTCTGAAGAACTTTCATGCTATAAATGCAATCAACCAGAGGAACAGTGAATATTATTTAATTTATTTACACTTTTTGGTTGAAATACAAAATTAGAAAAAGAGTCCCAGTCTAAATTAGACCAAATAAGTTCACTAGCCAGTTTAAACCCACTGAGTAGATTTTTAGTTCTTGGTAGACATTTCTATAGTCTCTTGTCATCATTTTTCTTCTGTTACTCTGCCATTTTCTCATCTGGACATCCTCTTCTCTATCTTTTTTTTCATATACTCATTCTTTAATCCTCCTAACTTCATCTCCCTAAGTTGCCATGACCACTTTGGGAAAGTCAGCTTAAGGCTTACCACTACCTGCTCTTACTTTTTCTCCAATCCAGGCTCTGCTTCATTTACTATTTTCAGATATTTTTGTCAGTGATCTTAATATGTTCTAAGTAACACTGAAGGCTTACACAACTGAGATTTCCTTAGGAGGAAAGTGCATATTTCTAAATGGCCTTCTTCCTCTATTTACCCTTTAAAGCCAGTCAAGTGACCATCTATGCCAACAGGTTGTTTAACTTTGGAAAGCTCCTTCTTTACAAGTTGGTCATTGAAGGGATCAAAATGTCTTCTTGTGACCTTAAGCAAATTATTTCACTCCTCCAGACCTGGTGTCCTTATCTATAAAATGAGGAGACTGGATCAAATGATCTCTAATGTCCTTTCAGTCTCTCTCACTCTGTGCATTCTATATTTTAGAATATAAAACACTGAATTTCAGAACTGGAAGAGGCCTCATAGATCTTCTCTCCTCCTTTCTTTCCTTCCTTCCTTCCTCCCTCCCCTCTCCTTTCTTCCTTCCTTCCTTTCTTTCTATGTCTATATATGTATATGTCTATACATACCTTCTTACACATACATACACATACACACACACACACACACACACACACACACACACACACACACACACCCCTAAGCTCTTCCATTTCATTGATGAAATGAGGAAAAATTGAGTGACTGGTCACAGTTAAATTTCATGGACTCACTAAAGAGTTTTTATCACCCAAGGAAGGTCAGGAGCCTGAGCTCTGCCGATGGCTGATTACCTGTAGTGATTTCCCAAAGTACAGGTGTTCACCACCACAGGGAGGGAAGAATCCATCTGCAGGTCTTCAAATATAACCCATATCCTCATCTCTCTGTGGAGATCATATTGGTCCCCACCAACCCATTCCTGTGCTTGGAAGGTATTCATTAAATTAAGATGAACTTTCCTTTTACTAATACTCAGCTTTTCTTATATGGTTAAAAATCTCTTCTTTCCATGTGCCTCAGGCTGAATCTCAACTCTGAACCCAGTACATGCATGCACACACACGTGTATATATGTCTATGTGTACACATGTAAATATACATATCTGCACATAATACATAAACCAGCACAGACATGCGTGTGTATATGTGTGCATGCATATGTACATGTACATACACATATAATACAAAAATGCTGAGTCTAGAGCTGGGGTATATGTATGCATACATGTATGTGTATATATGTGAATATATACACATGTGTACATATATGTGAAATATATAGCTATATCATAAATGTCAAAGTGAATGTTGCTTTGGGCTTAGCTCTGGTCAATAAGGCAAACTCAGAAAATAAGGCAACATAGTTTATGAGCTCACCAAGGCAGCAAGCAGTTGGATGAGGCCAGCACTGATTATATTCTCATCCCCTACCTCTATCCCACTCCCATAGCTTTTATAGACAGGAATCAATGACTTCCATGTAAAGATCAAAAAATGCTGATTGGTATAAGTGATATGAAAAGATGGTTTTATGCTGCTTCAGCTTTTTCCTTATACGTCTATGTGCAAGGGTATTTCCAGACCACCATTTCCTGCAAACTGGTTGAATGGAGGTCAAGCAAGATTTAGACACAGACTCATTTAGGTTAATTTTGCACACACATGTGGTTGAGCCGTGATAGCCCATCCCTGCTTCTGGAGACAACTACAAAGGCAATTGTGCAGCAATAGAGATCAGTTCTGGGCAGTGAGAAGAACAAAGCCTGGAAAGAGGATAAGAAACTTACAAACTGTGTGACCAAGTCCTCTCTAAACCCAGGGGGATAATAATGTTGATTGTAACTCACTCACAGGTGTTTGTGGAGACCTAGATTTGTTAATGGTAAAGCCCAAAATATGAGCTGAAATTAGAATGCAAGTCTTTCTAATGGTGGATCAACAGCAGTATCTTTGGAGAGGGAGGAGGCTGGGGGATTTGGCTGCTTCATTAGTCTAAACCTTATCTCTCTTTAGGAGATAAGACTGAAATCTATCCTTATCTGGGCACCAGGGGACTTTGATAATATTTGGAATATCCAATTCATTTCTTATCTTCTCACTTAGATTGTAAACAAATACAGAGAGATCAATGGATAACCTTTGCATTTTTGTGGGGTATTCAAAGACTTCTTGTCAGAGCTGGGGAGCTAGCAATAGTCATAACTAAGAGTCAGGATGGCCACTAAGTACTGATGCTGGTATGCATTTCTCCTTCCTTCCCTCCCCTTCTCTCTCCCTCTCCCCCTCCCCTCTCTTTCTGTCTTTATCTTTCTTTTTTTCAAACTACCAGTGTTGGGAAGTTTCCTTTACTGCTGTAATTAAGTTATCATTGTTTTTAAAGTCACTTTTCAGCTTTGCCTGACCCTTTGTGACTCCATTTGAGGTTTTCTTGGCAAAGATCCTGGAGTGGTTTGCCATATCCTTCTCCAGCTGATTTTACAGATGAGGAGACTGAGGCAAACAGGGTCACACAGCTAGTAAGTGTCTGAGGCTAGGTTTGAACTCAATAGAGAAAAGGCACTAGAGGGATAGGAAAATACTTCTTTTTAGAAGGTAAGGTTTTACCTGGGACTTGAAAGAAGGCAGGGAAGTCAGGAGGTGGAAACGAAGAGGCAAAACATTCTAGGCATGGGAGGCAGGCCATGCACCCAACCAAGAAGTGAGGTATCTTGTTCAAGGAACAATGAGAGAGCTCACTATCACTGGGTCACATAGCACATGGAGAGGAATGAGAAGTCTACATGTACGTTTTGTTTTTTAGGAGGGTGCACACAATGGAGAGAGTACCAGGCCTGAAGTCAAGAACACTCATCTTCCTGAGTTCAAATCTGGCCTCGGACACTTACTAGCTACGTGATCCTGGGCAAGTCTTTGCCAAGAAAACTCCAAAATGGAGTTATGAAGAATTGGATATAACTAAACAAAAATCTTTTTAAAGAGGAAAAAAATAGTGAGTACAACAGATTGATACACTGAAAAAGTCTGAAATGTGTAATGTGTAACACCTGGGGGTTCCCACCTCCACGAGGGGTGGGTTGGGGGTATCTTCTCACAGCTCTTCATTTAGGTGCTATATGATTGTATAATTTTGTTGTACTTACATTTGATTTTTTTGTGTGTATCCTTTTTCTTTCCATTAACGTTGTAGTTACTGAGTATATACAATGTTTTCTTGGCTCTGCAATAGTTCATATAGATCTTCACATTGTTCATATAGTTTCTTCACTCTGCATCTGCTTGTATGGATCTTTGAATGTTTCTCTGTATCCAAGTCACTCATCATTGCTTGCAGTACAATAATAATCCATTATATTCATGTACCACAATTTGTTTTACTCTTAGTGGACCTTTAAAAAAGGGAGTGATTCCACCCTTGTCATTCTTTTTTTTTTTTTGCTTTTTTGGAGGGGGAAGTCAGGGCAATTGGGGTTAAGTGACTTGCCCAAGGTCACACAGCTATTAAGTCTTCTGAGGCCAGATTTGAACTCACATCCTCCTGACTCCAGGGCCAGTGCTCTATTCACTGCACTACCTAGCCACCCCAATCTGTGTCACTCTTCTCCTTTCAATTCTCTGTAGCAAGTAGTGCTGTTGTAAGGGATGGGAGGGAAAGGACCACCCTTTTTGTCACCCCAGAAGAAATCTCAAACTTTGAGCATGTGGTAGCTAAAGTATGTCTACATTTTAGACAAAGCTTATGCTCATGTTTCGGGCTGCCTCTTTGGTTTTTGTTCTTCCTGAGTACAGTGATCCCAAAAAGGACACATTAAATCTTAGAAGCATCCTCCTGAGTTTGAGAGGTTCAGAGATCCTGAGAATTTGTGTCAGAGTTGTTTGGTGGTGAGAGGAGATTATGCATCAGAGAGGATGCCACCTATGGTAGAACTAGTTCAACCACCGGCTTTGCTTTCCAGAAGACATGGACCTGAGGTAATTGTTTGGAAAGTGCAGAGCTGAGGTGAAATGGAAAAATGCCTGTTTGGAAGTCTTGCAAACTCTTTTATATCTTCATGTTTTAAGCATCAGCCATTCAAGGGGAATATAACAGCAGGTAGCTAGGTGGCACAGTGGGTAGAGTACCAGGTCTGGAATCAGGATAGATCTGAGTTCAAATCTGGCCTCAGATACTTACTAGCTAGGTGATCCTGGGCAAGTCACTTAACCCTGTCTGCCTCAGTTTCCTCATCTGTAAAATAAGCTGGAGAAGGAAATGGCAAACCACTTCAGAATCTTTGCTAAGAAAACCTCTGATGAGGTCATGCAGACTCATGCACAACTCAGCAAAAATAACTTAATGCATCCCATTTTGTCTTTCTGTTAATTTGAACTTGCAAGACTCTTTTGCATTAAGTATGTCTTTTGTGTATTGGAAGTAAATCATTTTCCATCTCTAATTTAAATTCCACAATGGGTGTTTTTCTTTTTTTTAAAGGAACCATCCTAGTCAAGATGAGCCCAATTCTTAGCTGTAAGTAATTCCTCTCCTGATGTACTGGGAAGGAGGCATAACAAGTAGAATGGAGAAAGGGAGTCTTGTCCTTCTCTTAGGCAGTTTGGATCCAGTAAAACTGAATCTGGTCACTACGGGTCAAGGTCTTGAAACAATGGACCTCTTACTTGGAAGGGAGAAGGACAGCATCCCATGCCCTTGGGTCAAGGCTGGAATGCAACATTAGAAGAGAGTTATAGATTTTCACTTGGAAGTGACCGTGGAGATCATCTAGTTCAATCCCCTCATAGATTAGAAAAAAGATCCAAAGAGGTTGTGATCACATTGGTACTATGTGTCAAAGTCAGAATTTGAACCTGGGTCCTCCCTCCAGATCCAGTACTCTTTCCCCTCCACTGCTCTTCCTCCATGATTCTTCCCAGGTAGAAGTGAGCTCTCCCTCATTGGGACTTTTTGATCAGATCTCTCTGATGTCTCCTAGGCTGGGCTTGCATCCTCTGTATGCCCCTATCAGACTGTAAACAGCTGGAATGGTGGCGTTTTTGTTGTTGCTGTTTTCATCTTCCTAGCAGGGTCCTGAGAGGCAGAAAAAGAAAAAAAAACCTCTGAATTTTTTATTATAGGGCCTGGATTCAAATCCTTCCTCTGTCACTCCCTGTGTGACCTTAGAAAATTAGCTCTGGGCCTCTGTTCCATCGTCATCTGGAAAATAAAGAGGTTGAGACAGATGACCTCTGAGGTTCTGTCAAACTCTAAGCTTGTGATCAGTCCTATGACCTTTAGTGCTTGGTACATGTTGGATGTTTGGACTTGAATTCTGAGGTTCTATTCCACAGTCTCCTTGTGGTAAAGCAAGGTTATCTCTGGGGGAAAATTCAAATAACATGAAAGAGGCACACTGCTACCTCTGATGGACTTGTTATAAAGATTGACTTCCTCCTCTTTTCTAATGGGAAACACAAGGCTCATCACAGCGCTAGAAGAGGAAAACAGATTTTGACTCCCACAGACCACAATTGACTGAGCAGAGTTTGTCCAGACCTTTTGTATTGGCACTGAACTTACTAGAGAAATGGAGACTTAATCTGGCCAACGCTGGAACTAACACTGGGTGACAGTATTAGTTGTTTTTCCCCATATACTGACATTCCAAGGATACAATTAAATTTTTATTTTGGTTATGGTAGACTCTAGCCCTTTGTCGCCACCCTCCTCCCAGTAGTGACAACCTACTACCTTCTACCTCTCTTATTCACTCTGAGCTACCAACTCCCCAAGGTCATATAGCCAATATGCTGTTCTCCCCTGGTCGCCTACCAATGGATAGGGTGGACTGTGGTCCCCGCTCCTGCCCAGCTGAACCTCCAGGTCTCATTAGGTATTAGCCTCTGTGTCAGCCCTTCAATAAGCTCAGCTTCAGCCCTTGCCTAGTCATTCTCTTCCTCTGTCCTTTTCTATAGAGCCTTCTGAGAGTCTTTCTCTTTTGTGGTACAGGAGAAAGATTATTGGATTTAAAATCAGAGAACCTCAGTTGGAATCCTGGTTCTACCACTTCTTGGGCAAGTTATATCCTCACTTTGTGCCTCAGTTTCCTCATCTGTAAAACGAAGGGGTTAGATTAGATGATGCACATAGTTCGTTCCAGCTCTACAGCTATTACTAATTCCTACTCTATTGTATACACAGAAGCCTTTGGACCTCAGGGTGCCATTTTTAGCTAAAACTCTGAGCCCATTGTCAGCCAAATGGAATAGTCTAGAAATTTCGGTAACCTGGTTGAAATAAGATCTGGCTGGAGGGGCTGGGGCTACCTCATTTCGGGGAGCACTGTTCCAGACTTGACTGCTTGATCAGATACCCCAAGTCCATTGTCTCTATCTGAAGCATTGTCCCCTTGAAACAATGGCATGCCAGAATAACATCTCATATGCCAAAAGTGCTCTAAAATTCAGAGAGATCTCACAACAACCCTCATTTTCATTTCAAAAAATTCATTTTAAACTTAAATACAAAGAGAGAAAAAAGAACATTTCCATGTACATGGAGAGGATTCAGTATAAAACCATAAATTTCCATTTCAGACTGTTTATGTAAAACAAAGCAAAACAACCGTTCTATAAATACTACAGATTGTTTTCAAAACTACCCAGCTGTTCTGTATTTTCTTCTAAGTTTTCCATTCCCAGTTTAAAATGGAAGAAACTGAGCCGAGAGCTTGAGTGACTTTTCAAGGGTCATACACCGCCACGTGTTCGATTTTCCTGATTACTTGACTAGGTCTTTTCCTAATAATATTTATTAGTTGTCTGACCCATGGCAAGTCTTGTAACTAACCTCTGTTTTCCTCAGTTTATTCATCTGTAAAATAAGGATTTTTGTTGTTATTGTTCAGTTGTGTCTGACTCTTTGTGATCCCTATTTTGGGTTTTCTTGGCAAAGATACTGTAGTGATTTGCCATTTATTTCTTCAGCTCATTTGACAGATGAGAAAACTGAGGCAAACAGGATTAAGTAAGTTGCCCAGGGTCACAGAGCTAGTAAGTGTCTGAATCCAGATTTGAACTCAGGTCTTCCTGACTCCCTTTGTACTGTTTTACTGCCCCAAATGAAATGGCATCTACCTTTTAGAGTTGTTGAGAGGATCGAATGGGATAATAATTGTAAAATATTTAGCACAGTGCCTGGCACACATTAGACATCTAACAAAAGCTTGTTTCCTTCTTTCCCTCTTAATATAACAGGGGCCATCCCTGCTGTGGAGTGTGCACCCTTCTGTTGCCATATGTGTTGTCCCTAGAGTTACTTCTGGTGATCTCAATGCTTATGGATGACAAAGCAATCCATTGATTGAACTCTTGGTTGTAGTAAGGAGGGTTGGGTATAGAGAGAGGATGGAGGCGGTGTCCAAGAGAATGGCCCTCTGAATAATAGCAAGAACAGCCCAATCTATAGGCTTCAAAGACAAAGACAACTGGTTTTCTTCTTCTGTCCTTGGGAGTATGTGGTTGGAGGCTCTTAGAAGTCAACCTTAGTGTGAAGCTGGGGGAGAAATTCTGCCTTTCTCTGGCAGCTATGAGAGCTGCCTAAGTATGTCTAGGTTGGTAAATATGTCTAATCCTGGTCTTAAGCCCCAGCCTGCTCCTTTTGTTTCTTTCCCTATTTCCTATGTTTCTTTCCCTGAACCTGGGAGACCAAACAAAGATCATGAAAGATGTTTCAGGAGTGGCTGCCTCAGGAGTTGGGGAATTCTTGGGTTCCTTAGAAAGAACTCAAGAAGTTCTAGTAGAAGTTGCCTTCTACAGCTAATATAATGATTCTCAGAGGAGTGGATGACTACCAACAGGACAATGAGCCCAGCCCAGGTCCTGGTTTGCCAGGAGATATGTCTCTTGAGGGAGCTGTCCACACAGTACAGACTTGAGGTGAGTTGAGGGTGAAATTACTATTTAGCTATTCCACAAATGCTTTAATGTTTCAAGTATCAACCTCCTGGGTGAGTATGGTAGGACCTGGGGGTTACAGTTTCATGTTTTAAATCTTATCATTGAACATTCCTGCATCTTTTGCATTCTGAGCATTTCTTTCATATGGGGGAAATAAATAACTTCCCTATATCTGATATGCATTATGCACTGAACACCTTTCCCCTTTGGGGACACCCTAGATATGAGCCAAAGTTAAGCATTGCTTGAAAGGTTGTCCATGGAAACTTACTCTGGTTTTGGGGTATATAAAGAATAGACTTGGGGGGGGGAGGGCAGAGTCAGGATGGCGGCATAGAAGCAGGAGAACTCCATGGCTCCTACCATAACCACCTCAAATACCTATAAAATATGACTCTAAACAAATTTTAGGGCCTCAGAACTTATAAAATGACAGAGAAACAAGGCTCCCACTGAAGACAGTCCAGCAGGCTGATGGAAAGGGCTCGTTGCAGCCCACTGGGAGCAGAGCCCAGCTCCATGCAGTTTTAGCCCCAGGCTGTCCAGGAGAAGACCTGTCTGGAGCTTTGAAGAGAGTGGATAACTGGCAGCTATGGTGGTTGACAAAATTACCAATGTATAAGAGCCAAGGACAAAGGGAAAAGGTCAGTGGAACTCTGCTAAATTTGGGTGAGAGGAACCGGCCAATTGTCTCCAGAGCTAGAAGCAGTCTGAAGCGGTGGCCCTGCAGCCACCTACAAGTGGCTGTTTCAGAGCTACTGGCCTGCAGATTGCAGGGTGGGCCAAGCAATCATTCAGAGGCTAAGTGCTCTTGCCTTGAGCTGCCTGGATTGGGATTGTGGTCATGGGTGGTGGTCCTGAGGTGCGTGACCTGTGAGGCAAAGCTGGTGGAGGCTGCAGAGACTGTGATTTCCTAATAGTACCTGCAGCTTTGGGACAGAACTCTCCCCTCTGAAAGCAGAGTTCTACTGAGCCCAAAAGTCAAGTAACTGATTGGCAACATGAACAGGCAAAGGAAGCAAAGCAAGCACAGTAATCCAACTTTAGATTCCATTTTTGGGGATGAAAAGGATCAAAGCATGGAAAAGGAAGAAGACAACACAGTCAGAACTCCCGCACCAAAAGCTTCCAAGAAAAATGTAGACTGGTTACAAGCCATAGAGCAGCTTAAGAAGGATTTTGAAAACCAAATAAGAGAAGTGGAGGAAAAATTGGGGAGAGAAATGAGAATGATGCAAGAAAATAATGATAAGAGAGTCAACAACCTGACTGAAGAAAATAACACCTTAAAAAATAGATTAACTCAAATGGGAAAAGATGTCCAAAAAGCCAATGAGGAGAAAAATGCCTTAAAAAGTCAAATTTGCCAGATGGAAAAAGAATCTCAAAAGCTCACTGAAGAGAATAATTCCTTCAGAATTAGAGTGGAACAAATGGAAGCAAATGACTTTATGAGAAATCAAGATACTATTAAACAGATCCAAACAAATGAAAAAATAGAAGGCAATGTGAAATA
>CM053581.1:333421929-333450932 GCA_028627135.1 Pseudochirops cupreus
ATAGAAAGGAGGGAAATATCATCAGTGTTACACAATACATCCATTGTGGAGATGTTCTGCGTAACTACGCATGTACTGCCTATACTGAATTGCTTGTCTTTCCAGTGGGGGTGGGTGACAAGGGAGGAAGGGAAAGAATCTACAATTTAAAGTTCTAAAATCATATGTTAAGTATATTATTATTATTATTATTATTTACATGAAATTGGGAAATAAGATATACAGGCACTGGGGTATGGAGATCCATCTTGCTCTACCAGAAAGTCAGAGGGGTGATGGGGGAGGATATAGGAGAGAGCAGATTGGGGGAGGGGGTATACAGTGAGATCACTATTTTGGGGGTGAGTAGGGGAAAGACGGGGAGAAAATTTGTAACTCAAAATCTTGTGGAAATCAATGATGTAAACTAAAAATAAACAAAAGTTAATAAAAAAAAAAAGAAAAAAAAAGAATAGAGTTATCCAGAGTAAGAGTCTAACCACCCTAGAGCAGTAGAATAAAATTCACATAGAAACATCCCTATGGCAAAGAATTAAAAATTGAAGAGATGCCTATCAATTGGAGCTGAGTAAGTTGTGGTATACGAATATAACAGAATACTATCGTGCTATAAGAAATGACCAGCAGAAAGATTTCAGAAAAACCTGGAAAGACTTCTATGCAAAGTGAAGCGAGCAGAAGCAGGACAGCATTGTACACAGAAACAGCAGCATTGTGTGATACTAAACTATCATTGCTAAGCTCTTCTTAGCAATACAATGATCCAAGGCAATTCCAAAGGACTCGTGATAGAAAATGCTGTTCACATCTAGAGAAAGAAGGAATGGAGTCTAAATGCAGATTGAAGCAGACTATTTTCACTTTTTTTGTTTTCTTCCCTCTGCTTTTGTCCTTTTTTTTCTTTTACAACATGACTAATATGGAAACATGTTTTAAATGACTGAAAATATATGACCTATATCAAATTGCCTACTGTTTCAGGGAGGAGAAAGATGAGAGAGGGAGAAAATTAGGAACTTAAAATTTTGTTAAAAAGTGAATGTTAAAAATTGTCTTTAAGGGGCAGCTAGGTAGCTCAGTGAATAGAGCACTGGCCCTAGAGTCAGGATGACTTGAGTTCAAATCTGGCCTCAGAGACTTAACACTTACTAGTTGTGTGATCTTGAGCAAGTCACTTAACCCCAACTGCCCAGCCTTCCTCCCTCCAAAAAGCAAAAAAAAAAAAAATTTGTTTTGTTGTCTTTACATTTAATTTTTAAAAATGCTATTTAAAAGAAAAAAAATCTGTAGGGCTGCATTTTGACTTAAAAAATCACAAATTAACATCATACATTATTGTATTTTTATTTCTTTTGTTAAACACTTCCTTATTATATTTTATTAGGATTTAAGCAGAATTCTGGAGTGGAGGGGAGAGGGGGGTTGCTGCTTGCTGCTCTAGTCCTGAATTTGGCACTTCAATTTTAGAGGATAAACTCCCTCAAAGCTGAACCCCAGTGGGAGTGAGTCCAGAACTATGGTCCTTTGTGAGAGAGGGCACACTATCCTTCTTGATGCAGCGGGCCTTTTTCTTATACCTCACTGCCACAATAGAAAGTTCACTAAGGTTGAGCTGAGAAATATTTTCTCAGTTCCTGTCTTCCCCATTAAGCATCTCCACTCCAGAGAGCTCTGGGAAGGAATATGAGGTTATTAGTCTCACTAACTTCCCTGAGAAGCAGTTCTTGGCAGAATCTGGATCTGCTTTGTGACATGGGCACCTATATCTGTTTTCTCATATCTCTTTTTGGCTAGGCCTGTTTCAATTTCTTGAAAATGCATTTATCTTCTTGTTTGCTTTCCTGAATTTCTGGCTGCTATCAATTGATGGATAACTAGAAATAATGAATCCCAGGCTGGTTCTGTAAAAATTATCTCAGCCACAAAAATGTGTATTTAATCTACATCAGAGTGGCTAGGCAGCTTTTGTGCTGGGATAAATCCCTTAAGCATAACAAAGTCCCTCCACCCTTAGTGGCAAATATCTGCAAAGCACTTGGCCTGTCTTAGCCTCCATGGAAGGCAGCTGTCTGGCAAAGAAAGAAAGAAAAGGAAGGAAGGAAGGAAGGAAGGAAGGAAGGAAGAAAGAAAGAAAGAAAGAAAGAAAGAAAGAAAGGTAGGAAGGAAGGAAGGAAGAAAGGAAGGAAGGAAAGAAGGAAAGAAGGAAGGAAGAAAGGAAGGAAGGAAGGAAAGAAGGAAAGAAAAGTAGGCAGGCAGGTAGGAAAGAAGGAAGGAAGGAAGGAAAAAAGGAAGAAGGAAAAGGCAGGAAGGAAGGTAGGAAGGTAAGAACGAAGGAAGGAAGGAAGAGAAAAGAAGGAAGGAAGGAATAAAAAAGAGAAAGACAGAAAGAGGAAGAGAGTGCAAAGGAAAACAGGAAGAGAAGGAAAGAAAGAGAATGAGAAGAAAATAAAGAAAAAAGAGAAAAAGAAAGAAAGGAAAGAAAAGGGAAAAAGAAATTAAGAGAGCAAAGGGAGAGAGAGAAAGAAGAAAAAGAAAAGAGAAATAGAGAAAAGGAAAAAAGAATGAAGGGGAAAAAAGAGATAGGAAGAGAAAAAGCACAAAGAAAAAGAAAGGATTAGGAAGAGAGAAAATAAAAAGCAAGAGAAAAGAGAAAAAGAGAGAGAAAAGGAAGGAATAAGAGAAATAGGAATAGAGGAGAAAGAAAGAAAAAGAGAAGGAAAGAATAAGAAAGGAAGAAATTAAGAGAGAAGGAAAGTAATTAAAAGAGAAAGAGAAATAAGGAAAGGAGGAGCAAGAAAGGAAGAGATAGATGGTCTAACTAATGCAAAGAACATTGAATTTGAGTCTCGCTTGAATCTGAATTCTGATTTTGCCACTTGCTGCCTATTCAATCCACTCATTTTACAGATGAGGAAGCTGAGTCCCAGAGAAGGAAGGCCTTATAAAGTTATGCTTCTGTGGGCCTCACCCCCCTCATCTATATAAGGCAGCAATTCTCCAAGTGTGGTTCAAGGACCCATTGGGATCCTCAAGACCTTTCCAGGTGTCCGTGAGGTGAAAACCATTTCATAATAATACTAAAATGTTTTAATTTCTAAGATGGCAAATATCAATAAATACATATACAGAATTTTTGGGGGGGAATCTTCAATATTTTCTAAAAGTAGAAAGGAGTCCCAAGACCAAAGGGTTTGAGAACCACTATCAAGCAAAATTGGAGTAATTGATGTCCAGGTTCCTTTCCAGCTATAAATCCTTTAAAGGAGGAGGGAATTGCAAATTTATCTTTGCAAATATTTTATTCATTCATTTGTTGAACTCCCTTTTCTCAAGCAGTGACTAATTTAAATGGTTATGACAATTATACTCCCCTATAAGGTATTCTCTCCTCACATAATTAAAGGGAGAAGAAGAAAGACCCCAGAGAAGAGGGGACAAGCTTAGGACAATCCCAAAGGCCAAAGTAGTCATAAACACTTGCTAAGGCATAAAAATGTTTCCCTTGGAAGAACCTGGTTTCTATTATGGGCTCCTCTTTGTTAAGATTCTTCAGAAGGAGAGAAAGAAGGCTGAGAGTTTCCAGATAACCCAACAACCCAAATGGCTTTGGTCCTGATTGTGCTGTGGACCTAGACACCTGATAGAGGCCAGGTTTCACTAGCTACAGAGATCCCTAAATAATGGAGTCACTCATATTCCTTCCAAAGCAAAGAGGTCCAGTTATGTGCTGGAGGGAGTGCTTGGGTGCGCAATCAGAGTGTTTGGGTTGTGACTTTGGGCAAGATATGCAACATTCTTCCTGTAAAAAAGTGTTTGACTCAATGATCTCTAAGGTATTTCCCAGGTCTAAAATCTATGATTCTAAGCTAGGGGAGAATGTATAATGGGAGAGCAAGATCCTTCCCAGTTAGCTGCAAGGTTCATAGTCTGTTACAAAAATATTCTTTTGGCTCTAATACAAATGAAGTGTGGATCTCAGTTTCACAGCCAGACTTAATATTGCTCTAACTCTTCCTGAGCTAGTTTGGGGGTTTTCTTGGCAAAGATACTAGAGTGATTTGCCATTTCCTTTTCCAACTCATTTTATAGAGGAGCCAAACAAACAGGGTTAAGTGAGTTGCCCTGCGTCACCTAGCTAGTAAGCATCTGAGACTGGATTTGAACTCAGTGTTCTATCCACTGTGCCATCTAGCTGCCCGCATCATCCAGATTTGGACAACAGGGTGATGCAGTGAATAGAGTACTGGACTTGGAATCAGGAAGACTGCTCTTCATGAGTTCAAATCCAGCATCAACTTGGGTGACCCTGGACAAGTCCCTTAACCCTGTTTGCCTTGGGTCCTCATCTGTAAAATGGCAGACCACTTTAGTATCTTTGCCAAGAAAACTCCAAATGGGGTCACAAAGTCAGATGCCGCTGAAATGACACAACAAGAAACATTGCTATCCAAAGTGTTCTTCCTTTTCTGCAATAATGACTACCTCCAACAATGTTTATTTCATTGTGCAGTATAAATGTTTGCTTGTTTTTTAGAAGCAAGCAAAAAAGCAGAAAGCAAGTCCAGTGTGCCCCAGCCCCTCCCACCCTGCCCTAGAGGTTTTGTGTGTAGTACTCTGGGAAGAAACCCCAGGCACCTGGCTGGTGGCCAGGATGGGCTGGCAGAAGGAAAGACTGTAATCACAGAGTGTGAATGCTGCGAGGAACCTCAGAAATCTATTCCCTTGTTTTTCAGATGAGGTAGGTGAGGGAGCTTCCAAAAGTCACATGGTGAGTCATGGCAGAGCTACTGTGAGAAGTCAGATTTCTTGTGTCCGATTCTAGGGTTCTTTCTACCCTCATACCCTTGCTCCACAACAGGAACCATATTTGAATGCAATCTATGTTAGAATGCCCTCTTCTCAAACCTTCTCCTGTCTTCCATCTGTTAGAATTAGTATGGTTATGGGAGAAAGAATACTGACACTGAACTGCAGGAAGCAGGGTTCAAGCCCTAGATCTGCCCCTGATTAGCTGTGTGACCTTGGACAAATCACTTCACCTCTAGACTTCCATTTTCTAATCAGTAAAATTGACAGGGAGGGTCCCTTCAAACTCTAACATTCTCTTTGTTTATGAAGGTTTTCTCTTTTTGTTTGAGGGTTCTGGGTTAGATATTTGGAAATAAGGTGTGGTTACTGAAGGGGTAGGGAGGTCTCAGAGGAGGGAGAGAAAGGAGAAGGGAGGAGGACATAGTCTCAGAGACAGTGTGTTCTTCCTTCATCTAACATAGAGATTTCTGCAAAGTTGAACTCTTTTCAGATTTTGAGAAATTGACCGACATATTGGTTCTGTTGCTTTGTAGCAACCTGGGATGTCTTAAGCAAGCTATGCTAACTTCTGTGGGCCCCAGTATCCTCACATATAAAACAGATGGTAGAAAAGTGACGTCTAAAGTGCCTTTCAGTTCTAATCACCCCACCTGAAACTGGAATTGTCCAGAGCTGCCCTTTTCCTCCACATCCCCTTTGCTGAGCTGAGACCATGCACAAAGGTACTATAGCCACCCTGGAGACCCCATTTCACAGTCTCTTATTCTTTGCAGATTCTTGAGTGGGGCCTTTAACAGAAAACCAAAGACCAAAATGGAACCCTTCACGTGGTAGAAGCAATGTATACATATGTAAATATATGCAGAACAGATTCAAAATAAATACAAGGGAATTAATACAACTATCAGGTAGTTAAATATGCAAGGCAGGGAGAGCACTAGCAGTTGGGGGCATGGGGACAGCGTCCTTCCCATATGCCAGATACTTCACTAATAACTGCAGTGTTATCTCATTGACCCTCACATGCTGTGAGACAGGTGCTATTGCAGTCCACGTATTACAGCTGAAGAAACTGAGGTAGACAAAGGTCCCAAAGTCCACACAGCTAGTGTGTGTCTAAAGCTGGGTCTGACTTCATGCAGGGCATCCTTAACTTATTAGCTTGGGAATTCCCTGTAAAAAGTGTAACCCATTTACTTCTGTATCTCCCTCAGGTGCTAAGTAAACAGCTTCTGTGGTCAAGGAATTCATTCATTCGTTGAGAAAGTGTTTAAGTGCCTTCTGTGTGCAGAGACTCCTGTTGGGATAGGAAGAGTTACAAAGTTTAGATGAGATGTAGTCTCTGCTTCTAGAGTTAACATACTCTAACAGGAAAATAAGACCAACCTCCCCCTCCTGTCCCCACCCATAGTTTCCAATATGTCATGGTAAGTGTTTTAAAGAAGTACAAACAGTACCGAACAAAATAGAAGATAAAGACAGAAACTTGTGCCCCAATGAAAAATAAAAATTTCCTTCTCTGCCATGTTGAAACTAGGGGAAAATCAAGAAGCAATGAGAACACTGCTTAGAGTCATCAAAGCAAGTAGAGTAGACCTCAGAGGTTCCCTTTACAGATCAGGAAATGGAGGCTCAGTCAGGTTATGTGACTTCCCCCAGGTCACACAGGTTGTCAGTGACAAAGCCAAGATTTGAACTGGGGCCCCATGGCTCCAAGTTTAGTATGCCAAGTACAGCACTCCATCAGTTAGGATGGGCGGAATGATAGTAGTGGACAACCGAGAGACAAAGGAAATCCTATTCTCTTATTTTAGATTTATTTTCTTTATTTAATACACATCGAAATGAATTCCAGAATGAGAAAAATAGAAAGAAAATGTCTAGCAACCAGAGTTGCCCAAAATGGAATGGATTTTCTCTGGAGACAGGTCTTTAAACAGAGATGAGATGATGACCTTCTCAGGGATGTCACAGAGAGGATTCCTATTAAGTAAAATGCAGCCTGAAAGATCTCCAAGGTCCCTTCCAAGTCTGAGAGAGTCTGTGGATTAATATTAGAAGAACAAGGTAATGAGTACCCGATTAAAGGTTATGACCACTGGAATGAAAGGGGGTGGGAATGGATTTGAGAAATATTGGGAAGGAAGAACTGACCAGGCTGGAATATTTCATGACTGCAGAGGGAAAAGAAATGGGGAAGAATTAAAAAAATTCTGAAGTGATTTGGGCAGAGGGGTGTAATAATATCAAAAGAAATAGAGGAGAACTAGGCTTAAGCAGGGACACGAATTTAGTTCTGGAAATAAGATCATAAGATTTTAGAGATACGTGGGACTTTTGAGATCACTTGAGTTTAATCCTGACAGTTCCCTACTTACCAGACACCAGTGGCTTCCAATCGCCTCCAGCAGCAAAATACAAAATACTCTGCTTGGCATTCAAAGTCTTTCATAAACTCATCCCTTCCCAACTTTCTAATCTTCTTATACCTTACTCCCCAGTACAATATGTATCTGATTCAGTGATGTTGACCTCTTGGTTGTTCCCCAAACAAGAAACTCTATCCCTCAGCTCTGGGCATTTCTCTGTCTCCCCTGCCTAGAACAGTCTCTCCCCTCGATCTTGACTACTGACTTCCCTGGTTTAAGTCCCACCTAAAATCCCACCTTCTACAGGAAACCTTCCCCAACCGTTCTCAATTCCAATGCCTTCCCTCTGCCAATTATTTCCTATTTATTGCATATAGCTTACTTTGTATAAATTTGCTTGTCTCCCCTATTAGACTGTAAGCTCTTAGACTTCAGGCCATTTTATCTTGTCTCCGTACAGCAGGGATGAGAACAAATGGGAAGAGAATACCAAACCTCCGGCCAAGAAAAAGTTGGCAATGGAATGTGGAGGCAGCACAAAGAAAGTATAGTGCAAAGAGACTTGAATGGGGAGTCCCAACACCTGGATTTGAGTCCCAGACAAGTCACTCTCCGCTCTCTGTTCCTCAGTTTCCAGATGTGTAAAGTAAGAGGCCTGGTACTCTGAGATTTGTGGCACAGTGGACAGAATATCTACTCTGGAGTCAGATGACCTGCTTTCAAGTCCCTCTTCTGATGCTTCCTTACCTTTGTGACCTCACTAAGTCACTAACTACTCCAGGCATCAGTTTCCTCATCTGTAAAATAGGTGGGTTGGAGCTGATGGATTCTAAGGCCCCTTCCATCTCTTCATCTGTGATGCTATGCCATGATTCTCTGTTTAGCAGTTGAGGACAAGAATAAATGGTCTCCCTTATTTAACAAATGTTTACATCTGGGGTGATATAAGTGGTGTCCAGAGTCCCTGAAATGACCAAGAAATTTGGGGAAAATTGAGAAACAGAAAATAGACAGGCAATCTTTAAAAAATCAGGGAAACATGAGACCCAAGAGGGAGATGTCACTCTTATAGTTAAGAAAGAAAAGTTGGCCCTTGATATCTGTCCCTCTTCTACCTGCAATTTAAGTATCTTCCCCAGCCCTTCCCACTGCAGTCTTTAAGCTCACCCCAAAGGACTTTTCTCCATCTGCAGCCCTTGGGTGGTCCCCCAAACTCTCTCTTGCCCTCATACCATTCCTAAGGGCTGAGTCATCAGTGGCGTATGGGGGGAAAGGATAGGAACCAGAAGGCTTTCTCAGGGTGTGTTTTTCTGCCTGTCATTGATGGTGCCCCCACCCAGAAAGTGGAATTCTCCAGAGTTGCTCTGTTTCTCCACACACCCTTTCCTGAGCTGGGCCCACCCACAAAGCTCTATTGATAGCCACCCTTGAGACCCCCATTTCACAGTCTCCTATTCTTTGCAGATACTTGGGTGGGGCCTCTAAGTGAAAAACAGCCTGCTTAGCTCAGCCTAGCCCCCAGGGGCCAATCCTGACTCTGTTTCTAGATTGAAGACGAATTGCAGGTCTGACTTCTCGTCCTACAAACAACAGCTCCCATTTCTAGGGTGCTTGAGGATTTATAAAGTGCCTTCTCCACTAGACAGTTTTGTACATAGTTGTTTGCATGTGGTCTTTCCCATGCCTGGTTAGCCAAAGAACTCAGAGAAGAGGTCATAAGAGGTCCTCACTCTTGTTCCCCACACCCCTAGGATAAAATTCGTCACTCAGGGCTTCTCTAAAATTCACCCGCTTGCCTCCTCCCTTCTACACTCCATAGATTCTGCTCTCCTTCCATCCTTCCTCAAGAGCACCTTAGTCTCTGGATTCCCAAACGGACCATTTAGACTCTTTATTCAAAGCCCTGATCCTTCCAGGGGAAAAATAAGCTCTAACCCCTTGGACTGGGAGTGGGGTGTTACATTGCAGGAATAGGCCATAGGGCAGCAGGGACATGGTTGCGGGAAACAGTCAAATGTTCACTTGTGGGTGCCGTATCAAAGAAAGGCCATGGAGAGGGCAGGATTTCACCCAGAGGATGGTTACTAGGATGACTAAAGTACTGTAGACTATTTGAACTATCTGTAGTATTTGTACTACATATACTGCCTGTGGAGTATACCTATTATGCTAACTGAGGATTAGTTGAAAGACGTGGGCATGTTTAACTTGGAGAGGTTAAGCTTTGGGGAATCATGAGAAGAGGGGTATAGTGGAAAGAACACGGGAGTTTAGCATCAGAGATTGACAACTGGAAAGGATCTCACAATCCACTGAGAGCAGACTTCTCATTTTATAGATGAGGAAGCTAAGACCTAACTATATTCAAAGACTTTCCAAAGGACACAACTGTAGAACTAAGATTCACACTCAGGTCCCCTTCTAGGACTCTTTCCATTACCTGATGCTAGAATGAGAGTCAGTACACTAGGATTCTATCTATTACTACCACTTAGCCATTAATTCAATTCAAGCTTGTATTAAGTACCCATGATGTTCAAGGCACAGTGCCTTGCCATTTAGGTCTACAAACACGAAACAAAAAGAGCTCTTGCCTTCAGGGAGTCTGCATCTTCTTGGGAAGAATCCTACAAATGCATAGTGAAGAAAAAACAAAATATGTACCAAGAGTCTTCTAGTAGAGGGAGGGTAGGAGGAGCACAGACAACTGGGTGGACAAAGACTTTGAGGAAGAGGTGGCATCTGAGTTGAGCCTTGACATGGGTTAGGGATTCCCAAGGGCATTAGTGAAGAGGATTAGCACTCCTGGTGTGAGACACAGCCTCAACAAAGCCCCTGAGGCCAGACATGGAATACTGTGTACAGAAAACAATGAATAGGTCAGTTTGGCTAGAGCCTAGGATTCATGAAGGGGAATAATATGAGATAAGTCTAGAAAGACAGAATGAAGCAATGAAGGATTTTATTGTAGAGCAAGAAAATTTAGTTGTTTTCTTAGATGCTACAGACACTGAAGCTTTTAAAATAAAAGAGCAGTATAGTGAGACCTGAGCTTTAGGAAATTTCAATGTGGATGAAAGATCAGAGAGAGGCTGGAAGCAGGAATCATCAGGAGGCCCTTTAATACTGCAGCTGAGAAGTGATGAGGGTCATGAAGGAGTGATAGTCAAGTGCATGGAGAAAGAGAGATGGATACAAGAGAGGCTATGAAGGTAGAATAAAAAATGCTTGATGAGTGATTGGGGAAAGAGCATCATCACCTGTGACTTCAGAAAAAGCAGTGGTCTCCTGGGTATTTCCTTCTTGTCTTGGTCTTCTTGATGTTTTACTTTGCACAGGTTTATGTCTTGCCATCCCCAACAGACAACAAGCTCTCTGAGAGGAGAAGCTTTGTCTTCTTCATCTCCTCATCCTCCATAGGAAAACCAAGCACAGGACCTCTCCATTCATTCATAGACTCAGAGGAAGAGAGACATCATGTAGTGGAAGGAGCATAAGACTTTAGACCTCAGACAGCATATCGTCAGTCATCTCATTTAAAAATAAAATCATTCTCCCAATACACTTTGTTTGGACAACATCTTTCACTTCTTCCACACCTCCCTACTCCCAAGTCTGAATAGCTCTTACTAAACTGGAAGGAGGGCTGTGTCCTTTACCTCTGGCAGAATGGGGCTTGCATTGACCACTATGTTGTTTTTTTATTGTCTGTTTCCGTCAACTGTGTTTACAATGATGTGGTCAGAGCATATGTAGACTCTGCTTTTATCCTCTGTATCACTTTATATAAGTTTCAACAATCTCATTTCATGGATAATGAAACTGAAACTGAGGGCTAGACAGGGACAATGACTGGCTCAAGGTCACCCAACAAATAAGAAGAAAAGTCAGGTTATGATTTTAAATCCTTTAAATCAGACTCTAAATCCAGTGTTTTCCAACCCCCTTCTACCCCCAGAAGGGGAAATGGAAGCCCCAAAAGATCAAATAGGTTGTCTATGGTCACTCAGCTAGTAAATGACAGAAGGGAAGAAGGAAAGAAGGAAAGAAATGAGCATTTATTAAGTGACCAATACATACTGGGTCCTGTGCTAAGTGATTAACAAATATCTCACTTGATCTGAATAACAAGTCTTTGATTTGGAGACAGGTACAATGAAGAGGTCTCATTTTGTAGCTGAGGAGATTGAAGCAAATAAAGGTTAAATGACTTACCTAGGGTCTTACAGGTACTCTCTAAGGCCAGATTTGAACCCAGGTATTTCTGATGTCAGACCCAAAGCTCTACCAGGAGTGGGGAACATGTGGCCACACATGTGGCCTTCCAAGTCCTTAGGTGCAGCCTTTTGAATGAGCCCAAGTTCTACAGAACAAATCCTTTCATTAAGGGGATTTGTTTTGTGAAGTTTGGATTCAATCAAGGGACTGCACTTAAGGACCTAGAGGCTGAAGGTTCCTCCCTCTGACCCCCAACTCTGTCCACTGAACCATCTAGCTGCCCTTGAGTGGGACCCAGACTTGAGACCCTACTATGTAATTCTTGGCTTCAGTGAGCTTTCTGTTAGGCCGCGCTGCTTCTCACATTAAATACTCTTTTAAAAATGCGAATTTTATTGATATTGTTGTTTTCATGTCACCTAAATTTTCCCCTGAATCCTTCTCCTTTACTGTTATCAAAGAGCCATCTCACATTTTTTGAAGAAGAAAAAGAGAAAAACAACCAGTAAAAGTTATATATGTATACACACGCATATATGTATGTATATATATATATATATATATATATAATATATTATAATCTGAAAATGTATATAATGTTCCATATGTGCACACCTCCCACTTTTGCAAATTTTGAGGGCAGGAGTGTGTTAGCAAATGTTTAACACCCTGATTTTCAGGAAAGCAGAATATGCTTTTAAGTTTAATCAGTATAATTAATGTTTTCTCCATCACTTTTTTAAATCAACACATCCAACAAAACAATAAATTAAGCCTCTAAGCTTCACAATCAAGCCTTCAGACTCCACTGCAGAAAGTGCAGCCCTGATGGGCTGGCCACATTGTTTGAATGCTAAACATTTGCTTGTCTAAAAGACCACTTTATGGAGAACTCACACAGGGCAAGTGCTCACATGGTGGTCACAAGAAGCCATACAAAGACATTGTCAAGGTCTCTCTCTTTTTTTTTTGGAGGGCAATTGGTGTTAAGTGACTTACCTAAGGTCACACAGCTAGTAAGTGTGTCAAATGTCTGAGGCTGGATTTGAACTCAGGTCCTCCTGACTCCAGGGCCAGTGCTCTATTCACTGCGCCTGCAAGGTCTCTCTTAAGAACTTTGGAATTGATTGTGTGATATGGGAGGCAATGGCACAGGACTGCCCAGCATGGCATGCCCACAATCAGAGAAGGAGCTGTGCTGTATGAGCAAAGCAGAATTGAAACAGCTCAAAAGAAATGTGAATGGGGAATATTTAACAAAATAACTGCAAATATATTAAAAAGGAAAAAGAAACACGAAATGTGCAAATTTAGAGAATCCACTCATGGTAGGGCATTCCAGGCTTGTATTGGTCTGGTCAGTCACAGTCTGACCCATTTTAATTTGACTCAAACATAGTGATGTCATTTTGGTCCTCTTTGAGAACAAAAGACAACAACCAAAATTATTAGCTGATTTCCAAGGTGCAAATGCTCGTACTGAAAATTTAACAATCAGACTCTCTTAGGAGCTGGCTCCAGCACACCTCTGGATTGAATGTCTTCCCATGTCCCGTCTTTGAGATCAAGCTCATGCTTTATAATTTTGCAACAATCTTTTTTAAAAAATTGTTTTGTGGTTGTTTTTTCCATCTGCATTACTGTGGTCATTTGTATATATTGTCTTCTTGGCTCTGCTTGCTTCCCTTTGCACCAGTTCATGGATGTCTATTCAGCATCTTCATCTCACCCCCTCCTCCAAAAAAAAAGGTAGTATAGATAGTGGAAAGAGGGTTTGTAATGAGATGACCTGAGTCTGAATTCCTATATTTGCTCCTTGCTATCTCTGTGGCCTTGGGTCACACCTTCTCTCTTTAACATGAGGTGCCTTAAGGTCCCTTCTAAAGTACCTACCCTCAGTCTCTGATAATAGGATCCCTCTCTGTGCTAGGTACTGTGCTCTACCTTAGGGGAAATACAAAGGTAGATAGACTTAGTTCTTGCCCTTAGGGAGCTAACAGTCTAGTGAGGGGATATGGAGCCAGAGTCCTTAGGTTCAAACCCCAGCTCTACTATTTATCAGTTGTATGACTTTGAGAAAGTCATTTGGGACTCTTCAGGCCTTTTTTGGACCTTAATTGTTTCACCTGTAATCTAGTGGTTTAGACTAATGACTCCTAAGGTCCTATCCAGTTTTAAACCTATAATCCTAGCTGGGACACAGACATGAATACAGATAGCTAAGATGCAAGGTAGGCTGTTTTACGTCCCTAAGAAAATTTCAAAGTTCTAGAAGAATATAGCAGGAAGAGGTCACTGGAAACAGTTGGCATTAAAGAATACCTCTAATATGATTAGTGCTGGACCAATAGTGCTGGACTTGGAGGTAGGAAGACTTACTGCCTTAGACCAGCTGTGTGACCCTGGGCCAGTCACTTAACCCATTTGCCTAAGTTTCTTCATCTGTAAAATAGAGATGATAATAGCACCATTTTTACAAGGTTATTGTGGAGATCAAATGAGAAAACATCTGTAGAGTACTTTGCAAACTTAAAGTACATAAATGCTAGCTATCATCATTTTCTCCAGTGACTTGTTCAGCTCAGCTTGCCTAAGGCAGCTCAGGAAAACATTTCCCACTTTCTGTGTTCAGTCAAGCAAATTTCAGAGAAGTCTTAATGAACCAACATATCTTGGAGAAATATATAAACATCCCTTAAGAGTTTGAGGAAAGGTTTCATGATTGTGATGGGTCTTGCCTCTCTCCTGCCTACCTTGATTGTCTGTGGCTCACTGTTTCCTTTAGATGCAGTGAAAAAGCACCAGGTTGTGGGCTCATGACTTCAGCTCTGACTGTCCGTGGATTGTGGAATCACAGGATTATAGAATTTAGAGCTGAAAAGGACATTAGATATCTAGTCTGACCTCCTCCTCTCCCAACCCTATCATTTTAAAATGGGGTGGGGAATTGCACTGGTGGGTAGCTATTTGCCTAATGTCATTCAGGAAACCAGGATTGGTACCCAGGCCTTTTGACTCTAAATTCATTGCTCTTTTTTCTATACTCCTTGCTTCATCCTGAGTTGGGTTTGCTCCTTTACCTGTTTCCAAAGATTTATCCTTTGACTGCTTCCAGCAACACTAACAGAGATTTGATAACACAGGGGATAACCAGCCGGCTGGCAAGTTTCTTATAAAACTTCATTACCAGTGAAATTAATCACGGAACATTTTTAATGCAAGGAAAAGACCCCGGCTGTGTCGGTTTGATGGACTGTGCCCAGCGAGCTCAGCGAGCTGTAGATCACTCTAGTTTATGTGATAATAAAAAATGATGGCCAAAGACCAAGGTCATATCATAACGTGTAAGCAACGAGAGTCACTCTGGTTTTACATTCCCCCCACCCATCCCCTAGGAAACCGTGCTTGTCTTTATAACCCACTTGGCTCAGGTGAGGGCTTGCCACTTCCAGGACATTCTCAAAATGGGAGAGGCAAGGGTCAATGTTCTCCTTCCAATGGTGGCCAGTCTTTTGGGGAAAAGGTATAGAGACAGAGCCTGCCCCAGCATCAGCCCCAGGTTCTGCTGATGGTTTCCAGAGAGCTGTCAGCACCTCCCCTCACACACAGACTCTTTGTTTGCAGGGCTTATCAGCCAGACTTTGCACAAGTGTACAGAACAAAAGTTAACTATGGAGAGAGTCCTGACTTGGGGGGGAGGTGTGACTGAATTCACTCAAAGGGTGAAGGAGATTGGAGGCAAATGACCTGAGTCTGAAATCCAGCCCAGTCACTCAGTATCTGTGTGACCTCAGGCAAGTCAAATCATTTCTTTGGGCCTCTGGTATCCCATGTGTCAAGTGAAGGGCAAGACTGAAGGGACTCCAGCTTTCAGTCTGTGGTGCCATGATTCCCCAGGAGAGGCCATGTAACTAACCTCCATGGCTGATTTCATGATCTGGTACATCTCTGCCTTGTGCTCTCCTGTCCGAATTACAGAATTAATAGAATCTCAGTTAGGAAGAGGCTTTAGGGGGTCACAGAGTGATAAAGTGTAAAGAGGCTTTAGAGATTATGCAGTACAACCCTGCCATTGTACAGAAAAGGAAATTCAAATCGTGAATAATGGTCCTATAGTTAATAAATGGCAGACTCAAGTCTCAGGATCATATAGATGTGGAAGACACATCAGAAGCAATTTAGTCTGACCTCCCCATTTTAAAGATGAGGGTACTGAGGACTGCCAAAGGTAAGTGACTTTCCCAAGGTCATTCAGATAACTAAGCAAGATTTGAACTCAGGTTCTTTGACTCCAATCCAGTGTGCTTTCCACACCACATAGTTATCCCCTGTAACCCATATCTGAGCAAGAATCCCCTTTTAAGACATTTCACCCAGTATGCCTCTGGACTCTGCTTGAAGATCCTGAGTGATAAGAAACTCACTATTTCTTTGAGGCAGGTTACTCAACTGTAGCTCTGATTAGGGGATAACACTTTTGGTCCTTTTTGGGGTGCCAGTGTCAGTTGGGGTTTAGTCACTACATTCCTGTAGATATGGATGGGGATTTTCTTAAATGATGGGAGCAGGGGAATAGAAATAGATTTAAAAAAACCTCATAGTCACAGAGAAGGAAACAGAGACAAGTGTTAACATAGAAAGGATGATTAAGACTGCAAGACGGATGTTATAGGAAGAGAGAGGAGGGAGAAAACTGGGAAGGCTTCACGGAGGTGGTTGGAGGAAAACATCTGGGCTTGAGAGACAGTATTTATAGTGAACTAAAATCATACCAACAATGGCCCAGAGATGGGAGAGAGAAAATCATGTTCAAAGAATGTTAAACAGCCTGATCCAAATGGAATAGAGGGCAAATGGTGAGGAGCCAGGGGCTGTTAGGTTGTTTGAACCCAAACTGTGGGGGACCTTGAATGCCAAACAATGAAAACCAAACTTTATTTTTTAGATGATGGAGCCACAGAAGGTTTGGGACCCAACAGGGATATAAAGTCAGAGCTGTGCACTGAGAATCCCAATGGGAAAAAAGTTACATTTTTATTTGTTTCACCAGCCCCTAACTAAAGTTCAGTATTTCCTCAATTATTTAAAAATAATTCTGAAAAGAGATCTATCTGAAAAGAGACCAAACTGACAAAGAGGTCCATGATGTGAAAAAGGTTAAGAAGGGACAGCTAGGTAGAACAGTGGACAGAACACTGGCCCTGGAGTCAGGAGGATCTGAGTTCAAATTTGGCCTCAGATACTTACTAGCTGTACGACCTTGGGCAAGTCACTTAACTTCAATTGCCTCAAAAAAAAAAGTTAAGAAATCTTTGCCTAGATGAAAAGAAACAAGAAAGACTAGAAGCAGGAGGTTGTTTAGGAAGCCATTATAAGAATTAGGGTTAGAGTAGTCCAGAGAAGTTAGGACGAGGGCAAGAAACAAGCTGGGCTACAGGAATAGAAAAGAGAATGAATGGGAGAGAGACATAGTTTATAAATCTTGGAAAATTTTGGATACAGGTGTGGTCAAGGAGAGAAAGGAAGTAGAGTTGGTGGCATTAAGTCTACATGACTAGAAGAATCATCATGTATCATCAACATAAATTGGGAAGTTGGAGGAAGGGCAAGTTCAACTGTAGGGGGGCAATTTCTGAGTATATCTGTAGACATGATGAATATGAGTTTTGGGGGGACATTCATATGGAGGAAACTAGCAGGTAGTTGGAGAAGCAAGATTAAGGGATTAAATAGAGCATTCAAAGAAGGCTATATATTTACATATTGCATATATATGTGTGTGTATGTGTATATATATATGTGTATATACATTTATATATACATTAGGGTATATCTGGAGTGAGTGGACTTGAGGGAATGGAAACAGAGAAGAGAAGGTCAAAGATGGAACTTTGATGAATATCTGCACTTAGGGAGCAGAAGAAAGAGAATAGTATTGAAGAGAGGAGAGGTCAGAGATGTAGGAGGGGAACTAGCTTAGTACAAAGTCACAGAAGTGAAATCTGTTTTCGTGATGGAGGAATGGGCCAAATTATCTAAGATTAATCTAAGATGCATTTCTATCACCTAGTGCAGCAAATGCAAAGTTTTTTAAACTGACATTTGAGACTTTCTGTCATCTAACCCTACTCTACTTCTCAAAGCTTACCCCAGCCTGGTGAACTGAACTTATGCCCACAAAAACCTGGATTTGAATCTTAACTCTGATATTCGCTAGCCCTGGAACTTGCTGGTAATATGGGTCATTTAACCTATCTGAGCCTCAGTTTCTTAACCTAGAAAATGGGCATAATGTGATATTGCACTAGTTACTTCCCAGAATTTTTTTGTAAATACATTATAAAACTTCATCTAATAGAAATGTGATATAATGATTGTCACATGATCCTTCTGTATGCATCCTTCACTTCAGCCAGCTCTGCCTCTTCCCTGTATCCCCAGGATAGGCCTCTCTGACTAGAATACTACCCCTTTCCCTTTCTACCTCTGTCTTTCCCACAGCAGAGCTAAATTTAGGACCAGGAGCATTGTGGAGCTCAATGAAGATGGTTCTTGCCAAATGGGAGATTTCCAAAGGGCTTCTGACAAGGCAGACAAGGTCTGACTGTATGGATCATCAGCCTGAGGTTGTCATCTCTCCCACCCCCCTTCCTGCACATACAGTCCTTCCCTTCTATCCTCCCCTTGATATTTCTCCAAGGTAATGGTCTCAAGAGTTATAAGGTCTATGGGAGATTGTGGCCATGCCCCAGTTCATTACCTGCTGTCTTTTTGGCAGTGGATGTCAGTTGGTCTGCTTCTAAAAACCATACCCCCCCCCCCCCATTCTCATTCCCCCGGGGAATGAAGGCCAGTGATCCGAAAGCATAACCAGATGTTTGCACATGTGTTCAGTCATCTGTAGACCAAAGCTGATTAAAACACCCAGAACTAGACAGAGAGGGAGGAGAAAGAAAGAAAGAGAAGAATGGGGAGGGGAAGATATTTTGCCTCATTCTTGAACATATGTATGTATGTATATATAATTCTGCACAAATGAAAAAAAATCTGTCAGCTCAGATATTTAAAAGGCTCTGGGGATTAGTTCATGTGGGTTCCCATTTATGGCCCAAACATATGTCAAATGCACAGTGTCCTGAAGAGCAAAGCTGTGTGGGCAAGGGCTTCCCTAAAAGTTACTAAATGAATGAACCAGAAAGCTAACCCTGGCAGCCAGGCCAGCTTGGAAATGTAATGCAGTTTAAGAAACATCTGCTAGGCCCCTACTCCAGGCAGCATGGTCCTGTTTTAGGTGCTGGGGCTACTGCAATGGATAGAATACAGACCTTACTTTGAAGAAATAGTACTACATTTAATGTGTGTGTGTGTGCATGTGTGTGTGTGTGTGTGTGTGTGTGTGTGTGTGTGTGTGAAAAAGTATACAAGTAATTATTATATAAGGGAAAATGAAATAAATGCAAAAGACCTCCCTCCCTTATTTGTAAAAGTGGGACCCCATGGGTACAGAATATTGTGTACCTTCTCAGTCTTGATTGATGATTTGTTCAGTTTCCTAACATGTTTTGTGCTTTGATATTAATCTGCTATTTAAAAAATTCTTTGTTAGAAGGTGTAGGAGGTGATTAAAGGCTATATTTGGAAATGAAAGGAATCAAAAACAAATTTTTTGAAAACTTAAAGAAGGAAAAGAAGGAAGGAAGACAGACAGAAAGAAAGGAAGGAAGGAAGAAATGAAGGAAGGAAGGAAAGAAAGAAAGAAATAAAGAAAATGAGAGAGAAGATGGAAAGGAAGAAGTAAGGAAGGAGGTAGAGGGGAAGGAAGAAAAAAGGAAAGAAAGAAGGAAAGAAAAAAGGAAGGAAAGAAAGAAAAAGAAAAAAAGGAAGGAAAGAAAGAGAATAAAGGAGGGAAGAAGGAAGGAAGGTAGAAGGGGGAAGAAGGGAAGGAAAGAAGGAAGGAAGAAAGGAAGAAGGGAGGGAGGAAGGAAGAAAAATACTCAAGAAGAAATCTTGGAAAAACACTCTGTTGAATTTGATGAGGGAAAGTTTAATATAGTTTGAATGCGTCAAGGGGAGGCTTAATGGAGGAAATGCTATTTGAGGGAGGGACCTCAGCAGATGTGATAGTTTAAGAGGAAATTCATTCCAGTTATGGATCACAGGATTTAGAACAAAGAACCCAAAATGTCAGAGCTGGAAGGGGCCTTAGCATGACAGGCCATAGAATTAGAAAGATGTGACATGAACCTTGGAGCACAGACTGTGCAATGCTGGAGGTGGAAGGGACCCAAAGGTCACCTCATTCAATGCCCTCATTTAACAAATAGGGAACCTGAGATTTCGAGAACTAGAGTGACTTGCCCAAAGTCATGACATATGTTTGTAGGAAGTTGGGATTAAAACCCAAGTCCTTTGAGGCAGGGAGGTGGTACAGTGGATAGAGTGCTGGACCCCAAACCAGGAGAACCTGAGCTCATATCTCACCTCAGACTCTTAACTAGCTGTGTGATGTCAGGTAAGTGATTTTTAAGTCACTTCTTCCTGCCCGAGTTTCTTTATTTATAAAACAAGGAAAATAATAACACCTACATCCTAGTGATATTGTCAGGATAAAAATGTGTTAATGATTTTAAAGTGAATCTAAAGGGACGTACAAAAGCCATTATTAATTATTACTATTTTACAGGCAATCTCCTTTTCACTCTACAACTCGCTACAGAAATGCAAGAAAGGCCCGGAGACAGAGACGGTTGGGCTGAAATGTAGACTGTGCGAGGGGAGTGGCATGAAATGGGACCAGATATAGGCTGGAGCCTGATTCCTGAAGAACCTTGAATGCCAGGGTCATGAGTTTCATCTTTTATCTACAGCCAAAAGAGAACTTTTGAAGGTGGGGAGGAAAGGGATCGTGTAACGAAGATAAGAGAAGTAGCGAGGCGGCACAGTGGATAGAACATCAGGCCTGGAGCCAAGATATGGCCTCAGACACTACCCATGTGACCCTGGGCAAGTCATTTAACCCCATTTCCCTCAGTTTCCTCATCTGTCAAATGATCCAAAGAAGGAAATGGTGAACCATTCCGGTATCATTGCCAAGAAAACGCCAAATGGATTCATGAAGAATTGGATGCAGCTGAAAACAACTAACACCGACAGCAATAAAACAAAGACAGAAGGAATAAAGAGCCAGATTGTGATCAACGGGCTACACGATTCCTTGCTGATCAGCACCTCTTTTGGGAGGAGGGGGCGGGAATGGTCTGGCAGACTCCGTCTCTTCATCTGGATCCTTTTTTCTAAGATAACCAAAGACAGGGTCTTGGGGTCTCCACAGGCCTGCAGTGTTTCATAGGGCTGCTGATTGAGTGCTGGGGTCTGGACAGACCTCGAGGGATCATTAAAACTTGAACAAGTGAAGACTGCCCTTGAGAAATGGATCCCTGCTTCCCCTAATTCCCATTTCCCCATAGAGTTGTGGTGAGAGCATCCCACCGGAAGGCCAAAAGATCTGTGTTCCAGCTTCACTTCTACTGCAATGTGACAAGCCCCCTCTGAGCCTCATGGGGCCAGAGGTTTAGAGCTACAAGGTCCTCAGAGATCATGCCATCTATTTCTATGATATCACAGATGAAGAAGCAGCAGCCTCAAGAGGACAGACTATCTGTTCAAGGTCAGTGTTTTCTCCTGTAACATCAGGATTTGATCATCTTGAAAAATGTATGGTTTCTGATTCCCCCAGTCTGGCCCCAGAAAAATAGGAAGTCTGAGATGGAGAGAAACTGTCTCAGATGGAGCAAAGACCTTTCTTAGGGCTGGCCAGGGGATATGCCTGCTATGGTCTGAAAATTAATCAGTAGGCCTGGGGTGAGGCCACAGTACACATTATTGGAAAGTAAAAGTGGCAGATGATGGGCATGAAGAAAGGGCCCCTGGCCCTGTGCCCTTTGGTCTTCCAGGCTGCACTCCTGGCTCTCCCAACTTTCTCTACCATACCACAGAAACCTCTTCACCTTGGAGCTTCTTTCTACCTCTGGACTCTGCTCTTATAGCTGACCCTTCCAATTGACTGTTTCCTCCTAGAACTCCCATTGTAAGGAAGACACTCAGGCCAACCATGCCTTCCTTTCTCCCTGGGTATACCTTTGACTATCTGGACTTTCTTTACCATGACACCATGAGGTTTTCATGTGTCTTTTTCCCCCTATCTCCACCCCACATGTACATCTTTCATCCTCCTTTCGTGTGTGATCTTCCCTCATTAGAATGTAAGGACAGGCATTGTCTTTCTCTAGGGTCTGCATCTGTACAGGCACTGTGCATGGTACGTAGGAAACATCTAGTAAATACTAGTTAACCATGGCCTCCCATAGTCCTTCTGCTTCCTCACTGTCAGAGAACTGCTCCACAAAACTTGGATTTGACTTGATTTGACCTTGCTAGGTGTAATGCCAAGCAAAGGCAACTTCCAAGGCTCAGAATACCAACATAGTCACTCTATTTTATTCAGTGACAAATTAAGGCAAAAACATTCACAGAACAGAGAAAATCAAAATACAGTGTAACTCATTCATTTAGCAAGTTCAAAGTAGCCCACCCCTGGCCAGTACATTCTTTTAGTCAGTCACCCAAAGTCTCTCTTCTCAAATGGAGATTAGTTTCCAGTCATAAACAAAGTACATTCATTTGGTCAGTCACACAGCACAAAAACGTCAAATGTTTCCCACCCCTGGATCACAACTGAATTACAATACCATCCATTAATGCCAAACACTTTCTTAAAAGTTGTAGGAGAGCACAAAAGGCCATCCACCCTTCAGCTACAGCAAGGTTAAGATATCATCACAGCATTTAATACCCATGGAGAGGTCTTTTCTTCATCTTGACCTGAGGCAAATTCTCAGCAATCTCTGTTCCTGGGGAGACAAAACTTAACAAAACCACAATATACATGGCCAGTGGGCTCATTAATTCACTCTCTGCCTGCAGAACAGTCCCAGAACCCCTGAACAGCAAGACCCTCTTCCAGGATTTCTGTATACATACAACAAGAAAATTCTTCTTCAGGGCTTCTGAACCAACAGCAAGGTTCCAGGACCTCTGCAACAATGGCACTGTCCTTCACCAGCAGACATCTGGCAAAACAACATCAAAACAGACAAAATACCAGCATCACAGGCATGTCTCCTCAGTCTTCAGCTGCTCTGGGTGGCAGTTCTGAAAAGCCCTGGGCAGCTCCAACTGGCCCTCAGCAGTCTCTCAGCAACTCTGGCCCCTGGCAATTCTCCTCTCTCTGTGCCTCCATGATACTGCTCCCCAAAAGTCCTTCTGGCCTCTCTCTGTTTGGGCCTTCTCTCTGCTTGGGCTTCTCTCTAAATCCATGGTACCACCTCCTCCCAGTTCAGCCCTCTCTCTTTACATCAACAAGTCTATCCCACAAGTGGGATTCACAAGCTCTGGGTTTTAACACTAAATCTGAAAACCAAGCCAATACAGAGGGATCTTTAAATTCCATTACCATTACACTAGGTCATGAGCCTTTTTGATCTTCTAGAATCCTCTGCAAATGACTTCATGGATTTCTCTAGGGCTTTAAGGTTTATGAAGTGATTTCCTGATGAACAACCAGGCAGGACAAACAATGCAAGTATCATTTTTCCTTTTGGGGACCCCAGAGAGTTAGCTGGCCATAGTTACACAGTGTTACTGGCAGAGTCTAGATTGATGTATTCTGGGTGTAATATTAAGTCTCTTCTAACAGTGCCAAAACTGTCCTTTGGGGTACAGAGAGGAGAGTAGCACCACCTCACACAGAACAACTTTGCTGATTCCTAATTGGTTTTTCATTACTTCTCGCAGAATGGGAGAGCTGACAGAAACTTCAGAAGCCATTCAGTCCATCCTTCTGATTTTACAGATGAGGAAAGTGAGGGCAGAGGAAGAACAATGACTTCTCCAAGGTCACATAGCTAATGGGTGACTGGCAGAACTGGCCCTCAGACCCAGGGCTCCAGTCTCAGAGGGCAGTGATTTCTCCACTGAACCATCTAGTAGACCCAGGTGTTTATCTAACCTATAATGGGCACCTGAGAGATATTTGTAAACATGAAAATTTTGTTGTTGGTGTTCAGTCATTTCAGTTGTGTCCAACTCTTTGTGACACCATCTGGGGTTTTCTTGGCACAGATACTAGAGTGATTTGCCATTTTCTTCTCCAGCTCATTTGACAGATGAGGAAACTGAGGGAAATAAGGTTAAGGGATTTGCCCAAGGTCACACAACCAGTAAGTACCTGAGGCCAGATTTCTTTCTTTCTTTCTTCCTTCCTTCCTTTCTTTCTTTCTTTCTTTTTTGCTTTTTGGAGGGGGGAAGGCAGGGCAATTGGGGTTAAGTGACTTGCCCAAGGTCACACAGCTGGTAAGTGTTAAGTCTCTGAGGAAGGATTTGAACTCAGGTCCTCCTGACTCCAGGACTGGTGCTCTATTCACTGTGCCACATAGCCACTGCATCGTCATATTGTTAAGAACAGCTGAAGTCATTCATGGAACAATTTTGCTATTACTGTGTATAACATTCTCCTGGTTTTATTCACTTCACTATATACCAGTTCATGTATGTCTTTCCATGTTTTTCTGAAGTCATCCTGCTTGTAATTTCTTGCAGCACAATTATATTCCACTACAATCATGTGCCACAGCTTGTTAAGTCATTCTACAATTGATGGGCATCCCTTCAATTTCCAATTCTTAGCCACCATAAAAAGAGCTACTATAAGTATTTTTGTACAAATAGATCCTTTTCCCTTTTTTGTATGTCTTTGGGATATAGATCTAGCAGCTGGATCAAAGGGTATGCACAGCTTTGCAGCTCTTTGGGCATAATTCTAAATTGCTCTCCAGAATGGGTGGATCAGTGTACAACTCCACCAACAGAGCATTAGTGTTCCAGTTTTCTCATATCCCCTCCAAAATCCAATATTTTCCTTTTTTGTCAAATTAACCAATCTGATAGGTGTGAGGTGGTACCTCAGAGTTGTTTTAATTTACATTTCTCCAATCAATAGTGATTTAGAGCATTTTTATATGACTATAGATAGCTTTGATTTCTTTGTCTGAAAACTGGCTATTCATATTCTTTGATCATTTATCAATTGGAGAATGACTTGCATTTTTATAAATTTGACTCAGTTCTCTATATATTTGAGAAATGAGGACTTTATCAGAGATACTCTCTGCAAATTTTTCACTAGTTTTATACTTTTCTTATAATTTTGGTTGCATTGGTTTTGTGTGTGCAAAACCTTTTAAATTTTATATAATCAAATTTATCTATTTTACATTTTGCAATGCTCTCTGTATCTTCTTTGGCCCTAAATTCGTCCCTTATCCATAAATCTGACAGATAAACTATTCCATGTTTTCTTAATTTGTTTATGGTATAATTCTTTATGTGTAGATCATGCCCCCGATTTTGACTTCATCTTGGTATATGGTGTGAGATGTTGGTCTATACTTAGTTTCTGTCATACTGTTTTCAGTTTTCCCAGAAGATTTTGTCAAATAATGCATTTTTGTTCCAAAAGCTTGGGTCACTGGGTTTATGATATACTAGATTACTACCTCATTTATTATAATGTCATTTGTACCTAATCTATTCCACTGATGTACCCCTCTATTTCTTAGTCAGTACCAGATTGTTTGGATAACTACTGTTTTATAATACAGTTTGAAAGTTGGTACAGCTAGGCCACCTTCTTTTGCATTTTTTAAATTGATTCTCTTGAGATCCTTGAAGTTTTGTTCTTCCAGATGAATGTTGTTATTTTTCCTAGATCTACAAAATAATTTTTGATACTTTGATTTGTATGACACTGAATAAATAGATTAATTTAGGTAAAATTGTCATCTTAATTATATTGTCATGTCCTACCAAGTAATGCTTTTTCAATTTCTTAGATCTGACTTTATTTGTGTGAAAGTGTTTTATAGTTGTGTTCATATAGTTCCTGGGTTTGTTTTGGCAGGTAGACTCCCAAGTATTTTATATTGTCTGCTGTTATTTTAAATGGAATTTCTTTATCTCTTGCAGGTGAACTTTGTTGGTAACATAAAGAAATGTTGATGGTTTATGTGGGTTTATTTTGTATCTTGCAACTTTGCCAAAGTTGTTAAAAATTTCAAGTGATTTTTTTTTTAGTTAATTCTCTAGGATTTTCTAATTATGACATAATATTATCTTCAAGGAATGATAGTTTTGTTTCCTCATTGCCTATTTTAATTTCTTCAATTTCTTTTTCTTCTCTTATTGCTATAGATAGCATTTCTAGTACAATATTAAATAGTAGAGGTGATAATGAGAGTCCTTGTTTCACCCCTGATCGTACTGGAAAGGCTGCTAGCTTATCTCCATTACAGGTAATGCTTGCTGATGGTTTTATATAAATAGTATTTATAATTTTAAAATAAGTTCTATTTATTCCTATGCTCTCTAGTGCTTTTAATAGGAATGGATTTTGTATTTTATCAAAGATTAATTTTCTGCATCTATTGAGATAATCATATGATTTCTGTTGGTTTTGTTATAGAAATGATCAATTATTCTTAGAGTTTTCCTAATATTGAACCAGTCCTACATTCCTGGTATAAATTCCACCTGGTCATAGTGTATGGTCCTTGTGATATAGTGCTGTAACTTTTTAGCTAGTATTTTATTTAAAATGTTTGCATCCACATTCGTTAGGGAAATTGATCTATAATTTTCTTTCTCTGTTTTAGCTCTTCCTGGTTTAGGTATCAGCACCACATTTGTATCTTAAAAGGAATTTGGTAGGACTTCTTCTTCTTCTATTTTTCCAAATAGTTTTTACAATATTTGGGATTAACTGTTCTTTAAATGGTTCATAGAATTCACTTGTGAATTCATCTTGTCCTGGGCATTTTTTCTTAGGAAACTCATCTAAGACTTGCTCAATTTAAGTATTTTGTTTCTTCTTCTGTTAATCTGGGTAAAATACACACACACACACACACACACACACACACACACACACACACATATACACATGTATATCAAGATAGGTAGATTGACAGATAAATAGACAGATACATAAATAGATAGATAATCATCCCTTTAATTTAGATTGTCAAATATGTTGCCATATAATTGGGCAAAATAGCTCTTCACAAGTGTCTTAATTTTCTTCATTGGTGGTGAATTATTAAATTAATTATTAATTAAATTAAATTATTCACTTCCTTCACTTCTTTCTTGGTCTTATTTTTTTCTGTTAGATTTATCACATTCTGAGAGAGGAAAGTTGAAGTCTCCCACTAGTATAGTTTTATTATCTATTTCTTTCTGTAATTCATTCAATTTCTGCTTCAAAAATTTAGATGCTATACCATTCGATGCATATATGTTTAGTATTTATACAACTTCATTGTCTGAGGTACCCCTCAGCAAGATATAATTTTCATCCTTATCTCTTTTAATTAGATTTGTTTTTGCTTTTGCTTTATCTGAGATCATGATTGCTGTCCCTGCTTTCTGTACTTCATCTGAAGCATAAATTCTGCTGCAACCCTTTATCTTTACCCTGTGTATATCTCTTTCCTGCAAGTGTGTTCCTGGTAAATAACTTAATGTAGGATTCTGCTTTTTAATCCATTCTACTATCCACTTCCATTTAATGGGTGAGTTCATCCCATTCACATTTATAGTTATTATAACTAATGGTGTTTTTCCCACCATGCTATTTTCCCTTGCTTCTCCCCCCCCTTACATTCTACCTTTTCTCTTCTCACAAGTATTTTACTTCTGATCACCACCTTCCCCAAGATACCCTCCTTTTTATCAGTCCCTACTCTCTCTTTTATTATCACCATTTCTTTTTACTTTCTTATAGGGTAAAATAAATTTCTATATCCAACTGAGTGTGCATGTTATTCCCGCTTTGAGTCAATTTTGAAGAGAGTAAGGTTTAAGCTTTGCCCCCATCTTTCCCTTCATTATAATAGCTCTTTCATGTCGGATAATTTGCCCCATTCTATCTCCCCTCTCATTCTTCCAGTGCCATTTTCTTTCTCACTTCTGTATTATTTTTTTCTGGGGTATATCATCCCATGTCAGGGTTCTCTTTCAGAGTACCCTAACTTACCTGCAGGGGCAACCAGTTACTACCCTACTTAACTGACACTAGCATACCTTTTAGAACAGAAGAGTCATGGCTCTGAGGTCCAAAGAGAAAAGGTTTATTAAGGTCTCTCTATGGGGAAGCCTTAAAGCCAGATCTTAAGGCAGGCTTCAAAGATATCTCCAAGGCTTAGATCTTATATATATACCCCAGATCCACCTACCTCATGTGACAGAGCCCAACTGAACAGAGTTGTGAGAGGGGAGTGCAATTACAAGGGTATGAAGGCCCCAGGGTGTGGAGACACCAATCAGGAATATCAGGTAACCCCACGCAACAGAGTCGTGAGCAATGCAGTATCCCCTGGCCAGGGACAGTGTAATATGCTCTGACCTCCATGTGACCCAACTAATTCCCAGGCCTCAAACACTTCCCTGTGCCTCAACACAACAGTTTGCAATCTGCATGTATTTCTAATCCTCACAATCCCATCAAAGACACCTCATATTCATACTCTTTGTATGAATATATGAACTATAATAAAGGTTTTGAGAATTACAAATATTGTCTTGCCATATAGAAATATAAACAGTCTAACCTATTGAATTTCTTGTATTTTCCCTTTCTTGTCTCTCTCTTTTTTTTTTTTAACCTTTTTATTGTTCCCTAGAGTCCTGTATTTGGAGTTTAATTTTTTATTCAGCTCTGGTCTTTTAGTTAGGAATGCTTGAAAGTCCTGTATTTTGTTAAATCTATTTTTTTCACTTGAAAGATTATATTCAATCTTGCTGAGTAGGTGATTCTTGGTTGCAGTCTTAACTGCTTTGCCTTCTAGTATATCATATGCTAAACCCCCCAGTTCTTTAATGTAGAAGCTGCCAAATCCTGTGTAATCCTGATTATAGCTCCACAATATTTGAAGTGTCTCTTTTTGGTTGCTTCCAGTACTTTCTCATTGCTCTGGGAGTTTTGGAATTTGGTTATAATGTTCCTGGGAATTTTCATTTTGGGATCTCTTTCAGGCAGTGATCGATGGATTCTTTCAATTTCTATTTTGCCTCCTGGTTCTGCTATATCAAGACAGTTTTCTTTGATAATTTCTTGAAAGAAAATGTTGTTCAGGTTTTTTCTTTCTTTTTTTAAAACTTAATCTTGGCTTTAAGGTAATTCAATAATTCTTATATTATCTTTCCTTAATCTATTTTCTAAGCCAGTTGAGAAATTTCACATTTTTTTCTATATTTTTTTTTACTTTGTTTTCATTATAGCTAGATGTGTCATAGAGTCATTGGTTTCCACTTGCTCAGTTCTAATTTTCTTTTTTTTTCTTTTTTTTGAATTAAAACTTTTATTTATTATAGTTTACGTCATTCATTTCCATGAAATTTTGAGTTACAAATTTTCTCCCCATCTTTCCCCTCCCCACCACCCCAAAACAGCCATCCCATTGTATACCCCTCCCCCAATCTATTCTCTCCTAT
>CM053581.1:333451432-333510992 GCA_028627135.1 Pseudochirops cupreus
CTTGATCCTTCTTTTCCCCAAAGAAGGAATCTAGGGTTTGGTTGCTGCTCTTACTTTGCTTCTTATACTTATTCATGGTTGGTCAGTTCATGATTTTTTTTTTTAGCTCTGTGGAACTCTGCTTCCAGAGGGGAAAGCTCTGTCCCAAATCGCTGGGGTTTTCCCAGCTGCTGGAGCTTTTAGGAGGCTGCTGGGTCCCTCCCCAACTCTGGCTCACTGAAAAGATACCCCAGCACCCCCGCCCAAGACCGCAATCTGGATCCAGGCTGCTCAACGTGAGAGCACTTGGCCTCTGAATGATTGCTTGGTCCCCCTGCAGTCTGCAGGCCGGGAGCTCTGAAGCGGCAGTGTGGAGGCGGGTGCAAAACCTCCACTTCCTGCTTCTTTGCCCTGGAGGCAATTTGGACAGACCTGCTTTTCTCCCCCGATTTCTCCAAGCTCCACTAACCTAATTCTGGGAACTGCCACAGCTGCCGCAGATCCGCTCTCCCGAAGCTCCAGCCACGGCTTGGCTCCTCTCCTCTAGCCGCCTCTGTGGCAAAGCCACAGTTTCAGGCTGGGCTGGTTTCAGCTCTTGCAGAGCTGAGATGGTTCCTCATAGCTGAGCTGACTTTAGTGGAAAGTATATCTGTGTGCGTTTTGGAGTTCTAGAATTTGTTTAGACATATTTTATGGGTATTTTGAGGTGGCTATGTGAGAGCTGTGATATGTTGCTGCTCCTATGCCACCATCTTGGCTCCGCCCCTCAATTCTAATTTTCAAAGAATAATTTATGTCAGAGTATCTTTGCACTTTCTTTACAATTTGGTCAATTGGAAGTTACTTTCCTAGGTAAATTTTTGTATATCTTTCCCTATGCTATTGACTCTTTTTTTTCCCCTCATGATTCTCTTGCATTACTCTAATTTCTTTTCCAATTTCTTTTTTCTACTTCTCTAATTTGCTTTTTTAAAAACCTTTTAAGCTCTTCCAGGAATTCTTTTGGGGTCTGAGATCAAATTACATTTTTCTTTGAGGCTGTACATTTGACTCTATGGTCCTCTTCTAAATTTGTACCTTGAGCATCTCTGTCCCCATGGTAACTTTCTGTAGTCAAGGTATTTTTCTCATTTTTTTCTGCCTTTTTTTGTGACTTAGTGGGTTTTTTTTCCTTTTTGGAGTGGGGAAGGCGGGGCAATTGGGGTTAAGTGACTTACCCAAGGTCACAAGGCTAGTAAGTGTTAAGTGTCTGAGGTCAGATTTGAACTCAGGTCCTCCTGACTCCAGGGCCAGTGCTCTATTCACTGAGCCACCTAGCCACCCCATGACATTGTTTTTATGTGTGAGTTGGGCTCTGGTCCTGCACTATCCCAAGCTTTTTGTTCAGGGCCTTACTCACTGAGCTTCAGGGCTTAGCTGTTTACTTTCACTGGAGGATAGGCTATCTTTCTAGTTTGTACTGGGGAATGTACCCTCCCTGTTGGCCTCCCTTGGGTGTGGAGTTTTAGCTGCTGGTATGTCCCAGAGATGGAACCTTTCTGCTGGATTGCTATTGGCTAACCCTGGAGGAGGAATCTTGTTGCTGGTCAGCCGCAGGGGTAGAACCCTGTTGCTGGGTTGCTATGAAAATGGAATTTTTCTGTTGGCAGGCTTCAGAGGCAGGGTTTCACTGTTGGTCAGCCCCTGGGTGGGGTTTCACTGCTGGTCAGTAATGGGGTCAGGGTCTCACTGGTGGCTCATGCTGGGGGTGGGGTCGCCATGGTGGGGGCCTTGCTGTTCTGCAGAGATTACTCACTTGCCTAGGGGGCAGTTGGTTTGCAGGAAGATGGAGCCTCACTGGTGGATTGCCCCAGGCTTGGAGGCTTCCCACAGGCCTCCTGCTATGAAGCTGGCTGGCTGGTGCTGCTGCTACTCTTAGATCTTGCTCCCCTCCCATTGTAGTGAGACAGACCTTTCCTGTGGGGTTGATAAGCTGCTTCACTTCTCCTAGATCAATTTTGAGTTGATTTTCTAGTTATTTGGAGGGGATTTTTGGAGGGCTTCAGAGGGTCCCTTCCTCACTCTGCCATCTTGGCATCAGAAGTCCCCTGCCTTCCCTCTAAGGATCATTCTTGTCAAGTGTAGAGAGACTAACTGCCAGGGAACTCTCCTCAGTCTCACCTCTCAAAAAAGACTCACCTGTTTTAAGCCAAACTTCTACAGAGTTGAGGACACTAGCAATGAAACTTTTAATTTTCCAAGGTAGTAAAGTGAATAATTACAATAATTAATGTTTATGTAGTATTCTGGGATTCCAAAATGCTTTGTATCCATTATCTCCACTCAATCCTCAGAGCAGTCCTTAGAGCTGGGGAGAGTAGGGTATAATTATTTCCATCAGAGAAACAGACATCCAGAGGGGAAAGGACTTGTTCAAGGTCACATGTCTAGGAAGGGGTAGACCTTCAACTAGAACATGGATGTGGTAGTTGCCAAACCAGGGATCTTTTCACAACTGACCTCTCTGACTTCTAGGTTATTGGGGTTCAATTCCCACCTATGCTATCTAACAATTGCTAAGTCCTAAGTCCTATCAATTATTGAAGATAAGGAGAGGTTCTGTGATTTCATTGGTATAGAAAACTCCTGGTGGAAGAAACTCCTATCAGTGAAGATACACATGTTTTCTGCAATGTATAGTCTTAAACAGTTTTCTAAAATGATAAATATTGGAGTGGATACAGGAAAATTGGGACACTAATGCATTGTTGGTGGAGTTGTGAACTGATTCAAACATTCTGGAGAGCAATTTGGACCTATTTCCAAAAGGCAATCAAACTTTGATCCAGCAATGACACTACTAGATTGGCATCCCAAAGAGATTACAAAAAAGAGAAAAGGACCTACATATACAAAAATATTTATAACTGCTATTTCTGTGGTAGCAAAGAGATAGAAATTGAGAGGATGCTCATCCACTGGGGAATGGTCAAACAAGTTGTGGCATATGAATGTAATGGAATACTGTTGTACTAGCAAGCAGATTTCTGAAAACCTTGAAATAACTTACGTGAACTGATGAAAAGTGAAGTGAACAGAACCAGAAGAGTGTACACAGTAATAGCAACATTGTGCACTGATCAACTAGGATTAACTTAACTGTTCTCAGCAATACAATGAACCAAGATAACTCCAAAAGATTCATGATGGAAGATTCTATCCACATTCAGAGAAATAACTGATGGAGTCTGAATGCAGATTGAAGCATAATATTTTCACTGTTTTTCATGTGCATGTGTTTTTCCCTTTTGTTCTGTTTTTTTTCTTTCACAACATGGAATATGTTTTATATGATTATACATATATGGCACATATCAAATTACTTACCATCTTAGGGAGAGGTTAGGGAGGGAGGGAAGGAGGGAGAAAATTTGGAACTCAAAATTTTATAAAAAATGAATGTTAAAAATTGTCTTTACATGTAATTAGAGAAAATAAAATATTATTTTAAAAAAGTTTCCTAGAACACTGAATAGTCAAGGGACACGTTCAGTACGTATCAGATGCAAGGATTGAACTCCTGTCTTACTGCCTCCCAGGCCAGCTCTCTATCCACTAAACCACACTGCTTACCAAGTAAAATCTGTATCATCACTGACTGCCTTCTTGCTACCAACATCACCCTGGGCTCATAACTCCTATTAGGTAATAGGTAGGTACTGAAAAAATTATCAAGGCTGACAATTTCTGCGGACTCCCACATCCCAACTTCCAGATCTGAAGAGACAAGCCCTTTTTCTAGGATTAAGACAGACACTGCTCCTCTCTGTTTCTTTCTGTCTCAGTCTCTTTCTCTCTCTCTCTCTGTCTCAGTCTCTTTCTCTCTCTGTCTCTGTCTCTGTCTCTGTCTCTCTGTCTCTCTCTCTCTCTCTCTCTCTCTCTCTCTCTCTCTCTCTCTCTCTTTCTCTCTATCTCTCTCTCCATGTCTACCTCTGTGTCTCTCTGTCTCTGTCCCTCTCTCTCTCTTTGTCTCTGTCTTTCTGTCTGTCTCTGTCTCGGTCTCTCTCTTCTTGGTCTCTCTCAGTCTCTGTCTCTCTATCTGTCTCTTCTCCCTATCCCCTCCTTCTCCACTTCCTCTTCTCTTTCCCTATCACATAGCCGGAAACACAGACTATCAGAACAGGAACTCTCCTTGGGGAATCACCAACTCCACTGTCTTCAGTTTGTAATTGGGAAAACTGAGGCCCATAGAAGCAAGCTACTAGGTTTCTCTGCATTCGACCTCTTCCCTTTAAACTCATGACAGAGTTGACAAAATTATCTTCATGAGTCATATCCCCACGAATATACTGCAAATTCATTGAAGGCAAGGACTGTGCTATTTTTCATCTTTGCATCTCTATCATAAACCTCACTCAGAGATGGAGCCTAATAAATATTTGTTGGGTTGAATGAAATGGAAGTGGATAGAACTCTGCCCTGTTGCCCTCTCTGGGTCTGTCAGAGAGATCTCTAGAAGGCCCTCCCTGGAGCACAGCCTCTCTGAGGCCTTCAGGGTCAAGGAGACGTGACCAGCTCATAGCAGGTTCGACTCATTCCCCACTTCCATAATAGCAACAAAACCTGATACAACAGCTTGACATTTTCAAAAAGGTGCTTGTTAAGAGGAGTTCCTCTCAACTTAATTAACACTAAAATCCTTCAGGTGTTCCCACCAAGTATGTATAAAACAGCTGTACTTCTTCCCAGCAATGGAAGTCAACTCCAAGTGAGTGGCCATAAAACCGGTGGACTATGGCTCCTCGCGCACACACAGAGCTGCCATGAAATGTTACAGCTGCTGTGTGTGGCCCGATAAAGGCTGAGGAGAGGGGCGGCCAGCTGCAGCAGCAGATGTAGACGGAGGCCTGGGCTTTAAACAAAGCTATCACTGAATAAACACAGGCTTGAAGATAACTGTTCTGCTCCTCCCCAGTTTCCAGAAAATTAGGTTTTGTGATTCCAAAGCCAAAAGCTGATAATCTTCCAGAGAGAAGATGAATAGTAGTAATTGTCCCTTTGCTGGTATCATAAACTCCCATTAGGCAATAGGTAGAGACCGAGGGGATTATGCAGGCTGACAGTCTCTGAGGCCCCCAAGACTTCAGATCTGAGGGGATGGGTCCCCTTCAAGGATGGAGACAGACACTGCTTTTTCTTTCTGTCTCCCCCTCCCTTTCTCTTTCCCTAACGCATAGGCAGAATCACAGAATATCCAAGTGGGAACTTTCCTTACAAATCAGCAGCTTCAATCTTCTCATTTTGTAACTGGGAAAATTGAGGCCCATAGCCAAGATTTGCTGAAGATTAGATGTAGAGCCAATGGCTGGACCAGGTGTCCAGTATGATACAACAGAAAAAAAAAAGTGGAATCAGAAGACCTGAGTTCAAATCTTGATAGTGATACATATGATGTGGACTTTGGGAAGTCATTTCAATTCCACAGACCTCTGTTTCCTCTTCTGCAAGATGAGAGTTAGACAAAATGATCTTCTAGGTAGCTTGGAGGTGCTGTGAGCACTGGGCCTGGAATCAGGAACATCTGTATTCAAATCTGACCTTGGTCACTTACTAGCTGTGCGAACCTAGGCATATCAGTTAACCTTTGCCTCAGTTTCCTCCATTCATATATAACATTATAAATTGGAAATAATTATATAATGGAAATATAATATTACAAAATGGAAATTATATAAAATGGAAATAATAATAGTGCCTACCTTCCAGGATTTTTATGAAGATCAATCAAAAGAGGTAATATTCATAAAACATTTAACATGGTGCTTGGCATATAATAGGCACTTAATAAATGCTTGTTTCCTTCCTTCCTTTAAGATCTCTTCTGATTCTAATTCCTATGCCTTGTCATCTGGCATTCTTTTTTCTATGCCACATAGCCTGTTTACCTGGCCTTTCTTATCCTATTCTCTTCTGCAATATGTTTTTCATTTGCCCCTGTTAGGGGAATGCCATTTGGCAAACAGTTAGCCCGAGCAGCCTGTGTCCCATAAATCATGACAGATTTACCCTGTCCACAATGCTAAGGCATTTAAATGACTTGGCAAAGCTTTTGGAACTGGAGAAACTGTGAAAATGGTACAGCCAAGCTCAGAGACACTGTTCCAGGGCTGCCGAGACACATTTCCAGCTCTGCTTTAAAGCAAAAAAAGTAAATAAATGCCCACGTTATTGTACAGGGCACCAATGATCCAGAGGAAGAAGAGAGACAGGAAGGGAGAGGCCTGTTCTCTTTTGGTCTGGGAGTAAATGATGGCATCTCACAGTTTCTATGGCATTTAAGATTGACAGGATTCTTTCCTATTCTCTGCCCCTTCTGGCTGGTATTGTTTAAGGGCTTTGATTTCACTTATGTGCCCATACCACGGGATATAATCCCTTTGAAGGTCAGGGATACTTTCTGTTTGTGTTTCTTTCCCTAGTGCCTTGTCCTCAACACCTCACATGTGTGTGTAGCATTGCAAAGGATTTCCCGGAACCAGTCCCAGGAAGGGCAAATATTTTTATCCCCTTATGTTACAGAAGGGGAAACTGAGGGTCAGAGAAGTAAAGGGAGAAGGTGTTCACACAACTAACAAATATCACAACTGGGATTTAAACTCAGGAGTCCACCATAAACCCGGTGCCATTTCTTACAACATACTACATGATCTCAAGGAAGGGCATAAATCACGGACTGTTAGAAGACAAACCATTCCAATTCAATCCAAAACAATCATTCCCAACGTGTTAGTCTTGCTTGGTTGAGGCTTTAGAGGGAAGAGAAGGAGCATAAAATGCCCCTATGGCACTCTATGCTAAGCATTTTTTTTTACACAAATTGTCTCATTTGATCCTTAAAACAATGCAGTGAGGTAGGTGCTATTATTATTCTCATTTTGCCTTTGAAGAAACTGAGGCAACAGCAATTAATCACACAGCTAGTGAGTGCCTGAGATCAGATTTGAACTCGGGTCTTCTTGACTCCAGACCCAGTACCCTATCACCTGCTGCCTCTAATGTTTAGAGGGCATTTAGATCACCAGTTCCCTAAATGAACCTTGAATCCCTTGTACAGCACACATGACAAATGGTTGAAGAGATAGTCAGATTTCCTGTAGCACTTTGGGTTCAAACCTGGGCAGAAATCCCCTAAACCATATCCCAAACAAATGATTATCTAGCTTTTACCTGAAGATGTGTTTTAAACAGATAGCTTCTGAGATAGCTCATTATGCACTTAAATAGCCCTAACTGATAAGGAGGAAGCTAGATGACTCAGTGGATGGAGTCCTGGGCCTGGAGTCTGGAAGGACTGAGTTCAAATCAAGTTTCAGACACATATTAACTATATGACCCTGGTCAAGTCACTTAACCCTGTTTGACTCAGTTTCCTCATCTGTAAAATAAGCTGGAGAACAGAATGGCACACTACTATTCTAATATCTCTGCCAAGAAAACCCCAAATAGCATCGTGAAGGACCAGAGATGACTGCACGTAATTGATAAGAGGTTTAAAACTTGCCCCTTTTTAGCTTCCAATCACTGTCATTTGTTCTGCTCATTTAAGAGTTTTTTCCTTCTTGGACACAAGAAATATGGATCCTCTGAGGTCAAAGCAGCTTTTTGTCCAACAAGGAATGAGGATGTGGAGTCCTGGGATAGCTTGGCTCCAGAGGGTGCAGTTGGGAGAATTTGAGTGGAACAGGAAAATTTAGCAACTTCCTAACAATTTGGTGGTTTGTTTAGTTGTGACCAACTCTTTGTGACCCAATTTAGGGTTTTCTTGGCAAAGATACTGGAGCAGTTTGTCATTTTCTTCTCCAGCTCATTTTACAGATGAGGAAACTGAGGCAATTAGTACAGAGGGAGGGAGGAATGATTTGAAAATGGCTGCAGAAGTGGCTATATCAGAGCCCAGGGTTCCAAAGGAACGGTTTAAGTTATGGTGGGAGGGGGATGAAGAGGATGGTCATATTGCTGTGATATGGATTGAAAATGACCAGGAACTATGAGGAAGATAGAATCATCAGATTTCTTCTTGCACTGTCTCTAGGGGAGTGAGGAGAAGAGCAGGGAATGAGAGAGAAGGAGAGGGAAGAGAGAAAGGCATTTCTTCGTGTACCAGCTCTTAGGTTTAGTCTGAGCACTCAAAGGACTGAAACCAGGACCAGAGAAAAGAGTAAGCCCACAGCCCATTCATCCAGGCTCAGTTCAGATGTACATGAAACCTTCCCTTTCCTGGCTTCCTGTAGCTGTATCATTCGGTCTAATCTTAGGTCTCGTGCTGTTCTGTGTTTTCATCTTCTTGTTTCACGTATGTAGATTCTCTTTTCACAGCCAGGTTCTCAGCTCTCCAAGGGCAGGACCAAGATTGCCCCTCCTCTCCGTCCTGCTCAGACCTGGAGCTCCCTCAAGGCTGTTTCTTCTCCCTGCTCTTCACCTTGCACGTCGAGAATTTTCTGAATGTAGGACCAGGGTCTACTGCTATTGGGACTGGGAATTTTCTTCTAAAAACACTTCCCAGAATCCTCTCCCTTTAAGATGGAGCTAAAGCACCAACTTCTGCGTCAAACCTTCACTGATTCCTTGCCGCCACCCCCACACACCAAAAACATTCTCCCGAACCCCCTTGTATTTCACTGCTTTGTATATGCTTGTATTTGCTTTCTTTGCATTTACGCTGTATATGTTTATACATGTACTTATTGTCTCTCTTTTGAATATAAGCTCCTTGAGGGCAGTAACTATCTTCCTTTTCTTCTATTTATATATACAATGCTGGCACATAATAGTTACTTAATTGATTTCTGAGAGAAATCAGTCAATGAACATTGATTAAGCACCTACTGTGTACTAGGCACTGTGCTAAGCATTGGGTATACAAATACAAGTACAAAGCTAGTCCCTGCCCTCAAGGAGCTTGCAATCTAACAGGAGACGACTACTCACAGAAGGATCTTAAAAGGCAGTTTGGGGAAAGTAAGGAAGACTAGGGCCCAGTTTTTCTTCTTCTCTGTCTCATCTATAACAATGGGCTAGAAACAGAGTAGGTGATCGATAAATATTGAGTGATTGCTTGACACTATCCCTCCTCCCCTTCCTACCCCACTCCATGTTTTAGGAGTCTTTTCCTCCACAGAATACCAGCTTTATATTGTAAATGCTAAGAGCAGAGTGAGGGGAACAGACAAGAAGTGCTATAGGAGATAAGGCGTGGGAAGGTGCTGTCCAATGTCCTGTAGAAAACGGTGTTACAGAGGAAAGAGCAATGCATATGGAGCCAGCGGACCTAGACTCTAAACTCAGTCCTGCTGCTCACTACCAAAGCAGCCTTGGACAAACATCTCCTCTCTTCTCTGGTTTTCAGTATGTCCATTGATGAAATGGTGGATTGAACTACATGACCTCAAAGGTCTCATTCAGCTATGATTCTATGAACTCATTTCTTTTTTTTTTAAATTAAATTATTTATTTTTAGTTTTCCACATTCACTTCCATAAGTTTTAATTTCCTCCCACTCTCTCCCTTCTCCCTCCCCAAGATGGCTTGCAATCTGATTTAGACTTTACACACACATTTGATTAAACTTATTTTCATATTAGTCTATGAACTCATTTCTTACCAATGTGGGGAAGAAAGCTAGAGACCAGTAGAGGAGGAAAGGGGGTTCTAGGGGAGCTTCCAGCTCCTGAGAGCCTCAGGCCAAATTATTTTATAGTCTTTTTGTGACCAGAGAAAGATGGCAGGAAAGTGATTGGGTAAACATCAAAGATGTCTATTTCCAAAACCTCAGTAATAACTACAGGATCTTAGGCTTGGAAGGGCCTGAGAGAGCACCCAATCCAACCGTAGCTGGAACAACTTCTACAAGTTATCTCTTCAGCCTCCATTGGAATATTTCTTTCAACAAAGAAATCACTACTATGTGAGAGAAGTTCATTCCACTCTCAGACAGGGCTGATTATTAGAAAGTTATTTTTATTTTCAGCCAAAACCTACCTTTCTACCACTTCAACATTTGTTCACTCTTCATATATGTGAGGACAACTGTTATGGTTCCTGAGCCCTTCTCTTCTCCAGATTTAAACACCTGCTCTTCAATTGTTTTTTTCATGGCCCCATCTCTATCCTGTTCACTCCCCTTTGGATGAACTTGTCGATAATAAGAATCCCTGATGAGTAGACAATGCTTTCCAATCCACAATCTTTTGAACATCTTATCTCAATGGATCCTCATGGAATCTTCTCAGTATGTGTCAATTGCAGTCTTAGATTTTCCCATCAGGAGCTCACATTCCATCAGTACTTTCAAGAGAGATTGTTCTCAAGGAGGTGGAGTCATTGCTTTAAGCAAATTTGTTTGCAATAGAACTCTGAACAGGATCCTAATTAATGAAGTCAATGTTCATCTTCCTCTGTCATTTAGAACATAGGCTAAGAGTAAAAACATGTAATAGGATGCTTTAGAAACCGAAACAGGATTATCTAGCCCATAGGTTAGGCATACCATCCAGCAGCAAGTTTTTAGAGTGCCATCTTGTTTTGGGGAATATAGTTGACCCCCAGGTAGTACCTAATTATGTGCATCTGGAGCAACAGAAAGAGTTTAAGATTTGAAGTTGAGACCTTGATTTGAATATGAATTCTAAACCTTTTTACTAGCTCTATGATCTCAGGCAAGTAATTTTTCCTTCCTGTTTCTCAGTCTCCCTCTCTGTAAAATGAGGGTTTTAAATCTTTGGACCATCTATCCCACAAGGGTGCTGGGACAATAATGCTTTGGAAATCTTAGCCTTATATAGAAATGGGAATAAAAATTGGAATTGTTGTTCTTCCACAACCCTTCCACAACACTTTATCACTATCTAGATCACTGGTTCTCAACCTGTGGATTATGTTCAGTTTGTAACAATGAAAATATATCCTGCATATCAGATATTTACATTATGATTCATAACAGTAGCAAAGTTATGAAGTAGCAACAAAAATAATTTTATGGTTGGGGGTCACGACAACATGAGGAACTGTATTAAAGGATCATGGCATTAGGAAGGTTCTAGGTGGTAGAATGGCCAGAGCATGAACTCTATCACTAGCTAGATCAGAAAGACCTGAGTTCGAATCCATTCTCAGACACTAGCTATGTGACCTTGAGCAAGTCACAACCTCTGCTTCAGTTTCCTCGCCTATAAGAAGGAGATAACAATAGCATCTTCCCAGGGTTGTTGCAAGATGAGATATGAGATAACATTTGTAAAGCTCTTAGCAGAGTGCAAAATTTTATAAAATTAGATACTTGTAAAATATCTAATAGCATCTTACACATAACTGGTGCTTAATAAAGGTTTATTCCTTTCCTCCTCCCTCACTAATTCTCATGGCAGCTCCCCCTTTCTAAAGGAAGCCCTATCTCATCTAGGTTTCCAAAGTGGCTATGGAAATGCTCAGTCACAGCAATCAGTTTTCATCTCATAGTGATTTACAGCCTAGGGTCAAGTCATTGGAATGTATAGTCACACCCCAGACCACCAAATACTGAGTCTATACTTACACTCCTCTCATCAGAATCTTCAGTTGTTTTGTGTCTAACTCTTCCTGACCTCATTTGGGGTTTTCTTGGCAACGATACTGGAGTGGTTTGCCATTTTCTTCTCCAGTCCTTTTTACAGATAAGGAAACTGAGGCAGACAGCATTAAGTGACTTGCCCAGGGTCACACAGCTAGTAAATGTCTGAGTTTGGATTAGAACCCAGGTCTTCCTGACTCTGGGCCCAGGGCCCTATACACTGTGCCACCTAGATGTTCCTCATCAAAAAACAGGAATCTGTTCTAGCCTGGCCTGGATAATACTCACGCTCTGCTTGAAGACCTCCACTGATGGGGATTTTCTGGCTGTGTAATCTGTTCATCCCACTCTCAGACAACACTAATTGTTAACAAGTATTTCCTTTACCTGAGTTGAAATTTGTCTTTTTTGTAAAAGAGTCATAACTAGCCATTTTGGGGCCCATGGGAGAAGCTCCAACAAAAAAGTGCCCAGGGCTAAGATTGGGGTTGAGGGTAAGAAACCACAGAAAGAGATCTCAGACACAAGAAGCAAAAGGTCTCATGGTATAGGAGAAACCTTGGACATCTCACCTGGGTGGGGAGACAGTACGCTGCCAAGCTGCCACTAACTTGGGAAGTGACTGGGTCTGGACCAGAGAAAGGCTCACTTCAATTGCCACTGCCAGTTAACAGGCAGTTCTTTCTCCATGCTGAAAGAGTATGAATGCTGTCAGAGCCCTCTAAATAACATACCCTTGGACAGTGCACAGTCTCCCCATGTTAGTTAGAACATTTCTTGGCCCTTCCACCTCCACTTTTCTACATAGACTCTATGAATTTTTTTTTTTTGGTGCCAAACAACACACGATAGCTCAATAAACGCTTCCCAGGAGCATTTGAAGGGGTGCATGCTGAGCCTGGGAGACAAATGGCCCATTTTAGAACAATGCACCTTCAACAAGGGGAATTTGTGATGATGTTAGGAGCAAGCACTTTCTAAAAGCAACCATTGAGATACTCTAAGTGTAGACTATCAATCTCAACAATAATGGCTCTTGCAGCCTCAACTCATAGCAGTTATTTCTAGCAGAGGCTGGGCTGTCTAGCAAGTACCCAGTCGTGCCCCAAACTTAAAAGCCGTGCCTAATAGCAGGATAGGGAAGACTTCACATGGGTGTGGGGACCAGGAACACTTTCCTCTATGGTTCATTAAGAAATGTTGCTACACAGAAGAGCATTGTCCACAGTAACTGCAGTATCATAAGGATGGTCAACTATGAAAGACTTAACAACTCTGATCAGGACAATGATGCAACACAATTCCAAAGGATCCATGATAAAAGATGCTGCCCACCTCCACAGAGAGACCCAATGAACTCTGATTGCAGATTGAAACATACTTTTTTAAACCTTATTTTTATTTGGTTTGTGTTTTCTTGTGCAACATGGCCAATATGGAAATATGTTTTGCATGACTTCACATGTATAACTGATATAAAATTGATTGCCTACTCAAGGAATGGGGAGGAAGCAGGAGGGAGGGAGAGAATTTGGAACTCAAAATAAAAAAAAAATCATTGTTCAAAATTTTTTACATGTAATTGGGAAATAGTTAATGGAATAAAAAAAGTTTGAAATAAAGAAATGTGGTACAAATATAACACACATTTTTTGCTTAGAGGCAGAATATTAAATCTGCTGCCCTTGGGGTCCAGTGGTAACACCTATCACATCCTCTGACAGCACTACAATCCTGTCGCCAGATAACAAGTTGCTAATTCCAAGGTGGAAATGCCCAAGAAGGTAAAATTAGGATCAGAGCCCAGGAAGGCTGAATTAAACAAAGCTTACTAGCTGTGTGATCATGGACAATTCATTCTACCTTTTAGAGCTTTGGTTTTCTCATCTGTAAAATGGGTATAATTGCATTACAGCATTAATATAAGAGTCTGGGGGAAATTTTTTTGGGGGGGGGGCAGGGAGTGAGGGTGAGTGGGTGGGTGGGAAGGGAGGAATCTTGACTCTCTCTGACAGACTGTCTTTGTCCAAGCTCTACCTTCTTCCTCTTCTGGAACCTCCTTCACTTTTCTAGAGTCTTCTAGAAACCTGACATGCTAAGAACTTTCATGGGGACAGGAACTGGACCTCAGATTTCATTGACATTGAGAAATCTCTCTACTAAGGTTGGTTGACATCTTCAGTGTAATTTATAGTCTTAGATAATTGCCTAGAGCACTGAGTGATTAAGTGACTTGCCCAGAATCACACAGCCAGTATGTGTCAAAGGTGGGACAGGAGGGCAAGTTATCCTAGATTGGAGGCTGGCTCTCTAGCCACTAAATTAGGTTGAATCTCAGGAATTTCTCTTCCTCGAAAACTCAGTGATTTATGACCCACCCCCCCCAACTTGTGATGTCAGAGGTAAGAAACTCACCAGGGAGCCCCTGACCCTCTCCATAAAACACACTTTTCTAGATCCCTGAGTTTCCCTCATGATTTCTTTGATGTCAATGAGCCAAAGTGAGATCTTGGTGCAATAATTGGTCATGTCCGGGGGGCAGTTTTCCCCTGGTCCATTGTGGATTCCATCTTCCTGGCCCAACCCACCTATGGATCCTGGTCCTGCCCATGACTGCAACTGAATGCTACATGTCCTTTGTGCTTTGTTTTCTGGATGTGTCCATGTCCTCATCTGCCTTATTTCTCTGGATATCTCTAGTCAAACCTCCCAAGTCCTCTTGCTTTTGGCCTTGCCTGACTGGCTTGTTGAATTTTTCTGCAAAATCCCTTTAAGGTCCTTAGCAATGGACCACCTCAGCTCCCCAGGGGATGTAAACCTTGAAGTGGACCAAAATGGGACTTGCTTTGGAGAAGCTGAGAGAGACTTCATGGGGAGCTAGTCCAATATCTGAACAGGAATACTCTTCTTTATGGTCCACAACTTCTCTGATCACCAAGCCTTTGCTTAAATATTGCCAGGGAGGTATAATCCGCTACATGCTGAGACAGTCCATCCCACTTTCCAAGCACTGTTAGGAAATGTTTCCTTCTACTGAACAGAAATCCACCTCTGTCACATTTCCACTCTTTGTTCCTACAATATTTCTGCTCTCTGGAGCCAAGCAGAACAAAACTAATCTCTCTTCCACAAGACAAACTTTGAAATGCTGGTAGATACTCACCATTTTTGGATTTAATTCAATCCAACAGACACTTATCAAGTGCTTCCTGGGGATACAAAAAATGGAAAACAACACAATCTCTCACCCAAGAAGCTGACCATCTACTTGAGGGAATATTACATTGCACACAAATCAGTACGACGCAAGTTGAATGAGAAGGAGACCAAGCAGAGCTCAGGAGGAAGCACTGGGGGGAAATCTGAGGACAGAGATGTCATTTATGGGTGGGGGCTACTGGGAAATAGTTCATGGAAGGTGTGTCTCCTGAGCTGAGCCTTTGAAATAAGCTTTTCTCCCAGCTATTTTTTAGAGTAGGCTGTGATAGGGACAATGCTTTAGAGAAAGTGAGGAAGGGTTCATCTGCTGGGAGATTGTCTAGAAGACTGCAGGCAGTTCTGTTGTCTAGTCTTTTCCAGATCCCTTTGAGACAACCTATCTGGACCTCTCCTTTATAGTTGGGCCCTTTCTCTGACATCACATGCAGTTAGTTCCCTGACAAGAACATAGCATTGTTTCCTGCCTATGGTGGCAAGATAGGATTTCAGTTTATTCTTCCATTTCCATAATTGCTTTCTATAATGCATCTGGTTTGCAATTTTCCCTATTCTATTCAAAAAGACGATATTTGTTCATTGCTTCAAGAAGATTTCCTCTGGTCTTAGGTTGGGGGAAGGGCTTGTAAGCAGAAGGTCTATATCTTACTTATGCTTCTTAGAAATTAAATTAAATGGTAATGGTAACAAGAACAAGAACAATAAAGGGTCTTAGCTGGGCTTCCTAGTCCCCTTTAGAGTTCACTTTGGACCTGTGACCTTTCTTTTCTTCCCTCCCTCCCTCTCTCCTTCCTTCCTTCCTTCCTTCCCTCTTTCTATCCTTCCTTTGCTCCCTTTCTCTTTCCTTCCTTCCCTCCCCTGCTCCTTCCTTTGTTTCTTTCTTCCCTCTTTGCTTTCTTCCCATCCTTCCTTCTCTTCTTCCTTCCTTTCCCTTTCTTCCTTCCTTCATTCCTTCCTTCCTTCCTTCCTTCTTTCCTTCCTTTCTTCCTATCTTTCTTTTCTCTCTCTCTCTCTCTCTTTCTCTCTCTCTTTCTTGCTCTCTATCTTTTGTCTCTTTCTCTTATCTCTGTCTTTGTTTTTGTCTCTGTCTCTCTCTCTCTCTGTGTCTGTCTGTCTTTCTCCATCTCACCCAGGCTGGAAGCCCAACGTAGTCACTAACAGGACTAATCCCAATAGTGATCAGCACAAAAGCTTTAACTTGCTCCATTTTTTCTACTGAATTGAGTTTCCCCCTCTTTAAGCAGCCCAGTGGCCCTCCACTTCCAGGAGATTACCATGTGGTGCCAGATTTAACAAACATCCCTGGTCGGCTCTACTCTTCCTGCAGCTCAGAACTCCTGAATGCACGTGGCCCACTAGCTTCAGCCTCCCCAGCAGCAGGGACTGTGTATGTGTGCTCTTTCACTGGCCCTAGACCAGGGCTTCTTAGTCTGCGTCCCACGAAGTAATTAAAAAAAATTTTGATAACTTCATTTCCATATAATTGTTTTCTTTTGCAATCATACTTATTTTATTCAATGAATCTGAAGACATTATTCTAGAAGCAGTCCACAGTTTCCTATATTGACTCATTTTGTTGTTGTTGTTGAGTTGTGTCTGAGTCTTTGGGACCCAATTTGGGATTTTCTTGGAGAAGATACTGGAGTTGTTTGCCATTTCCTTCTTCTATTTATTTTATAGATGAGAAAACTGAAGCAAACAGGGTTAAGTGACTTGCCCAGGGTCACACAGTTAGTAAGTGTCTGAGGCCAGATTTGAATTCAAAGAAATGAGTTTTCCTGACTCTAGACCTAGCACCCTATCCTCTGTGGATCTTAGCTTCCCCACTGATATATGTAGATGTAACTGTAGATATGTATACATGTGTACATATGTGTATATACATATATGTGTTTATGTGTATATATGTAAATATAGTGTGTGCACACATACACACACGTATATACATGCGCATACTTTTACACATACATATATGTATATATACACACAATGGAGCAGTAAGGTATATATATATATGTGTGTGTGTGTGTGTGTGTATATATATACACACACACACACACACACACACACGCACACACACAATATCCCGGATTTTTATGAGGATCAGATGGATGAAACCATGCTTTCTAAGTTGTTAAACTTGATTAAATTAAATAAAATCATACGCATACTCAAGATTACACAGGAATGCTCCTATAAGTAGCAGGGAATCATAACAATAATTGATGTTTAGCTGGTGTAAAACCCTTTACAGTTTAAAGCTTAAAACTATGCCAAGACTTTTAGGACACTTTGTGTCACTCTATGGCCATATTTACTGGGCATGAGGTACTAAAAATCTGGAGGAAATTTTCTCAATAAAAAAGGAGGAAGAGATGTGTTACGATTTATCAAAATGGGTAGAACCTTGTTGATGTGAAAAACTTAGGTCAACTTGGGAGGGGCATGGAATGAACCTATTTTGGGGAAAAACAGAAGGGAAACCCAGGAAGCAGTGTGGTTCATTGAAAAGAGCATAGCATTTGAAGTGCTGAGCTTCAGTTCCAGCTCTAGGGCTTACAATATATGTCTTTGGACAAATCACTTCTCTCAATTTTTTCACTTATAAATTGAGGGGGTTGTACTAATTGGGAGGAGATTGTCTCAGAAGTCTTTACAATCCCTTCTAAGATTTTATATTCTAGGTCCCCTTCCAGTTCTGACATTCTTTGTTCTGATTCTAAGTTCTTATCTGGTTCTGATAGTCCATGTTCTATGCTCTAAGGGTCCCTACAGGTCTGCTGCTCTATGTTGCTATCCAGGTCTGACATTCTGTGATTTTAAGTATGTAAGATGGAATTATCGAAGGATGAGTTTGTTTGAAACTTAAGCTGGGAGAGGACATGCAGAGAGTCTTTTTCTGGAAGCAAGATGGTTTGGCCACCAGTGGAGATCCAGCTCAGACAACTTAGTAGAGAAAAAAAATTTGCTGGTCCAGCCACCAACCTATGGTAGAGTTAATGGAGGCTAGGAGGGAGGGAAGGGGGAGGAGATCTAAGAGATCTTTATTTTCTATAACTCAAGAATTCTGAGAACTGCAAGTTTGTATTGTCTGCCTTTGAATGCACTTGAGGAGGCTGTTTTGAAGTCTTACCTCTGTCTTTAGGAGAGTCAATGGAAGAAAGAAATGAGTATCAAGGCTGGGCCCATTATGGACACATGGCAGCATGAGAGACAAAGAAACTCTCCAGGCGTTGGCAAGTGAAGGGAGTCAGGCAGGCAGGCAGAAAACAGAGAACCGGAAAAAGAAATCCCCAGGAGGGGTCCCGCCAGGTTCCTTCCTGCCCGTGCTCCCAGAATGAGGTCTTCCTCTCTCAATGTTTTCACATGAAATAACTTCCTGTTTTTCATCCTTCCTCATGGAAATATTTTTCCCTCTTGAACTTCGGGGGGGGGGGTATTTACTTTTACTGAGTGATTAAAAGGATGAGCCAGTTTTTCAAATAATTATCATCTCTTAACATGGATATGGCATTTCTAATTTTCCCCAAGTCCATTTCACCTATTATCTCTTCACACCAGATCTGAACCTGTGGCAAGGAGAAGATTATTCTTCCCATTTTACAGAAGAAAAAATTGAGTTTCGAAGAGAGGAAACAACTCATCCACAGCCATATAGTGAATTTGTGGTGTAAACAAAGTGGAAATCAGATTCTGTGACTCCTAATGCCAGCACATTTCCACTAGACCACCCAATCCCCCTAAATGTAACATAAGATTTTTATTTATGGTAGCTGTTCACTGGAAGCCCATAAAGCAAGAAGGATAATTTAGCCCAACCTCTTCATTTGACACAGAGAGAAACTGAGGCCCGGAGAAGGGAATTGGCTTTTCGAAAGTCACTCACTAATTAATGTTGAGATCGGTGCTCAAACCCAAGACTTATGAAGTCAAAGTTCAATTTATTTTCTATTACTCTACTATATCATGGAGGATTCACATAGGATTACTCTATTTCATGGTAATTTCATTGGTCGACCAAGGCACAGCCAGGGTAAACTTCCTGAAGGAGATGATAATGGGAGGACCGTTGGAATATGGATGGATGGCAGAAATGGGGAGGGCAAGACGGGTGTATGATCAACAGCATGAGCAATAGCCATGGGACGGAAATAAGCAGGAGCAGGCAGGACAAGGACAGTGAGGAGGCCAGACTGGCTTGGAGTAACAGTAATTGATATTTACATAGCAGGTTACAAACATCTCAAATTGGTCCTCACAACAAGTCTGGAAGGTATCGTGCTGATGTTAGAGATGAGGAAACTAATATTCATAGAGAAGATGTTGACTTGTCCAAAGTCACCTGGCTTTTCAAAACCTTAATCTTTAGCCTCCAAGTATTTTCTTCCACTATGAAATACTATCCAAGAATGAGATCTAGGGTGTCACTGTTTTAGAGAAGGTTATTGGGGGATAAGACAGGCTATAAAGGATTAGAGAGAAGGGTTAGATTTGTAAGTCCCACTTAGCCCATTAGGCTAAGTATATGTGATTTTGTCAGGTAGTGAGTAAATAAACGTTTATTAAGTATGTACAGTATGCCAGACATAATGGTAAGTGCTGGGAATCCCAAGAAAGGTAAAAGACAATCCCTGTTCTCAAAAAGCTCACAGTCTAATAGGGGAGATAACATGTATTAACAGGATAAACTTGAAATGATCAACAGAGGGAAGACACGAGGACTAGGGAGATTCAAGAAAGGATTCCTGTAGAAATTGGGATTTTGGCTGGGACTTGGAGGAGGTCAGGGAAGCTGGGAGGGAGATTATTTCAGGTATCAGAGATGGCCAGTGAAGATTTCCAGTCATGAAATAGAGTGTTTTATGTGAGGAATAGCCAAGAGACCAGTGTCACTAATCAAAGAGTATGTGTGTATTACAGCAGGTGGAAGTTGTAAGGTATAAGAAGACTGGAAAGTCAAGGAGGGGAGGATCAGGGTATGAAGGACTTTAAAAGCCAGAGTATTTTCTATTTAACCCTGGAAGTGATTGGGAGCCACTGGAGTTTATTGAATAGGAGGGTGGCATGGTCAGACCTGGACTTTTGTATGACCACTTTGACAACCAAGTGGAAGATGGACTGGAAACTTATGTCATGGAGACCAAGCAGCAAGGCTATTACAATAGTTTGGGCATGAGGTGGGGATAGCTGGTAACAGAATGGAGGGAGAGTCAGAGGAGAGAAGGGAGTGTATATAAGAATCATTATGGAGGTAAAATCATCAGACTTTGACCATAGGTTAGATATGGAGGTGAGAGATAGTGAGAAATTAAGAATAACACTTACATTGCAAGCCTGTGTGGCTGAGAGTATGATGATGCCCTTTATAGGATAAGGAAAGTAGGAAGAGGGAAAGGTTTTGGGGAAAAAGATAATGAATTCAGTTTAGGACATGCTGAGTTTAAAATGCCCATGGGTCATCCAGTTCCAAATGTCTGACTGGCAATCAGTCTAGAAGTCAGCAGAGAGGTTAGGGCTGGATAAGTAAATCTGAGAATCATCAGAATAGATAACTGAATCAATGGAAATTGATAAGATCACCAAGGGAAATAGTAGAGAGAGAGAAGAGGGCTCTAGACAGTGGACACTCACAATTAGTGGGCATGATCTAAATGAAGATCCAGCGAAGGAGACTGAGAAGGAGTGGTCAGATAGGTGGGAGGAGAACCAGTAGTGCCCTGAAAACCTAGACAGAAGGGAACACCAAGGAGAGGATGAGCAACAGTGCTGCAGAGAAGTCAAAGAAGGATGAGGGTTGAGAAAAAGACATTTGATTTGGTAACTAAGATTTTTAGCAACTTTAGAGAGAGTATTTTCAGTTGAATGATGAAGTTAGAAGCCTGACTATAAAGCAAGAAGAGAGTGAAAGGAAAGAAAGATGAGGACCTTTTGTAGATGATCTTCTCAAAGCATTTAGCCACAAAATGGAGGATGGGTATGGAATGACAGCTAGTGGAGATGGATGGATTAACTGAGAATTTTTTGAGGATGAATGAGACATGGACATATTTGTAGGCAGAAGAGAAACAGCCAGTAGAGAGGGAGAAATTGAAGATAAGAGAAAAAGTGAGGAAAATAGAGGGGAGGGTGTAATCTGATGAAGAAGATGGGATGGAATGAGATCATTTGAATACATAAAGGATTAACCTCAGCAAGGAGAAGAGCTGCCTCATTATATGAAATGGGACAGAGGAGGAAATGATGGCAGAAAGCAGCTTAGTGATGTGAAATGAGGAGAGGAAGAGATTTAATGAGATTTTACAGGAAAAAATACTCAAGTATTGCACATAGATAACAAAAATTCATGTGTACAAGTGCAAGAAGAGTTAGATATAGAAGAAAGGAAACAAGAATTTACTAAGTACCTGATGTATGCCAGGCTAAATATTTATTATATCAGCAAATACTTCACAAATATATTACCTCATTTGATCCTCATAACAACCCTGGAATGTAGGTGCTGTTATTATTCTTATTTTACAGTTGAGGAAACTGAGGCACCATGTAGTTAAGTGACTTGACCTGGGTCACACAGATCATGAATGAGGCCAGATTTGAATTCAGGACTTCCTGATTCTAGGACCAGCCCTTTATTTGCTTTGCCATCTAGCTGATAGCTATGTTTGCTTATAAGGAAAATGGGAGTTTTAGCAAACTATAAGCTCAATGCATTTGTAATATGACAATATAACTCCCTCGCAACCACCCCCAAAACCCAAACAAACAATCACGAGCATTTAGAAATAGGAGTTACCTCAGAGGACTGCTAGTCTAATATATATTTTAACATGCTCAACAAGACCACTGGTTTAGGGTAATCCACTAACTCCTAAGCAGCTCATTCCATCTTTGGATATCCTTAGTTCTTTTTTTTTTTTTTAAGCTTACATAGAACCAATATGTGCCTCTCTGATCAATCTTATGTTCTACTGGAAAGAATGATGGGGTTGGAGTCACATGACCAATGTTTAAATCTCAGTTCTGTAACTTAAGCTTGGATAACTTAGGTTCTGTAAACTTGGGGAAATAATTTAATTCCTCTGTGCTTCAGTTTCTTCATATGTAAAGCAAGAGCCTTGGATTAGATGATCCTCAGTGTTCCTTCTAACTCTAAATCCCTAATCCTATGTAATTTCTTTGCATTTAGCCCTCTAAGGACAGCTAGAGCTTAGAGTCTGAAGTCAGGAAGATTCATCTTTATAGGAACAAAGAAACTTGAGGCTTTACACACTTACTAGCTGTGCGACCCTGGGAAAGTCACTTAATCCTGTTTGCCTCAGTTTCCTCACCTGTGAAATGAGATAGAGAAGAAAATGGCAAACCCCTCCAGTAACTTTGCCAAGAAAACTCCAAATGGGTTCAATGAAGAGCTGGACACAACTGAAAAAAATGACAGAATGACAACTTTAAGGCCAAGCAGAACAAGTTTAAACACTGTTTCATATGACAATCCTTCAAACAATTGAAGATAACTATCACATGTTCCTTACAACTTTTTTTTTGGGGGGGGGAGACTAAAGTCCTCAGTTCTTTCAATAAATTCTTTTATGGCAAGATCTAAAGGTTCTTCCCTCGTGGTAGCGTTCCTCAGTGTATATTCTAGCTAAAGCATGGCACCTGAAATGAACATAGTTCAACCAGATGTTGCCTGAGCAGGGCAGAGGACAGTGAAATTTTTCCTTTCCCAGTCCTGGGGCTGTCACTGCTCTTAATGCAGCTTGAGGTCAGTCCCATTAGCTTTTTTGCCTGCCATATCACATTATTGACTTACATTGATCTTGCAAACCACTAATGCAACCTCAGGCTGCATGAATTGAGGCATGTCATCCTGAATGAGAAAGGGGATGGTCCAGCTATTCTCTGCCCTGGGGAGATCATATTTGGAACACTGTGTTCAGCTCTGCAAATCATATATTTTTAGGAAGGTCATTGAAAATCTAGAGCATGTTCAGCAAAGTGGCATGAATTAGTGAAAAGGCTACCACTTTGGGAGTCAGCAGAACCTGGGTTCACGTTTTGGCTCTTCTCCTTACTAGACATGTGACCTCGGATAATTTGATTAATGTTTTTGGACCTCAATTTCCCTATCTGTAAAATGAAGGATGTTGGACTAAATGATTCCTAAAGTTGAGACTGGCAGCTAGGTGGTACAGTAGATAAAATACTGGGCCTTGAATCAGGAAGCTTCATCTTCCTGAATTCAAATCTGGCCTCAGTTACTCACTAGCTGTGTGACCCTGGGCAAGTCACTTAACCCTGTTTGTCTCAGTTTATTCATCTATAAAATGAGCTGAAGAAGGAAATGGAACACCACTCCAGTATCTTTGCCAAGAAAACTCCAAACAGAATCATGAAGAGCTGGACATGAGTGAAGAATGACTGAGCAGTCACAACAAAGTTCAGAATGCTTCTTCTTCTCTGTTCTTTCCACATACACTTGCTACGATCTCTTCACTTCCCTGTCTGGACTCCTTGTATAACCAGCTCAAAGCTACATCTCCTGTCTCTTACTCTTGAATCCCTTCTTTTCTTGTTCTATTTCTGATCATGCTTTTTACAACCCTAACCTTCGATTATTCCCACCTTCTGCCACCTTTGCTCCTATTCACACACTAATGGATCCACTATAAGCATCTTATTTCATCTCAGTTGAAACTCCACTGAAGCAAGGCAAGCATTCTATTGCTCCCTAATTGAATCACTATCCCACTCTCCATAGTGGATGTTGCCCATCTCTTCATAACTCCTCAAACTTTCCATAGCACCTCCTCTCCCAGTGCAGAAAAATAAGGAAATTTGTGGAGAGCTCTTAACCTCAATTTGCCTCAGTTGCTCATATGTAAAATGGGGACACCAGGAGAAGGAAATGTCAAATCTCTCGACATTTTTGCCAAGGAAACCCTTCAGACAAATCCATGCAATCACCAAGAGTTGGATAGAACTGAACAATAACACATCGTGGTGATTTCATCAACTCTCATGTATTTATTTAGGAGATGGTTCCTACATCTGTACATCTAGCCCTAGTGTGTCACCTGTGCTACAGTCTTATGATCCCAATTGCCTTTTGGACATTCTGAACTAGATGTACCATAGGAATCTCAGGCTCAACATGTCCAATACAGAATTCATTTTGTTTGCCCTCCCCCTTTGCCTACCAAGCTCTCTTAACTTCTGAACTTCTTAATGATTGATGAAGACACTACCATTTGCAGTCTCACAAGCTCAGATTCTCACCCTCACTAATCCTGTCTTCTTCACTCTTGCTTAGACAATTTTAGTAGTTCTCTTTCTTTCTTTTTTAAAAATTTTTTTGAGGGGGAAAGGGAATTGGAATTGTGACTTGCCCAAGGTCACACAGCTAGTAAGTGTGTAAAGTGTTCAAAGTTAGATTTGAAATCAGCTCCTCCTGACGTTAGGGCTAGTAGTCTATTCACTGCACCACCTAGCTGCCCCTCTAATGGTTTTCTAAATGGTCTCCCTATCTCATCTTTCCCCACTCCAATCTATCCTCCGCTCAGCACCCCAAATGATTTTCCTAAAACACATGTAACCTCTTTACTCAGACTCAAGATGTTCCCCATTGCCTCCAGGACTGAACAAAACAAAGCAAAACAAAATTTTAAAAGCCCTCTGTGACTTTTAAAACCCTTCATACCCCGGCCCCTGCTTACCAACACCTCTCAATCTTCTCTCTTGTTGCTCCTTTCCTTATACTCTATGATTCATCAACATTGTACTTCTGTTCCCTGAACAAGGCATCCATGTTCCAGCTACTTACATTTGCACTGACTATCTCCCATGCCTAGCATGTTCTTCCTCCTCATGTCAGCTTTCTGGCTTCCCTTAAGACTCAACTCTAATTACTCTTTATGCAGGATGTCTTTCCTTCCCAGATCCCTCTAAGTGCGCCTTACCTCTGAGATGACTTTCTATTGACTTACATCTTCTATGCATGTTATCTCCTTCCTTAAAATGTTAACTTCTTGAGGGGAGGGACTGTGTTTTTGCCTTTTTCTTATCCTTAGGGATTTGTACAATATCTTGAACATAGTAATTGCTTGATAAATGCTTTAAGACTGAGAGATGGACCACATATATGATCATTTTATTAGTTTTACCTGGGTCAGCATTAGTTACTCTGGTCCTTGTTCAGCTAATCCTGGTTCTCCTGTGGTTCTCTGACCTGTCCCTTTTTGTTATTGTTCAGGTGTTTCAGTTATATCTAACTCTTCATAACCTTCAGGATTTTTCTTGGCAAACATACTGCAGTGATTTGCTATTTCCTTCTCCAGGTCATTTTACAGATCAGAAACTGAGGCAAATAGGCTTAAGTGACTTGCCCAGGGTCACACAGTCCTCTATAATTATGCTATTTGATTGTATGGACTGATTATCAAATCAGATAAGTAGATTGTGCTATGGAGAGCATGTCTTGAAGCCTACACAGATATTCTTTGCCTGGTTTCATCTAAGCAAGCACATGGAAGCTTGTGATGGGCCTATTTCCAACCATGTATGAATGAAGGGCTGTTACTGTGACATGGCAAAAAAGAAAAAAAATCTTATGATCTAAATGACTGTAAAAGTAGGAAAACTGGTGATTCAGGGACTGTTGAGCCAGAAATTGACAGATCCACAAGAAAGACAACACATCTCTTCCTTCTCTCTTTCTGCCTCTTGGCTTATAAAGGAAAAATGTTACTTTGAATTGACTCCCTGAGACCTGGGTCAGCAAAAGGAATCTACTGTATCTCTCACCTAAGCATAGTATATATGAGAACTGATTGCCTCTCTCTCCTGTTAGCTTCTTTCTGATTTTTTAGCAAAGCAATATTCTCGAATGAAATTATTCAGGTGATCTGGTGGGTTAGGGAAATCCAGAGGTTCCATTGCCAATTGTGGTGGATGAAAGATGAGATGACTGAGGAAACAAAGGTTTGAGCTTCTGAGTATATCAGTTTATGGAGCAATGCATGCCAGTTGCTTAACAAATTGGGACCAGGCCCTTTAGCTTTGACACTGGACCACATATTTGGGAGGACAGGCTTTTATGCATTAAAAATGATTAATAAAATAAGATGAATTAATTTTAAAAATTAACCAGGACACAAAATAAAGTAATCTGATTTCTAATGGGATGAAAAATTAGAAATTTTCCAAGTTGAGAGAGAGAGAGAGAACAGATATAATTCCCTAAAATCAAAAAAATACATGTCCCACTCCACTCAAGTTTCTGTATTCAATCAAAGGAACATGGAAACAATAAGTCATTGACTAGTATGAGGCCAGTTTTCAGATAAGACATATGGGTTGCTTGAGATGTGTAATTGTGAGAAAACTCCTTGTATAAGTCTTCAGAGCTCACTGGGCTTCTGGTCAGCATCACCTAGGCCCTTAGTTAAGTGTCTCTAAGCAGCAGATAGGGGTAGTCCAGTTTCCCAGTCATGCAGAGCTAGGTTCAAACAATGCAATTAGAATTTCTCACAATTCTTGTAATCAAACAAAGTTTTCTCATAAGATAGAAGCTGTACTATACCCATAATTGGATAGAAAGGAAACTGAGCTAGCTCCAGAATTTAGTTTGCATGATGGAATCAGTATGGTTCACTCAATTCCCATAACTAACCACTTGCTGTTCTAATTTCCTCACAGCCAAAGCCAAGTGGTGGCTAAATGGCAACAGTAGCAGCATCTACCCGGGGTGAGTTGTAGTCATTCCCACCACCACCACCACCACCACCACCACAACTTCAACTCCCATATAGCCCACCAGAAGAAGGGGGTGAGGGTTACACTTAAAAATACACTTCAAAAAATTCAAGTAAATACCTTGATTCTTCTATAGATCCTTGGTCTCATCAAAATGGATATCCTCTCCTGTATAAACCATTCCACACTTTCTTTGATTTATCTCCATGACTTTCAATGATTCTCCCATAGAGGATCCACCCAGTAGATAAGGCTGTCATTGTTTTTAAGAAAGAGGACATCTTGAAATGGACCAGAATCTACTTCTTTTCATTCCCTATAGCCCATATAGTGGGAGACTCTTCCTGGTTCGGTTGCCAGTCTCCTGTGATGTTCCCTTAGCCTTCTCCCATTATAAGGACCAAGGGATGAACCAAAACTCACTAGTCATTCATGTCCTTTAGTAATGGTCTAGAGCACATGTGACCCCCTGGAAGAGGGTGTTTCATGGTTCTCTACATCAATGAATATCCTTGTTTCAACTTCAGGTAGATTGGATATGGTAAAAGAAAAAGTGAGTGGAGACCAAGCAAGAGAAAGTAATTAGGTATCACTGTAGCTCTTTCTTGAGTCCAGAGAGCTAAGCAAACTGAAGGGCCAAGATAGGTGGCAGGGATGGGGAACCCGCGGTCTTGAGGCCACATGTGGCCCTCTAGTTCCTCAGGTGTGGCCCTTTGACTGAATCCAAACTTCACAGAACAAATCCCCTTAATAAAAGGGAACTTCTAACTTCTCTGACCATTAGAAAGCTTGGAGTCTCAGTTCATGGGTCAAAAGGTGAGCCCTGATCTTTGAGACAGAAGTCAAGAAATTTGAGTTTGGGCTTTAACTTTACTGGCTATAAAAACCTGGGCTACTGATTTTCCATCTCTGGGCTTCAGTTCTCTTATCTATAAAATGGGGAGATTATTTTAGTATTCCTTAACCTCATAGGGACATTATGAAGAAAACACCTGGAACAGAAATGGACTATAGGAATAGGAATTATTATTAAGGGGTCAGAAATAAGGAAAGGTGAAAAGAGAAAGGACTGGCAAATAGTAAGCCTGGTACATACTAAATACTAAATAAATGTTTGTTGACTGATTGACTTGGCACCAAGAACAATTCCTCTGGAATAAAGGAGCTGGGCTCTTTAGGATCCTGCCTTGCTAGAAAAAAGCCTAAACTCTAGGGCTAGATCTTTTTCAGAAGGTGACCCCAAAAGAGAGAATACTTGAAATCTGGCCATGAGGGTCTATTGTTTGAAGGAAGGGAAGGAAGGGGGAAGGGAAGGGAAGGGAAGGGAAGGGAAGAGAAGGGAAAGGAAGGGAAGGGAAGGGGGAAGGAAAGGGAAGGAAAAGGAAGGGAAGGGGGAAGGAAAGGGAAGGGAAGGGGGAAGGGAAGGGAAGGGAAAGGGGGAAGGGAAGGGAAGGGAAGAGGGAAGGGGGAAGGGAAAGACAAGATACTTCTTCAAGCATTTGAAAGGCTGTCATATGCAAAAGAGTTTTGTCTGACCCTAAAGGACAGAACAAGAAGCAATGTCAGAGTGAGAATCAGGGAGGCCGATTTTAACTAAATAGAAGGTAAATAATGCACATTGTTAGCTTCTTACCCATTAGAGCTGTCCAAATGAGAAGACTGCCTCAGGTGAGTTCTCCATCATTATAGGTCTTCAAATAGCACCTGGATGACCTTTTGATAGAGATAATACAGTAGAGACAGACCTTTGATTACATAGATTCTCCACTATATCCCATCCCAGACTGAGTGTCTGTGATACTATAAAATTTCTGAGAGGATGTCATGTGGTAGAGACATTAGACAGGATCTATGTGGCCCTGGAGGGCAGAAAGAAGAACAAAAAAAGGGGCAAGGCCTTTTTGAGCTTCCTCTTCTAGCCACACCACACCCCAAATAAACTAAGATAGATGCTTTTCCCAGGCTGTTATTTTAAAGTTTTCTACAAAATCGCCACATACTGATCTATTACCAGAGGCTACCATCCCATCTGTGGGGACAACTGCTGTTCCTTTGATTTATGATGTGAAGAAAACCCTTACCTGAATTATTGCCTGGTCTTCAGCTCTGAATTTTGTGTGATTCTATATTTACAACACAGCACCATTTATTTACACCACTGGAGTGTAAATTCTATGAATAAATTCTATTATCTTTGGAACTTGAGGTATGACGAAAACATGAAATCTGCTTCCAAATCATGAAATTCTGTCTGTCTCTCATCATTACTGCCCTGATGGCTGGGGGGTGGGTTGGAGTTTAAGTCCAAGGCAACATTCACCCCCCAGATCCAGGCCCAATTAAAGTTTCACCAAACTCTTTTGTTCCCAAACATTTTTCAATAAATCTCTACCAATGTAGGCTCACAAGCTAAAGGAATAAATATGTTTCCAGCATTGACTGCAGACAAATGACATGAGACTGAGCAGGGGCTTAGGGTGTACTTCCCAGAGGTAGGCATAGTGTGTTACAAGACAGGCCTACATGACTGGCCTACTGGAAATAGGATTACAGGATTTAGAGCTGGAAGGGCCGTAAGCACAGAGTGTAGAATGTCAGAGCTGGAAAGGATTGTAGAGCAGAGAAAAGAACAAAGAAAAAGTCAGAATTTGAAGGTAACCATTATGGCATTCCCGCATCCACTCTTCTCCAGGCTATATTTTCAGTAGCTCTAATACACGAGGTAGGATTGAATTCCAGACTGACACAGGCCTAGACCCTAATTGAGTTCCCAGTCTGAGACTCAACTCAGAACCTAAACAATCCAGACCATAGAATGAGCCCTGACTTAGACCTTGATCCCAGATTAAACTTGTTGAACTAAGGAGAGTTAAAAAAAACAAGGAAAGAAACAGATAGACTTTCAATGTTACATACATTAAAGATCTTCTGTATGTATGGGAGACATCAACAGTTATTATGCAGTCTGTAGGTTTAATTCTAGGGAGAAAGGAAAGGCAGGGGTGTGTGCTGAAGAGAATATGAGGGCAAACTAAAGTGCAGTCCTGGGAGGGGCAGAATGATCTCTCCTGTCCTTTACTGAGATCACTGACCTTGAGGATTTCTTCTCAAGAGAAACTGCACCCTGAGGAAAGTTGAAGGAGAATTTGCTATTTCTTCTCTAGAAAAATATATATTTCTTTATATAAAGTTTAAAAATTCAGTGCTATTTTGAGGTTTCAGTTGATGGAAAAGATGGCATTTGTAAGGGAGTGAATGAGTCCCTGCTTTGTCTGTTTCTCAGCCTTGTTAAGATTCATATTTCAGTGATTTCAGGATTTGTGACTTCATCAGTTTGGGCGTTCCCTCCCCTGATATAGGTAGCCATTATTTTAATCCTTAATAGATGATCCTCACTAACTGCTATGTCTGAGAGAAATTATTACCAGGCGGTCATCCCTGTGGTGATAAGCCTTCGCACAGTTAGCTAAGCTGTCCCTTTGACAGCAGATATAACTGAGTTAATACTCAGAGTCTTTCCAGCTAGTGCCAAAGCTTGTGTTTTACTCAAGAAACCAAGGTACTCTTGATGCTGCAAGGAGGGATCAAAGTCTAAAAAAAAAAATCTATCATCTATCTATCTATCTATCTATCTATCTATCCATCTATCTATCTCTATTTATGTCTATCTCTCTCTATCTCTATCTATCTATCTATCTATCTATCTATCTATCTATCTAGTCTTTACAACACTTACGTTTTCCAATATGTTCTCCATCACTTGTCCCAGAAAGCCACCCCTTATTAAAAAGAAAAGGAGGTGTGTGTGTGAGAAAAACAAATTTCAATGAAAAAGTCATCATATCAACCAAGTTTGGCATTGTATGTAATGCTCCACTCCCATAGTTACCTACCTCACCAAAGCAAGGAGGGAGGTGTACTCATATTTCTTCCTTAGGATTACGTTTAATAACCATAATTTCACAGAATTCGAATTTGATTTTGTTGTTGTGATTTCCACCTTTCCTGGTACAATTATTGAGTGTATTGTTTCATTAGTTCTGCTTATTTCACACTGTATCAGTTAATATGCCTCCCTTCTCTATATTAATCATATTTAGTATTTCCTTCAATACAATTCTATTTCGTTACATTCACATGCCTCAATTTGTTTAGCCATTCCCCCAGTCTATGGGTGGGGCAGTTAGGAGGCACAGTAGATAGAATGTTGGGCCTGGAGTCAGGAAGGTTCATCTTCCTAAATTCAAATCCGGCCTCTAATACTTACTAGCTGTGTGACCCTGGACAAGTCACCTGACCTTGTTTGCTTCAGTTCCTCGCCTATAAAATGAGCTGGAGAAAGAAATGGCAAACTACTCTAGTAACTTCACCAAGAAAACCCCAAATGGAGCCACAAAAAGTTGGTCACTGCTGAAATTTCAAGTTTCTAGTAAAATAGGAGGATAGGAATTGGACTTGAGATTTCATTGATATAGGGAACTCCTGGTGAGGAAATTCCCTCTGCCAATGAAGTTTCGTACCTTCTCTGAAAATTATATTATTAGATAACTGAAATGACTTGCTGAGGATCACAGTCAATAAGTGGGGGCAGCAGAGCAGGTACTAAGCATATGTTGAATTAAAGTAAATTGTCACCTCCCTTGCAGGTGCAAACCTTTATATGGCCTTCTATGTTTTAAAGTACTTTCATTCTCTGAGGGGCAGTGATTTCAAAGTTGTTTCTCAGGAATGTAAAGATCCCAAGTTGCCCAAGTGCTACCAATGAGATCATGGCTATTTCCCACTTCATTTACTCTGCCCAGTCCTTCTTCCTCCTCTTCTTCCAAGATTTAATTGCTGAGAACTAACCCATGTATCTACTCTCAGAAAACATCGGGCCTGTTGTTACATTCTTGATGGCATGTTTATTAGTACACTCTCCAGTTTTATTATAAATAATTGAAATGAAGCCACATGTCAGAATAAATGAAACTCTCTCTCTAAGGGAAATGAAATTTTCTTTCTTCTGAGACGCTAAAGGTAAACTGAATGTCTGAAACATCCAGGGTACTCAGCTTTTGGGGAGATGAAAGAGGAGCAATAACATGCATGCTGGACCTAGAATGGGAAGACCTGGCCAGCCCTGCTGCCCAGCTATAAGTCTGCCAGCAAGTCAATGAATAATAACAACTATTTCCATAGCCTTTGAAGTCCTACAAAGTGGTTTCTTTTATATATCCGCATGAGGTATTCATTTTACAGATAAGGAAGCTGGCAATTGGAGGGACCATAAGAAATGATAAAGCATATAGTATAGAGCAGAATGTATAGAGCTCTGGACCCTGGGAATCAAGAAGGCCTGGGTTTGAATCTCACCTCAGACGCTGAGTGATCCCAGTCATATCCTGCAGCTTCAAATTCCTCATCTGTAGAATGGGAACAAGAATAACACCTCCCTCACAGGATTCCCATGATGAGCAAATGAGATAATATGTGCCTATATCCTGGAATTTCTACCCTCTCTCATCCTGCTAATAGTTAATCAGCTGTCATATCTTGCTATTTATATCTTTACAGCATCTGTTGCATATCCACTTCTCTCCACTCACCTATAAAATGAGCTGGAGAAAGAAATGGCAAACTACTCTAGTATCTTCACCAAAAAAACCCCAAATGAGGTCACAAAAAGTTGGTCACTACTGAAATCTCAAGTTTCTAGTAATCCACTGTCATACCTACCAAATCACCCCTCTATTTGATTATGTCAACAGCCTTCTATTTGGTCTAATTACCTCACTCTAGACCATCCTATACCCTAGTGCCAAAGTGATTTTCCTTAATAGAAGATCCAGCCACGTGATTACTCTTTTCAGTCAACTCCATTGACTCCCCATTGCCTTTAGGATGACATATAAGCTCATCTGTTTAGCTTTAAAAACTCAAAAACTCCAACCTTTCTTTCTCCCCCTCTGCACTCTGCAATCCAGCCAGAATGGCCTTCTCTCTGTTCTTTGCATGTGGCGCTCTATCTCCCATCTCTGAATTTTTACAGTAGCCTGTCCCCCATGCCTGGCTCACATTCTCTCTTAACTTACATCACGTAGAGTTCCTCTCTTCCTTAAGTTGCTTAAGCATCATCTTCTGCGCTGGTTTTCCAGTCATTGGTGGCCTCCCTCCCAAGCTCAATTCTTTGTACTATTCAATTCTTGGTACGCGTTTGTATTTATTCATTTTGCATTTGTGCTGCATGTATTTGTATATTTATATGTCATATATATTTACGTATGTATCATTTTCTCAATCATTAGACCACAAGCTCTTTGCAAACTGGGATTTTTTCATTTTTTCTACTTGTATTGCTTGGTACCCAGCTTGGTGCATGGCACATAATAAGTGCTTAACAAATATTTGTTGGTTGGGTGATTTGTTGCTCAAGGTCACACAGGTAGTAAGTAGAAAAACCAAGATTTACATGTAGGTCCTTTGATTCCAAATCCAGTACTTTCCCCACTATCCCTACTATGTCTCTCTGACGTAGAAAAGTGAGCTATTATTATTTTTTATAGAGGTTATATACGTGTAGCTATGTAAAACACTTCCATAATAGTCATGTTGTAAAAGACTAATTGTATTTCCCTCCATCCTATCCCAGCCCCCCACTTATTCTATTCTCTCCTTTGACCCTATCCCTTTTCAAAAGTGTTTGCTTTTGACTACCCCCACCCCCAATGTGCCTTCTATTCTATCATAAACCCCACTCTCATCCCCTTCCCTCTACTTTCTATAGGGCAAGATAAATTTCCATACCCAATTGAGTGTTTATGTTATTTCCTCCTTAAGCCAAATCCAATGAGAACAAGGTTCACTCATTCACTTTGACCTCCCCACTCTTCTTCCAAAGTAAAAGTTTTTTCTTGCCTCTTTTATATGAAATAATTTATCCCATTCTACCTCTCCCTTTCTCCTTCTCTCAGTACATTCCTCTCTCACCCCTTAATTTTATTTTTTAGATATCATCCCTTCATATTCAACTCACCCTATGCCCTCTGTCTCTTTCTCTTTCTCTGTCTCTCTCTAAATGTATATATATATATATATATATATATATATATACATATATATATATGTATATATATATATATATATACATATATATATATGTATGTATGTATATATGTATGTATGTTATATTCCCTCTACCTACCCTAATACTGAGAAAGGTCTCATGTATTACAAACACTATATTTCCATGTTGGAATGTAAACAGTTCAACTTTAATAAATTCCTTATGGTTTCTCTTTCCTGTTTACCTTTTTATGCTTCTCTTGAATCTTGTATTTGAAAGCCAAATTTTCTATTCAGCTGTGGTCTTTTCAAGAATGCTTGAAAGTCCTCTATTTCATTGAATGTCCATTTTTCCCCCTGAAGGATCATTCTCAGTTTTGTTGGGGAGGTGATTCTTTGTTTTAATCCTAGCTCCTTTGACCTCCAGAATATCATATTCCAAGCCCTCTGAACCTTTCAGGTAGAAGTTGGTTAAATCTTGTTTTATCCTGATTGTGGCTCCACAATACTTGAATTGTTTCTTCCTGGATTCTTATAATATTTTCTCCTTGACCTGAGAACTTTGGAATTTGATTACAATATTTCTAGTTTTCCTTTTCGGATCTCTTTCAGGAGGTGATTAGTGGATTCTTTTGATTTCTATTTTTCCCTCTGGTTCTAGAATTATCAGGACAGTTTTCCTTGGTAATTTCTTGAAAGGTGATGTTTGGACTCTTTTTTTGATCATGACTTTCGGGTAGTCCAATAATTTTAAAATTATCTCTCCTGGATCTATTTTCCAGGTCAGTGGTTTTTCCAATAAGATATTTCACATTGTCTTCTATTTTTTCATTCTTTGGGTTCTGTTTTATAGTTTCTTGATTTCTCATAGAGTCATTAGCTTCCATTTGCTCCATTTTAATTTTTAAGGAATTATTTTCTTCAGTGGATTTTTGGACCTCCTTTTCCATTTTTAAGGCATTCTTCTCCTTATTGGCTTTTTGGTCCTCTTTTGCCATTTCGGTTAGTCTTTTTTTTAAGGTATTATTTTCTTCAGTATTTTTTTGGATCTTCTTTAGCAGGCTGCTGACTTGTTTTCATGATTTTCTTGCATCACTCTCATTTTTCTTCTGAATTTTTCCTCTACTTCTCTTACGTGATTTAAAAAATCCTTTTTTGAACTCTTCCATGGCCTGCAACCAATTCATATTTTTCTTGGAGGTTTTGGATGTAGGAGCTTTGACTTTTTTGCCTTCTTCTGGTTGTATATTTTGATCTTCTTTGTCACCAAAGTAAGATTCTATAATCTGAGTTTTTTATGCTATTTGCTCATTTTCCCAGTCAAGTACTTGACTTTTTAACTCTTTATTAAGGTAGGACTCTGTTTCCAGTGTGGAGAGTATACTACAGGGGTTTTGTGCAGCTCTTTTCAGAGATATTTCTAGGGACCTATAAGTTTTCAGTTCTTCCAAGGTATTATGATCAAAAGAGAGGCGTTTACTCCTCTGTGCTCTGCTCTTTGAGTAACCACAAGAATCTTTTCTGCCTTGGAAGATTCCTTCTCCACTGCAGCCACAAGCTCAGTCACACAAATGCTCCTCCACCGCCCAAGACTGCTACCCACAACCACGACCCAGATCCAAGCAGGGCAAAGCAAGAGAATCCTGTCTTAGTGTTGAGGGTCATCATTCTTCAGAAGCTTCATCCAGGTCCATGTTCTCCAACATAACTAAACTGGACTGAGAACCTGAGAGGTCAGGCTGAGTACAAGACAGCCTCCTAGCTGTCTAATCTAATAGGATCTGAGAGGTCAGTCCCAAAGAACTGCAAAAAAAAATAAAATAAAATAAAACCCTAAAACACCTCCAAGGTACTTAAGAGAACAATAAGGAAATAGGCTTATATATCTTTCAGTCCCAGTTGGAGAAGAGCTTGAGATTTGCAGTGTTTCCTGGTCAGGGACCCATAAAAATGTTGAGGATCATCATAAAATGATGAGGCATAGGGTTAGGGGTGCTCAAGACTCCAAAATACCAACACACATGGGTCCTGCCGAATGAATTTGACTCAAGTCTTCTCTCAGCCAAAGAAAAGCAAAGTTTATTAAAAGTTCGCCATATTGGGTAGACTCTTAAGGAGCCTAAGTATCTGTAAGGCTTATATTGGAAAATTCTATGGTGCTCTCACGCCAGGTGGAGACAAGATGGGGTCTTATATACAAAAAGGTTGTGGGAGGATTCTAGGCATGGTCTAGGGGGGAGTTTGGGGAGAGTCTTCAGGAAGAGTTAATAAGATCAGACTCCAATAATGAGTGATTAAGGGTAGGAAGTTGCTGGAGGCTACCTGGAGACAACAGACAATGGTGGGCTAGGCCAGTTCAAGGGTGTAACAGTTGATTTGGGTATAGATATTTTGATAAGCTCAAGGGTGGGAAGTAGATGGACAATGGAGGGCTAGGCTAGTAAGAATACGAGATTTTGGCCTAGCTATAACGAAAGGTTTATGGCCTCAGGCAAATGCCTCATTAAATGGGAAGATTCAATCAGAGTTCCAAGAGGTTCCCAGAGCCTGTACCTCATCATTAGCATCAGCAAAGAGATCCCTGCAATCCCGCTCTGATCAGCTGCTCGATCCCCACACAGTCTGTGGGCAGAGAGCTCTGGAAGCAGCCTCTGCTACTGCTGCTGTCACCATTACCACCTCTACTGCCCTAGTGCTAAGGCCAGATGGCACTGCTCTCTCACTGAGGTCTGGACAGACCTTTCCCACTGACTTTCTAAATTGTCTTTGGTGTTTGTGAGTTGAGAAATCTGTAAAGCATTACAGCTGCCAGTGATTCATTGACCTGAGGCCTGCTCCAGCTCTTTCTGTGCCTGCCAACTCAGGCTAGACTGCCTCCTTTCCCAGCCTGGTACAATAGACCTTTCCTACTGAACTTCCAGGTTGTCTTGGACTGGAAATTTGTTTTACTCTGTCATTTTGTGGGTTCTGCAGCTCTAGGATTTGTTTAGAGTAATTTTCTACAGGTATTTGGAGGAATTTTGGGGAGAAATCAAGCAAGGACCTGCTTTTACTCTGTCGTCTTGGCTCCATCCCCCATGAATTATTACTGTTAAGTAACTTGCCCAATGTCACACATTTATGAAGTGTCAGAATCAGGCCTGGAAATGTGAGTTCCTTGACTGTAAGTGCAGCATTCTTTTCATTAGACCAGACTGCCTTTCTGGGAATCCGTGTCCACACCTATAAAAGATTTAATTATCCTGGAACCACTGAGTGCTTAGTACAGTGTTAAGCACAATGATGTATTTGATAAAGGTTTGCTGTATTTGTACCTACCTCTTGGGCTGTTGTTGTTGTGGAAGATTCTTTGTAATATGGAATATTTAGCTGGAATAGAGGACTGCCAGGTGAAGAAATTCCCTCTGTCAGTAGAGATGGCACCTTCTCTGCAACTTAAGAGTTTTAGAGTGTTTCATAAAGCAGAGGGGTCAGACATCCATGGAGTTTAGGGAGAAAGATTAAAATATAATTTGTAAAGCAGCTAGGTGGTACAGTGGATAGAACATAGGACCTGAGTTCAAAGTTGGCATTAGACACTTAGGAGCTGTGTGACCCTTGGCCAGTCATTTAACCCTGCTAGCCTCTAAAACAATTGATAAATATTTGACAAAATGAATAAAACAAAACAATACAACATAGATAATGCTAATTTGTGGTTTTCTAAGTCAATATGCAACCATAGAGATCCCTTTCCTTTTTGAGATTGACAGTATTAACCTAGAGCATAGAGAGATTAAATGAGCTGTCCAGGGTCCCAGAACCATCTCCAGTTAGAGAGAGAGCTTGAGCCGCCCCTAATTCTCACCCCCTTCCTTACTTTGAGATTGGGTCTCTGGGCACTTCTCAGTGCTGCATCCTGTATGCTTTGTAAACCTAACTATAAACATGAGCTAGTATTAAAGGGTGAGAAGAGAGCCATCTGCTCACAAAGAAATTAGTAGGGATTCTTCACCCCTTACTCCTAGTCCATCTCTGTCTGGTCACTTATTTTAAGAGAGGGGAAGAAGAGAAGGAAGAGGGAAAGTGACCAGGAGAGAAAGGGGAAGAAGCAGAGAGGTGAGAGCAGAGAGAGCAAGCTCCCTCCCCCTCCCCCATCAGAGTATGTACGACTGAGAGAATATCATTATGTATTGATTTACATTTACAGCTCTTGTCCAGGTGCTGTGCCTACATTAAATATACTCGTGGATTTTATATGCAAAATTGAACAAGTTAATGGCCTGAACAAGTTGGATGACAACGCTTTAATTGCTGTTTTCTCTTCAGCAGCCCTTGAGAGGGCACAATGCCAGCGTTTAGAAAGGTACTTCAGAAAGATAGGCAGCAGTCCCTGGGAAGAAATCGGCATGCTGGCTTCTCAAGTCTTACCTCACATACGGGGGAGAGTGGGACATCCCTAGCCAGGGCAGGCTTCCTCCTGATTACCAAACACCCTAGACAGAGGAAGATCCACTTCCCAAGAGCATTTTCTACTGCATTTTATTGGCATTCGCCTCTGCTAATGGAGTGCCTGCTGATGCCTCATCTTGGTGGAGAGGTGACCCTGGGTTCAGGAAGACCATACCAGTGCCGCCCAAGACAAAACCAATCATAGCAAAGTACCTTTCTATCAGCGGGCTTCTAGGGACCATCCAAATGTAAAGACAGAGGGTGTATCTGAGAAATCTAAGCCTGAAACTAGAAGGCTCATGCTCTGATGGCATAAATTCAGGCATCAGGCAGTGAGTAGGTGGAGGTATTTGATGACAGAGAGATTTCCCTAGAGTTCCTGAGTTCCCACCACATGGGACTCTACTCTAAGAAAGTAGCTGGGTGGGCCAGGGATAAAGCATAGGACTTGGAGTCAGAAAGATCGGGGTTCAAATCCTGACTCAGAAACCTGGGTAAATTACTCCACCTCACTGGGCCTCCATTCCCTCATCTCTATAGTGGGGATGATAATAGCACCTACCTCACAGGGTTGTTATAAGGATCAGATGTCTTATCATTTGCTAACATTACAAACTTTAAAGCAACATACTAATGCTGGCTTTTATTATGTTTGGTTTTGACTTTAGAGATCTGAGATTTGATCATGTAAGTACGTTCTTGAACTACGGAAAGAACAGCCCCTACACAGGAGTTCTGAGTAAGACTGGAGTTCAAATCCTGCTCCAGACACTTAGAAGATGTGTGAGTGACTCTGGGTAAATCCTTTAACATCCCTCAGCCTGAGTTTCCTCACCTGTAAAATGGAAGTAAAAATGACACCTCCCTCCTAGGGTTGCTCTGAGGCTCCAGTGTAGATGTGTGAGATGCTTTGCATCTTTGCTTTGCTTAACGCACGATATGAATATTAGTTGTTATTCTTTGTTACTATCATTTATTATTATTATTGCATATCTTTGTAGACAGACTTCATGAGTTGTTTAATGGGTGGCCATTGCACCAGAATTCATCCCCTAGGTCCAGCCTATTGGTCATAGGCTTCTCCGTGCTCAACTAGATCATTCCTTAGAGAGTAGACACTGCCTTTGTTAATTCCACATTTGAAGCTTGGTAGATCATGCCAGAGCTATCACTCAACTGGCATAAAACCTCTAGAACCTCAAGAATTGAGGGTCACCACCAAACTTGGTGATGTGGTTGAGTCTCTCTCTGCTTAGCCAGGTTCTTTTACAGATAACAAATACACGTGTCTGTCCACAACTGGGTCCATATACAAAACCTCTCTGCCTATTATCTGTGACCCATCTTACTTTGGAAATCAGCACTAGATTGATGGTTAAACTGAGGGCAAACCTAGGTCAGAGGGAGCCAGGGCCAAAAAGGGCCCAGAGAATGTCTCTGGTAAGACCAATTTGAATTAAATCTCTGCTGGCATAACTTCTGGGATGTCCTAGATTCCCTTCCATGCCCTTTCCACAGGAGGAGGAGACTATCAGAAGAGGGTTGATATTAGTCTTTCCCACTAATAAGAACCCCAACTCTTCTTAATCTTCTAAGCACTTTCATAGACCTTCCCTTATTTGATCCTTGTAACAATGCTATGAAGGGAGTTGAAGAAGTTATAGTTATCCCTATCATCTAGAGGTATAAACCTGAGAAGTTATTCACCTTTCCTAAGGTCACTCACCTAGTAAATAGAAGGGCAAGAAGAGAGGACAGATTTTACTACTCTAACTTCAGGATTCCTTCTATACACTATGAGCCAGAGAGGGAAGAACACCAAATTTGGTGCCCTGGTGTCACAGCTTTGAGCAAAGAATTTTTCTGGGCCCCAGTTTCTTTACTCATCAAATCAAGGAGTTACATTAGATAATCTCTAAGTTTCCTTCCTGTGCTTTGTCCTAGAATACTATGATCAGGAGGAGGGCTGCTGCACAGCTATCCCCACTTGTCAGACATGAGTCCTGAAGTTGATGGAGACCTTGGGCTCCCTGGTGCTCTGAAGAGGAAGATGAGCAGGGCACAGTTAGTGTTAACCTGAAAGTGGCCAAAGGGTTTAGGATTAATGCTCAAGGTTGTTCTATCCCCTGGACTGAGAGAGCTGGGGCTCATTTAACCAGCAAGCACCCTGCTCTTAGCTACCTCAAAGGTAAATATTTGCCTCCCAGAAAGGTAATATTATATACATAGCATTGCAGATTTTGTCTTTATGACCCTCCTGGGTCTATAATACCCATAAACTCATGGTGAGGGGAGGAGGGACAGGAGGGGAGGAGAGAATGATGGTAATTTATCAGCCCAGAGTGCCCACCTCACCCTCCATCAAGGCCTGTTAAGCCTCCTCAAGAACACTGGGAATGTTGCCCGGAGACCAAATGAAAGATTCATCAGGTTTTTTAAAATCCATCTCTCCTATAATTCAGCTTGGGCCCCTGCAACCTATTAGCTGTTCATTCAGACCGTGTTCAAAAGATGCTTTAATGTGAGAATTTTCCTTTTAAGAATTTCTCCGGTCAGGCAAGTGCTTAGGAGAAACCACCCAGCAGATGCCTTCATTAATGGCCTCCCCTGACTGGGGCCTTGAAGACCACTCTGCCTGGAAGCAATGAAAAGAGCTTGTTTTCTTTCCTAAACAGGAGAGGTGGGGAGAGGGAGGAAGGGAAGCAGAGAGAGAGAGAGAGAGAGAGAGAGAGAGAGAGAGAGAGAGAGAGAGACCTGGCAAGGCAATGGGGGAGGGGATTAGGAAGGGAAGGAAGAGAGCAGGGTAGTGGAGATAAGGGGAAGTCGAGATAGAAAAATGAAGGGAAGAGAGGGAAAAGAAAAAAAAATGGAGAAAGAGGAGGGGAGAGAAAAAGGGAGATGAAAGCAGGGAGAGGAGATGAAAAAAGTTTTCCCCTTTTTTTTCCCTTAAGGGGAAGAGATTTTTTAAAGAGAGTGAGGGGAAAGAAAAAGAGAATAGGCTTAGGACAAGACAAGAGAGAAACAGAAAAGAAAAGAGGAAAGAAAAGGAGAAACGAGGAAAGAAATCACAAGGAACATGGTAGGAGAGACAAGGAAGAAGTAACAGAAGGATGTGCAGAGAGATGGTGGAAGGAAGTGAGAAGGAGAAAAGATTGTGGGAAGATTCATTCCAGAAGAGAATGAGAACTGAAGAAATTGTCTGAGCCCTTTTTGGCCCTGGCTCCCTCTGACCTAGGTTTGCCATCAGTTCTTCCATCAACCTGGTACTGATTTCCAAAGTAAGATGGGTCAGAGTTGATCAAACCCAACACTCATCCTGCAAAATGGGAATGACTGAGTCCCAGAGAGAAGGGACATGTTACCCCAATACCTTTAGGAATGCTGGAGATGATTGCAAGGAGTATTGGGTCCTTCCAGGTCCTGGATTTACTCAAAGCATTCTTATTTTGGGGCAGCGAGGTGACACAGTGGATAGAGCACTGGGCCTGAAGGCATGAAGACCCATCATGTTGGGCTCAAATGCTGCCTCGGGCACTAGCTGTGTGTAAGCTTATAGCTTTCCAACGGTGATGAACCAGGCCTTTCTAGGCCATCCACACTGCAGTGCCAGCACACTGCTTGGCTGAGCTGGGAGTCACCAAATGTAATCTTTTTGCTAAGATGGAGAAACAGCAGACCTGATCTTACTATCTACTCTGCTGCTCTACCTTCCAGAACCCAGGCTCTGACATCTGACCAGCCAATGCACCTTAAGGACCCCTGGACCTTGACATCTGCCCTACCGTTAAATTATTAGGACTTCCAGGCCAGATTTTTCCTCTACTCTATCGCAAATTTTGTTTTAAATTAAAAAATATATACATGTGCATGTGTGTATATGTACATACACACATATATACATGCATATATACACACATATGGTGTATACATATGTAATGTCAGTATATATAGATATATGTGTATACATACACATACATACCCTATATATACACATATACATATAGTATTGTGTATGCATGCATACATGTTTATATATGTATGTATATATGTATACACACATGTAGTTTTCCCCATAAGCTCCTTAAAAACAGAAACTATTTCATTTTTCTATTTAGATTTCTAGCATTTACTGTATTGATAAGCAGTAAGCACTTAATAAGTGGTTTTTCATCCATTTATTCACACATTCCCCTCCTTTGGCCTCGGTTTTCTCATATTTAAAATGCACCGTCTCTATATGTTCTGTTCTCTGAAGTCTCTTCTAGCTCCAAAACATTCTCCCACACGTGCTTCGAAATCAGCTAGAGGAGGGCAATAGCTTTAGGATCTGCCTTCTTAGTCCAGGACTAGGGAGGATAACCCATGCAGTGGCCTCAATGTCACTTAATGGAAGTTGAGCTTTGCCTTCTATGTGCTAGAGACTTGAATTCTCTTCTGGCTGTATGCTTCACCTCTCTTTTCTGCCTCCAAGTGATGAACGGAACCTAATTAGGGAAAACAGTATATCATTAGACTTACTGTAGAAATGAATAACTGAGAGACCCACAATTTGCTGTTCAGATTTCTTCTTTATTCATTTGTTTTAGAAAGAAAAAAAGTCAGGAAGGAAAACTAGTATGGCAGAAAGACTTTGGAGACAGAGGACCTTGGAGAGAGAAGACCTTGATTTCAAATCATTTCATTTTCCTGGATCTTCGTTTTCTCTGTGGAAAGGGGATATGGGTGTAGACACTACCCCACAGAAATGTCAATTACTCTTATTTCAAAGCTGGGATTAATCATGCCCTCATCAGAATCCTTACAACTCTTCTTGCCCATGCTTTGACTCTACCTTAGCCATCAGTCTTGGCTTCATTCATGTAGTGGTCGCTGGGGTCTTACATTCTCTCCAGGAAGAATCCTAAGAGATTACTTCATTTTGTTGGTTCATATTTTTTCAAAGCTTTTGATAAGGCTTTTTCTTCCAGGCTGTCTCTGATAAACAAATAGTTAAGTCCAGAAAATTTGTGTTTGACACAATGACAAAGAGAGAGTGCCAGGGTCTGGGATATGTTGGTAAATGTTTAACAACCAGCTCTCTTGAGGAGACAAATGTACATGGAGCATGTTTAAGTTTAAAATACATTATTAACATTTTCTCCATCTATTTATTAAGCCCCTAGACAATCAACAATACAATAAATCAAGTCTTGATTTGTATTATGATTTCCAAAAATGTATGTGGTCACAATAAAAATTTAACAATCAATTCTCCCAAGGGTAGGAAGATATACAAAGAGCCAGGAGACCTGCCCTAGCTCTGTAACTAACTTGCAGTGGGATCTTGGGCAAGTCCCTTGCCTTCTCTGAATCTAAGATCACTTCATTCATTCATTCATTCAATCATTTATATATTTATTCATTTGCTTATCTATCTGTTTATTTATTTAGTAGTTTGGGTTTTGTTTTTGTTTTTAGCTTAGGAAATGCTTGTTGGCTCACTATTCAAGCTTCCACAGTTTTTTGCTAATGACCTCCTCCCTCCAATCTTGTCTAAGCTTTCTTTTTCTATTTCTTTTCCTGTTGTAGGACTCTCTAAAGCACTCACCACTTAACTTTGCATATTATACTAGCTTGTGTCTGTGCCTTAATCCTCTATTCTATTAAGTTGCACTAGAGCAGAGACCAGATGGCGTCTTAGCTAAACCTTGTACCTTCGCCAGTCTCTGGCACAGGGCCTTCCCACAGCAGGCACTTAAGGAATATTTGTTGTCTTTGTGGCAACCTATCTGTGGAGAGAGGAGATTGGCCTGAATGATCTCAGGCTCATCAAATGTTAGAACTGGAAAGGACCTTACGAAAACGTAATAGCAAGCATTTACACAGCATTTTAAGGTCTGAAAAACCCTTTTTACAAATATTATGTTATTTTATTCTCACAACAATCCTGGGAGGTATTAGTACATTCATTTTACAGATGAGGAAACTGAGGCAAATGGAGGTTAAATTACTTGATCAGGGTCACATAGCTAGCAAATGTCTAGAGCTGGATTTGAACTCAGATTTTCTTGACTCTCAAAGTCCGATGCTCTTATCCAACGTACCACCTAAGGTACATATGATATCTAGTACTGCTCCCTCACTTTGAGTTCAGTGTTAAGAAATGATATGCTTAAAGTCACGAAGTGAGTGATGGAGCCAGTACATAACCTAGGGTCTTTTGACTTCTAGTCTAGTTTGCTTTTCCCACATTGCCAAGCTGTATCTCTAAGAGCACTTCCTGAAGAAAGAGGCTTGGAAGGGCAGTTAAGATTTAGAAAGGAAGTGAGAAGAGTCAGTGGGGCTGGGAGTGGGAGAGGGGTTGGTGGAAGGAACAGTGATCCTGAGCTTGGTCTGATGAAGTGAGTACAGGACGCTTTGGGACCCCAGCAGATTTGGGGTGAGGAGAGGGCTGATATCTTCCTTGGAGACTTGAATATTCATTGTGATCCTTTCAAAACATCTCAGCAAGACCTGGGAGGGTTTAGGGAAGGGCAGGAGAAGCCCATGGGGGATTCATGCTTGAAAGGGGAGAGATTGTGCCTGTATGAAAGGGCTAAGAAGGTCTGGAAGAGGGGCGGGATCCAGATCTGAGCAAAAGAAATATTGAAATTAAATAATTTCCCAAGGTTGGGAAGAAATTTCAGTCCTAATTAAAAAGCCAATACTCATGTGACCTGCTGTCAAGGAGAAACAATTAAAACCAGTCAGTGGTGATGGGGAGGCAGATGCCCGCCCTTAGCCAAGCTAAATTAAAGCCGGGACTTATCCCTTGTGATATGGCCTCCTCCAGCACCCGGGAATGTGGCCATCATACACTAATTAGGGAAACAAGGGCAGCTCCAGGGCTGTTGGGGTGGGGGTGGGGAGGAATGAAATACAATCTCTCTTTGGGTAGCAAGAGATTTTCAAAAGAGAAGATCTCCGTGTCACCACCCAGTAGCCTGTTTTCTAGTCTTCCCCTGGACCAGGCTGGGTTCCTGGTGCTGCCTGAGACCAGGTCTCTGGGATTATCATTGACTCAATGTACCTCCCACCCTCCCTAACTCCACATGTTACTTGTCATCAGGTTGAGGAAAACATTAGCTGTCACTAATAACCCTAAGAGGGGCCTCTGTTCACTCTCTTTCTCCAATGCCGACATATGGAGTGTATAGAATTAGAAAAACCTATGACCTCATTAAGCTGGACCATTTTACTACAGAAGTTAAAGCAAGTGTTTTAGAAAGAGAAAGATGAAGGAAACCTGGTGAGACCTTTCTGTGGCAGAGAGACTCTCAGTAAACCTCTAGAGAGGCTGGTTTTCCCTGTAACTTTTTAAGTTCTTCTATCTGGTTAGAAGATCCCATGTAGTCTAGAGGTTCAGGAAGCAACTACATTAGGAATGCATCCTAATTGTAATTTTAAATAAAGCTTATTACAAAGATATATAAGATTAGGAGACAGCCCCTTCAGCTACTCAATAAACCCCAGGCTTGATTGATTCTTTTCCAAAGGCAAACTAAGCCATCTTTTGCCTCATTTGTTACCTATCCTTTAATCACTGAATAGGTGTTGCCTCAGACAAACAGACCTGGGAAAGACCTCAGCTTAAAAAGGCCTGAGCCTCCCACTGCATCTGGAGCCATCACCAGGCATCCTTCTGTGTCTTGGCACTAGACCCAGATGGTTCTGGGAGGAGAGAGTGAGACTGGTAACTTTGAACAACTGCCTCACTTAAATCCAATTCACTTGCAAATCAAGACAGCCCTTTACTGATGTCATTGGTCTTCTTGGACAATGAAGGAGAAACAACAACAATAAACCCCAGGTTCCAGGATTCTTAAATCAGTAAATATTGGGCAGGGTCAAGTGAAAGATATTCGGTGTTGTTTGAAAGGAGACAAAGTTTAAGAACTGTCTGCTTCATTCTACCTGCTCCCTGCACACACACACACACACACACACACACACACACACACACACACACACACACACACACACACACACACACACTCTCACACCCCTCCCCCAAAGCAACAAAAAGCCTGAGGATTTTGGACTCTGTGAAAAGGACTAGAACTTTCTATGTCGTGGAGAAGGGGTATGGTGCCCATTTTCATATCATTGTCATGGTATTCTTGTGTAGGAATTTTCTGGAAAGGGAAGTAGACCTTTGTCTAATGCCACACTGATGGAAGAAAGCTCTGTCATCTTCAGCCTGTGTTTGGGTTTCCATCTTGTGTCTGTCTCTGTGAAAATCTCATGCACAGAGCTGGGTGGTGGTCTCTCTGAAATCACTAAGTGTAGGGAACACCACAGGGCACGGACTTTATGATTGCAACACCGAGTCAGTAACTGCTGAGTCCATATCTATTCTTTCAGGTAGAGTTGAGACAGTAGTTAGGAGAGAGACAATAACACCATGGACATGATGGTCTTTTACCCCTTATTTTCAAATACATCAGTGTGGGTCTGGCAACATCATTGAAAAATCTTTATTTTTTAAAAATACACTTTATTGATATCTTCTGTTTTAACAGCATCTTTATAACCCAATGCTTCTTTCCCTTCTTACAAAGGGCCACCATAATAAAGAATTTTCAAAAGGTTTAGCAAAGCTATTAAAAAAGTCTAACATGATATGTAATGCTCCAAACCAATGGACACCTCCCTTCCCACTATCACCACCTCTGGCAAGAAGCAGGGGAATGTGCTGTCTCATGTCTCTCTGAGGCTAAGGTTAGCCATTATCATTTAATATCTCCTCATTTCTCACCTGACTAAAGTCCATTCCAATAAAGAATTCATAAAAAAAACCCCAAACAACTCATTAAATGCCTACTATGTGTTTGGCAAGGGGGTGCGGCAGCTATCCAGCACAATGGATAGAGAGAAAGACGAGAGTTCAAATCTGACCTCAGATACTTCTATCTGCCTAACCCTGGGCAAATCATTTAACCCCTGCCTGCATAAAACTGGAAAAGAAAATGGCAAGCCGCTCCATATCTTTGCTAAGAAAATTCCATGGGCCATGGGGTCACAAAGAAGAGTCAGACATGACTGAACAACAGCAACAACGTGCTAGGGACTGTGCTAAGCAATGGAGATACAAGTAATAAAAACAATTCCTGACCTTAAGAAGTTTACAATTTAATGGGGGCAAGGGGCGGGGAGGGCAGGATAGGGAGACAATACACAAAAGGACCAGGCAGAGTAGCAAGAGAACATTGGAATGAGTAGGAAAAGTCCAGTTTCTGTCCTCTATAAAAGAAGGCACTGGGAAGAGTTTGGTACTCCATCCTCTAGTCCTGCAAACAGAAGGGACAGGAAGTTGAAGGAGGTGGTATTGGTCAAGGCTTTGAGTTAGGAGCATGGTGATGAGATTTACTTGGGAGGGACATCTTGTTCCAATCATGCAAGAGTAGTAGATAAAGAGTGGAGTGGCTGTGCTACTTTTGAACTTCTTTGATTGACTTTTCTAATACTAAGCCATAGGAAACTCAATATTGGGATAATTCCATCTCCTTCTAACATCCCATCAGCCTTGATACTCTATCTCAACCCTACTCTCTGTCCCTCTGATTGGAGGATAAGACCATGAGCTCCATTATTATGGGACTTTTCTGATTTTTTCACCATATCCCTAAGTAGGGTACCTTTCTCCTTTTTTCCTTCCTCATCTTTTAGGTTTTTTTTTTTAAATACATTGTCTTCTCCCTTTAGATTATAAGTTCTTTGAGGACAAGGACTGTCTGTCTTCCTTCCTTCCTTCTTTCTTTCTTTTTCTTTTTCCTTCCTTCCTTCCTTCCTTCTTTTGTAATTGTATTCTGTTACACAGTGCTTAACACAGTGACTGGCACATAGTAGGCACTTTAAAATGTTTATTGACTGACTAACAGCATTCCATTGCAATTGTCTTGTTGTTCTTTTAATCTACATTGTTATACTCTTCATATATATTATTCTCCTGGTTTCCCTTCACTTTGTATCAGTTGATGTACCTTCTCATGCTTTTCTGTATTCATGTTCATTGGTTCATAAAACTGATAGCTCTGGACTATTCCATTCCATGAGTGAATAAGTGAATCAATGAGAAAACACTGGTTAAATACTCACTGTGTGCTACACTGTGGCTGCAAATGTAAAAATAGATTTTCTCCTTAAACAACTTATACTGAATATGGGGCTCAAGTAGGGGTATTTTGACTTGAAAAATTATAGTTATGATGATTTCAATTATGGAGACGTAGGTATTCATTCTGTTTCTAAGAACTGCAATGGATTTAATTTTATTACATATCAAGAATTGCAAAGGGAACAGGGCAAGGTAGCTGTGGAAAAGATAGCCAGGGAGTGAAGTATGTCTGGGATAGGACTTTACTAGACGACGTAGGCAACTTTGTTTAGTCATTCCCAATTGCTGGAGATCTACAATGTTTCCAGTTCTTTGCTGCTACAAAGAGCCCTGCTATAAATATTTTAGTGTGTTGAATATGGAGTCCTTTTTTTTTTTGTTTCATTGACCCTATGGGGCATATAACTGACTATAAGTGCATGGACTGGCTAAATGTGTAAGGGCATATTAGTCACATTCTTTCCATAATTCTGAATTGTTTTTTGTCAGGGTTCACAGCCCTGCCTGAAGGGGCAGTAGGTACTTACCTTTACAATGGAGAAGACGCTGGCATTTTCTCTTTAAAGAAAGTAACGCTGGAGGGTATTTGTTAAGAGGGTTTATTGATGTTCCACCCAGGAAGCCTTACAGCAGGACTCTAAGGCCACCCGCCCCTCCTAGGCTTGGATCCTTTTATCTACCCCAGATCCACACACCACATGTGACACAGCCCAGCTGAGCGGGATTGAGAGAGAGGAGGTAAACTGTGAAAGGGGAATTGTAATCACAAGGGCATGAAGACCCCAGGGTGTGGAGACGTCAGTCGGGAACCTCAGGTATCCCACGTAAGAAAGTCTTGAGCAATGCAATATCCCCTGCCCAGGGACGGTGCAATATGCTCTGACTTCCACGTGACCCAACTAATTCCCAGGCCTCACTCCTCCCTGTGTCTCAACATCACCACTTGCAATCTGGTACCTATTTTGTGACCCTTACAATTTTTAGAGAATAGTTGGATCAATTCATAGCTCCACCAACAATACATTAGTGTACTTATCTTTTCACAACTCTTTCTACATTGATTATTCCCATCTTTTGTCATCTTTACCAATTTTTTTTGCTGTGAAGTAAAACCTTATAAATTTTTTTAAATTTAAATTTCTCTACTTAGTGATTCAGATAATTTATTCATATGGTTGTTAATAGATTGTAATTCTTTTCAGAACTGTTTATTCACTTTCTTTTGCTACTTGTCTATTAGAGAACTGCTTTTGTTTTTATATATTTCTGTTAATTTCTATGTATTTTGAATGAGGTTTTCATCAGAAATATTTCACATAAATTTTTTTCAAGGTGGTCACTTTCTTTCTCATCCCAATTTACATTAATTTTGTGCATGCAAAAGCTTTTTGTTTTTATGTTATCAAATTATTTTTTAATTTATTTTTGCAATCATCTCTGTTATTTCTCCTAGGAGGAAAATTCACTTCCTAGACTTTCAGTTAAAATGGTATTATGAAAAGTTGTACAGGAACCCAGCTCCCCCACATATTTTCTAGCAAAGATAAGAAATGGGCACTTGACCAAATAAGAATCATGAATTCCAAAGAGAAACAACGCTAAACTCCCCCATCCAGCCCAGAGCAGCACCAAAAAAACAACCAGAAGAATACTGACATGGAGAGTCTCAGAGAGAGAGAAAGAGAGAGAGGCCTATTTAGGGAAGACAGCTGAGAAATGGGCTCCAAACCTCTCATCTGACTGGGATGCTTCAGGGAGACTTGAAGTACACATCACTCTAACCAGTGATATTGGAAGGGGGAGGGCCTGGAAATACAAAGGCCTCTGACTAGGTTAGTTCTAGGGGTCACAGAAGCCCAGAGTCCTCTGACCAAGGATGTGAGAGGGTCCCTAAAACTTACAGAGCTCTGGGTCAAGGATAATCCAAGGGATCTGGAAGCCTATAGAGCTTACTAGGGACACTTAAGGGGACCTGAAGCATGCTAACTCTCTGAGCACAGACATGCTAGGGAAGGTTGAAACCAGGGACAGGAATTCCAGAGATCAGGGATAAAACCAAACTGGATTTTGCAGGCATGGTTCTCATACCAGAACTCCCTTAGTTCATGTTCAATGTTGGGATAAAATGAGGCAATCATAAGACCCTGAACATGTAACAAAAGAGGTTTACTTTGCCCGAACAGCAGGAATATGCAACAAAGATGTACAAATGCTTAGCTTTCTGCACCTGCCTCTTACCCCATGTCCATCCAGAAGTGTGTAGGATATCAGGACATGATGGCATCTGTAGTTTTAGGCATTTACCAAGTTTGAGAGATCCAGACTCTATGTGGCTTTGACTCTTTATGCACCTAGACAACTAGGAAGCTGCATAAGAGAAACCAGGACCAGTCAGGTCTCAGGGAATTTTTGTCCTGGGTTTATCTCATGTTGGGTAGGAGCAGGGAGGAGGAATCTGAGGCCAATCAGGTCATAGGGGAAGCTTTGTCATATCAGGGCATGAACACCCCGTGTGTGTGTGTGTGTGTGTGTGTGTGTGTGTGTGTGTGTGTGTGTGTGCGTGCATTTGTGTGTATGTGTAGGAGAGGTAACTTGACCCTGGCACAAAGTCTCAAACCTAGAATTGAGACTACAAATATAAGTAATCAGAAGAAAACACTCATCATAACAAAAATATACTATGAGTTAAGAAATGCCCTAGGGTTTAGAGCTAATAAATACCCCAAATAGGGTAACTCCATAAAAACTAAAAACAGAATTTCTGAGAAATTTTTAAAAAGATGATTTGCCCATGAGGGTTATAAGAGTACTCAGAATATATGTAGTTGGAGATTTAATTAATTAATCAATTGATTTTTAAAAATGGAAAAAGTTTCAGAAGAAAAAAACATAGAGGCCAAATAAATAACTTAGGACAGAAGATAGATAACCTAACATAGATAGGCAACTCCCTGAAAAGTAGAATACAGCCAATAGAACTTAATGACCCCAGAAGATAATAAATCCTAAAACAAAGTAAAAAGATTGAAGAATAGAAGAAAATGTAAGGTATCTACTATCAAAAACAATTGACCTGAAGAACAGGTCAAGGAAAGATAATTTGAGAATTGCTAGACTCTCTGAAGACAATGACCAAATAAAAACTTACACACCATATTTTCAGAAATGATAAAAGAAAACTTAAAAAATGTTAGAAGCAAAAGACAAAGTAAAAATAGCGGGAAAAAGTAATCACTCACCTCCTGAGAGAAATCCTAGATTGAAAACACCAAAGAAGGAATTAGTCAACATTCAGAGCTTCTTGGTCAAAGCAAAAAATATTGCAACAACTGAAAAGAAAAATGTCAATTACTAAAGAACCACTTTCAGAAACATAAAAGACTATTCTGCAACTAACTTTAGGTAAAGAAAATCTTGGAATATAATATTCCAAAAGGCAAAGTGCAAAACCTTATGTTTAAAATAATTTATCCAGTAAGACTAAGTATAAGCCCAGAAAGGAAAAAAAAATGAATCTTCAACAGAAGAGAACATTTAAACATTGCTGACGAAAAGACTAAAGTAGAGAAGAAAATTTGAAATGAAAACAAAGGAGTAGGAGAGACATTAAAAAGTACCGGGCATTTTTACTGCTTTATGAAGTTAACCTGGAAATGTTATTCCTTCTTTATCCCTAACTATTTTCATGATTTCTCTTAATATTCCAGATATTTTGTTCCTCCAAATGAATTGTGTTATGATTTTGTCTAATTCTGTAAAATATCCTCTTTGGTGGTTTGATTGACATAATACTAAACAGATAAGTTAATTTTAGTAATATTGTCATTTAATGATATTAGCATGGAAAAGCCATGAGCACTGAATTTCCCTTCAATTATTTAAGTTGCTCTTTATTCTTCAGGGAACATTTTATAATTACATCTATGCAAATATCGAGTGCACTTTGGTAGATTGACCCCTCCAGATATGTTATGCATTTCCTAGTTATTTGAATGGGACTTCCTTTTCTGTCATTCTTCTTGTATTTGGTTGTTTTTTTTCATCAAGAGAAATATTGTTGATTTGGGGGGGGGGTGTTTTTTTTTCTTGCTGCCTTTCTAAAGCTACTATCTCCATTTGTTTTTTTGCTTTTTCCCTAAGATTGTCTAAGTAAATCACTGTGCCATCATTAGAGAAATTTTTTGTCTCTGTTTATTTTTATGCCCTTAATTTCGTTATCTTGTCTTACTGTTATTGCTAGAATATCTAGAACTATGTAAAATAACAGGCCATTATTGCTTTATTCCTTTATTTATTTTAAAAGTTTCTAGCATTGTGTGTGTGTATGTATGTATATACGTGTGTGTGTGTATACTTATTTGGAATTTTTGATAAATAATTTGAGATCATTCTGTGTCCATCCTTTGTATTTTTTTAAAACCTAAATGGTAGTTGTACCTTGCTAAAAGTTTTTGTCTGAATCCATTTATATGATTATGTGCTTTTGAATGTTGTTTTTAGTTGTTTAATTATTATAATTGTTTTCCTAAAGTTGAAACATCCTTGTGTAAGTGGAATTGCACTTTATAGAGTATTTTGTAATCCATACTACTCTTGCATCCCTGGTATAACTCTCACTTGATTATAGTGGATGCTTTTTTGGATACATTGCTATAATTTTTTTTTTTGCAGGGACTCAATTTAAATTTTTTGAGTTGACATTCTTAATTATATTGGTTTTTGGTTGTTTTAGTTTGCTTAATCCTTCACTGGTTTGGTTAGTAGGAGCATATTTGTATTATAAAAGACTTTGGTAGAGTGTCTTTCTCAGATTTTGAGAATAATGCATGTAATATAGGTATTAATCATCTTTTTAAACAGTAATCTTGAAATCAGCAAGATATCAGGGTATAGAGTACAAAATTGTGAAGTGCTCAGCACAGTGTCTGACACATAGTAAGTGCCATACAAATGTCATCATCATCATCATCATCATCATCATCATCATCATCATCATCATCACTGGCTAGGATCAGAGATATCCTCAAAGTCATGAAAAAGGAAAAGTCTACACCGGGCACATTTTCACATTGAATCCACATGTGACACTGATCTGATGAACTCTGTCTTCAAGTCAATTAATCTAGATGAGATTTCTATCTAATAACTAAGTGGTACTGAAACCACTTGCATTATAGGCAAGCTAGGGGAAAGGGTACTGAGACAACTACCCCCAATATTTTTCCTATCTCTCTGGTGTCTGAATCCCATTCACTGCTACTGCAATATCTGTGATCTGGGATTCACCTTCTCTGTTCTTTCCCTATGGGTGGGTGTCTTCTTTACCCTCCCCCCCCCCCAAACTCAGCAGAGTTCACAAAGGCAGACCAGGGAGCTATCAGGATGCCTTCTAGTCAATGTGACCCAAAGAAGCTTCATCAGAAAATCGCTACAGCATCCTTAGAAATGGTAGGCATGGAAAGGACCCAAGGGAAGGGACAAGCTTTCCATCTCCTGACAGATGATAGATTTTGGTTGCAAAATGAGAAGTATACTACCAATGAGGGAATTTGTTTTGCTTGACTATTCATAATTCTTACAAGAATTTTTTTCTCTTTTTTTATGGTGGTGTAAGAAAGTGGGAGGGAGAGAAAATAGATTTCTGTTCACTTAAAAAAGAGAGTACTATAGATATGGAATGTTGCATAAACTGTCAAATGAAGTCCCTTTAATATTAGTTTTACTTCATTTACCTGTTTTACCTTGTTCTCAGTTTTGTTGTGGTGGCAGGAATGTTTAACAATGAGTTTTTAGGTGGGAAATGTGTGCCAGACAAACTTTTAATTTTAATCTGCATGCTTAACATTTTCTCCATTACTTTCTTAAGGCTAGACAATGAACAAAACAGTACATCAAGTCCTGATTTGTAGCATTTGCCAATTTCTGAGATGTAAATGCCCACGTTGAAAATTTAACACTCAGTCTCCCAACAGCCCTGCCATGGGGTATAATCTATAAATTTTTGTAATGCAAAACCAAAACACATCAATGAAACTTTAAAGAAAAAGATACTCAGAATCACGAGTATCACTTGGAAGGGGTCTTAGACATAATCCAGTACAACCCAAAAAATATATCTTCCAAGGTATGCCTTGTTTGGAGGCTTCCCCAAGAAGGCTGAACTCCTCACTTCTCCAGGCAGCCCATTCCACTTTTGGATGACTCTAATTGTTAATTGGGCATCTAGGTGACACAATGGATAGAGAGCTGCACCTGGAGTCAGGAAGACTCATCTTTCTTAGTTCAAATCTGGCCTCAGACACTTATTAGTTGTGTGACCCTGGACAAGTCACTTAACCCTGTTTGCCTCAGTTTCCTTATTTGTAAAATGAGCTGGAGAAGAAAATAGCAAACCACTCTAATATCTTTGCAAGAAAACCCCAAATGGGGTCATGAAGAGTCAGACACAACCAAACAGCAAATTATTAGGACGATTTTCCTGATATCAAGCTTAAATTTGCCTTTTTGTAACTCCCAATCTTCTTGTTCTGTCCTCTAGTTAAACAGACCAAGCCTAATCCCTCCTCCACACAATAGCCCTTCCTTTGGACCCCAGATCCTCTGGTTCCAATTCAAGGTCACTCTCCATTTGATCCAGGGCTCCAGCAGTTTCCCAGTTGAGTCCTGTGATTTCCCTTTTCAATGTGACAGCAGTCAACTCTATTGTGAATAAATGTTTGTTTTTATATAAAAAAACAAAAAACAAAAAACAAAACCTAAGGGAGACTTAAATTGAGTCAACTATGCTCCAGATGTTTTATCTGTCCAAGGTTAATTTTCTCCCTGTGCTAGGAAGGTTGAAATAATCCTGTTATTCAAGAAGGAGGAAATATTTCTTCTGCTCTGCCAGGTTCTAGGCCATCTCTCCCTGGAGGGCTATGTTGGAATCATTTGCTAATTTCTATTGAATTCCCATTAAGAATTATATAATGTAGTACTTAGTGATAAGCAACTCTCTTCTCTACCTTGGCCTGGAAAATCATTTCATGTCTCATAACTAGAATTACACTCTCAGAGAAGAAAAGAACTCCAGAGATTCCCTAATTAAATACCCCCTCCTCTCCAGGAATCCCTTTTATATCCTTCCTAACAAAGGGCCATCCAATGTTCACTTTTCCTTTCTTCTCACCATCTTGTGCTTGGAACAAAGAAAAGGGAGCTGAACTTAGAGTCAGCAATATTGGCTTTTCCACTTCCTACTTGTGGGGCTTTGGACTTGTCTCCACCTTCTCTCTTTCAGTGATTTCAACTGCCCCAACAATTGAATCACCACCTCTAAACAGATGACTCCCAAATCTTTTTCTCTCTCTGTTCCCTTTCTTGGTACCCCTGTGGACACCATAAGCCCTTGTGGGTTCACTTGTCATTGACACATAAATTTTTCCCCACGTCTAGATACAGCACATTCAGATCTCAGTACTTCCAGCTAGGAGTAGCTTAGAGTGCTTATCCAAGGGGACATAGGTCATAGGACCATAAAAGTACAATCCTCTCATTTCTACAAATGAGGTAACTGAAGCCCAGAGAAGTTAAATGATTTGTCTAGTATCACAAAGTAAATATCTGAGGTGAGATTTGAACCAATACCTTCCTGATTCCACTCTGGTGTCCTGTCTACTATTATCACACCTCTCCAAGATAGCATGGGCTGGGCAGCAACCTAGCACTGATATCCCTCCTAGACAGCAATGTCCTTGCTTTCCTTTCTAATCTTCAAATTTTCCTTCCCACCTGGCATTCAGATGCATGCCAGGATACCGCTTCCCCAACCTCTTTCTCTCTTCATTTAAATTCTGTACCCTTTCATATCCCAAACTCTCTCTGATTTCTCTATCACATACTTGGCCACTGTTTTGGGGCCCCCCTGCCTCAGAGTGGATGTAAAGAGTAACAATTTCTCTTTTGGCCAGCAACCCTCAGGGTCTTCCCCTCTCAGTTTGATTTTTTTTTTTAATTAAAGGGACCATCCTTTGACACACTTCTTAAAGTGGCCTATTCACTGAATGAGTTTTGCCTCACTCACAGTGAGAACTTTAAAAGACCTTAGCTTAAAAGAACCAGTGTCTCCCATTGCATCCTGGGTCATCTCCAGTCATCCTGATGAATATCTGACCCTTGCACAGCCCTCACTCACTCAGAACAAAGTCAGTTGCAAGTCATGTCATCATCTCCCTGGTGTCAAGGTCTTCTTCAAGTATGAAGGACAAACCACAACCACAACTTGGCCATTGATAGGTTCCTTAGCCATAATTGCCTATGGAACTCTGCATATATAGTATAGAGGTGTTAAACACACAAGGTGGTAAGAACCAGTGCTGAGACTTGAACTCCTGTCTTCTGACTCCATGACCACTGAACTGCATTGCCTGACAAGAATGACTTTGCTAACAAGCATTAAAACAAGCTAAGTTGGTATTACCTCAGGGTAAGTGAAATGAAACAACCACGTTGACAGCCTGTTTATTCACCAATTTTGGTTCCAGGCTCTCCCTCTACAGCCTCCACTCAGTAACCTCTTCTCCTTGAAGGTTCACTCAATCCATATCTATCATCCAGTCAAAATTCTCCTTTCCTCATTGAATTCAGAGCCTAGATCACAGTCTTTCTTTCCTCTGCAGCTGCTGCTCTCATACTAGGGGACTTCTCACCTCCCAGTTCTTCAATTTGTTCACTTCTCATGACCTACTCTTCCCTATAGATAGAAATGATCACACATATGATCTTGCAATCACTCATTAATGCTTCACTTCCATGTCTGTGAACTCTGAGTTCCTCTTATCTGAACACAATTTCTTACCCCTCTCTCTACCTTACAACACCAAATCCTATTCTTCATCCTCACCATGACCTCTGATCCCTTGACCCCTTAGTTCTTTCTCAGGTTATCACTCTAGAATTGGCTATGATCTCTCTTTCACCATCTAGACTCCACATCGAACCAGTTCAACTCTATACTGTCCTCTTCTGTCAACTGTCTTGCCCTTGAATCTGTCTACAGATTTTGCCCTGGCAAGTCTCAGATTTGGATGACTCCCACCATCTAATGTCTTCACTCCTACTCACAGGCTGCCAAATAAAACTGGAGAAAATCATAAAACCACACTGATTGGATTCTCTACAAATTTGTTACACAATCACAACTGAGACATCTTGGCAACAAGGCAATCCTTTGACAACTTCCTAATTAATTCATTCACCAGACTGGCATTTCCAAACCTTTTCATCCTTCCTTAACCTTCCCATGGCTTCTCCTTCTCCCCCCCTCTCATCTGGGAATAATACTTCAGATTTCACTGAAAAAATTGAAGTCTTTTGCCAAGTTCCCTTTGTTCTTCCTCTCTCCTCATCTCCAGTCTCATGGATGCCTTCTATCACCACCTCCTCCTTCACCCATCTCACATGATGAGATGTATCCTCTACATTCATAAGTGATCTCATTCCATCCCATCTTTTCTAGGCCTATCTATCATCTACTCTGTTGACTAGCTGCTTCCCTACTGCCTGCAAACATGCCCAAGTCTCCTTCATCCTGAAAAAAACTCTCACTTGATCCTTCCATCTCTACTATCTATCATCTCACATCTCTCCTACCTTTCATGGCTACACTCTCCAAGAAGATTGTCTACAATAAGTGCCTCTACTTCTTTTCCTCTCACTCTCTTCTAAAATATTTAAAGTCTGACTTCTTACCTCATCCACCACTCAACTGAAATTGTTCTTTCCAAAGTTACTAACCCTCTCTTACTTGCCAAATCTGATGGCCTTTTCTCAAACCTCACCTTTCTTGACCTGTTTGTAGCCTTTGGAATTGTTGATCACCCTCTTCTCCTTGATGTCCCATTTTCTCTATGTTTTTGTGCAACTATTGTCTTCTATTTCTTCTCCTACCTATCTGACTGCTCCTTCTCACTCTCCTTTGCTGAATCTTCATTGAGGTCATGCTTACTAATCATGAGTATCCCCCAACACTCTGTCTTGGGACACCTTTTCTTTTCCCTCTAGTCTATACTAATTCACTGGTTATCTCATCAGATCCCATGAATGCCATTATCATTTCTATGCTGATGATTTTCAAATCTACTTATCCAACTCTAGTCTCTGTACTCACCTCCAGTCTTGCATAGCCAACTGTCTATTCAATATCTTCATCTCAAAATATCCTATACTGAATTTATAACCCTTCTAACACCCTCCCCGCAACTGCTAACTTCTTGATTTCTGTTGAGAGTACCACTACCCTCTCAGTCACACAAATCATCCTTGTTTCCTCCTTCTCTCTCACCCCTGATATCCAATCAGCTGCCAAGGGCCTGTTGATTTTACCTTTGTGTTATCTCCCACGTGTAACTCCTCTCCTTTAACATTGTCACCATTCTGCTCCAGGCTTTCATCACCTCACACCTGAACTACTGCCAAAATCTGCTGGTTGGTCTCTCACTACTTGTTGTTGTTGTTAATGATCTTCCTAAAGCATGGGCCCTACCATGTCCATCCCCTATTCAGTAAACTCCTGTGGCTCTTTATCACCTCCAGAATCAAATATAAATTGCCCTTTTTGGCATTCAAAGTCCCTCATCTTATATTATAACCCCCCCCACACACACACACACAGACCAAGAAATCTAATACTTTGAAATTCAATGACATTGCCCTTGTTATTCCTCTCTCCAACTCCAGCTCCAGGCATTTTTTCTTTTTTAAAAAATTTTTGTTTATTTTCTTAATGTATGGATTAAAACAAGCATTTTCATAATGTAGCATAATAAAAAGATGATCACACATAAAATTGCAAATCTATGATGTGTAACTTGTTATTCCTTTTAAATATATAATAAAGTTATTGTGTTAATTTCTTTTTTCCCCCTTTTTTTCTCCCCACCTTTCCACCACCTTAGAGATGGCTATCAGTAGGCACAAATATGTGTGGGTACATGTGTGTGTGTGTGTAAAATCATTTTATACATACTTCTATTTATCAGTTCTTTTTTCACTGATTGTCCCCCATGCTTGAATTTCTCTCCCTCCCCATCTCTATCTGCTGACTTCTTTCATTCCCAGTTAAACTCCTACCTTCTACAAGAAACCTTTCCTCATCCCTCTCAATGCTAATGCTTCCTCTTTATTGATCTTCTCCAATTTATACTTTTTTTAGCTATTTTGTAATTAGTTCTTTGCTATTGTGAACCCCATTAGTTCTTTGAGAATAGGATAATCTTATTGCCCTGATATTTTAGAACCAGAGGGCAAAATGGAACTTGAAAGAATTCACCAATCACCTCTTGAAAAAGATCCCAAAAAGAAAACTCCTAGGAATGTTACAGTCAGGTTCCAGAGTTCCCAGACCAAGGAGAAAATATTACAAGCTTCCAAGAAGAAACAAT
>CM053581.1:333511492-333558309 GCA_028627135.1 Pseudochirops cupreus
CGAGCTGACTTTAGTGGGAAGTATCTTTGTGTGCATTTTGGAGTTCCAGGATTGGTTTAGAGTCCTATTTTATTGGTATTTTGGGGTGGCTATGTGAGAGCTGCGATATATTGCTGCTTCTACGCCGCCATCTTGGCTCCGCCCCCCCCTAAATTCTTTATATCCCTTTGCATGTGATGTCGCAACCTTCCACCTGTCTCTGGGAAATCACAGGAGAGGTGGAGGTGTTATCATGGCAAACTGGGTCCAGAATTGAAGAAGAGGAGAAGAATGGGCTCCTGTCAGGTTGGGGAACTATATGACACTCTCAAGGATCCTGAGCTACTTGTGCCACCTAATCCCATCTTTTCTGTTTCTGAATCTTCACTTTTTAATTTAATAGTATTTTTTTTCTCAATTACACATAAAGACAATGTTCAACATTCATTTTTTTGGAAAGATTTTGAGTTCCAAATTTTTCTCTGTCCTTTTCTCCCCAAGATGGCAAGCAATCTGATATAGGTTATACATCAAAGCCCATCTTTTCAACATCAATGATCTTCTGGTAACAATATCTGGCTTCACATCATGGAATGCGACAATATCACGAAAATTACCATGGTACACAAAGGACAGCAGATAGACGCACAACGCGCAGAAGCAGGTTGCAGTTTATTATCAGTAGTGGCTTGTGGGTGAGAAACAGCATGAAAGATGTCATCAAGGACATGTATGATCAGAAAATGGAATTGGGTGGGTCACATATCAATAACAAGGGATAACAGATGAATAGCAGAGGGCACAAAGGGGTCAGCCTGTCAGTCAATACACAAGCATTTAATAAGTCATCACTGTGTTCCAGGCACTGAACTAAGCACTGGGGATAGAAAGAAAGGCAAAAATCCACAGTCCTTGCTTACCCTCAAAGAACTCACATTTTAATGGGGAAGAAAATCAACAAGCATTTATTAGGTTCCCATTATATGCTGGGCAATGAAGAGGAAGTCACTGGTGAGGTAGTTGGGGGGAGGAAAGGGAAGAGAAGACTAGGCTGAGCTTCTTGAAGAATGTGGGATTTGAGCTGATTCTTGAAGCCAGGGAAGTCAGAGTATTGGTGGAGTTGAGGAAGGAGAGAATTCTAGGCATGAGATGCATCCACTGAAAAATTGCCAAATTGGGAGAGAGAGTGTTGTGTGTGAAGTATAGCGAGAAGGCAGCTGTTGTAGAGTGCACGGAGGGAAATTAAGTGTAAGGGGACTGGAAACATAGGAAGAGATCAGTTTGTGAAGGGTTTTAGGTGCCAGAAGATTTTATATTTGATCTGGGAGTTAATAGGGAGTCACTGGAGTTTAATAGGGGCATGCATGTGTGATATAGTTGGACTTGCACTTTTGGAAGATCATTTTGGCAGTTGAAGGGAGGATGGATTGGAATGGGGAGAGGCTTGAGGAAAGGAAACCAATCAGCCTACTATTGCAGTCATCCAGGCTTGAGCTGATGAGGGCCTGCACCAGATTCAGTAAAGAGAAGAGAGTATAGATGAGAGATGTCATACAGGTGAAAACAGCAGCAGGTCGGCTATATGGGATGTGGGATGAGTGGTATGAAAAGTCAAGGCTGGGGGGCAGCTAGATGGCACAGTGAATAGAGCACCGTGGAGTCAGGTCTTCTGAGTTCAAATCTGACCTCAGACACTTAACACTCACTAGCCGTGTGACTTTGGGCAAGTCACTTAACCCCAATTGCCCTCAAAAAAGAAAAAAAAAAGTCGAGGATGACACCCAGGTTGTGACTTTGCAGGACTGGGAAGATGGTGGAGTCCTTGACAGTAATGCTCTACCCATGTCACCATGCTGCCTCCCCCACTTTGTTTTATAAAGGTGGAAATTTAGGCCAAGATTAAGATTAAGTCATTTCCCTAAAATCACACAAGTCATAATTCCAAATATAGGGTCTTTCAAAATGGATTCTGCTATCTGCTATCTCTTCTCCATAGAATCCTGACAATGCTTCCCCTTGAAGACCTTCAGTAATAGAAGAATTCACTGCTTTCCCAGAAGTCCATTACTTTTTTGAATAGCTTTAATTGTTAGGAAATTTTTGCTATATCAAGTTGAAATCTACAATAAGGTTTTGGGGGAAAGATAATGAATTTTGTTTTGGACACATTGAGTTTAAGATATCTACAGAATATCCAATCAGGGATGTCCAAAAGCCAGTTAATTAGAAGAGGCTGGAGCTCAGGAGATATTGGGGGTAGATATAAAGATATGGGAATAAAATAAAAACAAAAAAAACAAAAACAACAACAACAAAAAGATATGGGAATAGGTGTAGAGAAAACTGAACCCATGGGAACCAATGAGATCAGTTAATGAGATGGTATAGAGAGGGGAGAGGAACCTGTGGCCAGAAGGTCACATGTGGCCTTCTAGGTTATTGGGTGTAGTTTTTGGACTGAGTCCAAGTTTTACAGAACAAATCCTTTTATTAAGGGGATTTGGTCTATGCAGTTTGATTCAGTCAAAGGGCTCTCCTTGAGGACCTAGAGGGCAACATGTAGCCTCAAGGCCACAATTCCCCCAACCCTGGATAAGGAGACAGTTGCAGTTAATGAGTGTGACCTGGATGAAGACCCAGACAAGGAGACTAAGGGGAGAACCTGAATAGAACATTCAGGAGAAGGCAATGGACAGGATCAATGTTTCTGAAAGGTCAAGAAGAATGGGGAGTGAGAAGATTTGGTAATTAAGAGATTATTAGTAATTTTGAAGAGTGAATGATGAGCCAGACTGCAGAAAGTTTAGAAGTGAGTGAGAGGAAAGAAAGTGGAGGCAGAGAGTGTAGACAGCTTTCTCTTAAGAGTTTAGCAGAGATGGGGAAGATGCATAGCACAAGAATCAGTACGCTGGATGAGTCCTCCACAGAAGATCTGTGGTGAAACAGACAAGAATCACACCGAAAAAGGAGCAGCAAATGCAATGTAGAATGGTGGGAGGTAGACTGGACTTTAATGTGAAGGTCTGGGTTCAACCTGCACATCCTCTCACTTATTAGCTCATTATCTAGGCAAGTTCACTTCTCTCAGTAATTGTCTCTGTAATTCAAGGTATTCACACTTGTCTAACCCATTCCTTGACTCTGCTGTGAGGAATTTCTGTTTTGGTAGATTGTGGATGACTACAGATATGGGAAGGACTGTTGTCTGCCTCAGTGCAAGGTAGAGGAGCACCTACACTGAGGACACAAGGGGATCCATAAAAGTGAGAAACACAAGTTATATTGTGGTTCCAAGGATGGTGTTGGAATGAGGGTTTGAACAACGGAGAAGAGTCCCCTGCACCGTCTCCATCTCCTCCTCCTCTTCCTCCTTTCCCTAAGAGTTTGGCAGAAGGGATTCAAAATACACGCTCTCCTGCAGGAGTTGTTTTTATGAATACAGCCTTAATTGATGATAGCAAAACAAACATTTGCTTTGGTAATCCATGCTGAGTTAGACACTCAGCATTATTTTAATTAAGTCTTTTGAATGATGAATCTCCGCAAAGCAGATGTTCTTGAGTATTCAGGTATATAAATAAAAATAACATTAGAATTGGATCAGCCTGTGATTTTATCGCTCACACACACATTAAAAGGAGCAAATTGTTTGGAGTTGGAAGGAAAGGGAAATTTGTAGACCAAATGCTTCCACCTGCTTTGAATTATGGTGATGTTCTCTGCAATAGCGCAGTGAGGAAAGGAGCATGCAGCCCCATTGTGGTGCATAATGCTGGCATGGGTATTAGCAGATGTATTTTGCCTGGTCCATTTACAGCTTGTCAGGAGCAGATTACCCCAGCGGTGCTCTAGAGAGGCCTGAATGTTTCACGGATTGACTTCTTTATTTAAATGATCTACACGGTTTCCTGCTACATTTGGCTGGAGAATTTAAGGGGAATAAAAAATGCCGGGTGTGAAGATCAAATGATTTGGAGTCATGGATTATGCCCCTTCTTGCATCCTCCTGGGGATCATTTGCCTCAGGAAGCTACAACAGGCTGGTGGGCACTGGTTGCTGAGTCTGCTGCTACACTCTGAGAACACAAGCATCTGAAAAGGAATGAAGAAAGGCCTGGGGAAGTGAGCCCACACAGCAGGATTCTGTGCATAGTAGGTGCTTAATAAATATTTGCTGATTTTATCTTAATTTGATTCTTGCTAACCCACGATGCATTCCAAAGGTGGTGAACAGAGAGAAGAGGCATGCTTTCCAGTGCATTGTCTTATCTTCTGTGTATTACCCATGGGGTCAACCACAATCCCTTTTACCTGGCTTAGGGCACAGCAGAGCTCACCTAGTCGTTCTTCCCTGTTCAGTCAAGGATCAGTCAACAAACTATTGAGTATCTATTATAAACCAGGTACCATGTTTGGTTCTGTGGTAAAAATGAACTAGTTTCTGCCTTCAAGGAAATTACATTCTCTAAAGAGAGAGAGTATGAACACAGATAAGGCTATTGCTGGGCTAGAGGCACATCTTGGCAGAAACCACAGGGGTTGGTGACTTGTACCACTGCCTGGCCTGTACTCTGTTTCTGTGGCTTGCCAGGGGTTCAGCTCCACAGAAGAATGACCCTTAACTAAGAGAACATAGACTCCTCACATTCATTGGATCATCAATCTTCCCTCCATTCCAGTTCTGGCTACTGGCAATCTTACTTTTGACTTTAGTCTGGGATTTCCTCCATTAAAGAAGAGTACTATGCACACAAGTACGAATTGAATATAAGACAGATGATTTATCCTTATTTGAAGAAAGCAATATAAGTATAACAGAATCATAGCATATCTTACAGAATGATTTTATCAGAATCTAGTAGCCTTAATTTATTAATACTAGTACAGGCGGTTGGGACATCAAAGCCTGCTTGTAAAGTACTGTCCAAGCACAGTTTAAAAAACAAAACAAAACAAAAAATGAGACATTTTTCACAAGTTTGCTAATTAGCCATTTCACATTTCATTTATGCATTGGGTATTGTCTGATCAAACAACCAAGTCTAATTTTCTTTCTGGAGGTCCCTCTGATGCTGATGTTTTCCTTGCCACAATCCTGATCTTGCTACTGTTGCTCAACCACAATTGATTGGTTATGCGCTATTTTTATGATCAGCTAGGTCATACCACTGTTGAAACTGTAGCCCTACTAGGATCATAGGGTCATTGATTTAGAGCTAGCAGGGACCCAAGCCATTAAGTTCAACCCTCTCATTTTTCAATTGAGGAAACTGAAGCATGGAAAATAAATTACTTTCCCAGGATCACATAGATAGTAAATGGCTGAGGTGAAATTTGAACTCTTGTCTTACTGACTCTAGTTCTGAAGCAGAAAAAAAGGCTTAAAATAAGAATCACAAGTTCCTTGAGGAGTGTAGCAAGAGATGGAGTCCCAGGTTCAGCCTGCAATAGTAGTGTGGTACAGGTACCATTCAATGTAGAATGTGTGGTCAATCCCATCTCCTAGCTTCTTAATTCTTTTCATCTGGAGAAAGAATTCCACTGCCATCCTTAGCATTCTCAATGGCCACAGCCATTGAGGATAGGACCTAGATCCCAGTCTAGGACTTTATGCATTGGGTCATCTAATCAGTCACAAAGCATTTACTTAGTACCTGCTACATAGCAGACATTGTGCTAAGTTCTGGAGATACGAGTGAAGAATAAAACAATTTCTACTCTCAACAAATAAAAAGAGTACAAAGTATTAACACTATACACAACAGTTAAACACAAGGTAATTAGGTAGGGAGGGTCCTAGCACTTGATGGACCAGGAGAGATTTCCTGAAGATGATGTTTGAGCTTTTATCTTGAAGGGAGTGATTTTATGAGGTAAACGTGAGGGGATGGGAGGGCATTGCAGGCCGAGGAGATGGCCAGGGAAAAGGTCATGGTGTCTTTCCCATGGACATGGACATTTTAAGGGAAATTGGACCCCAAACTAAAGGTACGGAGCTCTGGTGGGGGAACAGCAGGTAATGGAGAATGTAGGTGAAGACTCAGGACTTCTCTAATGAATCTATGACAGCTAGATGACCCAGTGGATAAAGTACCGTGCGTGAAGTCAGAAAGACTCATCTTTCTCAGTTCAAATTTGATCTCTGACACGTCCTAGATGTGTGACCTTGGGTGAGTCACTTAACTCTGTTTGCCTCGGTTTACTCATTTGTAAAATGAGCTGGAGAAGGAAATAACTAACCACTCCAGTATCTTTGCCAAGAAAACTCCAAATGGGGTAACAAAGAGTTGGACATGATGGAAAAATGACTGAACAACAACAAAAACCCTAAAGAATCCAGGCTAGTGACTTTGTCCTGCTTGGTGTGCCAGCTCCAGCATGTGCTAGCTGTGTGACCCTGGACAAGTCATTTAGTTTCACTAAAACCTCATGTTCTTCATCTGTATAATGGAGAAAATATTTTATATTATCTGCTTCATGGATTATGAGGAAATTCCTTGGAAAACTTTAAGGTGCCATAGAAATATAGGTTGTTATTATTATTGTTGCTATTATTACTACGGATAGAGGTTGGACCTGTGATTTCCGTTGTATAGAGAATTCCCAGGTGAGGGAAATCTACCAATGCCTGTGATTGCCTTGAAGGGTTACCTATAAAGCACTGAGAGTTGAGATACTTGCTAGTGTCACAAAGCAAATATGTGTCAGAAATAGGACTTGAACCCAGAGCTTCATGACCTTGAGGCCAGTACTCTATCCACCACACCCTTCTGTGAAATATAATGATGATGATGATGATGATGATGACGAAAACGAATTTTATTGTCATCATTATTGCTTATTATTCTTCCTGGATGAGACAAAGGTACAAGATAATATGATTAGTAAATTCTGCCAAGAGAAGCCCTGTCTCCTAACCCAACCACCAAAATTACTTACTCTTTTTCTCATGGACAAGACAGAAAAATCAATATAATGGTGACAACCCTGGACAAACAGTCAGGAGGAACAGGTTTTAATCTAAGTTCTCCTACTGACCATGTGACTTCAAACAAGTTACCTCCCCTTTCTGGGACTCAGTTTCCTACACAATTCAATTCAAGTAATGTTTCTTAAGCACCTACCATTTGCAGTGTCCTATGCGGGGCATTGGAGATGGTCACAAAGCTGAAAAATGATGTGCTCCCTGATTTTGAGAAGCTGATAAAGTCACAGAACTCCAGAGCCAAAGGAGAAACCTGTCTGTGTTAGCTCTGAGCAAATGATCATTCAAAAATTTCCCATGATGGGGAACTCGCTCCCTCATAAAATAGCCCATTCCACCTTTAGACAGATCTGATAGGAAGATTTTCCTCCCAGCCTAAAATACCCCCAATCCCTTCAACCAGTGCTTGTACAGTATCACTCACTTAATCAATAAATATTTAAGAGCTTACCATTTGCCAAGCCAAATACGAAGATGACCATTCCTGCCCTCAAAGTGTCATATTTCTAATGGGACATTCAGTTTTTATACATATGAAAGCATGCAGAATATATGCAAAATGGATACAGCTTCCAGCAGCTGGGGATGGGGATCAGGAAAAGACTTCATGGAGATGGCGGTGCCAAAGGTGAGCTGTGAAGGAAGCCTCCAGGCCCCTCCCACACTCCTCTTCCTTCTAAACTAAAGAAATATGACACAAAGTGAAATATGATAGAGGCACAGGAGACAGGACATTCTAGGAAAATGCAAAGAAGAAGAGATCAAATTTAAGTCGGGGGAATCAGGGAATGAGGGGATTAGACTGGATGGTGTCTCAGGTTCTCCCCAGGACTGACATTCCAGGGCTGTGTGAGAGCATTCTGAGTCATAACTTAAGGCAGCAAACTAATGAGTTACCCCCCAAGCATCTTCTTTACATATTATCTTTCATCCCCAGCTCCTTATGTTTGGAGAAAGCACTCTGGAGATTTCCCTGGTGGGTTTTTTCCCTCTACATCAATGGTATAATTGCGGGCCCTACCAACTCTACCAAAAGCAATATCCCAAAAAGTCATTTATTAAATCTTTATGCCTCTCCACTGTATAAATAATGATTTGAGAAATTGGGCGGAAGTTATATAAAAGAGTCCGGTGGTTAACTCTGACACTATTTATATTTCTTTTCTAAAATAATTAAACATCTCATTCATTTAGGAGATCATGTCATGGCTGCCATAATATGTTTGATATTTTTACTGCAAGCCATTTAACTTGAAATTTTGCTAAATTAATTGCCAAGTGTAAACTTTATTTAAGAGACTCCATCAGAACATATAGTTATGCAGCCGTAAAGGATTAATGCCGCGTCCATTAAAGGCCATTACCTTGAAACTATCAGCCTATTCCTCATCATATTCGATAGTGAATCATCATCAGAATGGTAGGTCACCCTCCCTGGTGTCAGGACCTTAAAGATTAGAGGTGATATTTATATTCACAACCAAGTGATGGCTGTCTGGCTGTCACTGCCTTTTGGAATAGAGAGAAGGGAAGGATGGGGGTTGGGAGCGTCATTCTCAGGATAACAGCTGTGGCCAAGTTCTAACAACCAGGAGTATTAGTAATAATAATAACTAGCGTTTATATGGTGCTTTTAAGTTTGCAAAGCAAATGGTGAAGGCAGAATCCCATGTTAGAGCTGGCAGGGACTCTAGAGATGACTGAGCCCAACCCTTCATTTTAAAGACAAGGAAACCAGGGCCCAAACCAAGGTGACTGACTCCCCTAAGTCACACAGCTTAGAAACGGCAAAGGCCGGATTCAAACCTAGTTCTTTCTGTGTTAAAGTGGGTAGTGCTCTACCCATGGCACCATGTTGCCTCCCCCACTTTGTTTTATAAAGAAGGAAATTTAGGCCAAGATTAAGATTAAGTTATTTTCCTAAAGTCACACAAGTCATAACTCCAAATATAATGGTCTTTCAAAACAGATTCTGCTATCTGCTATCTCTTCTCCATAACATCCTGACAATGCTTCCCCTTGAAGACCTTCAGTAATAGAAGAATTCACTGCTTTCCCAGACACCCATTACTTTTTTGAATAGCTTTAATTGTTAGGAAATTTTTGCTATATCAAGTTGAAATCTATAATATCCACCCATAATGGCTAGTTCTGCCCCTTAGGGCCAAGCAGAATAAGTCCAATTTTTATTCCACGTATAACAACAATGATAAATCTTTTTCCCTCCTCAATATCTAGACACTCAAGCTCCAAAGAACTGGTTCTGGCCTTACTTTATTCTAGAAGCAGTGGCAGAAAGAAGGAAAATGGGAGAGAAGGAAGGTCTATCTCCAAACTCCAAGACCCATCAGAGGCTACTGAGGCAAGAGGCAGAAGTGCTACCTGAAAGAAGCAGAAAGGCAGCAGTGACTCAACATGAACCTTCAAGTCACTGAAGACATTCACTCATTTTTTGAATAAGCCTTTATTAAGCACCTATTAACCAGACAGTACATTAGATATTGGAGGTACAAGGAAAAAACTCATAAACACAGAGTCCCTGCTTTAAAAAATATGTGAGCGAGAATGTTATGCACATAGATAAGTATATATTTCATATATTTATGTATTTATTATTTATTTCATAGTAGGCAAAGTAAATATAGAATAATTTTAAGGGGTAACATACTCCCAATTTGGGAGATTGGGAAAAGCCTCAATGTAGGAGCTGATGCCTGGGCTGAACCCTGAAGAAAGCTCAGGATTCTATAAGGCAAAAGTGAGGAGGCAGTGCTTCATAGTGTAAGAAGGGATGGGGAAGGTATTCTCCACAGTACCTGCACTTTTAGAAGTTTAGAGCTGGGCAGTCATGTATTTAAGAAGGATTAAGAAAAACGGTGCTTTGTTCATATTCTTAACAGAGCAGCATAGCAGAGTGATAGCTGAGCAGCTGAATGCAGGGGTTCCAAAGGATCATGGTAGTGAGCTGACCTTCTGCGAGCTAGAGAAAAGGCAAGTGGAGAGGATGCTGCCAATGGGGAGTAGTGACTCCTACTGAGAGCCACACCAGGTGAGTGTTGTGGGAGGAACTGTCCAAAGGAGCATCGATATGTGGGAACAGGTCCCATTTGCCCCTCAGCTAAAGTCCTAGACTTACTCAGATAAATTCTAAGTCATGGATATTGTACATATTTCTATGAAGGGTAGTTCACAGAGTCATTGGATATAATTTACCTCCTGTTGACTCATATGCAAGTCCTGTCTGTTTCTGTTAATTGGAAAAATAAGCTGTTTTTGTTTTGAGAGTTGGAGTCTAAGTGTTTGTAAGAGGAGCTGGTGACTACCGTTACAGAATGTCAGACACTAACATTGCTGGATTACTTGGGTGAGAGCAACAAGTCAGAAGAGGGAAAGGTCTCTAGGGTGTGTTTAGCGTCTTTGTGTCAGGAGAGAGCCTCTAACAAAAAGGCACCATGTATGACAATCCTTCAGATACTTGGTTCCCTCTCCACATGATTCTCATATGATGCAGCCTTCAATATCATCAACAACCTGGATGCTCTCAAAGTTGTCGGGGTTCTTCCTAAAATGGGGAATCTCAGAACTGAATAAAATACTATAGATTGGGAGAAAGGGTCTAAGAAGAACAGGGGCCAGTTAAGTGAATCTCTAATAAGTCTCCCTCATCCTGGACATGGTGTCTCAGTTTAAGGCATGTTTAGGTCCCTTTAGCTTTTATAGTTGTCATAACTCACTGTTGACTCACATTGAGCTGGTAGTCCACTAAAACTCCTAATATTTGTTATTTGAACTATTGACTAACCACTTTTTCTGCATCCTATACTGCATCCTATTGATTTTTTTTAAGCCAACTGTACCACTACTGATTTTATCCTTAATAGGATTCAGCCCCAAATTCTGAATTCTTTCATGTTAGCTGTCTGAAATTTGGATCATCCATATATTTTGCAAGCAGGGTTCACAGGATGCTAGCACCTTAGATTTAGAGTTGGGAGAGATCTTGGAATTAATCTAGACCAACACCCTTTATTTTATTTTTTTGGAGGCAGTAAGGGGTTAAGTGACTTGCCCAGGGTCATAGAGCTAGTAAATGTCTGAGGCTGGATTTGAGCTCATGCCCTCCTGACTCCAGGGCCAGTGCTCTATCTACTGCACCTACTAACTGCCCCAAGCACCGTTTATTTTACACATGACAAAAGTGAGGACCAGAGAGGTTAAGTTATGCCCAAGGTTACACAGGTAGTACTAGAGGTGGGATTGTTTCTTCCTTCCACTACACTCTATGCATAGCTTTATATGCCTTCATCCAAGTCCATGATAAAAATCTAGATCTGAAAGAAAATAAAGGAAGAGTAAATAGTTACACACATGCACACACACACACGCACATATACACACACATACCCCAACCTAGTCAAATTAGTAAAAACGATAGTTCATACTAAGACAACCTTAGATCCAGGTTAGTCTAAACAACAACCAGACCACACCATCACTGTGTATCTCTGATCACACCATCACTGTGTATCACTGACAACACCAGCAGCTTTTGCTTTTACTGTTGGAGCTTTTTATGGAACCCTCACCATAAGATGAACTGTGCTAATATGCTGGTGCCATTGTAGCAATCACGTCAGTGTATTTAGCAGAAACTTCCAGATGAAGGAGTAAAGGCAGGAAGGAGCTGGTAGGCTTCCCAGGCACTGTCAGATTGCAGACTGATGGAAAGCTGGGCCTGGCGAGACCAGCCAGGCGTTTCACCCTGACCAGCCAGAGGAACACCCTCACTATGTACGTAAGCAGAAGAAGAAGACTTCCAACATTTGGCAAGAGGGACCAATGGCTAGTGACGGGGTATGGATGAGACGAGTATCTACCACCCCAGATGACGAGTTCATTTTACCAAGCAGACTTTTGGGGGTTTTCCCCAGACCTGGAGCTGAAGAATCTTCGTAAACCATAAACAATGATAATGAAGGCTTTCCAAAGTCCTTGAAGATTTACAAAGCAATATACCCCGACAAAGTAACACTCAAACTTTGAAAAAAATAATCTGATCTCATATTTGTAAAGGACTCTAAATTTTGCAAAATAATCTCTGCTATGTTACTTTATTGAATTGCTATAGCAACTCTTAAAAGTTGCTATTGAATCATTTTAGTCAAGAGGGGCCCTATGTGACCCCATTTCATGTTGTTTTCTTGGCAAAGATACTGGAATAGTGTGCCTTTTCCTTCTCCAGATCATTTTACAGATGAAGAACTAAGACAGACAGAGTTAAGTGACTTGCCCAGGGTCATGCAGCTAGTAAGTGTCTGAGGCCAGATTTGAACTCAGAAAGATGAGTCTTCCTGACTCCAGGCCTGGCACTCTATCCACTGTGCCACCTAGTAACTCTGGAAAGAAAGTAGTACAAATTTTATGATGATCATTTTAAACTTGAAGTAATTAATAGACTCAGATAACGTGTCTTGCCCTGTGATAGCCAGCTGACATAAATATGAGCTTCTATTATGTGGTGAGCTAGTAGTAGGGAAGTTGTAATAGTGAGTAGGGAAGAGGGAATAAGCATTTATTAAGTGCTAGCTATGTTCCAGGCCATGTCCTAAGCACTTCAATCCTCACAACAACCCTATAGGGTAAGTGCTATTATTATCCCCATTTTGTTGATGAGGAAACTGAGGTAGACAGAGGTTATATGAGTCAGCCAGTTTCATATAGCTAGTATGAGGCTGGATTTGAACTCAGGTCTTCCTGACTCCAGACACAGAATTCCATCTACTATGGTATCTAGCTGACTCTAGAGAGAAGGGGCCTTAGCCTCATAGAACATAAAATGTCAGAGCTGGAAGAGAGGGAAGAGAATAAATATTTGTTAAGTACCTATTGTGTGCCAAGGTTTTGTGCTAAGTGCTTTACAAAAATTATCCTATTTGTTCCTTACAATAGGTGATATTATTATCCCCATTTCACAGTTGAGGAAACTGAGCCAGACGGAGGTTACATGACTTGCCCAGCATCACACAGTAAATGTCTGGATGGAATTGGAACTCAGGTCTTTTTGAATCCAGGTCCAGAGTTCCATCTACTGGGCCACCTAACTGCCTCTGGTATGTAAATGCCACTTCCCAGAATGTAGACTGAACTCAGAAGACCTGAGTTTGAATCCCAGTGTTGCTTCTTCCTACCCTGTGTCTCTGACCAATCTACTTTGCGCCCCCAGTCTTCAGATTCCTCATCTGTAAAATGAGGAGGTTGGATCACATGATTTCTCATTCCTTACATGCTAAGACTTTTCCAGTCCTCTAATTCAGTTGCAGCTTGGTAGTGCAGTGGATAGGGCACTGGGCTTGGAATCAGGAAGACTCATCTTTCTGAGTTTAAATCAGACCACAGACACTTACTAGCTGTGTGACCCTGGAAAACTGTTTGCATCAGTTCCTCATCTGTAAAATGACCTCGAGAAGGAAATGGCAAAAACACTCCAGTATCTTTGCCAAGAAGACCCAAATGGAGTTGGACACTAGCAAAACAACACAACAACAAAATTCATTTTCATGATAAAAACCAAACAAAAACCTCCTCCACCTTGGTGTCTACTTCTGAAATTTAGATTTATAAACATTAGTGTCGTAGCTATGGAGAAAGATTCCCCAAGAACGCAGGGCCTGGTGAAACCCTGTTTTGTGCAGTCAGGGAAGGAGCTTAATGTAGACTTACAGTTAAAGTCTAAGGCAATTTGTCTCAGAGTCCCTTTTGACCTTCCCTCTCTTGTGTTATCTACACCTTTATTGTACATTCTCATTCACGATGTCACATATACCAACTTATTTTTTACCTGAAGACAAAATCCTTTATAAAAAGCATGGGCATAGAATAAACAAGATTTTAAAAGGAGAGCCAGAAAGTCCTGAGTGTAGTGATGCCAGTTGGCTAGGCTTTGATGAACAGCGGGGGACGGTGGAGAATGGATGAAAACATCACCATGTCTCACAGGTAGGCAAGCAGGTTCGTTCAAGTAGATAGCAAATTCTGTACAGGCAGATCACTCCTTAAGTGGGTAAATGAGGTTAACAAGACTGTAACTGCTCATTATTATATTCAGTTTGGGATAGCAGTGATTTCCACCCCAAACATGTGAAAACATCCTCCCCATGGAATGCGTGCATGAGAACAATTTGTTCCAAGGCCATGTAGCAGGCTGAAACAAGCACCATGGAGGGAGCCCTTAGAGCTTGGTCAGACATCAAAGTTGCCAAGGTCATCCACTGCCCCCAGACCATCACCAGTTGTCCAGACTTTTGTCCTGCCATCGGACTTTGATGACTCGGGAAGAGTGAGTAAGGCTGGTGACTTTGTGCAACTCTGCCTAGTTTAAATCCAGTTGACCTATAAATCAAGACATCACCTGTGAGGACATTGGTCTTCTTTGAGAACAAAGGACAAACAGCAATGGCAGTGTCCTTCCTTGTCATCAGATCTGCCCTGAGCTCTTCCACCCTCCACAGAGAACAAAAGTTCCTCAGCTTTCCCCCTCCTTCTGGTGATCTTCCAGTCTTTTATTCCACCTGGGAAAAGCTACACTTTTCATCAGACCCCTTGCTAATAAGGAAGGGCTGCTCCATTCGCTGGAGATCAGCAGCAGCTTTCTTTGTGATGGCAGAAGAACGTTTCAGACAACAGGCTTAGGAAATGCTCAGATGTAGTTCTCGCAATTTCGCAAGGTCTGGGAGGGGTAGAGGATACGTGTTCCATAATATCCTGTCTCAGGTCTTATCCTCCTCCCCCTCTCTGAAGGAGCAGGGGGACTCTAGGTGGGAAATATTGCGAATTTTGTCAGACACCATTACTATGTCGGGTGTTGGTTTTTTCTTCTCTTTCTATTTCAATTTTTGTTCCAAGACATGGCTCAATGGGTAGGGGAGGGGTAAGGTATACATTTGGAAATGGAGATGACATAAAAATGTGACCATATGACCAATATAAATAAGATGCTAAAAATAAACCCAACTGAAAGTAGCTTTTTAAATGTCCCAGCAGGCTGCCTGTCTGCTCCCATCACTCCTAACGAAACTACAATTTTATAATGTCGGAATTAGAGGACAGTCCTCTCATTTTGTAGATGGGTAAACTGAGGCTCAGAGAAGGGGCTTGGCTCAGCTAAAGCCACAAAGCTGGTAGACTTAAGAACTGCCCAGTCCTCCTAATTCTGAGTCTCCTGCTTTTACCCACACCCCGTGCTGCCTTATCACACAATGTTTTCACTAAGTAAGTGTTTTACTAAGTGCTTTACTGAGCTTTCTTCCCAGAGCCCGGGATTCCTGCTAATTAGTAGTGAAATATTATTGCGGAAACCAGCAAGCTTGCAAACAACGTTTGCCAAGGCTTGCTTTGCAGGAGGAGAGGTTAGCTAGAGGATAGCAGAGGATAAAGCATGATTAGCTGGGTAATCACGTCTTTATTACATTAATAGCTTTGTTTGTCGTGTTATCAACCAGAGATTAAGCAAATCCCAGAGCAAGAGCAGAGAGGTGAAACTGTTTGCTGGCAAAGGTGCCTAAACCCAACATCTATTTTTCACAAGCGAGTTAGAAAGCAATTAAGAAACTGAGAAAAGGCATCACAAAGATGGAAGACACAGACTATTTGTCAGAATCTGAGCATGAGATTACTATCAGAGGTCCCTATTCTCTCATGCAAAGAAAGGCCCTAGGTTTACAACCAAAGGACCTGGGTTTGAATTCTGGCTCAGTCCCTCACTCTGGGCTAGGGGTGGGGAACCTGGGGCCTTGAGGCAAATCCTAGCATTTGTTCTGTAAAACTTGGACTCAGTCAAAAGTGCTACTTAAGGATCTAGAATGCCACATGTGGCCTCAAGGCAACAGTTAACCTCCCCACAAATCTGGGTCATTCCCTTATGGGACCAGATGCCTCAGAAGTGTAGGCTCTCTATTATTGGAGATCACAAAGTCTCGGTTCAATTCAATGGAGGTGGAAGGTACTTTTTGAGATGAGGTAGGCCAACCTCAAACTGTGGCCCAGCAAAAGGGAAGAGACTGATTAAATAAAAGTTGTTTGAAGTCCTATCAGAGATGCCACCAAGGTGTAAGGTCCACATAAAGAGCAGTCAAAGGAAATAGGGATGGATGGTCTAGTGGGGAGAAGGCTTGGATGGGGCAATATTGATGTCTTCAAGCATTTGAAGGGATATTGTCCGGAGGAGAGATTAGGAGCAATGAATGTGTGTGGGGGGGGTGAGGATCACAAAATGATAGACTCAGAGCTGGAAGATCATCTATCTATCTCCTATATTTCACAGATGAAGAAACTGAGGACCAGAGATGTTAAACAACTTTCCACAAGTCACAAAAATATAAATAAAAGACCCAAGAGTCAAACCTAGGTCCCTTGATGACAAATGTGGGACTCTCTCTACATGGGAGGAATGAACTAAACGATCTCTGAGCTCCCTGCCAACTCACTGTGATATAGCACTTAGTTTCTGCAGCATTCTCTTTATCTAGTGATTTGGCAAAAAAAGGAAACAAAGTTTGCTTGCCATGAAATATTTTGATGAACCCATGAACATTCTTAATGATTGCTGCTTTTCTTCATAACTATTCACAACCCATTGAATTAATACCGTGCTCTGTTTTGTGGTGAATGTTTTTTTGTTTTGTTTTGTTTTGTTATTTTACTGTTGGTGCTGTTTCAGTCATGTTCAACTCGTTGGAACCCCATTCGAGATTTTCTTGGCAAAGATACTGGAGTGGTTTGCCATTTCCTTCTCTAGCTCATTTTACAGATGAGGAAATTGAGGTAAACAGGCTTAAGTGACTTGCCCAGGGTATGTCTGTGGCTGCCTTTAAACTTAGGCCTTTCTGACTCTAGGTCTGGTGCTCTCTCCACTGTGCCACCTAGATGTCCCTTGTTACTTTATTAGTAGTAGTATCTTTAGTTAGGAATCAAAATATGGCTTTCTGGACTAGGGTTTGACTATTGTACCCTTTCTCTTTTCTTAAAAATGGGTCAGCTTGTCCTCATCTCTAGACTTGCCATGCTTCTCAGTTTTCCCAGAATTTTTCAGAGATAGTGACTCAGCATTTACCTCTAGCAGTGTATTTAGAAGAACGTAGCTTGTCCAGGCACAGTGATTTAAAATTATTGAGGTACCATAGGACCATAAATTTAGTTTTGGAAAGGATGTTAGAGTCCTCTACTCTAACCTTCTCGTTTTATAGATTGATAGGGGATGTGTAGTTCTGCCTGGGAGCATGAGAGCCAGAATATTCTGAGAATGCAGAAGGACAGTGATGCATTCAGCCACAGTGCAATTGTAGCACGTAACAATAGATGAGGAAACTGATTTACCCAAGGTATTATAAATTTGAACCCTGGTCGTCTGATCCCAAATCCAGTAGTATTGCTATTGTGCCATACTCATCTTTTAAGTCATATTCTAATTTATTATGAGACCATAGTGATCCAACACTCAGGTTTTGGTTGCTTCTACACGGAGCCCAAATAACTAGGTGTTTTGCCTAGGCATGGGGATTTTGTTGTTGTTCACTTGTTCAGTCATTCTGACTCTGTGACCTAAAGGACCACATAGCCGGCCATTGATAGTCCTTCTATCTTCCACTATTACTCAAAATTTGTTCAAGTTCATGTTTGTTGTTCCCATGACACAATATGTCCATCTCCTCCTCTATCATCCACTTTTCCTTTTGCTTTCAATCTTTCCCAACATCAGGATCTTTTCCAATGAGTCTCATCTTCTCATTGTGTGGCCAAAACATCTAAGCTTCAATTTCAGTATTCAAATAGTCTGAATAAATTTCTTTATGTATTTACTGATTGGATTTCCTTGCTGTCCAAGGGACTCTCCAAAGTCTTCTGCAGCACCTAGGCATGGGGAGAGATTAGCCAAAGTAGTTATTCAGTGTCATGGAGCTAAATTGTGTTATTTTTCACTCTCAATTTATTGCTTAGCCTTCTGATCCAGTCCAGGAGGTTCTGTCAAGCACTGAGTGGTCATGCCTATGCTGAGCTCCTCTTTATTACAAAACAGAAACCAAGGGGTCAAAGCAAATGGAAGAACAACAAACAGGAGGAGGGAAGGAAAGAAATGCTTCTGAGGAAAAACTTCTTGAAGCAAAGATGAAACCCCCAAGAGAGAAACCCAATGAAATGAATCAATATGGGCTAAATGAAGATAAGTAGATATCTCCATAAAAAAGACAAGCAGAGCAAGACTCCAAGTAGTGAAAATGTATACCACAAGGACTGTTAGAGTTGTTAATGAGGGAATGTGATGACATCTGTAGAGATGGAAGTGAAATTAGTGAAGGAAGAACAACAATGTATGAATGTAAGACTTCACAAGTTGGACTAGGGAGTAGAAAATCTTATTAAAGCTGATTTCTTTGGGAAAAAATAGTTCCACTTGAAAGATTATGATGCAGAGATGGCAGAATAAAAATCCCTCAACACTAGTGACTATAATCTTATCAATGTGGATAGTCCCTCCAGATAGGGAGACTGTAAGCATGCCCGCCCATTGCGTGTGACTTTTCTTTGCCTTCTCCCCTGATTTCATCACAGGGAGTCCACTCAATGTTCTGGGGGCCATCCTCCCATTTTCTTCACATCATGAGGATGCCAATGGAGCCTGTAGGCTGTCTATTGGATATCCTCACTTTTTTGATGTGGCCAGTCCTAGCTTTTTGCAGTCATAAGTATCTTTGATGACATCCTTTATACTGCTTCTCTTATACCTCCTCTCAACTCCTAAGTCCCCCTCCTCTGATTGGTTAGCTCCTGCCAGAAATGCCATTTTGTGAAGGGCTCAGACCCTGTTAGTTTACTCCTCCTGCAGCTCTCTTCCTGACTCCCTGACTCCCTGGATTGTCCACTTTTTTCCTTTGTGGCTACCCTTCCTCTCTCCTCCTTTTATCTGTTGTCTTCCTCCATTAAAATATAAACTCCGTGGGAATAGGAGCTTTTTTTTTTTTTGCTTCTATATTCATCCCCAGCTCTTAGCACAATGCTTGGCACATAATAAATGTCTCTCTGTCTATCTATCTATCTATCTATCCATCCATCCATCTATCTATCCATCCATCTGTCATTCTGCTTATCTATCATCTATTTGTCAGTTTATCTATCACCTATTTGTCAGTCTATCTTTATCTACCTAGTTTACCTGCTGTCTGTCTATCTGTCTGTCTAGTTTTCCAGTCTGTCTCTGTGTTTGTCTGTCTAGTTTTCCAGTCTATCTATCTATCTATCTATCTATCTACCTATCTATCTACCTATCTGCGTATTCTCTGGTTTTAACATATTTCAGCCTGTTCCCTCTCACTACGTACCTCTCCTTGGATCTTTGGATAATCTTCTGCTTACATGCTGAATTCTGAAAATGTAAGCTGCTTGAGACCAGGGATGGTTTTTTTATACTGTCTTTCCAATGCCAGTGCTTAGCATAGAGACTTGCACATAGTAGGCACTTATTAAATGTTGGTTGAGCTACATTACAGAGATGGAAACAAAAGGAAAGGACATCTTTGAGCATTAGCAGCTAAAGCCCTGGAGAGCAGCCAGCAGCTCTGAGGAAAGGGATAGAAGGAGTTGAAGAAGAGCTTAGCACATGTCTTTGAATATCAATATTGTACTATGAGGCCAATGGAAACCCTTAGGAGTCCAGGGGTGTGTTGGCAGGGGGGAGACACTATTGCTAACAAGAATGTCAGGCTTTATTATAGGCTTTCTTCACTTCAGTCTGGTGCTTGTCACAGAGCCTGCTGGGAACACATTCATGTTGAAAGTTATTCACATATTCTGAAAATTGGTGATAGAGGCAAAATCTAACCATGTTATCCCAGATGTCATCAGCACTGAAAGTTTGGCAATGGGATCTTTCAGCTATTCAGAGCCAGAGATCCTAAACTATGAACAGCTACCACTGGGTGTGTGGAGCAGGGGAAGGGGGAGGCTTTAGGAAGTACCGCTTATCTGTGAAAAAGCAATCAGTATAATGAAACATTGGGGAATGGGGAGAATATTTGCATCAACGGTCATCTTCTCTAAGGTAGCTAGGCCCTCAGCTGGAAATGTCTCCAGTACATGTGCCAGCTGCCTAAAGCAGAATGGTTTGTGCATAGGTTTCCTTTGCTAGTCTGATTCCCACCCAGGAGCTATGGGCACTTCTCTTCTATATCACCTTGCAGTGTTGAGTTCATATGCCCAGCCAGGGGCTGAGGATGAGCTGTCACTGGCCCAGTATGGGATTGACTCATTTGTTTCCCTGGGGGAGTATTTCATTGCAAAATTCTTCTGTTATGTCTGTGTTGTCAAGATAGATGCTCATCCTGCTAGTATCTGAAGGCCAAGGTCCTTGAACTCCATTGTATGCCCACCCAAGAGAAAAGGTAAGATACTAATCCTGATATTTTTTAATATATAATTGTCAAAGACTTTGCCCCAAAGAGTCTTTTGTTGTAAATTGTGCCTAAGACTTCAGGTAGTTCATAGCATATAGATGACTTCCCTTAAGGTTGGAAAAACCACAATGGAAAACAAAAGACACACAAGAAAAACCACCCCTCCCCTCTCCCCTCATTGGTGGAGAGAATTATCATTCAGTTCCGTGTTCCTGAATAAGAAGAATTAACATCAACTCTTTGAAGAGGAGAGACATGCTCCTTCATTCCTGATTCAAGAGATAGCACATGATTTTAGACTCTTTTTGGGGAGAGAGAGAGAGAGAGACAGACAGACAGACACAGAGAGAGAGAGAGAGACAGAGACAGAGACAGAGACAGAGACAGAGACAGAGAGACAGAGAAGACTTTGGAAGTCAGGTATATAGGAGAAGTCCAGTTCCTCAATACATCCTCAATTTCTAGCTTGCCTCCCTAGAGATTTGGGGAAATTTCCCCTTGGGTGAGATCAAGGTTCCTCTCTTGTTATTAAACTGAGATACACATTCAGCAGGAGAGCTCATTCACCTTAAACATTTTATGGTAATGTCTAATATGCAAAACTTCTCTGGTATCTGCTTGGGTAAAGGGGTTAACCTACTATTCACTATTTATGATGATCCTTTGGGTAAGCAGTTTTTGGTGAGGAGTCTTCTGCTGATGTAAACTTGGGATACCTCTTCCCCTTTAAGGGATAGTGGGTGGGAAAGATTCTTAAGTCTAAAAACAAATCATTCCTCTAAGCTAGTAATATTTAGGGGGGATGGATATAATTTCAGTCTTCTACCATCAAAGCAACCAACCTAATAGTTCTTTTTCCTGATTCTCCAACCTCTACTCCAGGCAGGGAGAAAGTGAATGAAGGGGAACTTCTTCTTTGAATATCCAGAGGTATCTAGTCACACCTCCCCTTGAGTCACCTTAAAACAATCTATGTGGATCTATACACCTCCCATGAGTAATACACCTCCTACAACATAATCTCTTCCTCTTTTAAATATGAACAGCTCTGTAGAACAGTAGAATGGGTTGATTTAACAAAAATGTAGCCATGAAGTTCTGCTTTTCATTGCTTTTACCTGTAGCCTGCCTAGTGGTTGCCTCAAAATCCGAGAAAACCTGGCGCCCTCCTTGAAGTTACAGCCTATAGTTTCTACTTCCCTTCCCTCATAGATCAGCCATCCTGTCTTCCTTCCTTAAAGACATAGCACTTAAATAGAAACATACTACCCTATTCTCAGAAAGAAGATGGGAAGTGTCCAGCATAGTGTTTGGACATAGAAGATGCTTGAGAAATATTTATTGATCTGATGTCAAAAGACCATGTGCAACCTGTGAGAATCAGTACTATGAGAGCAGAGACAGAGAAGACCACTGTGAACCTGGATATCTGGGGAGACTTTCCTGAAGAAGAGGGTGTTTGATCTGAACCTTGAGGAGAGTTAGGATTTGATAGAAGGTAGATGGAAGAGAAAAAGACAAGGCATTTCAGGCTGGTTGCTTGGAAGTCATGGAAGCAGGAAGCTAAAAGATTTACTCCAAGGATAGTCCCATCTGATGGAAATGAAGGAATCCATTAGACCATGAGCACCCTGAGGACAGGAACTATTTTTGTCTTTCTTTGCATCCCCAGCAATTGGCACAATGCCTTATACATGGTAGCTGCTTAATAAGCACTTTTTGACTTGTCAATTGGATGGTTTCTATAGAGAAGCAGTCAGTATGAAATAAGACTAGAGGGTTATGCTGAGACCATATTGCTGGAACACCTTTGAAGCCAACCTGAGGTGTTTGAATTTTATTTTGTAGACAGTAAGACATAGAAAAATTTTTGAGATAGAGAACTTCACAACAAATTCTCAGTTTTGGCAACTGAGTAGAGGTAGCTAGGTACAATAGGGTCTTGATTGGGATGGGGAAGCTGCAGCCTCAAGGCTATATGTGGCCTTCTAGGTCCTCAAGTATGGCCCTTTGACTGAATCTAAACTGCACAGAACAAATCTCCTTAATATAAGAATTTGTTCTGTAAAATTTAGACACAGTCAAAAGGCTGCACCCAAGGACCTAGAAGGCCACATGTGGCCTTGAGACTGCAGGTTTCCCACCCCTGGGCTAGATGAAGACCTGGGTATAGAGGTCGGTAGACCCAAGTTCAAATCATACATCAGACACTAACTCTAGGAAGAGCATGAGTCACTGTAGCAGGTAGGAGCATGGCAAGGACCTGTTGCACATGGAGAGGTTGAGCTAGAAGACTCAATGATTTTTTTCCCCTAAGACTAATACCTCCTAACAATCTGAACTGTCACAAAGCAGCCTGAGAAGCCTCTGGAGATACTCAGCTCCTTTTACTGGAGCTCTTCAATTGGTAGTTGGATGATCATTTATCCAATGGATAAGAGGATTAAGACAGCAATATGCAGAGGAGATGTGTGGTCAGAGGACCTGGGTTTGAATCTTCCCTCACACATCCTGTATGACCTTGAACAAGTCACTTAGACTCTCTAGGTCTCAGTTTCCTGAGGAGTCGCTTGGCCTCTCTCAGCTTAAGGGTTCTTCTTCTCTAAAATGGGCATGATGATCATAGCACCAGTTTCACAGGGTTGTGAGGACCAAATGAAATAGTAATATATAAAAATTTTGCAGATGTTTAAGTGCCATCTAAATGCTAGTCTTTATTATTGCAGAGGACAGAGACTGAAGCCAGGGGGACTGGTTAGTAGTCTTTAGAAATTGTCAGGCTAGATGGGATGAAGGCCTGAGCTGATGCAAGTAGAGGAGACTAAGATGTGAGAAATACTGTAGAGGTTTGTTTGACCAGACTTGGAATCTGATTGTATATTGGGATGGGGTGTGGGGAAGAGGGTAGAAGAGATATAGGACGATACAGAACTGGCCCTGAGGTTTACAACACTAGGGACTAGGAGGAGAGCACTTCTATTGGCAAAAATGAAAAGATCAGGTCAGGGAACCAGTTTGGGAAACTAAGTGATAGGTGTAGAAATGTTAAGCTTGGGATAAAGGGGATAGTGGAAAATCTATGTTGAAATATCTGGCAAACAAATGTCATTGGAGGTCAGGTAAGGTAATGGGCTTAGGGCTGTAAGTTTGTGAATTATCCACATAGATGTGAAGCCAGGTAAGAGGTAAGGCTATGGTAGGGAGCGAATCCAATCTCAACACATTCAATTTTGTTTTATATGTGTTTGTGGTGTTATTCCCTCTTCTTCTCTGTGAGCCCCCCTCCCATTATGAGCTTCAGAGGAAAGAGGTGGGATTTTGTCTATTTTTGTATCTTCCCATCCTTAGTGTCATGATGTTTACATTTAATAAATGTAAAGGGGAAGGTTAAGAAAAGGAGGCAGAGGGGAGGGAAAGGGAGAATTAATGGTGCCCTAGGAAATATCCATATTTACAGGGAAAGAAAAGCAAAGGAAAGGAAATGTGAAGGAACCTTCAGAGAGGTAGGAGGAAAATTAGAAGAGTTTAAAGTCATAAATATCAATGAGAGAGTTTCAAGAAAGAGTCAGGAACAGTGTCAAATGCTTCAGAGTAGAAATAAATTTGCATTTGAAATCAAAGGGTCTGGATTCAGCTCTTGACTAAGCCACCTATTGCATGTTTGGATAATTAGTTCACCTTTTTAAGACTCAGTTTCCTGATTTATAAAGTGAAAGTGGTAGACTAGATGACATATAATGCCCCTTGTAGCTCTGAATCAATGATCCTAAGACAAGGGGGGAAAACATGCTTATGTTAATTATTAAGAAGTCTTTAGTGATATCAGGAAGAAAAGTTTCAATAAAATGGCAGAAACTGAAGTCAGATTTAATGGGGTTGAGGATTCAGAGGATGCTGAAAAAATACTGACATAGACACTCATTTGCAAAGCTTTTTCTGAAAAGGTTGGAGAGATAGGATGGCATCTAGAGTATCTAACTAGGGCTAGGGAAGGCTTTTTTTTTAAATAATGACTTTTCTAATGAATTTTTTATAATGACTTATGCAGACTTGAACTTTTTATAGAGGGAAAGTCAGAGAGAGAGTCAGAGAAAGAGACAGAGACCCGGAGAATTTAAGATGTTGAGGTGGCACGATTGAGAGATCCTAATCTTGGAGAAGAGGGGAAAAGAGAAGATCAAGGGTATAGAGTTCCAAGGAGACTGGTCTTGAGCAGGAGAGGCATCTCTTCCTCTTAGGCAGGAAGCAGGACAAGATAGAGGAGGGAGAGCTCTTTTGAGATAAGGGCAGTTGTAGCTAATCCCAACCTTCCTAGTAACACAGGATGCAAGTTTTAGATGACTAGAAAGCCTTAAAACAGAGAGGGTCTCAAGATTCTTCTTTCCCTTTGGCCACCCTGAGGCTGATTCTTTGGGGGGAATTAATGAGGTTTAGATAGTCTGTTTGACCCCATTATCCCACTATTCTTCTCCTGCCTTACACACTCTCTTGGTCATTCTTTGTTCTGTCTATGTCACATCCACTGTAATAAATGAGGTGACCTGAATAGACCATAAATTTTGGCTCTATTGACTTGTTCCAGGGCATAGTGAGTGTCTGTTGCCTTTGGTAGGCAAACATGGATTCCCCTGCCTTTGTTCCTTTATTCTGAGAGAGCATTTGTCAGGGAGATTTATTAACATGTGCTGGCCAGGACATAATGCATTTTGTTATATATATTTATCTCTCTAGGGCATCAACCCTCACCTCAAGTGGCTCCCAGGAAGACCCTCACATAAGTAGAGAAAGCTCAGGGTTTGCTTGAATCAAGATACAATTTTTACGTCACCAAGAATCTGTCTCATGAGTTTTGTACCATCTTCACAGAATACTAGCTTTGACCCTTAGAATCAATCTCAGAATGTCAGAGCTATAAGAGACCACAAAGGACATGTTGCCCAACCCCTCAGGAAAACTGAAATCCAGAGAGTCAAAGTGACTTGTTCAAGATCATACAGGACGTGTGAAGGAAGATTCAAACCCAGGCCCTCGGACTACACATTTACTCTGCATATTGCTGTCTTGATCCTCTTATTGCTTGAATAAGTGATCATTCAACTACCAATGAAGAGCTCCAACAAAGGGAACTATCTTCAGAGGCTTCTCAGTCTACTTTGTGACATCCCAGATTGTTAGGAGGTATTAGTCTTAGGGGAAAAAATCTTAGGGGAAAAAAAACCCTTTCTATATGGGCAGCTAGGTGGTGCAGTGGATAGAGTGCCAGGCCTGGAGTCAGGAAGACTCATCTTCTTGAGTTCAAATCTGGCCTCAGACACTCACCAGTTGCAGGACTCTGAGCAAGTCACTTAACCTTATTTGCCTCAGTTTCCTCCTCTGTAAAATGAGCTGGAGAAGGAAGTGGCAAACCACTCCAGTATCCTTGCCAAGAAAGCCCTGAATAGGGTCATGGAGAGTTGGATGTGACTGAAAATGACCGAATAACAGCAACAACCTTTTTTGCCTTTCTCTCTGAAAGTCTTATTCCAGTTTCCTTCCCTATCTACCACCTCCCCTTCAATATATGTAGACATTTTTATGCTTGAAACATTCCAGACTGGAAACTTTTAGTTTTTGAGCTGGAAGCCCTCCTAAAAAGGGATTCCTTCCTTTCTGATAAAACCCCTGAACTGCTATGCTTCAGGATCAGTCAGGACCCCAGGAATGAAGAAGCTGCCATAAGCTGGCACCACCTGAGATTTTCTGAAGCATGGCTGATGGGCCAGCAACCCTAAACCATTATGGACTCCTCCTACCACGTCCTGAAGACCATTGTGCTGGATCCCTGAACATATTCAGGGTAATATCCCTTCCCAATCCTTCCTCATAAATGTTTGCCCTTCTCTCAGTATGGGGAGGTCTGGTAGGCTACCCTGGTTTGGAAGAGGCCTCCTCAGCCCTAGGGATCCCTAGGGTACTAAAAGTATAATGCACTCCATGATCAAGTCATCTTGGCCTAAAAGTTTTTCAAACATTCATCATTATAGAAGCTGTTGTAATTAATAAAAAGTCAAATTTGCTGCTATTATCTTTTTCTCACAAAAGTATATAAAAATGGATAACATGTTAAATGAACATTTTGCTATTAACAGAAACATTAACATCAAAAATTAGTATTATTAGGAAATATATGTGTAAACTATTTTTCCAAAGTGCTCTTTCAAATATATACACCACATTCCAAAAATTCTTAATGTGAGACATTTCAAAATACAGCAATAGTGGCAATATGTCTTTAAAAGTCATTTTCTCTCAAAAGTATTTGCTAATCACTTTAAAAACTTATATGAGGCACTTTTCTATGCTGTGCAGGAGCAAAATAAATGGTATTTTCCTGGCTATCTAAAAATCTTTAATATTTTCAATGGGAGTTTTTTCATTCTTCAATTATTTTCCAGTTAATTGTATGAAAACTATTGTAATTCTCTGCCCGAAGTTTATTTTCCTAAGATTCTCTTCACTAGTGAAGTGACAGCTTCATGCCTGTAAAAGGGGCACAGTTGACAAAAGCTTAAGAGAAGAGAAATCTTGGTCTTATTAAGTCTTCCAGCTTCAAGGCAGAAGACTCGGGGTTTCAGATTTTCTTCAGGTTCCTGAAGGGAGAGAAAGACTCTGGGAAGAAGCCAATATGTAGAGGAACTAGCACCTTCATCATTTCCTTATCCCTAGCTTGCTATACTGGAGACTAATTGAGCTGAAATATCTCACTTCCAACGGGAGAATTCACTCTGTGTATTTGCTGCTATATTCCCATCTACATGCCTCCTCTGTTTTATGTTTGTTATGGTTTAGATGAATAGGGTTTTTTGTTTTGTTTTGTTTTGTTTTTGCTATTCACTATATGTGACTTTTGTGCAACTGACTCATAGTTTGAACCAAGTCAAGGCCTGGATATGTGGTTTGAGGAACTCCTTCCCTACTAAGGGATAATGATAAGGAGCTCACCTTGAACTTAAAAATTATTTCCTGGAGACGAACAATAAAGAGAGACAGATATGTATAATTCTGACCTGGTGTTCTCTCTCTTTAAGGGGAGTAGAGTGACAAGCTTTTGACACCAACTCCTTCCTTCCTTTCCTGCCAGAAGTCTCCCCTTTGAAAAAGGGTGGGTGAAGGAAACAAGAGATATCTGCTCATGCTTTCCTGTAAGCCACATCTCTATAGACCCATGAAGATACACATAAACTACAGAGAAACCCAGCACATGCACATTATGATGAAATGTCTTCAATTAAGTCCTGTGGCCTTCCTTTAAACATGTCAAATGAAAGGACCTATTGCTTTCATCATTGACTGACTCTCAATTCTTTTTCAAAGCCTCTTTTACTTTCAGCAATAGACCCTTACAGGAGGTTCCTCCTTATATCCAATCTATTCTGCCCCTGCCTCTCTAAATTTTACCCATTGTTCCCATTTCCATTTTTTTTCAGGGACAGAGGAGGAGGGAGGAGGTGAATCACAGCCAGTCTAATTCTTCTTCTTGCTAGCCTTGCAGACTCTTGAAGAGGGTGATCACCTTTCCCCCAGACTTCTCTTTTCCAAGCTAAACATCCCACAAGGTTGGAATGAAGCTGACTTTGAACCTTTGTATGAAAAGAAGTTTTGTTAAAGAAAATCACAAATATTAATTGAAGGGTTCAACTTGACTTAATTCAACAAACATTTACTAGGTACCTGTTCTATGGGGAGCCCTAGCTAGACCCCAGGAAAAGATGCAAAGTATAGACAAAGGCAGGAGCTTCATGGAGCCTTTATATAGCCTTCAGGAAGCTCCATTCTAGTATAGGCATAAGACATATAAATACATTTTTGAATACTGTGAAAGATCTGTGATTTCATTGGTTAAGTGCTTTCCCTCTACACAGAGATTTCAATCCCTCCACACCTCAGTACATGGTCTTCATGAGTTTCTATGAATCTAACCCCATCTCCCATGTCTCCTAAATCATAATTTAGAGGCCAGTCTCCTGATGACAAATCTCTATGCGCTTAGCAAACAACACTGTGGGTAATGAGCTGGATCTGGCCTCTGGAAGAGCTGATTTCAAATCTAGCCTCAGGCATTTAACAACTTTTGTGAGCCTGAGCAAGGGAGTTAACTTGCCTCCATTTCCTTCACCAAAAAATGGGAATAATCATAGCAAAAATCTCCTGAGGTTGTTGTGAGGATCAAATGAAGTAATGGACATAAAGCATTTTGCAAAACTTAAAATACTATATAAATGTGATTATCACTAGCCCCATAATAAAAGATCTTTGTGACTTGATGAGTATCTACCAGAAAATATATTCTGTGAATTTAGATTCTAAATGGTCTCCTTCTCGTTCTTTGACTTTTTCTCCATCCCTGCCTATGTTTCAATGAAGTAGCGGAGGCATTATTACAGCTCAAAGTAATCCAAGATAGTTTGGAAGAGATTTCTAAGAACAAAGTGCTGTGTGATGAGGTCTGGAGGATCAGGTATCAGAAATAGGGGATGTGGAGGTGTGTGGACAAGTCTGTTACTGTCTGTTCAACCCATTGAAGAGAATAAAATATTTCCTGGATTTTGCCCACACTCATTATACACAAACAATTGATAGGATAATTGCAGAGCATTTTTATCTGTGCAGGGCACTGGATTTGGACTTAGAGGATCTGGGTTGGATTTCTGGGCCTGCTGTTTATTTCCCTGTACTACCTTAAGCAAGTCATTTTCCACCTCTGTCTCCGTTTCCTCTTCTATGAAATGAAAGAGTTGTATTAGATCTTATACCAATGATTCTTGCCACTCCGTTGGTCGACCTGTAAAAGCTACAGGCCCTTTTTCAGGAGAATGTTTTTAAATACATAAAATAAAATACGGAGGATTACAAAATTACATTGAAATGCAGTTATTGTTATTTTTTTAACGTTCACGAGCTCCTGCTTACGACCCTTCATGTAATCTCTAAGGTCCTAATATGACAGACATCCTATGTTCTTTGCTCTGAGGACCTTTGGTATAGTATATATTTTGTTCTAAAGTCCCTACCGACTTTGACACCACGTTCTATGTTCTAAAGCCCTTTGACATATTATATATTTTGTTCTAACGTCCCTTTCAACTCTGACATTCTATGTTCTATGTTCTAAGGACCTTTGGCATATTATATATTTTGTTCTAAGGCCTCTTCCAACTCTGATATTTTATGTTCTAAGGACCTCTGGCATATTATTATTTTTTTATTCTAAGGTCCTATCCAGTTCTGCCTCCTTATGGCTCAGTGATTTTAGAGAGCAAATCCTAGGTTAGAAAGATGCCTGGAAGCAAGTTCTCTATCAACATAGTTGTAATGACCACATACAGATTGGACACAGAAAAATAAAATTTCTTTCAATATCTTTTATCATTCCAGCTGGGCATTAATTCATACTGCTCATCCTCATAATCATTCTGATTCCATGAGGTCTGGCTAAGAACTTCAACTACATCCACATGGCCAATTTACAGTCAAAATGGGAGAATCAGCTGGGTTGCAGGCAGAAAGCATCCTAAAAGTTAACATGTCTAAACATCTTGGGGTCAGTAACCACACCGAGGAGATCCCAGAGGTGCAGGGCATTGGAGTATCTGAAGCCCCATAGCACTTTACACACGTTGTCTCATTGGATGCTCAAAATAGCCTTATGAGGTAGGCAGTATTATTATCTCCACTGAACTGAAGAAAAACAGAGTCCCGTAGAGCTAAAGTCATTGGCCCATAGGCTTATAGGTAGTAAATGGCAGTGAACCCAGTTCTCCAAATGCATTGCTTTTCCCCTGACACCACAGGCATCTACATCTGCAGAGTAGGTGGGGAATCATATAACTTAAGATTTTAAATGGGAATACAGCTGCCCAGTAAGCTCAGGAAGCTCTCAAAATTTAAATTTCGCATATATAAACATATAATTCAGATGAGGCAACAACAAAAACGAAAACAAAGGCTAGGGAATTTCTTCACAGAAATGGACATAAAGTATAGGAAAGTTGTCAAAAACATCTATTTGAAAAATATATATGGAGAAAGAGGAACAAAGGTATGTAATGGAGGAAGAATATGAGCAATTGTCAAGAATTTATTAAACACCTACTATGTTCCAGGCATTAGGAATACAAAGACAAAAGGAAAACAGTCCCTTCCCTCAAGGAGTGCACTTCGTTGTTGTTGTAGTTTGTCCTTTGACCTCTAAGAGGAAGGTGAACATGCGTATGTTGAAAATAAATATAAAGCAGATTCAAGATCCATCAGACTGCAAGCATTTATTAGGCACCTACTAAGTAGCGGGCTAAGAGCTAGGAATACCAAAAAAGACAAAAAACCTTCCCTGTCCTTAAGGAGCTCACAATCACTAGTACTTGTGTGTATGAGAACGAGGGAGCCAGAATTTGCTTTAAGCAAAAAAGGACATTTGAGCTAAGTCTCCAAGGAAATCAGAAAGTCCAAGGTAGGGGTGAATAGGGAAGGTATCCTAGATGTGAGAACTGTCATCATAAGGTGTGGAGATGAGAGGTGGGAGGTAAGCTGTTCTGAGCAGAACAACAAGGCCAGCTTGTCTAGACTGTAGAAGAAATGGAATGGAATAATGTGTGAAAAGGCTAGAAAGGTAGACTACCCCTGGATGGGAAGAGTTTTCAGTTCCAATCAGAGGAATTTATATTTGATCCTAGAACCACAGTTGTGAATTTGTGTGTGTGTGTGTGTGTGTGCGCGATAGATCCTTTCAGCAGTCTGGTGAAGTCTATGATTCTCTTCTCAATTAGTGATTTTAAATGCATAAAATAAAATATTTATTTTAAAAGGAAAGCAATTATATCATATCATATTTTGTATCATACATCATATTACGTTACTTTATGTTATATTATAAAAGTATTTTTAAATGAATCCATGAGTCCCAGGCTGTCTTAGGTGGAAGCCATTGGCATCTATTGGTTAGTGGGGTGACCTGAACTTTAAGAAAATCCCTTTGGCTACTATGTGAAGAAAGGATTGGAACTGGAATTGGAAAGACAAGAAGGCCAATTATGAGGCTATCACAGCAATCCAGGTGACAGTGATGAGGTCCTGAACTAGGGTGGAAGTTGTGAGGGTGGAGAAAAAGAGATATTATGAAGGTAGAAATGACCAGAGTTGTCAACTGACTGGATCTATGGTTGAATGAAAGTAAAGAATGGAGGATAAAACTTTACTTTTAAAATAGCTAACACTTATATAGACCTTACTATATGCCAGTCACTGTGCTAAATGCTCTTCAATTATTATTTCATTGACCTGAGGTGTGAACCTGGATGACTGGGAGAATGGTGGTATCCTTCATACCAACAGGGAAGTTCTGAAGATTAGTGAGTTTTAGGGAAATGATCCTGAATTCTGTTTTGGACATGCTGATTTTGAGCTGTCTCTGGTATATATAGTTGTGAAGAGGTCACCCATAAAGAGGGTTAGGGTTGTTCAAGACCCCAAAATACCAACATGCCTGGTCCTGCTGAAAGAATTCGACTCAAGTCTTCTCAGCCAAAGAAAAGTAAAATTTATTAATAGTTCATTAAAAGTTCGCCATATGGGGTAGACTCTTAGGAAGCCTAGGTATCTATGATGCTTGCACTGGGCAAGCAGGACAGAGTAAGTCTGACACAGAATAAGTCTGTGCTAAGCTATTCTGTGGTGCTCTCACACCACATGGAGGGAATGGGGTCTTATATACAGAAAATCTAGGGGTGGTCTGGAGGAGGAGTTTAGGGAGGGTCTTCAGGAGGAGTTAACGAGGTCAATGCAAGGGTAAATTGATATTTTAATAGGCTCAAGGGTGGGAAATAGATGAGCAATGGAGGGCTAGGCTAGTAACAGAGGTTTGGGCCTAGCCACAATGAAATACTTATGGCTTCTGCAAATGTCTCATCAAGTGGGAAGATTTAATCAGACTTCAAGGGGTTTCCCAGAGCCTGTACTGCAAAGATTCAAGTACAGCTCAAGGGGGCTCCCAGAGCCTGTCCCTCATCAGTTGGAAATTCCCAATAGGGTGTTAGTGTCTTAGAACTGGAGCTCAGGAAAGGGGCTAGGGCTGGATATGTAGGTCTGATAGTCATCTGCATAGAGATGATAATTGAACCTATCAAAGCTGATTAGATAATCACTGAGAGAAAGTACACCCATTAGGCCTGGACACACCCCCTCTATGAGTATTAAAAGACCTAGCTGGCCTTAGAGTTAAGAAGGCCTGGCTCTAAGCCCTATAAACTGGCTATCTAGGCCAGAACAAATCATTTAATCTCTCAGTAGTCTGGGTGACTCCTCATTAGTAGACAGAATTTCCTTACCAGGATTTTTCCCTTATCAATGAAACCCCAGATCTAGTCCCTTTGCTACATAAAATTGATAAATAAGAAAAATTATGTGCCCATAGAGTGGCAAGTGAAATGAAATGACTGAGGAAACAAAAGTTTGCTCTTCCAAGCACACCCACTTGTTGAATGATGGACGTCAATCGTCCAACAAACCAGGACCGGGTCCTTTCCTCAGTTTAGGACTGGACTACAAATATAGGGGAAGATAGACTTTTATACATTAAAAAATTAATCAAATAAGCCAAATTAATTGAAAAAATATAATACAACTTTAGGTAATCTGATTTCTAATTGGATTAAAGATTAGGGACTTTGCAAGTCGGGAGAAAGTGAACAGGTACAATTCCCTGAATTCAGCAAAAGAGGCATCCCACTCCCTCCAAGTATCTGTAAACAATCAAAGGAACATGCAAACAATAACTGATTGATCAGTGTGGGGTCAGTTTCTAGATCAGATATATGGGTTGCTTGAGATATGTAATTGTGAGAAAACTCCTTGCGTCAATGGCTGAGTTTATGGCAAGCAGTAATTAGGTCCTTAGTTAAGTGTCTCTAAGCAGCAGGTAAAGGTGGTCTAGCTTCCCAGTCATGCAGACTCAGGTTCAGACAATACAAGAAGGTTTTCTCTCAACTTCCACAACTAAATAATTTTTTTCTCACAAAACATACGTTAGATTAAGCGATTGAATAGAAAAGGAATTGAGCTAGCTCCAGAATTAAGTCATAAGATGGAGTTGGTGTGATACACTCAATTCCCACAATTAACCACTTGCTGTCCTAATCCCCTCAATTCCTCAATAGTATGTAAAGATTTCAGTGAAACACTTGTCAGACTCCATCCTTGTAGAGTCTATCCTGTTATTCTATCTTTGTAGACAAGATGGAGTAGTGTGAATAAAGGAGAGTTTGGGTAGATGAATATGGAACTAGGTGAATAGTTGGATTCAATGAATAGTCATTAATGCGTTAATATCCATTTGCACTCCAGGGTACTCCAAGGAAATACCCCCAAGCCTTTGTTTAACATTTTAAATAATGACTTGAATGAAGATAGAGATAACCTTCATATCAGATTTGCAGATGATATCAACTTGAGAGAGACCATTATATATTGGATGACAGAGTTGAGGCCTAAATAAATCATGACAAGCTAGAATGATGGACAACAGTTAAATTTAGTAATAATAAAAGTGCTCTATGCTTGGATTAAAAAAGGCAACTTCTAAAGTACAAGATGGAGAAAACATGGCTATGTTTCAGGTTATATGAGAAAGAGTTGGAGATTTTAGTGAACTTCATGTATAAGATGATTCACTAGTGTGGCCTGCAAAAACAAAACAGAACAAAACAAAACAACAACAACGAAAACTAAAGTGATCTTAAGTCACATTTAAGAAAGGAAAAACCTTGGGTAAATCCAAAGTAGACCGAAGATCACAAGGTAGCAGCCGCAGGACTCTCTGTTCCACAGGAAATACTAAAAAAATTGAAAAGTAGCTCAGCAGAAATGAGGTTCTTATCAACATCATATACCACAATAAATTCCAAAGGGCCATGTGATTTACACATAAATGATCACAGTATAAAAAAATAGGAAAAGAATGAAAAGAGTTACCTTGAACAACTGTGACTGGAAGGTGAATTCTAATCCAAATAATGGATAGAAGTGATCATAAAAGACAAGATAGACCATTTTGATGACTTAAAATTTAACAGCTTTTGCATGAATAAAATTGATTAGAAGAGAAATTGATGATTGGAAAAAATTTTTTTTAATAATTATCTCTGATTAAAAAAACATTTCCAAATAGATAAATGGTGAAAGGCAGTCTTCAAAAAAGAAAATATGATTTATCAAAAATCATATGAAAGAGTTCTCCAAATTTCTCCAAATAATAGAAAGGAAAATGAAGACAACCCTGAGGTTTCACTTCACATCTGTCAGAATGGCGAAGATAACAAAAGATGAAAATGGTAAATATTGAAGTGGCTACAAAAAGAAAGACATTAATAAATTATTGCCAGACCTGTTATTTAGGCTAACTATTCTGGAAAACAATTTCGCATTATACTAGCAAAGTCACCAAATTTTAGATACCCTTTGACCTAATGGTACCACTATACTACTATTACAACTGTCATACTTAAGTGAGATGAAAGACAGAAAGGTCCCATATATACAAAAGTATTTGTAGCAGCACTGTTTGTGGTAGCAAAGATTGGGAAACAAAGCAGATGCCCATCAATTGGAGAATGAATGAACAAATTACAGTATATAAAAGAAATATTATTATTATTATTAATTATTATTATTGTCATGAAATATTAGGTAGAGGCTCAATCTCCTCACTGGAGAAATGGTGGACTCCAGGCGCAGAATGAGCAGGGATACGATGGAGTCAGCTGTCACCTTTGAGAGTCACTTGTTAAATTTTCAATGTGAGCATTTACACCTTGGACATTGGCAAATGCTTTCAGAGATTGAGTTATTGTTTCATTGATTATCTAGACTGAATAACGTAATAGAGAAAATGTTAATACGAATTAAACTTAAAAGTGAATTATGGGCATGTTTTTTGGGGGAGAGTCAATTCAACATTTTCTGGAATGTCTCTGACAGAGGTATGCACAATCAAACACAGCTAGTGTGCTGGTTTGTTTAGTTTCTTGGTTCTTTTTCATGGTGAAAGAAGGTTCTTTTGAGATCTGTGTTGGTAGGGTCTTTGGGGAGTCATTGGAAAGTGACAGTCATGTAAAAAATATATAGCATCCATAAAATATTTATTCAGTGTGGTTTTGTTTTTAAAGAAAAAGAATCACAGAACACAGGAAATGATAATTTCATTGTATTCTGATCTGGTCAGAGCATACCTAGAATATTGTGTTCAATTCTGGTCACCAAGTTTTAGGAAAGTTGTTGAGAGCTAGAGAATGTCCAGAGGAGGGTGAGAGGAGGATTCCAAAGGGCTTCGAAACCATGACAAACAAGGATAAACTGAAAGGGCAAGGAGTGTCTAACCTGGAGAGAAGAGTTATGGGTAAATGGTTTTTATCTTCAAGCTTGTGAAGTTATCCTGTAGAATGGATATTAGGCTTGTTACCATTGGCCTCAGAACTAGGAACCACGGACAGCAGCAACTGCAGGGAGGCAAATTTGGACTCAATCTAAGAAAATAAAAAACAAAACTTCCTAACAATTAGAGCTGTACAAAAGTGAAGTGAGTTGCCATGGGAGGTAAAGGGTTTTCCCTCACTTGAGGTCTCCAGAGGAAAACTAAGTGTCCAACTGTGTGTGTTATCGTAGAGGGATTTTTGTTCAGGTACAGGTCGGAAAACAAGACTCTAAGGACCCTTCCAACTCCTACATCTTACTGTTTGGATTCTGTAATTATACACAGAGAGATTTTTTTTTCCTTCTATAAAATCTTATTTTCAGTCTCATATTTATTGATACCTTCTCATTTCTGAATATGTCTTCTCTTCCCTCCCCCATCCAGTGAGATATCCCTTAAAACAAAGATTTTTAAAAAGAAAGAGAAAAAAAATAACATTTCAGCAAAATAAGCTAATATATCAGCTGTGTCTGACAACACAGGCAATATGACATACACATCATCTCTCAACTGCTACAAAGGGACAGAATTTTTTCAACTCTTCTCGGGGCCAAGTTTGTTTATTATGATTTTTCAGAATATGGTTTCTTTTTGTTGTTGTTTTTTCTATTCACATTTTTGTAGTCACTGTGACTATTGTTTCCCTGGCTTTGCTTACTTTACTCTGCCACAGTTCATACAAGTCTTCCCCTGTGTCTCTGAATTCTTCATATTCATTGTTCCTTACAGCACAGTAATATTCCTTTATATTCACATGCCACAATCCATTTTGCTTCCCCAACTGATAGACCGTTATTTGTTCCAGTTCTTTGTTACTACTGAGAAAAAAAGTGCTGCTGTGAATATTTTTGTGTCTATGAGTTCTTTCTGCCTTTCATCTCTTTGGAGGATATGCCTCGCTGTGGAATTTCAGGTCATAAGATATGGACATTTGAGTCACTTTTTAAAAAAGCATGATTCTTAATTGATTTCAGAAGGGCTGAACCAGTGCACAATTCTACTAACAATATATTACTATGCCTGCCTTCCCATAGTCACTCTCACAAGGATTATTTCCTTCTATCATGGAAGTGAAAACAGATGTGTCTTTTTTTTTTTAATTTGCCTTTCTCTTATTAGGAATGATTTGGAGCAATTTTTTTTTTTGTAATGAACAGATTTCCTTAACTACACTTATACGACACCAGTATCCTGGTATTTGAATGGGAGGAATGAGTGTTATGTATAACAATGGTAATTGGTGTTTGCATCAATTCAATCTTTTTAAGCATATTCTGTTGTATTCCATTTCATGACATTCTTTCCCACCCCATTTCTATCTACTTCACTCCATTCTTATCTACTTCATCAAATTCCACAAGCATTTACTAACTACCTGCTATATGCCCTGAGCAAGTACTGTACTTTCCCCTAGAATAATCCCAATAACATCCTTAGTTCTTCATTTGTCTTTGGCAGGGAAGAGGCAGCCAATCAGGATGGAAATGTAGGAAAAGGAAAGAAAGGAAGCTGCCCAGATGATCTATAAGGTAAAGTGCTTTTCTTTGTCCCTGACAGTCATAGGAACCAGACATTGATTTCTTCTCCTATAAAGTTCAGTCTATGCTTGTCTAGTGGGATCTGAAATGTTCTCTATGGACCTAAGCTTATGTTCTTTGGAGTCTGTCAGTTTCTTTCAAAACGAACCTGCTTAATAGAGTCCACATGAGTGATGGAAATGTTGCTTTCCCGAATCGTCAGGCAGGTAGCCCACCCCTTCTTACTTCCTGTACTCTATTATTATGCACACTGAGTCTTCCAACTTGGGTGCTTATGGACTTGATTCCAATTACTGTCAAATGAAAAGTACCCTCCCTACATTTCTAGTTGTGAGTTGCTGAATAATCACTTCCTGATCTGAACTGAAGTATAATGATATTATGGAGGTTTGAGGGACATCCAACTGCTGGGGTGCTCTGAGAATCCTGGTAGATTTATTTTTACCAAGTCAAAAGGAGTAAATAAATCTAATCTGCTCTTCCAGTTGTAGTAGACCAGACTTTCATGCTCCTCCTCTTCTATGAGACAGATATGCAGATTAGAGTATAATCTTGTCGGGTGGGTGCTTTCACTGGATCTTTGAATGACTAAAGAAAGTTTCAGGGTAGTTAATCTGCAAGTCTTGAGACTCCCTGTTTGTTTGTGCCTCCGGACATGGTCCTAGGATTTAAGTCTTAATGTATAATAGCCTTGGGCTAGGGTAGGGAGTGATCAGGACCTAAGAAGGGTCCGTGCATTCCTTCACGTAGGAACTCTTGCTATGAGGTGTATAAACCCTGTGATTTTCTTATACCTTGGCTCTGTATGAAATGGTTCTGTAATAAACAGACTATCAAATACATCCCCGTCTCTCCCTCTCCTTTTTTTTTCTCTCTCTCTCTTTCCATTCAGCTGGTTGCTGAGCCACAAACTGTGCTGGTCGCAGCATCCAGTGTCTGGTCTGTTCCTGCCATAGACCAGCCCACTATGGGCTAGAGTCGGTAAAAGATAATAGAGCCTACTGAGTCTCCAGGTACTGCTAAAGAAAGCCTTTATGCTGAAGGAAACAGAGGTATGGAAGCAGTGCTGGAAGACCAGACCCAACTAAATCAATGGTAGTTGGAGGAAGTCAAAGGGAGACAGATTTTTTAAAAATTGATTTGTTTATTTACTTTTACTTTACAAAATTCAGTTCCACAATCCCTTGAGTTTCAAATTTTCTCCCCTCTCTCTTCCCGCTCCCCCCCCCCCACCCCCATGGTGGCATATAATCAAGTATAGGATCTGCAAATATTTTCACATTGGACATTAGTCTGGTTGTATAGAAGGGTTGTAACCAATGGAGTGAACAATGGGAAAAAAGAAAGAAAACCAAACACGAAAAAGAATGATAGCATGTAGATTGCTTCAGTCTCCATTTAAACTCTGTTCTTTCTAGATCTTTCTCTGAATGTAGACATCTCCTTCCATCCTGAGATTTGTAGAGTTGTCTTATAACTGTGCATTGCTGAAAAGAGTCCAGTTTATCAAAGTTGGTCATCACACATACAATGTGTCTGTGATTGTGTACAAATTTTCCCTGGTTCTGCTCTTCTTACTTAGCATCAGTCTGTATAAGCCTCTCCAGGTTAATATGAAGATCGTCTCCTCCCCATTTCTTATAGCACAATAGTGGGAGACAGATTTTGGCTCAATATAAATGAAAGCTTCCAAAGGCAGAACAGGTTACCTCAAAAGGAAAAGATTTCTCCATTACTGGAGATCTCTATAGACAGCCTGGATGGTCACTTGAGAGGCAAGCAGTAGAGAAATCATAGAATCACATAATGTGAGAGTAAAGAGAAAGTGATCTCAGAGTCCATATAGTCTAGCTCAGACCCAGAAAGAATATCCACTGTAAAACACCAGGCAAATGGCATTCCTGCTTTGGTTTGGAGCCCTCCAAGGAGGGGAATCCACTACCTCTCTACAAATCCCGTGCCACTTTTAGCAAACTCTAATCATCAGCAGGTTTTTTTTTTTACTGACATCAAGTTTGTATCTCCCTCTGCCCTCTTTATCCCTGCTTTTCTGTTCTACTCTCTGCCTATTCCCCTCCCCTCATATCTCGTTGCCTCTATCACACGTACAGACACTTATCCTGAGCTCATTAACAAAATGGCCATCCACAAACCTATGCTGACAAACTCCTCCCAATAAAACTGCTGAGAGTAATTTGTTGTTTTTCAAAGCTGACTTCCCCAGAGCATCTAGGTGTGGGGCAACTTCTTCTGCTTGAAATATCCAGATAATGGAGTCAGAATTGCCAGTGGCATCCTTGCTTGGCTTATCTGGATAATTGCCTTGATCTTCCATTTGGCCCTGCTTTTGTGGATGTAGCCACAAGGAGAGCAGAACCAGGCATGGGGTTCTGGCTGAACGTATGTAGGATTCCCAGACAATTCCTCATGGTGCCTGGCCCACCACAAGCAGCAAATGCAGATGAACTGTGGAAGCCAACAGTCAAGTCACAAAATCTTTGTCACACAATGTGTCAAACAAAATCCTGTGATTACCAAGACCATTCAGCCATGTTAATTAGACGTTAGAGGATTTGGAACAATGCAGCCACCTGGTTGACATAAAAAAGCTATTCACTCAACAAGAGAGCTTTGGGCACTAGTCATGGAATCATACACTCCTAGAGCCATAAGGAAAGTCAAAGGTCATCCAGTGTAACAATACCCCTGAAAGCTTCTGCTTGACAGCCCCTAGTGACAGGGAGCTCACTACCTTATGAAGCAGCTTATTCCATTTTTTGACATCTATGATTGTTAGAAAGTTCCCTTTATAGTGGGTCAATTAACTAATACATATTGATCAAGCAGTATGTATGAGGCACTGTGCTGAGTTTTAGAGATTCAGAGAAAAAAATGAAACTGTCCCTGCTGTTAAGAAGCTTATTATATTCTATTGAAGGAGATAACATATACAGAGAAGTAAATAAAAATGAATATACAAAATAAATATGAGTTAATTTTAGAGAGGGAATGTGCTTCTCTGCAATGTCTTCTAAATGACATCCTTCATGTATTTGAAGACAACTTAACGTTTCTCCTAACTTTGCTTTTTGGTGATTAATACTCCTAGTCTTTTCAACCAATTGTCATATGACATGATTTCTAGTTCCCTCCCCATTCTGTTCAATGTCATTGTAAGTACTCCAATTGGCTGTAATCCTTACTATAACATGACACCCAGGACAAAATACAATCTGCTAGGTGTGTTCTGAGCAAGGCAGAGGAGAGCAAGCCCCTTATCACTCTATCATTTTGTATACTGTGTCTCTTCCAGGCATCTGAGGACCACACTCCCTTCTTTGGGTTAACTGGTCACACAGCTGACTCTTGTGAAATTTATAGTTTATTAAAACCTCAAGATGTTTTCCCATGACCTATTGTCTATCTGGGACTCCTTCATTTTGTGCAAGTGAAAGAGATTTCTTTTAAGCCCAAATATTGGAATTGGTTATTTCTTCCCATTAAATTTCATCTTACTAGATTCAGCCTTTTGTTATGGCCTGTTGAGATAATTTGACACTCATCCAATATGTTTCTTTCCCTCCCAAAGTTATGTCATCCATAATTCATGCATATATATATGCATATGTATAATCTATTTATTCATCCTAGTTATTGATAATAAATGTCAAACCATGTAATTCCACAGATAGATCCATTAGAGACCTTCTTCCAGGTTAGCATCAATACATTAATCTTTATTCTTTGGGTATGGATATTCAACCAGTTCAAAATCCATTATAGTTTTGCTATCATGTAGTAGAAATTTCTCTATCCAGTCTTATAAGAGTAGAAAAATTTGAGTGATAAATAAATCAAAGATCAGGAAAATATATGGTGGGCATAAGTACTTACTGGTTGGTACCAAAGATGATTTCTGTTCAAGAACTAATATAAAATGTTTTACATTATTTTGCATGTATAATGGGTATTATATTGCTTGCTTCCTCAATGGATAGGGAAGGAACTGGAAGGATGGCAAGTATTTGAAATTCAAAAATTTTAAGATGAATGTTAAAAATAAATTATTTTAAAAGAAGTAATGTAAAAGACACCTGTGAATATGTGTGATTGGGAAAGGAGATGGGTTAATAATGGAATAATAATAATAATAGTTCACATTCCTAGAGTGCTTTCAGGATGATGAAGTACTTCCCTTACAACAACCTTTGGAGAAAGTAGTACAATGAGGATTATTCCCATTTCACAGATTTGGAAGCTGAGACTTAGAGAAGTTGTGTGACATGGCCCAAGTGTCTGAGTTATTTTTTAATCAGGACACATGGGGTTATAGGTTTAGAACTAGAAGGGACATTCAAGGTTGTTTAATATAATCATCTCATTTTATAGTTAATGAAACTGAGGCCTGGAGAATTTAAGCGACTTGCCCACGGTCATATAGTTAATAAGCAGCAAATGCATAATTTGAATCCAGGTCCTTTGATTCCAAATCCAACACACTTAAGATTACATGGTGTAAACCCAGGACACCTGTGAGGCAAAGTGGGCAACAAATGATTCACTGGTTCCCAGAGACAAAAAAAAAAAAACCAACCCAATTCAAACAACCAAATAAACAAATCAAATCCCCAAATCACCTATAATGGAAACTCTCCAAATCATTGGCTGGATTCCCCATCCTCTATTCAAGGGAGAAGAAAATCACAGGATGAAGAGATATGGAGGAGTTTGAATCAACTTCAGTGAAGACATAACCCATGCTGATGAAATAATGACAATAATAAGAGTCACTGTTCATACCCAGGAGATCACAGATCTAGCAGAGCTCCAACCTGGCTTTGAGATGCCAGGGGAAACTTGCCCCCAGGTGAGACGCCATGTGTCATATGATATTCAGGGCTCAATGTTAAGAGGATTCAACACTGTTCCCTTCCTCAGCTTTATTCTGAGCAAACATTTAAGACAAGTTGGAGACACAAGGCATGCTAGTCCTGTTGTCCACCCTTCTCACTCTTTCACTCTGTCTGACCCTTACAGGAGATAGAGCTTTGACTAGAGGCTTCCCTGGTACACAGCCATGAGGTAAATATTTTGTTATGTATTGTCTCTTTCTTTTATCATTCCTATTCTGACAGTAAAACACTTTATATAGTGGGTTATGTCCCATCTGTTCCTATAGGGATTCACTTTTCAAGATCATTCTTAACTAAGGCTCACTGAAAGATGATGGAAGAGAATGCCATTGACACTTGTAAGAGAGTTCAGCTAACCAGATGACTCCTCTCAGAAATTCCATTTAAGATCTTTCAGGTTATCCATCTTCTCATTTCTCACTAGGCTGCACTACAGAACTCTCCATTATGCTCCAGAAACCTCTTCTTCTGAGTATATCACTTTGGCCCTGTGATTCACACTTCAGAAGTATCTTCTGTCCTTCAGCCCTTCCCTTAGATCAGATGGCTCCTCCCAGAACCTCTTCTTAAAAAAGAGTGCCCAAGCTAACCATCTCTTCATTTCTTTTTTTTTTTTTGGAAGGGGGAAGGCAAGGTAATTGGGGTTAAATGACTTACCCAAGTTCACACAGCTAGTGTGTCAAGTGTCTGAAGCCAGATTTGAACTCAGGTCCTCCTGACTCCAGGGCTGGTGTTCTATTCTCTGTGACATCTAGCTGCCCCACATCTCTTCATTTCCCACCAGACTTTATTCCTCTTAAATTCTTCATCATTTTCACCAATGGTATCTTCCTTCCTCTCTCCCCCTTTTCATCTTTCTCAATTTTCTTTCCCCACCAGAATGTAATGACAAGGACTGTCTTTTTGTTTGTATTTTTATTCTCAGATTAATAAATGTTTGTTGACTTATTGGTGGGGGATAAGAGAGAAAGTGTACAAGTTGAAGGATCAAATATGACTGCAAGGGAATGTCCACTACCATGGACATAGCCGCTAAGAGAAATGATGGACCTCCCAACCACCAGAAGGGAGAACTAGTACAGTGAATAGAGCCTTGAACTTTGGGTCAGGAAGATACATTCAAGTCCCACATCAGATACTTACTATTTAGGTGATCCTGGCCAAATCACTTAACTTTTCTATGACATATTTTTATTAATAAGATAAATTAATAAAATTAGATTTGATTGTGTCTAAGGTCTCTCCACTCTAGCTCTGAATCTATTATCCAAGGATTCTGTAAGTTCTCAAGGTCAGAGAGATGTCAAAATCTCCTTACTGAGTCAGCTACTGAGTACATGCCACCTGCTCCACAACAACCAGTTGGCATAATTGATACTACTCTAGGCTAGGAGTCAAGAAGATTTGAGTTTTAGCACTTACTGAGATACTTACTAGCTGTGTGACTCTGGACAAGTCACTTAATCTTTATTTCCTTCAGTGTCCTCAACTGTAAAATGGGGCTTATAAATTGCACCTACCTTTCCAGGGCTGTTGTGGGATCAAATAACATTTGTAAAGTGCTTAGCACAATGCCTGGCACATAGTAGGTACTTAATAAATGTTTGTCCTCAGCCTTACCCTGCCTCCACATGATAACGAGTTAGCTGCAGTGAAGCATAATTAGAACACCTTGCTGGGGATAGGATATTAAATGGAAAAGCACCAGATTCTGAGTTCATGCCCTATATTCTGAGGAGAATCTGAGTCTTAGTTGGAGTTCTCTAGTCTTCATCTAATGACTGGCCCTATTAGTTGGCACATATAGAATATCGTCTGGGCATTGTGCCACATTATCTACTATCTATTCCTTTGCCTACTTGTAGGAGAGCAGATACTGTCTCACTTTTTTCATATTTGTATCTCCAGCACTTAGCTTAGTGCTTGGCACAGTAGGCACTTTAATAGATTTTTATTGACTACTGTAGGAATAGTGGGGAAAAGGGAGAAGGTGGTAAACACACCTAGATTTCCTGGTTTTGGAATAGTATAAAGACTGCCTGGGTCTAGGAGAAGTTGAGGGTACACAATCATGAGGTAGATATTTTGTCATGTGTTATATCTTTCTTTCCTATTTTGGGAGTAAAATGTTATATACAGTTACTTATGTCCCATCTGTTTTTGTAGGGAGTTACTTTCAAGATCACCTAACTAAGGCTAACTGAAAGGTCATGGAACAGAATGCCATTGCCACTTGTAAGAGAGTTCAGCTAACCAGGAAAAGAAAGACCTGGGAAATAGATGGTCATCAACTTTTAGCCACTAGGCAGTGCTGCTGGGCACTAAAGTGATCCTGTTCAACAGTAGGTTCAAAATTTGGAGCAAAGCCCACACTCATTCTGGCTCTTAGGACATTTCTCCCCACTGGACTAGTAAGTAGAAGTACCAGGGATATGCTAAGTTCTCTATGGTTCTCAGGAAGTGACTTGTTTTTTATCTCCCAAGTCTGTCTCTGCTTAGGTAGCCTTGCAGAGGATAATGATTGTGATTTATGTGGAATGATCCAATCAGAGGCTGCTCTGCATTTACTTATGGCCCCATAGATACTCCTCCTACCAGCAGGCAAGGAAATAGAGAGAGAACACTTTTTTCACATTATATTCTACTCACACCACTCAACAAGTCTGCCACCAGGAATTTTGAATCCAGGACTTAGCTATTTTTCCTCCTATACCATGCATCCGTTGTTTTTCTCTCCAATGCCCTGTATTTGACAGAAGAGTTCTGCCTGTGTCTTAACGTAGTCAGGCCATTGCCTGTGAAGTAAAGGGAATGGGCTTCACAATAGGCATTGTCTATTAAGAAGAACCACCCCACACTACAATGTCTTTAACCCTGAGATAATTCAGTTCCTCTTTCTGGAGGTTGAGAGCTGTGTCTTCTAAATTCAGAAATTTTTCAAGACACTTCATCCTTGCTGCTGACACACCTCAACACTTCCACTTACACATTCTCCTTTTTACAGTCAAATTCCTGGCACTCCGCATCAGGAGAGAGGCATACTTCTTCACATGTGTCCAAATTCTTTACACTATCCTTAACTCTCCAGGGTCTCCCTTCCTGAGGTGTCTACCCAAAAAGCAATGTGGTACCCTGGACAGAACTCTGTCCTGGACACACAGAATAACCTAGAACCCAGGAAGAGTAATGTGACCTTGGGGCCTAACCTACAAATCTGTGTCAAGTTGGGGAAGTGACCCAGGAGGGATACTACAACATAAATTGTTCTTGTTCTATCATCTACTTGTGCAGCCTTGTTTATTGCCATATGTTATACAAATTACTTTGGTTTTCATTTGGGAGAGAAAGAGTCATAGCATGTCAGATCTGGAAGGGGCTTTGGACATCATTTACTCCAGCCTTATACCACTGACTGTTTGCCTTACTGGTTGCTCCCCCAACTCCACCTGACTTCCCAGCATCTCTTTCTCCAGCTCATTGCATCTTCTACAGCTCTCATCATCAGAAACTGGTTTCCTCTTCTTCTCATAATTCCTTTTGGACTAACCTTTAAAATTCACAGGGACTTGGCCTATAGAGTTTCTGAGCAAGTATCTTTTCTCTAAGCATTAGTTTCTTCCTCTGTAAAATAAGAAGATTGGAGGAAATTATCTTTCATGTACATTTCAGGTCTCACATGCTATGACTCTTTCCCAAATGGCAACCAAAATAAATTTGTGTAGCATACATGGCAGTAGACATAACTTTTGATTTGTATTGAAAGTACTTATGTAGCAGTGATGGTGAGGTGCAAGGAACACGGTTGTTCAGCAACTCCCATTTGCTACCTGGATACCACTGACTGATTGCCTAAATGGGTTTCCTGGTATAAACACCCCTCTGCTCTCGGAAGTTGTATCACAGGATGTGTAATTCTTCAATTCTATCTTTTCTTAAAACTCTGAGCCCCCAGTCAGAGATGGTGTTCTGGCTAAACATCTCAATGGTAGCACTCTCACTACTGAGTATGTTCCCTCCTCATTTGCCTCTTCTGAGTTGCAACTGCATTAAATACACTCATACTAGCAAAACTCTGTGGTAAACATGATGCAAAAGACAAAACAAAGAAAGGTAAATAGTCTTTTTAGATTCCTAAAGTGAAAAGTTTCAGATTTCCATGAAAAAGCCCAAGGAGCTAAAAGGAGATACTTGAGGATTGTAATTTTGGGTGGGGGCGGTTTTAGCCACATAACATCTCTCCCCACCTACTTTCTTTTTTTTTTCTTTTTTTTTCTTTTCTTTAAGTTTTATTATAGTTTGCATCATTCATTTCCACAAGATTTTGAGTTACATATTTTCTCCCTGTCTTTCCCCCACCCACTGCCTCAAAACAGCCATCCCAGTGTGTCGCCCCCTCCCCCAGTCTATCTCTCCTATGTCACTTTTTGGTAGGGCAGGATGGATCTCCCAACTGCAGTGCCT
>CM053581.1:333567072-333584245 GCA_028627135.1 Pseudochirops cupreus
ACCCAGAAAGGTTCAGTGACTCATCCTAGGTCACCTATCAAGTGAGAATCAGAACCAGGAACAGGCCTTAATGGCTTGATGCCCCCTCCCCAACAGGGATGATCCCCCTTGGCCTCATTGCTTTCTTATCCTCCTGGTCACAGTGCAATCCAATCTGTCACAGGTACAGCAGGCCACCGAGATGTGCAGAGCCTGGTCCTCCCGAGCAGAAATGATGGCCTTTGCTTCCTTTGATTAATCAAGCACATGTTCTCTTCTATTAGAAGGGATTAAGTTGGTACTGCACCAGGGGCCTGGTTTGCCTATAAATCATCCCCTGCTTGCAACAGCAATTCCCATCCAGGACTCACTCCAGTGCTTATTATAAGGATGGTTAGCTGGGCCCATCTCCTGCTGAATAAATGAGATCCATGTCTTAAAAACCTCTAGTCTCACAGCCCAGCAAGGTTGCTATCCACATTGGGAGGTGGTTTTACAGATGCTAAGGAAATGTGGTCTTGTCTTTTTCCATCCCCATGGTCCAAACCCTTATTTGTGAAAACTGCATCTCCAGAAACAATCTTTCCATCTGCCCAACATCCAGTACAAGATCTGAGCAATGATGAGGGAATGCCATTGCTTCCTTAAACATTTTAGAGAGGAAAGGAATTGACATGAAGAAGAAAGAGGGAAAGTCACTGTCCAAGATGGGAAGGAACTTAGAGATGATTTAATTCAATTCTCTATACTCCTTCCCCCACTTTTTTTGGCACAAGTGGAAACTGAGGTCAAGAGGGAAGTAGGATGACTTGGTCATGGTCATAGTCATACAGTCAATTAATGACAGAGTGAGGCCTAGAAACCAGGTCTTCTGTTCTCAGTCCCAGGGCCTTTTCTACTACTCTCCTTTCATTTTTAGTGGCTTATATTTTATTCTTATATTTTCATTGTTATGCTTATGATGATGCATGATGATGATGATTGATGATGCATTGACCAGGTTCCACCAGTAACCAGGCCCAATCAATATCAAGAACGATAACGGCTGCCATTTACATAGCTGTGCTTTGAGATTTACAAAGCATTTTCCCCACAACAACCCTGGGAGAGATCTAGTATACCTATTTGAATCCCCTTTTACAGAGGAAGAAATCGTCTCAGAGAGAGATTACACATGTAATGAAGAAGGAATCCTATGCTCGGTTCAGGCTTCCACTCTAAGTCCAAGGCCAGCACTCTGCAGTTAGGAATACCTGAATTCAAAAGCAGCCTCAAATACAGCCTGACTGTGTGACCTAGAAAAGTGATTTAACCATGCTTTGACTCAGTTTTCTCACATGTAAACTAGAAACAGTAACAGTGCCTACCTTCCACAGTTGTCATAGGGATCGGATACATTAGTACATGTAAAGTGTTTTCCAAACTTTGAAGCCCTGTATATTATCTATGCTTGACACTCGAGTATGAATGAGTTCAGGTTTCCCTCTTGAGAGCTGGAGAGTTAGGGAAGTCTAGTTAGTAAGTGAAGGAACAGCTAGGTAGTACAGTGGATAGACCACTGAGTTTGGAGTCAGGAAGACCTGAGTTCAAATCCGAATTCATCCACTTAGGAGCTGTGTGACCCTGGGCAAGTCACTTAACCTCTATTTGCCTCGGCTCCTCATCTATCAAATGGAGACACACCAGAAAAGGAAATGGCAAACCACTCCAGCATTTTGCCAAGAAAGCCCCATGGACTTGTCTGTGGGGTCACATAGAGTCAGACACAGTTGAATGAGAATAAGAAGTTAGTATTGAAAGCTGAGTAATGTTGGGAGCTGTGTACTGTTAGGGTCTGGTCAGTGGAAAGGTCATAGAATCACAGATTTAGAGCTGGAAGCCTTAGGGACTACACAGTCCAACCTCATTATTCTACAGATGAGGAAACTGAGGCAGAGAAATCTGATTTACCCAAAGTCACAAAGCTAGTAGGAGGCAGAGCTGTGATTCTTATCCAAGTCCTGACTGCTGGTGCAGCACATTTTCCCACTATGTGTCTTGGCTAACGTATGATTCTAGTTAGTGGTTAGTGGTAGGTCCTGGCTGACACATTTAGAGTCCCCAGAGCTACCCAGACTTGGCTTTGGAACACAGCATAACATGGAAATGATGTGTACACATGTGGTGGGAGGTGTTTCATACCCTGTGAACCCTGGGTCTACTGAGCTGAAAAAAATGGGTGCCAGCTTTTTCCTTGAACATAGGTCCTCCAGGTTGGGAAGGATGGTTTAGGGTTGCTACTACTACCTCCTCCTCCCTAGTTCTGTCTCCGGCCTCTCCCCTCTTCCTGCCATGGATTCCCAGCTGATTATCTCTGAGGAAAGAAACTTAATAAGCCTCAGAATACAGCTCCCGTTCCAACAACCTGGGTAATAAAACACAGCCTTGATGAGGTGGCTCCCAGGCCTTGCAGAGAATTTAGGAACTCCCATGTGTCCCCTTTGAGGGAATCACTGGCATATTTTATTGGGAAGTCATCTCTACCACCCCATCCCCCTCAAACACACACAGAATTTCTCCCCAGTTTTAGAAAAGACAGAAGCTTTTTAGAGATGGAAGGAGAATACAAAATCACTTAGTCATAGAAACCACAGAAGTAGGAAACAGAAAGGCAGATTTCAGTTTAATAAGAGCAAGAATTAGAGAACCATAGGCAAATAAAGAAGTTTGGAACTGGGAGAGACCCCAGAGACCTTCCTTTTTAGCTTCCCCATTTTTCAGATAGGGAAACTGAGGCTAAGTGTAACTTAGTCAAGGCCACACAGATAGTAAGTAGCATTGCAGCCAGCATCTGAACATAATGTTTTTGTTTGTTTATTTTGGTAGGTAATTGGGATTAAGTGACTTGCCCAGGGTCACACAGCTAGAGGCCAGATTTGAACTCAGGTTCTCCTGACTTTAGGACTGGTGCTCTATCCACTGTACCACCTAGCTGCTCCTTAAAAAAAAAATGTAAATAGTTTAACCCATTGAGTCCCTAATGATTACTTTTCTTTTCTTTCTTTTTCTTTTCTCTCTTCCTTTCTTCCTTCCTTCCTTCCCTCCCTCCCTTCCTCCTTCTTTCTTCCTTCCTCCCTCCCTCTCTTTCTTCCTTCCTTCCTTTCTTTCTTTCTTTTTTGGATTCAGAATGCTCTGTTATTTTTACTATTCCTTAATGCATCCTAAAATGAAAAGCCCTACCATTATAAGTAGTGAGCTTTCTATAAGTCAAACAGATGGTAGATGAACCACTTTCAGCAAGAAAGGGGGAATTCCTAGGCTGAGTAAGGACTGAAATAAATGACTTTTGTGGTCTCTTCTAGCCCTGAAAATCTAAGACTCTCAGTGGTCAGGGGAGTAGAATTGCATACTCTGAATTATTTTCTCTAATGGTTGTCAATGCTCATTTATGGACTGAAGATGGCTGGTAATAATATAGACATACTTTGCAGGTTCTGTGTGGATAAGATACAACACCAAGCTCAAAAAATTTTATTTCTCTCCCATTTATTTTTATTTCTAGCAGTGGAACAATGTATAGAGAACTTACCAAAAAGCCCAAAAGCCCTGGTTTCAGGTTCAGCCTCTGGCCCATCCTAGGTGTGCAATGCTGGGCAAATCAAGATCAGTACTAACTTCTCAGTAAGTATTCTAGGAAATTTTCTGAGGCAGGAGAGGTTTCAATCTGCTTTAATAGAGAGAGTTTCCTCACCTGGGAATTCCTAAACCAATGAAATAATTCATCTTTTTATTGTTATTCAGCTGTTTTTTAGTCATGCGCAGCTCTTTGTGACCCTTTTGGGGGATTTTCTTGACAAAGATCATAGAGTGGTTTGCTGTTTCCTTCTTCAGCTTATTTTACAGATGTGAAAACTGAGGTAAACAGGGTTAAATAACTTTCCTGGGTTCACACAGCTAGTAAGTATCTGAGACTGGATTTGAACTCAGGTCCTCCTGATTCAAGGTCAAGCATTCTACCCACTGTGCCACCTAACTGCCCAACTGGTCCAGTTGCTGTCTCTATAATTATTACAGCAGGAGCAGGGTCAAGGTGGATGGAGTCAGGAAGACCCACGTTCAAATTCAGACCCAGGCACTTATTTATTTATGTGACTCTGGGCAAAGCATTTAAACCACTGCCATACTCAGTTTCCTTAATTGTAAATGGGGCTATTAATAGTACTCATCTCCCCAGGGTTGTTGCAAATATCAAATGAGATCATTTTTGTCAAGTGTTCAGCACACAGTAGGTGTATAACCAATGAGACAATATCTGCAGACATTTTGTCAATCTGAAAGCACTCTATAAATGTTAGCTTTTGACTTAGGAGCAACAGTGAATGGTAGAGTCAATATTCCAGTCCAGGTCTCCAGACTTCAAAACTAATGTTCTTTCCTTAGTGTGAGGTTCACACTGCAAGCGGTTGTGTCATGCCACAGGGAAGTGTTTGAGGCCCGGGAATTAGTTGGGTCATGTGGAGGTCAGGGCACATTGCACTGTCCCCGGCCAGGGGATACTGCATTGCTCAGGACTCTCTTGCGTGGGGTTACCAGCTGTTCCTGATTGGCGTCTCCACACCTTGGGGCCTTCATATCCTTGTAATTGCACTCCCCCTCTCACAATTCTGTTCAGCTGGGCTCTATCACGTGTGCTATGTGGATCTGGGGTCTATTTAAGACCTAGGGCTGGGAAGTATCTTCGGAAGCCTGCTTTAGTATATGGCTTCCCCATGGAGAGACCTTAATAAACTTTCCTGTTTGGACCTCAGAGCTCTGACTCTTTTGTTCCTGAAAGGTATGCTAGTGTCATTGAGTTGTGTGTGTAACCCGTTGCCTCTGCTGGTAAGTTAGGGTACTCTAAGAGAGAACCCTGACACCTTAGCACCTTTTTGTTAGGATACTAGTGGCAGAAGCCAATTCAAGACATTTACTTGTATTATGGGAAAGGACAGGATTTGAGATGCTAAAGACAAAGGGAGATGGAATACTGCCTAGGGAAGCAAGAGGAGAGGTATAAAATGGTCAGCTTCCTAGAGCTGGAAAGAGCTCCTCTACGGCTCATCCAGTCCAGTCCCAGTCTGTATTTTGCTGAAAATGAAACTGAGGCTCAGAAAAGGGAACAGATTTATCTGAGGTTGTGGAAGAGGTAAAAGGAAATACCGTTTGAATTCATGTTGTCTGGCTTCAAATCCAATGCTTCTATTGTGTAACATTGCTACACCTTAGGCTGGGGGCCCCCTGTGAAGGCTAAGAGCTGTCAGAGAGGGAAATCAGGGGGAGAGTGGGGAGGTGAAATGTCCTAGGTCACACTCAAGATACTTTTTTCCTAGAAGAAAGTGACTGTGAAAAGCCCATTTATGAGGTTGGGAGAGGAAGCCTTTAGAGAGCTGGCTTAGAAGTGAGAATTAAGGCTAATGTGTCCACTGAGAATACGAGCCTCCATGTGGATGGAATATGTTGCTAGAATTTTTAAAAAATTGACTCTCCCTATTTCAAAGCCATCTTCAAATGGCAGCTCCTCCAGGGAGCCTCCTCTGACTCATATGGGGCAAGGTAGGAGCGCTGAAAAGTGTCGATGATGAGACAATGGAGCTCCCCTCCCTCTTCCCTGATGCCTCCCCGCTCACTCAGCCTCATGCTGAATGAGAAACTAGCGCTACATTCAAGGCTGGGGGCTCTTAGGAGAGACTGAACAATTGTTTCATCAGGCAGAGACTGCCTGGCAGATGGCTCTGAGAACAAAGAGTAGATTTTTCCCTCCTTGATTTTCCCTCCTTTCCTTAGAATCGCTTTAAAATGCACTTGCATCAATGAGATCATTCACACACGCATTCACTGGCTCTCGCCTGTGCATACACAGCACATCACCGCACAAATTTACATGCAGACCCGCATTGGCGCATCCACAAGTACACACATGCATTCATACCCACACCCTCAGTTCGACTCAGCAAACAGTCGTTAAATGCCTTCCACGTCCTTGGCCCTGGGCAGTTCAAAGTATTTATCAGTGTCTTGGATGAAGGCAGCGCATTGTCGAATTTCCAGGTGACACAAAACCAAGAGGAAAAGCTGATGCCTTGGGCCACTCGGAAAGACCTGGCTGGTGGGATTGCCCCAGAGAAGGGAGGTTTCCTGCTTCAAGAGCTTCTTCAAGGATAACTCTGAGGTGGAGAATTTCCAAGTTCAGGAATTATTTGGTCAGATCCTTTAGAAAAAGGTGGTTTCCTTTCTCTAAAAGGAGAGAATTATCCACACGGTTTCTGCTCAGGGCAAAGCCTGGGAGGACAAAGCCAGTGAGTTACCTAGAGAGTAACGAGAAAGGGCTTACTTGCTCAGCCTCCCTCAAAATGTGTTTACCTTCTGGAAGGAAGTCTAAACCATTATCAGGAGACTTGGGACAACTGTGTAGGACACTGAGGGTAGAGGGAGTCACTAGAATGCCAAAGGGAGTCACTGATGGCAACCCCAACATCAGTTCCCTTCTTGAAGGAATGGGGAGTGATGTGGCACTCATAGACTGAAAGTACTTTATGTATTTGCTTTTACTTGTGAAACTCCTTAGTCGTTTGTGTCATATGCTATTTCTGTGTTTTACAGATAAAAACGATCTTGTGTGTGCCACCTTGAACACTTGAATGGGAAATGGGAATTCTTTTAATCAAAAGATTTAGAGAAATCTAGGGTCCTTCCTGCCCCAAGGTTCCTGGACCATATTTTGAGAACCTTGAGAGACTGAACTAGATGAGGACAGATGCGAAAGATGTGGTGGAGGTAAAATTGACAAGACTTGGCAATTGATTAGAAATGTGTGGTGAGGGAGACTACATAGTCATAGGTGAAACCAAGGTGGTGACTCTGGCATAATATGTCGTGTCAGGCTGGGGAGACCTCATTGTCCAGACTTGTGAACCTTTCTTCAAAAATGTAAGTCAAACCTGTGAGAAGAGGTGCAGCCCTTTGACCAACTTTGGATGGGAGAGATACTTGGATTTTCATTATATTCCTCACAGCTGAGATGGAATAACAATTTCTTTCACCAGGATATGTTAGAATTAGAGCCTCAAAAAACTGTGTCAGTATATGTGGGGAAATATGGGAGTGAGGGGAAGGGTGCATTGTGCCAATCACTACAGACCCTGAAGCATAGCTAGGCCTTTCAGTTACACCTGGAGTCAGTGTGGTCTAGGAAAAGCTGGCTTTGACTGGGATCTCTTTTGTATATGGCAATCATCTCTTGGCTATTTTGCACAGGCCTGGAGTGTTCTTGCTCTTCCCCTTTAACTCTTGGAATCCTAGCTCACTTCAGGACTCGGCTCAAGTGCCTCCTCTCACAAGAGGCCTTTCCTAACCCCATCCAGCCCAAATTAAAATCCTGCTATCCCGGATGATATTATTTAGATTATATTAATATGCAAGGAAATTCAAAGAGATGCATTGTGCTGTCAAGTAGGGCATAGACCAGGAAGTCAGGGACCCTGGCTGATTCATCTTTCTATGGCTACCACAGAGAAAAACATGACAGCATAGTGGAGAGAGGATCTGGGAAGGCTTGAGTTTAAGTCCTATCTTTGATGCATATTAGCAGTGATCCTGGGCCAGGGGCCTTTTAGAGTCCTATGCAGCCCTCTAAGATCATGGAGCCAGAGAAGATGCCAACACGCACTTCCTGGGTGAATGTTCTCTCTCTCTCTTGAGAGTCCAGTCTTAATCTCTCTCTTTCTGTCTCCATCTCTCTGTCTTGTCTTTCTATTTCTTTTTCTGTCACTCCAGCTCTCTGTCTTTCTCTGTCTCCCGTTGCCTCTGTCTGCCTCTTTTCCTGTCTCTGTCTTTCTATCTCTGTTCTCTCTATTGTTCTCTCTCTCTCTTTTTTCTCTATGCCTGTCTCTGTTCCTCTGTCTCTCTTGCCATCTGTTTCTTGTCTATTGTTATTTTTCGCTGTTGCTCTTTCTGTCTTTCTCTCTGTTTCTGTTTCCAACTTTCTCTGTCTCTATTTCTCCCTCTTGCTTTCTTTTTCTTTTTCTTTGTCTCCCTTTGAATCTGTTTCTGTTCTTCTGACTCTCTCTATTTCTCTCTGTCATTCTTTCTCTGTCTCTGCCTTTCTCTCTGTCTCCCTCTCTCTATCTCTATTTCTCTCTCTGTTGTTCAGTATACCTCTCTCTTTCATAGATAGGTAGATAGATAGAAGGTAGAGATCCCCTCATCCTCCTCCCTCCCTCAGGTAGATATATAAGTTCCTTGAGGGCAGAAACTAATTTTATCTTTGTATCCCAAATGCTTTGAGGACACATAGTAAGTACTTTTCAAATAAGTGCTTGCTGAATGAAGGAATGAATGAAAGAAGTATTTTCTAATCATGAAAGTTGTTCCACAGTAAACTAGGCTGCCTCATAAGGTAGTGAGCTAGCCATCCTTTGTGATCTTCAAGCAGAGGCAGATGACCACTTGCCAGGGATGTCATGGGGGTATTCTGACTTCAGATAAGGCTCAGACTAGATGCTCTATGAGATCTCTTCCAACTCTGAGATTTGATGATTCTGTGAAGCGGACTGGACTTCAATAAGCAGAAATTTTGGGAGCTGGCATTCTAGGTGCAGGTACTAAAAGAAAGCAAAACAAGAAAACATAGAAATATGGAGATGTAGACATAAGAACTAGAGTGTGATTTTCTTGTATCTAATGGCAGCTAGGGGGCACAGTGAATAGAATGCTGGGCCTTGAGTCAGGTAGACCTGAGTTCAAATTCAGCCTGAGGGACTTTCTAGCTGTGTGACCTTGGGCAATTAACTTTACCTCTATTTTCCTCAGTTTCCTCATTTGTAAAATGGAGGTCATAATAGTGCCTGCCTTATAGGGTTCTTATGAAGATTGAAAAAGATCATTTTTGTAAAGTGCTTAGCACAGTGTCTGGAACGAAATTGGTGCTTAATAAAGGAATGTTTTCTGTTTTCTGATTGTGTGATGAACTAATTGGCTGGATTTGGAAAGGGCTTCATTGCTTAATAAATGCTTATTTTCTGCCTTCTGACTGTGTGACACCAGATTAGGAAGGATTTGAGTTAATTGGCTGGATTTGAACAAGGCTTCTTAGCCTTGATTTTGTGGATGTAAGGTACTGGAAGTAGAAATTTGAAGAAAGGAAATAAGCATATGTATAAATGCTACATCTAGATGGTGCAAGGATAGAGTTCTGGGCCTGGAGTTAGCATGCTTTGAGTTCAAATTCAGCCTCAGACATTTACTAGTTTGTCATCCTGGGCAAGTCACTTAACCTTTCTCTGCCTCAGTTTATCCATCTATAAAATGGAGCTAACAATAGCACCTACTTCCCAAGGTTGTTGTGTGGATCAAATGGGATCATACTTGTAATGTGATTTGTCCATCTTAAACTGGTATATAAATACTAAATCATCGTCATCATCACCACATTTTAAGGAATTCACATATATACTTATTATATGTGATAAGGTCATTAGAGCCTGGGGAAAGACTGAAAGGTTAATCATTTGTCAGGATGCCTAGAGTCCTACCCATGTTGTCCAGAAGGCAGGAAAAGCATCCCTAGGCAGCCTCTCCCCATAAAGGGTCTGGTTCGTCAGGCTCCCGATCGATCTCAGACAGGTAATGCTGTGAGCTTCCAATCATTCTAAATTCATTTGGAATTCAGCGTCATAGCAGGGGAGCTGGGTGAATTAATTAGACATTGTCAGAAATGGCCTCTTTCCTGGTGGAGACTGCCCCTGAAATCCAATGCTAATTAAGCCTTATTTTGTGGAGACACAAAGAGCCATGGCCCTTTTTTCTCCCTACAAGAGCATTCATCTGTCTCTCTATTGCAAACATAAATTATTTAAAAAGGTCTGTTCGGACCTTGGACTCTAGATGCGGAAGTAGCTACCATGGAAGGAAATAGGGTTTCTCTGATAGGCAAGAGATAGGTTGGGCTGGAGTGAGCATGCCAAGCACGAAAGGACTCCTTAGAGTCACTCAGAACTGAAATCTCTTTGATAGGCAGATTGGGGTAGTAGAAAGAGTGTTATACTAGCACCAGCAAGATGCACATTCAAATTCTACCCTTGACAATAGCTGGCTGAAACTGAGGACGCTACTTACCCTCTCAGTTTACTGGTCTGTAAAATTGGATAATAATAGCACCTTTCTCACAAGGCTATTGTGAGGCTTAAATAAGATAGTGTATGCACAATGTTTTCCACATTATAAGGCGTTAGCAATCAATGTAGAAACACTGTGTGCTGGGTGCTGTCCTAGGTGCTGAGGATATAAATGGAAAAATTGGGCATTCTCTACCTTCAAGAAGCTTATGTTATATAGGGAGAGACAATACATATACCAAATACAGGGACATGGGGACATGGACTGGTTTTGTGATTTCAGTGTTACAAGAAACTTACTGATGAGGAAAATCTACCTACTGACCCAGGTATCACCTTCTGTGCAACTTTATAACCTTTGGGAGTTTCCTGGTATGCTAAAAGGTTAAGTAACTTGCCTAGGGTTACACAGCCAGGATGTGTCAGAGGTGGAACTTGAACCCAGAGATCCCTGAGGATAGGAACTGTTTTTGCCTCTTTTTTGTATACTCAGAAATGAGCACAGTTCCAGGCATTGTTAATACTTTTGTTGTTCAGTTGTGTTAAGTGACTTGCCCAGAGTCACACAGCTAGTAAGTGTCTAAGGCCAGATTTGAACTCAAGTTTTCTTGACTATAGGCCTGGTATTCTACCCACTGTGCCATCTAACCGCCCATGAACTTACGACATCAACATATTCACCATGTCACCTAACTGCTCCACATAGTACTTGGCAGGAACTTAATATTTATTTGTTGATTCCAATCTATGTGATTCTCTTTCCTTCTGCCTTCAGCTATAAAATGAAAAAAAAAAATCCTATGATCCTTTGAAGCACTCCATTCAATATATTACAAAGTGAGGTTTCATAAGGATCCCATCCTGTCCCACTTTTTGCAATTGAGTTCCATTATTTTTTGTTGTAAACCCTAAAATGGAGTCCTTCTTTCACCCCTTACCCCCAGAATAATCTATATATCTAATTCTAGTCTGAAGCTAGAATATAGTCCCAGACTGAATCCTAACTGATGGCCATCTTGCAGTTGGATGCTGTGTGGGGATGGTAGCCACGAATGACTGCACAGCCCATCTCTACTATTGGCAGTAGCACAAACCCAACCTTCTGCTGCTGATGGACCTCCTTGTTACCTATTTGTCACAGTAAGGCATTTTTATTGTACCATGAGATTTGGCTGGTAGTTTGCTTACTCTTGAGAAATCAAGAAACTTTTATTTCTATGATTCCAACCCTTCTCAGAGATCCCTCCCCTCATTGACATGCCTTAAATTCATACTCAGAAGATAACAGAATCCTGATAGTGGTTCCATACCAAATGCTTTCCCTGTCTTCTGGACAACAAACAGAGATAGGACTGTAGGCATCCTGACAACTTATTCAGCCTTTCCCCATCCTCTACTGACCACTCTAAGTATACATGTGAATCCTTAAAACATGATGATGATGAAGATATCTTCTTTTCTAACTCCCATCAAAACTATCCTGTCTACTTCACTGCACTGTCATCTAATCCCCATCCCCATCTTCATCTTGTCCACAAGGTCAGCATGAGAAACTTACTCAAAGGCTTTGCTAAAACCAAGGTATGCTACCTTGGCAGCCTTACCCTCACTCAGAAGTCTAAAGGATCTGTCCAAAAGGGGAATGAGATGACTCTTACAGTACATGTTCTTGAGAAAGCCATGCTAACTCTCAGTGGTCTTTCTAGTTGTTCACTAGCCATTCTTTTAATAAGATACTCCAGCATTTTTCTGAGATTCAAATTCAAGCTACCTGACCTACAGTTTCTTCCATTGTTCTTTGCCTTTGTTGAGTCACTTGACCATTTCACGCCCTCTATGATCACTGATAGGTGACCAACAATCATACCTACAAGTTCTTTTACTATCCTGGGATGTAGCTTGTTCAGTCCTGGTGGCTTGAGTTCACTGAAGGCAAGTATTATTCTCTCTCATTTATCTTTGATTTTAATTATCTATTAGTCATGATTTTTTTCTGTTCTTTCTAGTTCAAATATAAGAATATTTGTGGCAGAGAAAACAGAAGCATAATGAGTAATTGAAGACTGAAGACTTCTGCCTTTTGTGCACTATATCCCTCCTTTCCTGATGTGATGTTTGGATCTCACAGATGGGCCATCTGATAGAGACGATAGAGACCTTCAGAGACAGTTGTGGGGCAACTAAGGGGTGTAGTGGATAGAGTGCCAGGCCTGAACTTGGGAGGACTCATCTTTCTGAATTCAAATCCAGCCTTAGATAATTACTAGCCATGTGTGACCCTAGGCAAGTCACTGAACCCTGTTTCCCTCAGTTTCCTTATCTGTAAAATGGTGAACCACTCCAGTATCATTGCCAAGAAAACTCCCAATAAAGAGTCAGACATGACTGAAAAACAAAACAACAAGAGAAAATGGCTACTCCTAAAGGATTAGAATTCCACATCTGAAACTTCTGGCACTTTGGCAGGCCTCTGGCAGGAGGGTAGGGGGAAGATGGGGGGAAGAATATGGGGGAAGAATATGAAGGAGAAGTTTATGAATCCCATCATATCACACCATGCATGTGGTAGCCAATAACTTCATCTCTTATTTTTATAGAGAGCTGGGGTTCTGAATGATAAAGTCTGACCTTATAAAACATACTTACTAGAGGAATAGGAATTACCTAGAGAAGAAATACTGGGAAGATCACATGAAAAAGAAAAACTGGTCCTTTTTAAGAGGAGACAGCTCTATGTAGTGGAATATATATCTCGGACTGAGCTTGTGGTTCCAGCTTTTCCATTAATTGGTCTTATAACCTTGGATATGTCCCTTCCCCTCTATGGGGTCTCCATTTCCTCAACTATAAAACCAGGTGGTTGGGCTTAACTCAGTTTCTTCATCTGTAAAATGAGAGGGTTGGACTAGACAACATCTGAGGCCCCCTTCAGCTCTAAAGTTCTGACCCTGTAAGCAATCCTATGATCTGAGGTCCTTTCCAACTCTCAAATCTTGGGATTCTTTTATTAGAAACACCTGTAGGAAACATACTGTCCTCTCCATTCTTGAATGTCTTCAGCCATTCTCTATGACTTTTTCTGTCTGTATTCTAACTTGTGCTATATTTCTCTCTGGATGTCTTCTTGTTGTAAGATAGAGATGGGCCGATGGACATAGTTTTAGCTAACAAAAAGTAGATTTTTCTCTCCCTTTCCCCTATTCCCCCTCCATCATTGGAAAAGAAAAAGGAAACAAATGTAACAAATACACACAATCAGGCAAAATGAATTCCTGTATTGGTGTCCAGATACCCACATGCACATACATATGTTCTCACACATTACAAACGATTTTACGTATGCATATGTATAGCATTCAGCATCTGGCGACTGCGTGTTTTAACTGACCCTTGTATTTGCTTTAGCCTCTAGCAGAGCATAGAAGAAACGTATGTTCAATTGATTCAAATTCCTTTGTTTCTTGTGCAGGCCCAAGTGGGTGATGAGTAAATAAATTCTTGTGCAACAACGCAGTGCACTGCGGGAAAAGTGCTGAAATGAGATTCAGGTAAGTGGGCTTCAGATCCCCAGTCTGCCTCTGCTACTTCCCACCTATGTTCCTTTGGGTACTTCTTTTTCCTCCATCCTTCACTGGACACCACTTTTATACTGTGCCTTATTCTGCCCCAAGGAGGCCTTCCCTGCGCTTCTTAGTGTGATCCAAACTGGGAATGCTTCTTGGGGGGGCATCCATCCAACCCACGCTATTTGGAACCCGTGCTATTTGGTGTTAAAGCTTAACATTTATAAAGGAATGAAAAGGTGTGCTGGTAGATGTTTAACAACCAGGCTTTAAAAATGCATGTGTTTTAATAAGTTAAAGCTGCTTTATTAACACCATCAAGTCTAGAAATCAACAAAACAGTTAAGTCAAGCCCTGATTTGCAGCCATTGTTGATATCTCAGGTGTAAACACTTCCTGTCAACATTTGGTTCTTACAAGCAGGTCAGAGCTGGCTCCAGCACACTCCAGGAGAGAATAACAGAGTGGTAGAGACTAGAGGAAGAAACTACTGTAACTGGGGGTGGGGGTAGAGGGTGTATGGATGACTTTGAGAGGAAGTGTAGAGGTAGATATGGCAAAGTTTAGCAACTGATTGGTTATGAGAGACGAGAAAGAGGAATGTGTAGGATATAAGACAGATAACTAGACAATGCAATCCCCATTTTACAAATAAAGAAACAGCTCAGAAGGAGGAAGGAATTTCCCTTGATCACACAGCTAGTAAGAGGGGTAGGTCTCAAAACTGTGTCAGCTGACTCCAAGACCAGTGATCTTCCCACCACGTCAGACTGACTCATGGAGTGAAGAATGTGCTTTGCTTTGGGAACATCAAGCATGATCTTCACAACCTGAGGAGTTTAATGGCACAAAATTATATGAATTTTCAGAGGAAGAAGAGGTACCATGTCAAAATGGAATGAGCACAGGATTTGGAGTCAGAGAATGTGGGTTCCTATTCTGCTTCTGTGACTAAGGAATGATGGCCCCAAACTAGAAGAAAACCAAACCCAAGTAATTATAATGTCCAGTGCATCACCTGTGTATTTTTTTTTTACCAGCCCTATGATTTCTTTGGCATAGGACAATGAGAAAGCAATCTTTACCAAGACATTTTTAGCACCTACACTGTAGTTCATAGTTGTAGAGATTTGGTGGGACAATGAGAGGATAAGTGACTTGCTCAGTATGTGACAGAGATAAGATTTGAATCCAGATATTTTGCTGCCCATAATGCTGCAAACTGTCTATCCATTATGCTACACAGACTCTCAACTATGTTAAAGATCTTAAAAACAGTATGTTGTTTGCTAAAGAAGATTGCTAAAAATGGGAGAAGGCTTGGGTAGAGGACAGTATTGCCTTTTGGAGGTTTGCTTTCTTGATAACTTTTGTTTTAATATCACAGTCATCTCTTGGTATTAATACCCCTACCTCCCCCAGTGAACCCTAGTAACAAAGGGGAGGGAAATTGCTAAGCAAAACCAAGTGATACAACAAGCAGGTATGCAATATTCTGCATTCATGGTCCTCTACCCTCTTACCAAGAGGGAAGTATGTGGGGGCATTTGCCATTTTGTCTTTTTTTCTCTCAAAGTAAGTCGTTATAATTAATCAGAGCTTGGCTATTTTTCAGGGTCACTTTCATGATTGCATTCATTGTACATTCACAGATTCACAGAAGTTTTTAGCTGAAAGAGACCTCAACAGTCATCTAACTATAAGACTAAATCATTCTCAACAAATGGTCATCTAGTGTCTGCTTGAAGACCTCAGATGAAAGGGAATCCCTTTCTTCCTGAGGCAGCCACTTCATTTTGGGGTTATTATAATTGCTAGGAAGTTTCTTCCTCACATCAAGTATAAATTTTCTTTATTACAACTTCCACCAACCAATCTTCATTCCTCTCTTGATTCCACTTCTGACCTCGTCTCCATGTCTCCAATGCCTTCTCATCCTGGAGCTCCTATCTGCCCTTGAATTACCTCCTTTCCCATTACTGTGCTCATTCCAGGATTTCCATTTTGGAGAGAGACCAAGCTGGTCATCCTTTATTCCTCTCCTGACTTTGCTTCTTTTCCACCATGTCACTCCTCCTAACTTTTCAGCTCCCTCTTATGTGTTGCCTTCTGTCATGCGAATATAAGCATCCTTAAAACAGGATTTGGGGGGGACTTGTATTTTGTATCCTCAGCAGCTAGAACAGTGCCTGGCATATAATGCTTAATAAATACTTATTGACTGATTAATCCTTTGTTCTTAAGTATGCTCACTATGGACACTTAGAAGCAGTTTCTTACAACAATTCTTCAAATATTTGAACATAGCTACCATACCCTTCCCCCTTTAACACGAACATCTTTACAATTTTGGTGGCCAGAGGACTCTGCAGACTCATAGTGAGTTTAAAGTCCCCCTAGATCTCTTTCAGACAAACTGCTATTTGACCATACCTTCCTCATCATGTATTTGTGGTTTAAAAAAATAATCTGAGATGTAAGATTTTACATTTATACCTACTGATTTTCACCTTATTAGATTCAGTCCAATGCTCTAGTCTACAGAGATCTTTTTTTTTTCTGAATCATGACTCTGTCCTGCAACATGTAAGCCATTCCTCCTAGTTTTGTGTCATTTAAAAAGCATGCAATTTATGGCTTTATCCAAGTTATTGAAATTAACAGAGGACCAACTGATGGATCTCCACTGGACACCTCCTGCCAAGTTGACATTGAGCTATTAATAACTACTCTTGAGTCCAGACATGCACATAGTTTTAAATCTAATTGCCTAATGAAGGAATCTACAAGTATTTCACAAGCACTAGGTACTGGCACTGACATTGTATACAAGTACGATGAACGAGACAATTTCTACCCAAAAAGAGTTTACGTTCTAATGGAAGAAACAAATACAAATATAACATAACAATATAGCAAATAAATATAAGCATGTACAGAATAAATAGCAGGATAAATATGAAGTAGTGGAATACAACAATAATATGGGGTGTTTTGTCATATCGTTAGCTGAAATACAGATAACCTATGTCTACAAGATATTGCAATCTAATAGTAACCCTAGCAAAAACAGAAGTAAGGTTAGTCCGGCAGGACCTGTTCACAAATGAAGCTATGATGGTCTCTGTTATTACTGTTTTTCCCATTGATTTATCTGTTTATATTCAAGGTCTTTGAGATTTTTTTTTCTTCCTGGAATCTTCCCTCTTTCACTTTGTGGGTTCTGTAACTCTAAAATTTGTTTAGAGTCATTTTTTTTACATGTATTGGAGGAGGTGGAAGCTGAAGCCGTGAGGAAAGGCTGTTTCTACTCTGCCATCTTGGCTCCTATTCCCCACAGTCACTATTTCTTACAATATGTTAATAATATAATTTAATTACAATATAATAATAACAGAATTGCATATATTGTAACTCATTTAGCTATTCCTCCAATCAATTGGGTAACTACTTTATTTCTAGTTCTTTGTTACTTCAAGCTGTTGCTATGATCATCATGTT
>CM053581.1:333584745-333621751 GCA_028627135.1 Pseudochirops cupreus
ACTTTAGTGGGAAGTATCTTTGTGTGCGTTTTGGAGTTTCAGGATTGGTTTAGAGTCCTATTTTATGGGTATTTTGGGGTGGCTATGTGAGAGCTGCGATATGTTGCTGCTTCTACGCCGCCATCTTGGCTCCGCCCCCCTCTTATTTGATTTTTAAGCTCCTTTTTGAACTCTTCTATGAACTCTTTCTGGGCTTGAGATCACTTCCTGTTTTTCTTTGGGGTTTTGACCATAGGCGTTTTGACATTGTTATCTTCCTCTGAGTTTGTGTCTTGATCTTCCCTGTCACCATAACTTTCTGTGGTCACATTCTTTTTTTGTTGTTTTTTTTCGTGTTTTTTTTTCAGTCTTTTTCCTTTCTTTTAAATTTGAGTTGTGCTCCTGAAGTGAAAGGGGCACTGTCTCAGGCTTCTTGTGTCAGGGGCTCCAGGCCCTGGCTCTTTACATGGTGCTGCACTAATATTGCCCTGGGGAATCATTGTGTCTGGTGCTGTGTTAAGAGGGCGGGATGGAGGGTGGTTGGCACTGTTGGAGGCCACAAGGATCTGGCAGCTTAACTGGTGCTGAGGTAGGGTTCTGGTGCTGGTGTCTGAAATGTGCTAGATGGGGTGGGTGCCAAGCCCATGGGGTGTTTCTGTGTTGGCATCTGACTGTTTTCCCAGGGCCACAATGAAGCACTTGGCAGGCTAGCCACTGGTGGCTGCATTTGCCTGCTCCCCTGCAGGCATCAGGATCTCCCACTGTTTTGCTGTGGTGGGGCTCACTGCTGAATTGCTGTGATACTTCCTGTCCTGGACTGTGCTCTTATTTTATCTGGGTAAGACAGACCTTTCCTGACAACTTTCCAAGTTTCTTGATTCAAAAGATTGTTTCACCCCATCTTTTTGTTGGTTCTGATAGTCAAATCTAATATTAAAGATATAGAATAGATATAGATATAGATAGATGTATGCATGCATGTATGTATATATGCATGTGTATGTACATGTATGTATCTATGTATTGGTGTATGTATAGGTATGTGCACATATACCCACATATACCTACATACATGTGTGTAGATATATATGTTTATATTATATTTATAATATAATATATTATGCTTAATTTAATGTATATTATTCTGAGATACGGAAATCCACACATATCACCTCCTGGGGTTAGTCTGAGGATCAAAAGAGACAATCTTTGTAAAGAGCTTTGCAAACCTTAAAATCATATGTAATTTCTAAATATTGTTATATATGAGGAATTAACACAGAGACTACTTGTGTTACTGTGGATAATCCCTTAACCTATCTGGCCCTGTTTCTTCTTCTCTAAAATGAGGGGATTGGACTAGATGATTTCTGAGGTCTCTTTTAGCTTTCAGTCTATGTTGGTACTGTCACACCCTTGGAGTGTGACAAAGTAGCATCAATGGCAGAGGTCCTTACTCCCCAGGCCTGAGCAGGTGCAGCTATTCTCAAACAGTTTCCTATCAGTCACAGTTACTCTTTTTTTTTTTTTTTGGCTGCTGAACTAGAACTCTGTGCATATACTAAAGGTATAATCTCTTCCCTTGAGCATCCTCTTCTTTCTGGCCTCAAGACATAAGGACAACACTCTGAGCGCCGGAGGACCAATGAGGATAAGGAGGATGTTCTTCCCTGTACCAGGCGGAAAGCTGTGAACTTAGGGCTTCTTCGGCAAACCTACGCCTGGGATGCCTTTTTGTGTCTTCTTTTCTTTGGTGTCTTGTAAGGTATCCAAAGGCAGTTGGCATCTTTCCTCTTCCTGGTCACCTGAGCAGTGGGGTATTGGCTACCCTATCAGTTGCAGTGCCAACAATCCCAGTGGGAGAGCAGCTGAGAGAAGGCATTTCCCACAGAGAGAAAAACTACTGAGAGAAAGAACCCAGTGTGTGTTGATTGGGCTATAATCAGTGGAGGTGAAATCTAAACTACTTAATGAGCAGCCCTCTTACAAATGTCTGGCTCAAGGAAGCTTACATAACTAACCATTCAAGTGACTCAATCATTCTGTGATTCTTCATTGCTTAGCAGTCTCTTTCTCATATGAGAATAAAACTACCCGTTCTAAGCTTGATTTATATTTCTACCCTAGGCCCTTTTTAAAATTCTCCCTGATTGGGAAACACTCCTTTGACTAGAGACAAAAATAGAATTGTGTCTCAATTATGTGAGGTAGGAGGAAGGATTGGAGCACTGAGAAGGCAGGAAACTCCAGAGCAATGAACCCAAAACATGTTATGAAAGAAGGTATTGGTGAAGATTAGGAAGAAGTTCACCAGCTGGGTCATCCTGGCAGTGCCATGCAAGACCTCACAAAATCAATAGCCATCCCCCAATAGACAGATGTATGAGTAAATAATTTTCAAAGGAATTGTTGCAAAATCTCTTTTTATTCTATGAAAATACAATCCAGATTGCTATTTCCAAGGAGTGTGAAAATAGTGGATGGAGTGAGGGACATGGAGGCTTGGGTTCAAATTCTTCCTCTCATCCATGCTAAGTAATCTAACTTCTCTGACCTTCAGTTAACTCATCTGTAAAATGAGAGGGTTGTGCTAAGTGGCTTCTAAGCATCTTTGCAGCTCTAAACTTTTGATCCTATGAAAGGAGGTGAGCAAATTGACTGTCATGGATCTGCAGCAGTGGTGGGGATATTCATATCAATGTGTTACAGATACATTTTAATATTGGAGTACTATGGCAAGTCAATAATTTCAATGAAGTCTCCAACATATCAAGGTTCTGGTTCCGGTTCTACCACTAACTTGCTATGAGAACTTGAGAAGGTCATATACCTATTTGGATCTCATTTATCTCTGCTATAAAATGCAAGAATCATTGAAGACATTAGAGCCACAGATGTTAAAATAGAGATTCTTTCTCCAAAGGACTTATATAAACTACATGGTGAGCATGCATGTGTGGTAGCTATGGATGAAGGTGGAGGGAAGTTAGTATAATCATCTATAATCAATGGGGATTCACTCCACAGAACATAAACCTGAGGTCATTGAGTGTGAAACAGACAGAGATGGAATTTTCCTTCCAAGTAATGTGATAAGCAAAGAGTAGCTGAAGAAAGGCAGAAGTGATTGGTCTACGAGGTCCTATAACAAGGATGGAAAACAGAAGGACTGGTCAACTTATAAAATGGATCTGAGACAGGAGTATGCTGCTAAATGTTTAACAACTAGTTCTCTGAAAAGGCAAGACACACTTTTACATTTAATATGCATTATGAACATTTTCACCATCACTTTTTAAAGTCTAGACAATCAACAAAACAAGAGATAAAGACCTGATTTATTTTTGAAGTGTAAATGCTTACACTAAAAATTTAATAGTCAGTTTACCTGAGCTGTTATGAGCTGGCTCCAGCACAGCCTTCATCAAATTACCTCTGACAAAGAAGCTGAAAAGACCATGGGAAAATGTTTGTGCTTAGATCAAGTCCAGATATGATGTGGATGAGTGGATAGGTGGATGGATCGGTGGATAGATAGATGAGTGCATGGATAGATGGATGAGTGGAGGGATACATGGATGAGTGGAGGGATAGATGAATGAGTGGGTGGATGCATGCATGGATGGATGGATGGATGGATGGATGGACAGGTGGGTGGGTAGATAATGATAATGTCTCTTGGCTCCTTGGATGTAACAGAGGAAGAAGAGGAAAAAAGAAAGTAAAGAGATGAAGTGGGGAAAAGTCCTAAAGGAGTCTGGCTCAGACATAGAAGAATGAAAACAAAGTTGCTAAACAGAATGCTGGACTATCCTTCCCCAATCCATTCTCATCCCTGAAACTTGAAGTGCTCTCTATCCAAATAAAGGCTTGACATATAATTTTATTTTTTTAAATTTTTTTCTACTATTTTAAATTAATAGGCTTAAAAAAGTGATGAATGCAGATTAAATATGTATGACATGCATTTTTCTCCCTGGTCACTCACCCACTCTGATTCTGTTAAACATTTACCAGTTCCCTTATCTAGTCCTGAATAGGAAATGTTCTCCTTTACATTTCAAGCTTCTCCAGGTTTGGCCATGTGACTTTGGAGAAGTCATTTCTCTTCTGTGAATCCCAGATTCCTCATCTGTAGAGTGAGTATGTTGAGCTAAATTCTCTCTGGAGGTCCATTCCTGCCTCAAATATCATTTAGGCATGAACGATAATGTATTCTTAGGCAGAACTGATGGACATATTGTTTTGGATTAAGAAGGTAAATAGTCCTGCTCTCTGGACACTATATTATAGACACCTGGGTGGCAAAGTGGAAAAATCACTGGACCTGAGTTCAAATCCAGCCTCAGAGATTTACTATCCACTTGACCTGGGCAAGTCATTTAACCTATATTTTTCTCAGTTTCCTCATCTGTAAAATGAGACTAATAATGCCAATCTCCTAGGATTGTTACAAGGATAAAATACATCAATATTTGTAAGGTGCTTTGAACTTTACTAGACGTTTATAGGTTGGGCAAGTGCAGCCTGGATGGTGGAGGAGATCAAGTTCATACTTTATGTCTATTACTTGACGGAACTGGATGTGTTTAACCTGGTGAAGAGAAGACTTAGGAAGGGACAAGATAATTGTTTCCAAGCATTTGGATGACTTTGATGAGAAAGAGAGTTGACACTTGCTCTGCTTGACCCCAGAAGGCAGAATTAAGAGTATTGGGCAGAGTATTAAAAAAAAAAAGTATTGGGCAGAATTGAAAAAAGTAAGGAAAAACTTCTCAACAGAAAGAGCTATCCTGGAGTAGAATGGATTGCCTTGGAAGGTAATGAGTTCGCCTTCATCAGCATTCTTTAAATAAGAGCTATATGATCACTATAGGATGTGTTGTAGAGGGAATCCTTGTTCAGGTATGGGTTGTAATTGGTTGGACTCCAAAGTGCCTTTGAATTCTAAGGTCCTATGATTCAGACCTAAGCCTTAAGACATCAAATGACAGAATTCTATGCCTCAGTTTCTTCATCTAGAAAATGAAAGAATTGGGTTTGATAGCCTCAAACTTCCCTTACTATAATAAATGTATGAGCCTATCCTCCTATGACCTTTTAAAGTGGCACATTTGGGAAAGCTCTGATCATTAGGAAGATTTTCCTTATATCGACCTCTCTGTAGTTTACAACCATCAATTCTCATATAATCTCCTTTCACTCTTCCCCTCTGTAGCACCAGTGCAATAGTCACCCCACCCATGATGACAATAAGGACTGTGACTACAAATATCACATGACATTCAATCACAAAATATAACAGATTCTCCAGGTAGAGGATGGAACTGAAGCATTTATTTAGACACCAGAAAACCCAATCCCAAAACCAGTAAGCCAATTCCATCATGGTACCAAAGATATTAAGAAGCCACAATAACACTGAGAGCCATACCATCCTTTAGCCTTTCCACAATAAAAGATCAATATTTACTCACAAACGTCTCTATCTCCTTGCCTCAACCTCTTCTCTCTCCCTCCATCTCTCTGGTTCTGATTCCCAGCTTCCTGTGGGCTCTGCTCCACCCTTCAGCATATTCCTTCCATCATAGGCTCCATGTGATTACATTCAATCTATTAGGGGTCAGAGTTTACTTTCAAAGCAGGGGAGTTCTTCAGACTCCCCTAGGTCTATTAAGGAGCAGGGAAGATCTTCAAATTCCCATTCCCATTACACCCTCCTCTGAATGTATTTTAGATTTTACTTCCCTTTAGGGAAGATGATATTCAAGGCTTCCCTACACAGCACCCAACCTAGGATCACACAGTTTAGAAACAGAAATTAACTGTAGTTCAATTGACTAGTCCCATACCTCTTGGTTCATTGTTAGTGAAGGCATTGTTTTTTTCTTTCTTAAGAGAAAGAAATTGAGGCACTAGAGAGGTCAAATGATTTTCCTAAGGTCACACTAATCATTTATTGTTAAGCCATTTCTTTCATATCAAGAAGAACTTCCTAGAAATCAGCTGTCTAAAAGTGGTAGTGAGCTCAGTGAGCACCTACATTACTGGAAACCTTCCCACTTGGGCTTCATAATTTCTCAATTTCCTTCAAAATCTGAGATTGTCAGATTCTGTGAATGAATGAATGAATAAATGACATTATTAAAATCATCTGACAAAAAAACAAACTAAGGTCCAAGAAGAAGGAATGATTTGCCCTGGGTCACCTAAGGAGATGTTAGCATTATGAGTCTCTTGACTATCCTATTTAAAGCTCTTTTCTGTGTACATTATCTCCAAAGAACTTTCTGAAGTCAAATAAGGGGCATAGGATGAATCTTTAAACCCCCCAGGTGAGGTCTTATTTCTGCCAAATCCCTTGTTTTCACCTAGGCAGACCCTGGAGATAATCATAGGTTGTCAAGGATCTAAACCAATATGCCAGACATTTCTTTCCATTGTTAAGCTACATCTATTTTAAATTCTTTACTAGAATCATGGAGAGAGGGAGTGTGTGTCAGTATTGAAAAGACTGAACAAAAAAGAGACATGCAGAGAAGGAATTCGTATTTCAACACTTAGGAATCCAGAGATTTTCTCCAAAATGGAACTCATGGCAAATTTTGTGACATATAAATGGATTAGTGGGAATTAGCTACTTCTCCTATAGCCACCACATCAAGACTTCTTCAAGCCACCACTGTTCAGTGGGTGAAGACCTCACCCCTTCATGCAGCCAGGACCCACTGCAGTGGGAAGCAATTGATTATAATCCTGGGTCTATAAAATTCATCACATTGAAATTCCTGCAGTAAAACAAATCACATGGAATGTCATATTTGAAGACTGGAGGATTTGTCAGTAGTGTCCTGTTCTCTGCTTCACTGAAGCCTCTGTCATACCTCATCAGATAACATTTAAGTGGGCACCAGAGACTTAGCCAGAATCAGCTGCAATACTGCAGTGGGCTGGTGCTATCAGAGCCTCCTCTGCAAAGTAATAATGCCTTGGGAGTCAGCCCACCCAAACCAATCTCTCAGAGACCTTAGTGGGGGCCTCAGATTAACTGGTGGTAGGGCCAACAGGTCGGGTTGCCAATTCCTAGAGGTAAATGACTAACAGGAAAGCCAGTTGGTGCAAAACACCAGGCCTGGAGTGAGGAAGTCTCATATTCATGAGTTCAAATCTGGCCTCAGATACTTACTAGTTGTGTGACCCTGGGCAAGTCATTCAACTCTGTTTGCCTCAGTTTCCTCATCTGTAAAATGAGCCAGAGAAGAAAATGGCAAATCACTCAGCAACTTGGCCAAGAAAATTCCAAGTGGGGTCACAAAGAATCAGATACAACTGAAATAACTCAACAACAACAAAAAGGACTAATAGGCCCCAAGTAAAAGGAAACCATTTCCTTTCTGCTTGTCTCCTGCCTTGCAAACACCAGGGGTCTCACTGGAGACTGACTATCTGTTGAATGATGGTTGCCATTTGTCAGGCGCAATACCAGCTCTCTAGACAAATGGTTGTGTTTTGTTTGGACTGAAAACACAGGGACACAGATGAAAATGAAGTGATAATGGATACATTTCACCGAATCTGGGAGATTGTGGTTCCAGGGTCATTTGGCTATAAGTAGTAACAGCTTTAGAGGCCTCCAGAGTCTACTGTCAAGTAAACATACTACCCATTCTGCCCCACTCTACCAAATGGTCTGAGAAAAGCAATACTTCAAACAATTAATACAATGTTGCTGTACTGTGAGAAATGTTGAAGGTTCAGAATCTAGAGAAGTATGGGAAGATTCATACACTGATGCAGAAGTAAAACCAAGAAGACAATAGGGACAATGACCACTATACCACTGTAAATGGAAAGAACAACAAGAAAACAAAAAAGAGATTACTGTGTAATTAAAATGATCAAGCTTGACACCAGAGAAGAGATAAAATAAATGTATCTCCCTCCCTTCTTGGCAGGGGTGAGGAACTGTGGATGCAGAATATCATATGTATACTGTCAACTTCAATTGATACATTGGGTAGTTTTGCTGAACTGATTTTTTTCTTTTTCATTTTTGTGTTTTTCTTACAAGGCATGGCTTGCTCATTTGGAGAAGGATTGGGGTATATTCAGTAACAACAAGATATTAACAAGATATTTGGTAAAACAAGATATTCAATTAAAAAACAAGATATTCAATTATTTTAATGAAAGAAACAAAAGAAAGAAAAACATTGACTCAATTCTCTAGTCACAATCTCTAATCTAATCTCTAATCACAAAGTTTCCAGACACCAGGCATGACCAGTAGCCAAGTGCTAGCTCTAGGTATGGGTCACTTACTTCTGGGTGTGTGCCATTTTGGGAAAAAGCAAAGGAACTGGCACCAAGGATGAATTTAGCTGGGCTACTAGAGACCTGGTCAACAGGCATTTTTTTTTTTTTAGCCCAGTCTGTTTGTTTCTGTCTTCATGATTGTTGCTGCCACATCCAGCATCATCCAGTAGCCTTTGAGATTTACTTCAATTATTTATATCACCCAGATCTTTTCCAGATTATCCCTTATCACCCTTCACTCACTCTTTGATCCAACCCAAATCTATCTTGCTGTTCCTCATACATGACATAAGAGACATTTTTGTCTCCCTACCTTTGTACAGGTTGGCTCCTTTACCCAGAATACTTTCACTCCTCTCTTCTGCCTTTTAGAATCCCTAATTTAGTTCAAAGCTGACGTTAAGTGTTGCCTCCTATAGGAAGTCTCTATTTCCTCCAATTCTCATAATTTCCTTGTATTTTTTTGCATATATTATACATATATTTTATGTGTATATGTCATTCCCCCTGACAGAGTATAAGTTCCCAGGGCCAGAAACTGTTTCATTTTTGTCTTTTTGTGCAAAACACCTAGTACAAGGCATGGTAGGTGTTCGATATTGATTGATACACTTTTTTCCATCTTATTTGCTGCTGAATGCAACTAGAGAAGTCATACAACTCTACCAACAGCATCCACTATAAATTCACTTTATCTAATCTCAAGTGGATCCTCACTATTACATAGTATTCTTTTCTTCTTCTCTGGTTCATTTTCTATTACATTGCTCTAGTACTTCTCTCTTTTCCTCAAGCCCTCTATGATACCTCCATCCCTCTTCTCTCTCAGTGTATGCCCTCCCTCCTGTTTACTCAAAAAACTGAGACTATCCATCCTGAGTTTCTTCATCTCCTCCATATTCTCAGAGTCTTTATCTTCTTCCTTCGCTTTTCAATTCTCGTGTCACCTTCTCTGAGGAGACTTCACTAATTACTTTAGTTGATAATTCTATTCTTTCTGCCACGAAAAGTTGTAAAAAATAATGTGCTGCCTTTTTAAATTCCAAGCCCCCAGTCAGAAATCTTACTCTGGCAAAATAACACAATTTCAAAACCTTCTCTCCTTCCAAGCTATTCTCAACTGCATTTCAATAATAACCTGCAAAGTTTAGCAATTTGGTTGGCTAACAACTCGGTCACATTTGTCAGCTTAAGGGGAAAAAACCCTCTTATATATACAAAGATAGATACACTTTTAAGAAAACAAGAGAAACCTCACATAGAGAGGTTTAGAGGCAGACACTTGCTTTCTCAGGAAAAAGAGGGGGAAAAAAAGAATGGAAAGAGTGAAAAAGGGAAGAATCACTAACTTCCATCTGTAGCTTGAACAGATTTCAGAAGTTGAAAGCCTGCCTTCACATGGTTTCAGATGCTGGTGACCTCTAGGTGCTTCCCCGTATGTCATTGCTGCCTCTCCCAGCTTTCAAGACTTCTCCTTTCCTCTTTCCATTAGTCCAATAGTGGAAAACGAGTCAAAATTACTGAAAATTAGTCCCTCTGCCATTTACCAAATCAGGACAAAACTTCCTAAGGGACAAGAAGGAGAATATGAGAAATTTCTGCCTAACTTGCCTAATGTCCTTATGTCTTCAACAGGACTAGCCAAGACAACAGCAACAACAATATTAACCATGATGGTGATGGTGGTGGCAATGGCAAGTATTTAGTTAGCCTTACATATCTGTATTTTCCATTTGACTTTAAGTACTTCCATTCTTCTCCTTGGTCCTCAGTTTTCACATATATTTACATAAGAAGAGGTTTACATAAGTCAATTTCTAAGATCTTTCTCAACTTCACAGTCTGGTACTCAGAGAAATCATTATTAAAGCTCTATTTGTCAAATGAAGAAATTGAGGCCTGAGAGAAGTAATTTGCCTAAGGCCATATAGGAGTCAGCAGGGTCACAGTAAGTAGAATTAGATTGTTCTGACTCTTAGAACAGATTTTTTTTTCCCCTAAAACATATCTAGGCAAGGTACCACTGGAAGGCAGCTAAAAAAAGCCTCAAGGCTAGTCCCTTCTAGAGTAGGTATAGGGGTTCCCTCATAAGAGCCCTTCCTTCTCAGGAAGCTCAGTTTGATGCAACTTAGAATATATGGTACATCAAACCTAAGAAGGCCCTTAGGACATAGAATGTAAAATGCTGGGGCAGAGGGGGCCTTTGAGCATAGAGTCCATATGCTGGCATTGGAAAACACCTTAGAACCCGCAACACAAATTTGAAACTATGCCCAAAGGGCTATAAAACTGCATATCCTTTGATTCAGCAATACCACTGCTAGGTCTATATCCCAAAGACATTCAAAAAAGGGGAAAGGGACCTATTTGTACAAAAAATATAATAAAAACTTTTTTTTTGGTGACCAAGATTAGAAATTAAAGGGATGCTCATCGATTGGGAAATGGCTAAACAAGTGGTATGCTTTTAATGCATTATTATTGTGTTATACAAAATGACAAGCAGAATGATTTCAGAAAAAAACTGGAAAGACTTACACAAACTGATGCATAGTGCAATGAACAGAACCAGGAAAATGTTACACACAGTAACAACAATATTGTTTGATGAAGAATTGTCAATGATTTGACTATTCTCAGTAATACAATGATCCGAGACAATCCAAAAGGACAAATGATGAAGCATGCTATTTGCCTCCAGAGAAAGAACTGATTGATTGAATACAGACTGAAGCACGCCATCTTTCACTTTCAGTTTTTTCTTTTATTTGAGTCTTTTTGTACAAAATTACTAATATGGAAATGTTATACATTATTGCACATGTATAACCTATATCTGATTGCTTACTATCTCAGGGAGGGGAAGTGGAGGGAGTGAAGGAGGAATAGAATTTGGAACTAAGAAATCTAAACAAAAATGTTAACAAAAGGGGGCAGCTAGGTGACACAGTGAATAGAGCACTAGCCCTGGAGTCAGGAGTTCCTAGGTTCAAATCTGGACTCAGACACTTAACACTTACTAGCCATGTAACCTTGGGCAAGTCACTTAATTCCAATTGCCCTGCCTTCCCCGATCCAAAAAGAAAAAAAAAATGTTAACCAAAAAAAAAAGAACTAGCACAGAATATCAGACTTGGACGGTGCCTTAGGATGATGGAACATAGAACATCAGAACCAGGACTTAGAGTCACAGACATATTCACCTTGGGCTGTTGGTCAGGCCCCAAATGAAGCTGTTTATTACCTCCGTGGTTGGGTATGGGGAACAGAATCCCTTTGGAGGGGAGAACACACTGAGTCAATATCATATCATAAAGCACCAACCTGGTTGCTATGTAATTAACTCAAAATTTAATGAGCAATAAAGACACAATTATGCTGCTGTAATGCACTAAACTCCTATGCTTTTTGAATCTGTTTCCAAGGCCTTTTGGCATAGTCCTTTGGCATAGAACACAAATTAAAGTGAGTTAGAAATCATGCTTAATAAATGTAAAAATATATTTTGTGTCCCTAATCCTCAATCTCCCTAAATTCAATTAAGCACCGCGCAGGTGATGAGATGTTTATTTCTCTAACTGCAGGCTTAGTTTCTCTCTGAAATACAGCCCTCCATGCCCAGCCCTGGGGACTGGGCAGGGGCCGAATCTGGGTGAGGCTCTGCAGATGGTTAGGTAAATGGCTCATTTCCATAACTAAAATAGAGAAATTTTGCCTTCTTTAATAAACTGATATCTCAAATATCTTTCAATCACCTCATAAATATGAAAAGCTTCTTTCAATTAAATTGCCAATATCAAATTCCTCTCCCACTTCTGTATATTTTAGAAAAACAACTTTTTTATTGGTACTTTTAGTTTCTCTACATCATCATTGTCTTCTGACATGTACATTCTTTCCTTCCCTGGGGTCTCACGCACATTCAACCAATCCTTGTAAGGAAGACAAAGCTAAACTACACCAGTTAGAGCAGAAGCCGTACCTCACAGTGTATACGACATTCCCTGCTTATAGTTACCCACTTTTCTACCAACAAATGTCAAAGTCCATCTTTTGTTCCTGGGAATAATATTAATCGCTTCAATTAATCAAATTTCATCTACTTTTTACTGTACTTTTCCTTTAATTTATTGTCACCATTGTGTTTATTGTTCTCTTGTTTCTACTTTGCCCTATATCATTTCCACAGGCTTCCTTTGACCATTTTTCTAAATTCATCATATTTTTTTTGTTTCTTGTGGCACAATAGTATGGCATTTTTTCATATGCCAACATTTATTTAACCAGTTCACAACTGATGGGCACCCACTTTGTTTCTAGGAAGAAGAACAGGAAAAAGAAGAAGAAGAAGAAGAAGAAGAAGAAGAAGAAGAAGAAGGACGAGGAGGAGGAGGAGAAATACAAAGAATATTTTTGGAATATTCAGGATATCTTAAAGGTTTTAAGGCACTGAATTAGCTTAAGAATTGCACTAAGACTTTTGGGACACCATGCATGTATCATACATTATATGTTATATGTTGACTTTTTATACACACACACACACACCTCCTTTGACTTCCCTATGGTATATACTCAGTGGAGGCTTTATTAGGTCGTAGGGATGAACAATTTAGACACATTTCTCTCATAATTCTCCCATATTGTCTTTCAGAATGGTTCACTCCATGCATTTGGGCTACCAGAATCCTAGGGCTGACTGGGCAGAGACCACAGAGGTCTTCTAATTAATTCTACCTGATCCGGAGTAGCAGTTGCCCCTATTAACATCCTGATCCATGACCATTCCAAGGTAGTCCACCCTGCTTTTGGATTTCTCTCATTATTGGTTAAATCTTTCCTTATGTTGACTCCAAATCTACCTTTCTGAAATCTTTTCTTTCCTCCCCTCCTAAAGGCCTTCTCTTTTTAAAAAATTTTTGTTTTATTTTATTTTTTTTAAATTAAATTTAATGTTTATTTTTAGTTTACATCATTTATTTCCACAAGATTTTCAGTTACAGATTTTCTCCCCGTCTTTCCCCTAACCACCAACCCAAAACAGTGATTCCCACTGTATACCCCCTCCCCCAATCTGCTCTCTCCTATATCCTCCCCCATCCCCCTATGACTTTCCAGTAGGGCAAGATGGATCTCCATAGTCCAGTGCCTGTAATCTTATTTCCCAGTTGCATTTTAATAATAACAATAACAGTAATAATAATGATAATGATAATAATAATAATAATATATTTTAAACATTTGATTTTAAAAGGTTGAGTTCCAGATTCTTTCCCTTCCTCCCTTGTCACCCACCTTTACTGGGAAGATAAGCAATTCAATATAGGTTGTACGTGTGTAGTTATGCAAAACATTTCCGTAGTAGATATATTGTGAAGGACTGACTATATTTCCCTCCATCCTATCCCGCCCCCCACTTGTTTGATTCTCTACTTTGACTCTGTCCCTTTACAAAAATGTGTGCTTCTAACTACCCTCCCCCTCCAACCTGCCCTCCCCTCCATCATCCCCCTCTCATCCCCTTCCTCTCTACTCTCCTGTAGGGCAAGATACCCAATTTAGTGTGTATTTCATTCCCTCTCTAAGCCAAATTCAATGAGAGTAAGGTTGATCCTTTCCCTTTTGCCTTCCTGTTCTTCCTCTCCATTATAACAGATACCCCTTACCTCTTCTATATGAGATAATTTAGCCATTCTGTCTCTCCCCATCTCCTCTCATCATATTCTTCTCTCACCTCTCAATTTCACCTTTTAAATATCATCCTTTCCTATTCAATTGATCCTGTGCCCTCTGTCTATGTATACCTATACACATAAATACACACACTCACATATGTATTCATATGCACATATACCCATATATATACATATATATACATATATGTGAGAAAAGTTCCATAGGTTACAATTATTGTTTTTCCATGTTGGCATGTAAATAGTTCAACTTTGTTAAGTTCCTTATGATTTCTTTTCCCTCTTTGCCTTCTCATGCTTCTCTTGCTTCTTGTATTTGAATGTCAAATTTTCTGTTCAACTCAGGTTTTTTCATCAAGAATGCTTGAAAATCCACCATACTTTCCCCTGAAACATTGTACTCAGTTTTGCTGAGTAGGTGATTCTTGGTTTTAATCCTGTCTCCTTTGACTTCTGGAATATCATATTCCAAGCCCTTTTATCCCTAGTGTAGAAGCTGCTAGATCCTGTGTTATCCTGATTGTGTTTCCACAGTATTCAAATTGTTTATTCTTGGCTGCTTGTAATATTTTCTCCTTGATCTGTGAACTCCGGAACCTGGCTATACTATTCGTAGGAGTTTTCTTTTGGGGATCCTTTTCAAAAGGTGATCGGTGAACTCTTTCAATTTCTATTTTGCCCTCTGGTTCTAAAATATCAGGGCAATTTTCCTTGAGAATTTCTTGAAGGATGATTTCTAGGTTCTTTTTTTGATCATGGCTTTCAGGTAGTCCAATAATTTTCAAGTTATCTCTCCTGGATCTATTTTCCTGGTCAGTGGTTTTTCCAATGAGATATTTCATGTTGTCTTCTATGTTTTCATTTGTTTGGATCTATTTAATAATATCTTGATTTCTCATAAAGTCATTTGTTTCCATTTGCTCCAATCTAATTCTGAAGGAATTATTTTCTTCAGTGAGCTTTTGGAATTCTTTTTCCATCTGGCAAATTTGGCTTTTTAAGGCATTCTTCTCCTAATTAGCTTTTTGGGCCTCTTTTGCCTTTTGAGTTAGTCTATTTTTTAAGGTGTTGTTTTCTTCAGTCAGGTTGTTGACTCTCTTTTCATGATTTCCTTGCATCATTCTCATTTCTTTTCCCAATTTTTCCTCCACTTCTCTTACTTGATTTTCAAACTCCCTTTTGAGCTCCTCCATGGCCTATAATTAATTCATATTCTTCTTGGAAGCTTTTGGTGCAGCAGGTCTGATTTCTTTGTCTTCCTCCTGTTCCATGCTTTGATCCTTTTTGTCCCCAAAAAAAGGAATCTAAAGTTGGATTGCTATGCTTGCTTTTCTTCTTTCGCTTGTTCATGTTGCCACTCAATTACTTGACTTTTGAGCTCTTTGCCACAGTAGAACTCTGCTTCCAGAGGGGAGAGCTTTGTCTCAAATTGCTGGGGTTTTCACAGCTGCCAGAGCTATTAGGGTGACACTATCTCTACAGTCCCCACCAGCTCTGGCTCACTGGTCACACACCTCAGGACCACCATCCAAGACCACAATCCAGATCCAGGCAGGTTAAAGTGATTACCCTCTGAATGATCACTTGGTCCCACTATGACCTGCAAGCCAGAAGCCCTGAAGCAGCCACATAGGGGTGGCTGCAAAGCCACCACACCTCCTCCACTTCTAGCTCTGGATGTCAGAGGCCAGACCTGCTTCTCCATCCCTCCCAGTTCCAACAGAGTTCCACTGATCTCTCACTTTTTCTTCAGCATCTATGGGTTGATATTTCTGGAAACCACCACAGCTGCTGGTGATCCACTCTCCCAAAGTCCACTACAGCTGCTGGTAAAGGCTGTCCTGGGGCCTCCTTCCAGCCTGACAGGCTGCTTTCTGTGGGAGATTTGTTTCTCTTTGTCACTGTGTGGGTTCTGTAGCTCTAAAATCTGTTTAGAATCATATTTTATGGGTATTTGAGATTATTGAGGGAGCCATGGAATTTTCCTGCTTCTATGCCACCATCTTGGCTCCACCCCCCAGACCCAGGCCTTTTCTTTCTTAACAAGACCCATATTAAGTACCAGTCCTTCTCTGGTTTCCCCCCATCCCCTAGGTTGAAAGAAATTTTTCTCTTCTCAAATTTTCTTACTACATGCTGTACAGGTCCCTCTTTTGTTTTTTCTAGACCTTATGATAATGACTGGTGTACATGGCATGTCTCCTCTATTAATAATAACAATAATAGTTAACATTTACTAAGTGTCAAGCACTTTTCCAAGTGCTTTATAATTATTATCTCATTTCAACCTCAAAACAACTCTGGAAGTTTGGTGCTTTTATTATCTCCATTTTACAGATAAAAAAACTGAGGCTAAGAGAGTGCCCAGTGCTCTGGATACTGTGGCTCCTTAGAAGTGAGAACTGTGCCTTTGCTTATCTTTCTGTTGGTGTAAAGCAAGAGACTGTGTATAGCAGGTACTTTCTCCCTTTAAAAAATTTTTTCCAATTTATTTATTTTTCATTTCCAACATTCACTTCCATGAGTTTTAAATTTTCTCCCCCTCCTTCTCCAAGATAGCATGATATTTGATATGGGCTCTACACATACATTCCTATTAAACACATTTTCACATTAGCTATGTTGCATAGAATAATTACAATGAAGTAGAAAAAACATGAGAAAGAAAAAACAAAGTAAAATAAAACAAAAAAAGAAAATAGTCTGATTCACTCTGCATTCCAACTCCATAGTTCTTTCTATGGATGTGGATGGTATTTTATATCATGAGTCCTTCAGAATTGTTTTAGGTCCTTGCATTTACTGAGAAGGGCTAAGTCTATCAAAATCAGTCATTGCACACCGTGGCTGTTTCTGTGAACAATGTTCTCCTGGTTCTGCTCACTTCACTCAGCATAAGTTCATATAAGTCCTTCCAGGATTTTCTGAAGTCCACCTGTTCATCATTTCTTATAGTACAATGGTATTCCATTACATTTATATACCACAATTTATTCAGCCATTCCTCTACTGATGGGCATCTCCTCAATTTCTTGGCCACCACAAAAAGAGCTGCTATAAATATTTTTGTACAAGTGGCTCCTTTTCCCACTTCTATGATCTCTTTGGGATACAGCCCTAGAAGTGATATTTCTGGGTCAAAGTGTATGCATATTTTAAGGCCCTTTGGGCATAGTTCCAAATTGCTCTCCAAAATAGTTGAATCAGCTCAAAGATCCACCAACAACGAATTGGTGTTCCAACTTTCCCACATCTTCTCCAACATTTATCATTATTCTGTTTTGTTACGTTAGCCAATCTGACAGGTATGATGTGATACCTCAGATTTTTTTAATTTGCATCTCTCTAATCAATAGTGATTTAGAGCATTTTTTCATATGCTTGTAGATATCTTTAATTCCTTCCTCTGAAAACCGTCTGTTCATATCCTTTGACCACTTATTAATTGAGGAATGACTTGTATTCCTGTAAATTTGACTCAGTTCTCTACACATTTTAGAAATGAGGCCTTTATGGTTATGGTTATAAAATTTCCCAGTTTTCTGTTTCTCTTCTAATCTTGGCTTCGTTGACTTTGTGCAAAACCTTTCCAATTTAATGTAATCAAAACTATCTATTTTGCATTTCATAATTTTTTCTATCTCTTGTTTGGTCATAAATTCCTCCATTCTCCATAAATCTGACAGATAAACTATTGCATTCTCCCCTAATTTATTTATAATGTGATAGGTACTTTAATAGAAAAATATTTTATGTTTATTTTCTCGTCTGATACACCTAATAGAATGAAAACTTCTTGAGGGCAGAGACTGACATAAAAAAATATACTGTATCCCCAGAAACTAGCATATTGACAGAACAGGGTGTTTGCTGATTAATTGACATAAGTGGTGATTCATATATACATGGTGATTTATTCTTATAAAAACTATGGGAGATGGAAAAACATCAGTTGCTTCTGGCTAGGTTGAGCTAACATAATAAAAATGACAATTTTACCTAAATTAATTTAAATATTTACTGCCATACCAATCAATCTACCAAAAATCATTTTATAGAGCTAGAAGAGATAGTAACAAAATTCATCTGGAAGAACAAAAGGTCCAGAATATCAAGGGAATTAATGAAAAGAAATGCTAGGGAAGGTGGCCTAGCCATACCAGATTTTTGTCTGTATTATAAAGCAGCTGTCATCAGAATTACTTGGTACTGGCTGAGGAATAGGATAGTGGATCAGTGGAATAGATTAGGAACAGGAGACATAGCAGTCAGTAACTACAGCAATCTACTATTTGATAAACCCAAAGACTCCAGCTTCTGGGATAAGAACTCACTATTTGACAAAAACTGCCAGGAAAACTGGAAAACAGTATGGCAGAAACCGGGAATAGTCCAAATCTATACCAAAATCAACTCTAAATGGGTGCATACTCTAGGCATAAAGGCTGATACTGTAAGCAATCTAGGAGAGCAAGGAATCGTTTACCTGTCAGATTTATGGAGAAGGGAAGATTTTATGACCAAACAAGAGTTAGAGAGCATTACAAAATGCAAAATGGATAATTTTGATTACATTAAATTGAAAAGGTTTTGTATAAATAAAGCCAATGTAACCAAGATTAAGAGGGAATTGGAAAACTGGGAAAGAATTTTTACAACCAGTATTTCTGATAAAGGCCTCATTTCTAAAATGTATAGAGAACTGAGTCAAATTTACAGGAATACAAGTCATTCCCCAATTGATAAATGGTCAAAGGATATGAACAGGCAGTTTTCAGAGCAAGAAATTAAAGACATCTATAAACATGTGAAAAATACTCTAAATCACTCTTGATTAGAGAAATGCAAATTAAACCAACTCTGAGCTACCACAACTCACTGGTCAGATTGGCTAAGATGACAAAACAGGAAAATGACAAATGCTGGAGATGATGTGGAAAAATTGGAAGACTGATGCATTCTTGGTGGAGTTGTGAACTAATCCGACCATTCCGGAGAGCAGTCTGGAACTACACCCAAAGGGCTATAAAAAAAAGTGCATACCCCATACCTTTACTAGGGCTGTATCCTAAAGAGATCATAGAAGTGGGAAAAGGACCTGTATGTCTAAAAATATTTATAGCAGCTCTTTTTGTTGTGGCAAAGAATTGGAAATCAAGAGGATGCCCATCAATTAGGGAATGGCTAAACACATTGAATGCATATGAATGTAATGGAATGCTACTGTGCTGTAAGAATGAAGAGCAGACGGTCTTCATAATAACCTGGAGAGACTTATATAAACTGATGCTGAATGAGGACAGCAGAACCAGAAGAACTTTGTACATAATTATAGACACAGCATACCTGTGATGACTAACTGATAGACTGGGCTCCTCTCAGGAAAGCAAGATTATAAGACAACTCCGAAAGACTCATGATGGAAAGGATATCCACATCCAGAGAAAGAACTAGAATCTGAATGCAGATAGAAGCAAAGTACTTGCTTTCTCTCTCTATTTTTTTGTTTTGCTTTTCATTTCTCATTGTTCACTCCACTGGTTATAATCCTTCTTTATAACTTGACTGATGTTTAATGTGAAGGCATTTATAGATCCTATATTTGATTGCATGCTACTAAGGGGAAGAGGGGAAAGAAAGGGAGAGGGAGAAAATTTGAAACTCAAGGCATTGTGGAACTGAATGTTGTAAACTAAAAGTAAATAAATAAATTTTAAAAAAAGATCAAAGGAAAAGGACATATATTTACAAAATTAAAAAAAAAAAACAACTATGGGAGAAAGAGTGAGCTGAAGTTCACAGAGCGAACTCTCCTTGTCAGAATGGATAGAGCACCAGGCCTGAAGTTGGGAAGACCTGAGTTCAAATTGTGCCTCAGACATTTGCTAGCTGTGTGACCCTGAGTCACTTAATCTGTTTGCCTCAGTTTCTTTATCTGTAAGATGATGATCATAGCAACATCCCGCAGAGTTGCTGTGAAGTTAAAAGTAGACAATATTTGAAAAGTGCTTAGCTTAGTACCTGATACTCAGTAAGTGCCTTATAAATGTTAGCTGTTGTTATTTGGGGTAAAGCCTGAACTAGAACCCAGGCTTGCTTCCTTCCAGCTCAAGGCTCATTCATTTACTTACCGCCTCTTCCATGGCAAAAGATTCATTTCCTCTCTTTCTTTCAAGGACTGGTAAGGCCTCTGAATGCCCTCCATATGAGTGACTTTTCCAACAGGATTCTTTTTTTTCTTTTTATTTGCAATTAAACATTATCCTTGAACCACGTCCCCTGTAAAGCTATCACTAATTTAAAACCTGTTCCTTTTCTCCGTGCATTTTAAAGCTGGGGGAGTTTTATGAATCCTGACAGATTTGCTAATGCTCACTGAGCAGGTGTTGGGGGTGGGGCTGGAGCCTAAGCCTGAGCTTCTCCCAAGACCTCTGATTGAGTTCTGCCCAGAGAATCCTGGGGGAGGGGGCCAGAGGGCAGGGCTGCCCAATGGGGTGGGACAGCAGTGACAGCCTCATTCATCTCGTGGGGGCTGAGTTCTACACTCTATTAACCCACTTTCAGACCCGGATCCTTCCAGGCCCTTCCTTCTCGGGGCTTCTTTTGGTAAGGAGGAAATTATACAACAAACTCCCTCTCTTAGAGGCATCAGGAGGTCATAGCACTAGAATCTGGAGGGTCCTTAGAGGGCATCTATTCCAAGTCTCTCTGTTCCCATTTTGCAAATGAGGAAACTAAGGCCCAGACAGGGGAAGTTACTTGCCCCAGGTTGTATAGAGAGCAGAACTAAGATTTTTTTTTCAGAGCTAAAAGTAACCTTTGAATCCTGGAACCCTCTAAGAAGGGACCTTAGAAACCATTTAGCCCACAGAATTTGGTGCTATACAGATGAAGTCTGAATTATGCAGACAGTTGGGTCACTCCATAGACACAAGGTACTGATACCTGGATAGTTTGGTAATGGGCCGCTGTAGCACAAATGTTTTGTTTTGTTTTTGTTCATCATCAGGAATTTATCATCAACATAAGCATCAGTGTTATTAGTTACAGAACCAGGACTAAACCAGGCCTCCCTCCTTTTATCTCGAGACTCATTCCCTGCACCACCTCTCCCTTTCACAAAAATTAATTTCCTCCATTTCTTTCTAGAAATTGGTAGTCCTCTGAATTGCCTCCTATGAGAGTTCTCTCTGGGTCTATCAAGTTTACAGATCTGTGAGTGACTGTGAATGAACGCAGAGGCCCCTCATCAGAGGCACCTTCTGCCCAGAACCAGCTAGGGAATCTGGACTTCGGTCAGCTGCCTTTTCAGATAACTTGTTCTCCTTGGCCACAGTAGACAGAACTAGACTCAGTTTCCTCATCTGTAAAATAGATATAATGATACATTATATTACATTACAACCTCATACAGCTGTCGTGAATCTTGCAACATTAAAGAAATGGGAGTTGGGTTTTTTTATTGTTACAATGGACTTTTCATCACTAGAGTCCTTCAGACTGGATGGCCATTTATTAGAGAGGCTGTAGTGAAGACACTTGTTCAAATTGGGGTTCAATTATTTTCTATGAAGTCCCCTCTAACGCTGAAACTTCATGATCCAAGATTGGCCCTCCCACAGCAGGAAGGTGATAAAAATAAAATATAAATCCTTTCCCCCCTGGGTGTTGGGGGTGGGGACCACACACATCTTCATGACTGGCTGCTTATCTGCTGATTTGGGGGCACCAACCTTTGTCGTGAAGACAGCCAAATACCTGAAAGCTTTGAGAGAAAACTCTAATCAAGCTGTCAGGAGACATTTCATCTACTTGGAATTCCCACGTGGGAGAGACAGAAGGAACCTGAAAAGGTTGGTGGGGGGAGAAAAGGGGGATAAAGTGAAGAGAGGGAGGAACAGAGATGGAGGGAGAGGGAGAGGCACTGAGAGACAGAGAGTGGGGGAGAGAGGGAGAGGGAGGCTGGAAGATAGAGAAAGAGGGAGAGAAAGTGAGGGGGAAAGAGACACACAGAGGGACAGAAGCAGAAATGGAGGGAAGGGGGAAAGAGGGGTGAACAGGTCAACAGGAAAGGAGAGAGACAAAGACAGAGACAGACAGAAAGGGAGACAGAAACAGAGAGGAAGGGAGAGAGACAGAGGGAGGGGAAAGAGACAGAAACAAAGTGGGCCAGGGAAATGGAGAGAGAGGCGGGAAAGGGAGTGGGGGAGGAAGGAATAGAGAGAAACAAAGAGAAACAGAGAGACTGTGAGAGAGGGGAGGAAGAGAGGAGTGGAGAAAGAAGGAGGAGGGAGAAAGTCAATCAGAGAGACAAAGATAGAGAAATAGAGAGGGAGGGAGGGAAATAGAGACAGAAGAGAGAGAGACAGACAGATACAGACACAGACACAGAGAGACAGAGATAGAAACAGGCACAGAGAGAGGAAGGGAGCAATAGAGACAGAGGGGAGGGAGAGAGAAAGAGGGGAGAGAGGTAGAGAAACAAAGTGGGATAGAGAGACAGAGACAGAGGAAAGTAGAGGAGGTGGGGGGAGAAAGAGCAGAAAGAAATAAAGAGATAGTGAGAGAGGGAGGAAGGGAGGGGTGGAAAAAGAGAGAGAGAGAGGAAGAGAATCGGAGAGCCAGAGAAAGAGAGGGAGTGAGAGACAGAGAGAGACAGAGACAGAGAGACAGAGAGAGAGAAAAAGACAGACAGAGAGAAAGAGAGAGAGAGACAGAGAGAGACAGAGAGACAGAGAGACTGAGAGACAGAGAATGTTAGAGCTGCTTCTTTTTTTTCCTGAAAGAACAAGCTGTTCTGATATATTAATTATCTATTTATAATATGTAATCTTTTCAACTTCTGTCATGTTCAAACCAACAAAGGCTTGAGCTGCAGACAGCCAGAGAATGAATTGATTGCAGCCTGTGCACAATGGTGATGAAAGAGCAAATCTCCAGAGCTGTACAAGGAGGGAATTGGACATGACAGGAGAGATAACAGCAGGTGCCAGAGTCCCACCAGCTTTCCAACCAAACCAACTCTGCTTTTGGTTCTTTCTTCTCTAACTGGCATATTTTTGGCACCAGTCGGGGAAGGAGGCTTTCCATTCCAGTGGTGGCTGATGTAATTTCTTTCCAGCTTCCAAGAGTGCAACAAGACCTGAGTTCAAATCCCACCTAAGGCATTTACTTTGCTATGTAACTGGGAATATCAGCTCACTTCTCTGGGACTTCACTCCTCATTTGTAAAATGAAGAGGTTAGAATCTATGCCCTCTAGGATTCCTTGAAGCTCCCTATGACCCCTTGGAGATCCCTAGGGTCCCATGAGTGGGACAGTGAAGGGGAATAAAGCTGAGTTCAGCTTACAGCGGCAGGGAGAAAAAAAGACTGTAAACACCACCACCTGTCTCCAAGACCCCCTGCCTTTTGGGTGAAAGATAACTGCCCCCTCTTAATTCCCTGAGAACTTCCTATCAGGGCTATACCATCACAAATTTAAACATCCCTGAATCTCACCTTGAAAGGGACCTCAGAGAACATCATCAACATTTATATGGCATTTACTAGGAGCTAGGCACTGGGCTAAGTGCCTTGAATTTATCTTATGTATTAATCCTCACGACAACCCTAAGAGGTGAATGGTATTATTAGCCCCACTTTACAGATGAGGAAACAAAGGCAAAAAAAAAAATTAAGTGACTTGCCCAAGGTTGTGGTGAGCCAAATTGGCCTGTTCTAGGACTCAGATAAGAGACCTTAATTATGTATCCTAATTCCTCTGGAGGTGATGCGGCTTGCAAAGGCCCCAAAAGAACCTCAGGGGTGCGCTTAAAAACACTTTTGTCTGAGATCCTGGCATCAAAACTATTGCCCCAAACTTCAGATACTTCAAAAAGACAAGTCTTTTATTAGATTTTCCATTCCTGTTTTGGTCCCAAGGTATAGCAGATTCAAGATCATGATTTACAAAACCTAGATGTTTGGAGGTCTGCTCTGATTTGCATCCTCTTTGTTATGCCTTTAAAATGTTGACTGACTTCCAAAAACCTGTTGGATTTCCCAAGACTTTTTGGTGCCTAGAAATCAGAAAATTTGATTGTATCTGAATTTACTTCCAGGATGTAGCAGACCAGTGTAAGGATAAAATATGATAATATCCCAGCATGTGACAAACTAAGGCTATTGATGAGAATACTTGAATCTTTGTCCTTTGGATCTTTAAAAATCTTGTTCAAATCATCATTAAACGGAGTTCATGGTTCTTCCCTGAGCTACCCACATGGCCTCGTCTTTTCTTTTTATTCACATCTCTGATCATGCTTAATGCTGGACATTAAGCAGGCCTCAACACAATGTCACATATCTAGCAAGTAAGTGTCTGAGGTCACATTTGAACTCAGATCTTTTTGATTCCAGTTCCACCACTCTACCCACTGGGCCACTGAAGTGGGGCTAATAATAATACCCACCCCAAGATACTATGAATGAATAGGATCGTCTCTGCTAAGAGACCTCTAGCAGTGGCAAAAGCATCATCCCAAGAATCAAGAAACCTGGGTTCAGGTCCTCAGTCTGCCTCTTACTAGATGTCCAGGTCTTTAGTTTGCCTCTTACTAGCTGTGTGGTCTTAGGTAAGTCACTTCCATTTCCCAAGCCATAGTTTCCACATTACTAAAATGAAGGGATGGGGAAAAATGATCTCTAAGTTTCCTGCTCTCTCTGAATGCTATGACTCTACTAATTTAATGCCTCCCAAGTCAGCTCATTTCACTTTGGGACAGCTTTTACTCAATTATGCAGCTGAAGTCTGCCTCTCCCTGATTTGCTTCTGATTCTGCCCTCTGGGAATAAGCAAGACAAGCCTAATCCTTCTTCCCTGTGACAGCCCCAATACTTAAAGACAGCTATCATGTTGCTCCTAAATCTTTTCCTTTCCAGGCTAAGCATCCTCGCATCTTTTAGCCTGACCTCATTTGGCCTAGTTTCTAGACTTATCATTATCCTGACTGACTTCTAGATAAGCTCCAGTTTGTTAAAGGCCCTTCTGAGACACAGCCCAACAACCAAAGCCGTTAGTCTGGATGTGGTCTCATCGAGGCAGTGGTCAGCAGACTCACCCCCAGGCTGCTCTTAACACAGCTTGACCTCAAGTCATTTTGGGGGGCTGCTGGGTCATGCTACTGACTCCTAATAGAATGAGATACTATTTGTAAAGTGAAAGCACTTTGCAAACTTTAAGGTGCTATATAAATGCTGGTTGCCATTATTCTTTTTATTATACATTATTCTTATTGCTGTTACTATTATCATTATAGGTGGAATGGCTTGATAGCAAGCACCTCCAGATATCTGAGAGCCACAAGACTTCATGGCAGAGACTGCTGTAGCTTGGTGAGGCAGGAGCAGAGTCCCAGGCAGCAACCTGTGGCACTCAGCCTGACGGTGAATTGATCCTGCCCATGGGACGATGGGAGGCTTTGTCCTGCAAGCAAGGGAGTGGCGGGTTCATCATCGCGCACTGGGCAGAAGGGAGCTTGGAGAGGGAATGCTTGGGAGCAATTGGCTCTAAGTCTGAGTGCTTCTTCCCAGGAGTTGGGGTCTTAGAAGAGAGGTGTGTCCTGGGTCCAGGGGGGATGTGTTTGTGCTTCTACTTTTATGTCTATCTTTTCAATAAAAACTCTTTGTAAAAGCTAATTGGCATTCATTACAAATTGATGATACGGCAGAGTATTAATTAGTTAAATTGATAGGGGGGTCTAACCAATGGCATTAATATAGGGGAAAGAATCACCAGAATGAGACCTTGAGCTGATAGCCTTAGAAAATAATAGTAAGAGCAGCAGCAACGATAATAAATAAAAAATAATAATAATAACTTATGTTCATTTAATGCTTACTATGTGCCAGACACAGTGCTAAGCGCTTTTACAATTATCATTATATCACTTGATCATCAAAACAACCCTGGGAAGTAAGGGTTGTTATTATCCCCATTTCACAGATGAGGAAACTGAGGCACAGGCGAGTGAAGTGACTTGACTAAGGTCACACAGCTAATAAGTGTTTAAGGTGGAATTTGAATGTAGGTCTTTCTGACTTTGAATCCAACACCCTTTCCACTGTACTTCAGTAACTCATAGAATGTCAGAGCGAGAAACTTCTGAACAAATAATTTCAGAGGTGGTTGAGTTCTTATGGAGCAGAATGTCAGAAGTAGGAGGAATCTTAAATTCCTCTAATCTAATTTTTTTGTCCCGTTTTATAGGGAAGGAAACTTAGAGGTCTGAAACAACTGGAAGTCAGAAGAGCTGGGGTTCGAATCCTGGCTCTGCTTACCTTGGTCAGCTCCCTCTCCCTCTCTGCCTCTCAGATTCCCTACCTGTGAAATAAAGAGGTTGAATCAGATATGACTTACTGTAGTGGAAAGAATATTGGATTTAGGGTTAAAGTATCTGAGTTCAAATTGGGCAAGTAACCACCTCTCTAGGCCTGAGTTTCTCCATTCTTAAAAAAAAGGGGGACAGGTAGATAGCACAGTGAATAGAAGGCTGGTCCTGGAGTCAGGAGGACCCAAGTTCAAATCTGGCCTCAAACATTAACTAGCTGTGTGAGCCTGGGCAAGTCACTTAACTCCAATTGCCTTGTAAAAATAAGTAAATAAATAAGGGAATGGCTCAAATTGATTGCTAAGGTTTATGTCAGTTCTGTGTACTAGGAAATGCTATCTAAGCATCATGCAGCACCCACCTCGCCTACCCACCCAGATCCCTGTGTGTCTCTGGCAAACTTTGCTTGGTCAGAGACAGCAGCCAGGCGCTCAGCCCCTCCCTCACAATTCTGCCAGACTCATGATGAATTGACAGAGCTATAATGAATTGCTAGACCCAGCCGCGCAATCCCTAACCGTCTCCAGTACCTCACTTGTCCTTGCTTAATTAAAACGTGTTCCTGTGACATCAGCTTCATTGTGCAAAGTTATCCCAGCGTGAATTATCAGGGATTTGCTACTTTGATAAATAAACATTAAATGCCTGTCAGGTCCACTAGCTATCAAGCAGGAAGCCGTTCTTCTGATTAAAAGAAGAAGAAAGAAAGAAAGGAAGGTGAAAACCTTTTAATTATCAAATACGTTCAAATCAATTGAAAATAAAATAGCTTTGCATTTCTTATGCTCAGTTGGCAGGAGGGCCCACTGAAATTGGTTAGGCAAGAAAACACATTTTAGGGTCAAAAACAGTGATGAGAACAGAGAGGGAGCACAATGTATACTGAAGGGGGAGGCAGGAAATCCGGCTCACAGCCCTAACTCCACTACTGACTCACTTTGTGACTCTGGGTAAGTCACTTCCCCTCAGGACCTCTCTTTTCTGTTCTGTAAAATCGTGGGGGGACTGAACTAGGGAAGTTTACTGTGCTAAAACTAGGACTCCTAGACTCTACTGAGCAAGCAGTTCTTTCCCCGTCAATCATCTGGACTTTTGTTTTACACAAGGTGCTAACATTCCAAATACATGCTCTTCCACCCTACAGGGTTGTCACTGACTCTGCTTTTGGTTTGGCTTGAAGGCTCTGCTCCAGCTAGTCTCATTTTCCATTGCTGTTTCATCAGACCAATACCACAGCATCAAGGAATCTCAAAGCTTGAAGGGACCATAGAACATGCCTGGTACCACTCCCACATGCTGTATGAATCTCCTGCTGGCCGTATACCTGACAGTCTCAAATATGGGGATCTGACTATCTCTTGGAAAACGACAATAAAGCCAAAACAGACACACACACACACACACACACACACACACACACACACACACACACACATTTTAGTACAGAAAACACCTGAAATTTTTAGTCCTTGAACAAACCTGAATGCATTTAAAAATAATAACAGGACCGATGAATGTCAGAACTGGAAGAGTCCTTAAAACATAAAACATAGAATGGGAGCTCGTCAACTAAAACTCTGGTATCTAATCTCTACTGGGCTCTCACTGCAGCAAGGCAAGCATTCTACTCTTCCTAATCCATTCTCTTTCCCACACTCCACACCAATTGCACCAAAACCTATGCATCCTCAAGCTGTCCATAGCACCTCCTGCCTCTAACCTTAAAGCTAAGGATCTCACATCATATTTCATTGAAAAAAATAAGGTCATTTACTGAGAGCTCCCTCTTCTGAGATCATTCACACATCTTTCACTATCTCCTTCTTCATTTCCATCTCAAAGTTACAGGTGGCCAAGGTCAGTCCTTCTACATGTATCCTTTTTTCCTGTCTCCTTCTGACAGTGGATTTTCCTTATTGTTATCCTCTCTCTCTCTCTCTCTTTCTCTCTCTCTCTCTCTCCCCCTCCCTCCTCTTTCTCTCTCTCTATCCCCCTCCTTTTCTCCCTCCTCTCTGTCTGTCTGTCTGTCTGTCATTCTCTCTCTCCCTCTTTTTTTTCCCTCTCCCTTCCCCCTTCAGTCTCTCCTCTCTATTGGATTTCTTCCCTGCTGCCTACAAACACACTCGTGTCTCCCTTATCCCTAACCCCCCCCCAACTTTCTATGTTCATTCCCCCTGGCTCTCATCCTAGATTTCTCTTTCCCTCCTCAGCTAATCTTCTTGAGAAAGCTGTCTACAGTAGACATATGTCATCCCTCCTCCTAATCTACTGGATAAAGGGACATGAGAGAATTGCATCTGGCACCTGAAGAAGATGTTTGGGCATACAATGGACTAAAATATCCACAAATATCAGACGATGGGAAAGGAATTGTTAGAAAAAGTCTGAGATGAAGGGAAGCATGTTATTGATAGAATGGGGCAGGGGGATTTCCCCCGTCTAGTCAGAACTAGATTGGAACCTGGGAGAGACAGGGATGAGACTGGTGGGCATAAGAGAATGAGGAGTAGAAAGGAAGATGATGATTCTCCTTTAGGTAGCGAGGGACTCAATATTGCAAGTAATGGGAGAAGAGGCTTGCTGGTCATAATTGAGGGAAGATCAGTTGACTGGGGCTCACCTGTGAATGGCAGAGGATGACCTCAGTTTCTCTTTCTGGCACTAAAGAAAAAAGGGATATCGAATGTGCTTTTAGCAACCTTTCCTATAAATGAGGTCCATACAACAAGAGATCTGACATTCGAATTCTTTTTCCTTGGCTGAGACTTTGAGGTGTCTCTTCTTGGAATCTCTGACACCTGGAACTCTGGTCCTGAAGGTGAGAGGTCTGGCATCAGAAGCTTGGGACCTAATTTGGGTCCTGGAATCTCCTCTACAGCATCCAATCCAGGCCCAGCTAACCTCTGCCGAAGACCTGCAGTGATGAGGAACTCACTATCTCTCAGGCAAACTATTCCATTGTTGGAAAGCTCTAATTCAGGAATAGAAAACCTGAGGCCTCAAGGTCACATGTGGCCTTCCAGGTCCTTGAATGCAGCCTTTTGATTGAGTCCAAGTTTCACAGAACAAATTCTTTTCTTAAGGCAATTTGTTCTGTGAAGTTTGATTCAATCAAAGGGCCACATTTGGGGACCTAGAGAACCACATGCAGCCTTGAGGCCACAGATTCCCCACCCCTGCTGTAATTGTATTTTTTAAAATAACATTTCCTTTTTTTCCCCAATTACAATTTTTAATATTTGGGTGGTTTTTTTTAAGTTTCAGGTTCCAAATTCTATCTTTCCTTCCATCCTCTCCTCCTTCAGACAGTAAGCAATCCAATACAGGCTATGCATGTGCAATTGTGTAAAACATTGCCAGATGATTCATTTTGTCCAAGATGACTGTAACGAAAAAAAAAGGAAAGTGAAAAATAGTATGCTTTGGGACAGTTAGATGGCACAGTGAGTAGAGCACTGGCCCTGGAGTCAGGAGGACCTGAGTTCAAATCCAGCCTCAGACACTTAACATTTACTAGCCGTGTGACCTTGGGCAAATCACTTAACCCCAATTGCCCTGCCTTCCCTCCTCCAAAAAAAATAGTATGCTTCAGTCTGTATTGAGACAACATCAGCTCTTTTCCTGGAGGTGGATGATATATGTGGGTAGGAGGATGGGGAAAATTTCCTTCCTTCAACTCCCCTAACCAGAGTCCCCTTCTCCTATTTTTACAATGCTCCCCTCTGGGACCAAATGGTTTAATTTAATTCTCCTTCAACATGGATTTACATGTCCTGACTCCTTGAGAAGCTCAAGTCCCTAAAATTTCCAGAGTCTGATGAACTACATTCCAACTCTGACATGCACTATTCTAAACTCCCTTCCAGCTTTGACATTCTACAATATGTCCCATGGTGCAAGGTCCCTCCCCTCACTTACATCTGTGAGTCTAGATGCTATGATTCATTAGTAAAGAGTATATAGTTCAACTGTGGGATTTTTTTTATGACAAAACCAAACTGTGTCCAATGGTCATGAAGAAAGGATGATGGAACCACAGTATCATGGGATTCTAGACCTGGGAAAGAAATTAGAGGTTATGTATAGGAACCCCCTCATTTTATAGACAAGGAGACTTGTCTAAGGTCATATAGCTCATAGTGATCCTTTTTCAGGGTGGGGGAGGGAAAGAAGAAAAAATCATTTAGATAATGAAAAAGGTCTTTTGCTTCTTTAATTAAATTTCTACAATGTATTTTTGCCCAAGAAAATTCAATTAGGTTTTAATTTTTGTAATCAAAGAGGCCCCGCTCCTCTGAGCATTTGATTTTACATGTGAGAATTTGAGGTGGCATTCCAATTAAAAAGTCCCACTCTGGCACAACAGTACAGAAAACCTCTTTCCCATGCTGACCAACTGACCCCAATAGCCCAGTCAGGAAAAGGAGAGCTCTCTCTGAGAGGCAGCCAGCCCCAATAAATACTGCCTTGGAATGCCATCAGATAAGTCTTTCAGGCTAGGTCTCTTCTTAGATATCTATAAGCAGGTATTCATCTAAAGGAATCTTTTCAACATTTCCCTAGGGACAGCATAGAGTTCAGTTGATTTTTTCTGGAAAGGACATGTGAATATGCTGCCTTATGAGTCAATTCATCATCCCTGTGACTTCACAATCCAAAAATATTCTTCCCTGGCTACTATTTCCCCCATGTGTGCTGTCTCTTCTTATTGTTAGACTATAAGCTTCTTCATATCAGGGACCAATTCACTGTTTTAACTGTATTTCCCACAATTCTCATATTGTCTAGCACATAGAATGCACATATAGGGTTAGGAATAGGGATTGAACCTGTGATTTGATTGGTATAGTAAACTCCTGGGTAAGGAAATTCCCTCCCTCATTGCAGGTTGGCACCTTCTTTGCCACCTCTAGTCTTAGAGCATCATCTAGACAAGCATTGAGAAGTTAAGCCAATATATGTAAGAGGCAGGACTGAAACACAAGTTTTGCTGGTTTTGAAACCAATTCTTTATGCACCAGGGCATGCTGTTTGTCACAGTAAGCACTACTAAATACTTATCCATTCATCCATCCATCCATCCAACCTTCCACACATTCCCCAGAGTGGAGACAAGGCTTTCACAATTCCACACAACTACTAAGTAGCAGAGTGAGGGCTTCAAACCAGCTTTTCTGTCTCTTCCCACTACTTCATGATGCCCTTCCCCACCCCCCCCCCCGCCCCCCACCAGCCTTCCTGTAAGGGACTAGAACTTGTTAAAGATGATGATGAAGAGGAGAAACTCTAAATGGCTACCTGGGTTTGGGGCTGCAATGCCTTCCCTTTCTACTTTTCTCTGTACAACCCTCTCTCCCTTACCCCTCCCCGAAGTGACTAGTCATCTCTCAGAAATAAGGCCTGACCCCTGTATTTTCTGGTCCCTGCAGCAGAGCTGTCTCTCAGTGGGGGGACTGTGAAGGCAATATATGTATGGGCAGAGGGATGACAATAATCAGCCTCATCAAGATGTGGAGGGCCCTGGAGTGCAGCTGGATGATGAAGTGTGAACTCACTCAGAGGGGAACAACAGGCCTATTCAGAAGTGATGGAGTCCACAGTCTAGCTGTGGAGTGTAAGGGTGATTGAATTCTGAAAGATGATTGTGTATTCATGCATGCATCCATGGAGATATCTCAGAGGAGACAAAAACACCCCATAAAGAAACATTGTCTTTAGGCTTTATGTAAAACAAAACTATACATATACATACATAGATTACATGGATTTTTTCTTCAGAAAACAGAATAAAAGAGCTAGAAGAGGCTTCAGAGCATATCTAGCCCAACCTCCCTACTCCTCTCCCCTCCCTCATGGTCAGAATCCCCTCAGTCACCCAGCATCTGCTCAATGTTGAAATGTCCTCAGTGAAGGGAGACTCACTATTTTTCCTGAGGTAGCAGCATATTCTGGGGTTTTTTAAAAGTCGTACTATTGCCTTTTGTTTTTAAACCACAATGGTTTCCCCTTCACTGCCCCCTACCCTACAGCTGAACAATTTTCTTATTTTAAAAAAAAGCATTTTAGGAAATTCAGCTGGCATAACAATTTGGCAATAACAATGTAAGCCATACTGCACATCTGTAGCTCTCATCTCTCTAATGGAAGCATAGTAGGTTCCCTTAGTAATTCTCCGAAATATTTCATGACAATTCATCCCTTAAAATTTCATTTTTTTTTAACCATTGACATAGGCAGTATGGTGTAGTAGAATCAGTCTCAGATGCTAGGGAGACTTTGGTTCAAGTTCTCACTGACACATATTGGTTGTAAGACCATAAAAGTTCTTTAACCTCCCACCATCCCCACACTAAGGTTATGGCTGGAGTAGTGTATGGACAGAACAGTTGTTTGTCTACATTGATAGAGGGAATGAAATCACATTAGGTGTAAAAAAATCATTTACATTATTGTAGACAATTACATCATACCCTTGGTTCTACCTTCCTCAATCTACATCACTTCATTACACTCTTCTCATGTTTCTCTAAGTCCAATCAGTCAGTTGATAAATATTTATCAACTACCTACTATGTGTCAGGCTTTGCGCTAAATATTAGGGATACAAAGAGAGAGACAAAAGACATTCCTTGCTTTCAAGTAGGTCACGATCCAATGGGAGAGGCAAGATGCAAACAGCTATGTACAAAGAAGACATGTAGAGAGGATAAATTGGAAATAATTAACAGAAGAAAGGCACTAGTATTAAGGGAAATCAGGAAAGAATTCTTATACAAGAAGGTAGGAAGCCAAGAGGTAGAGTGAGTAGAGAACATCCCAGGCACAGGGACAGCCAGTAAAAATACCCTGAGTTGAGAGATGAAGTGTCTTGTGAGGGACAGCCAAGAGACTGTGTCACTGGATCATACTGCATGTGGAAGGGGAGGAGGCATGTATGATGTAGGAGGACTGTAAAAGAGAAGGGGTGGGTGGGACATATTACAAAGAGTTTGGGATTGTTTGTTAGTATTCCATTGCATTAACATGCCACAATTTGTCCAGATATTTCCCAACCTGTCTCATTGCTAGAGAGCTCTCAATGTTATATGTTTCCCTCTTTTAAGGCTTACTTGATCTGTCTCTCTGTAGCTTCTACTCATTGTTCCTAATTCTGTCCCAGTTTAGTCCCTTTTCCTGACCACAGTTCTTTAGATACTTGAAGAAGTAAATGAACCTCTTACTTCTAAACCTAGGTCTTCTCAAGGCCAAACATCCAGTATCTCCAATTGATCCTTATATGACATGGTCTCAAGTCTAATCATTCTCCTCTGGATTTTTATTTTCAGTGATTTTTTTTAAAAATGGTGCTCAGAACAGAAAACCATTCTTTTGTTTGGCTGAACTACTGAATTGTTGCTTCATAAAATATGACTTTACTGGTCATCACCAGTTGTCTTTACTTTTGTCTTGCCACTAGACTTTGATGACTCTGGAGAAGAGAATTAGGCTGATGACTTTGCTAGCTCTGCCTCACTTAAATCCAATTCATCTACAAGTTGACATCACCCTCATGATGTCATTGGTCCTCTGAGAACAAAGGATGAACAACAGCAATAATGGTTTTACCTCAGGATCCTGCTTGGCCACACATCATACATTCAAACTTTTATGTATCTATTCATTCACAACATAAATCTATTGTCAAGTCTTGTCATTTCTACCTTTGAAACATCTCTTTTATATGCAAGGGTGTGTTGGTAACTGTTTGTGATTGCAAGCAAAGGAATACTTAGCTCCTTGTTTCAGTTATTCAAGTATTTTAGCACCTTGTCTCAGCTCTTCAAGTACCTTTGAGCCTTACCTATGATTATATCAAGTCTTTGTAAGAAACAGAACCTGTGAAGCCCACAGTGAGAGGAACTTGCCGAAAGACCACATAAAAGCAGGAGCACAAGCTGGGACCGAGCAGAACTGAGAGGGAGAACATTTGTGTCTGGCACTCTGTCTGTTCTGTCTGTGTTAACTTGTGTTTGTGTTACTTTGTCTGACAGAACTGTCTGTTGATTGTGTTATTTTGTCAGTCAGAAGCACCGTTTCTGTTGACTTGTGTTGATTTCATAGGCAGAAAGTGAATTGAGATGATAGTGCCAACAATGTGTGTGAATATTATTGTAACTCTGCTAAGCTTGATGTGTGTAGATATTGTTGTGACTCTGTTGAGTTTTCTCTTCCCAGAAGCAGAGACTTCGAAGGGCTTGAGATGGATTAGTCACTGTGAGCTTCAAACTGGAGCATGAGCTAGAACTGGAACAGGAACTGGAGCTGGAACAGGAGCTAAGAGCTGCCTACCTGTGATTCCAGGTGACAGCAGGGTGAATTCAGGCAAGAACTGGGAGCATGGAAGAGGAATCATGAAGTTTGGGAGTCAGACTCAGTCAAGATGAAAGGACTTTTCCTTGGGTACTTAGTGCTGACTGACAAGATCATGATTTACTGTGACCTAGGGGTGGGAGAACTTTGTACTTTGTACCTTGTACACCTTAAGAATGATTGAGTTAACGATGATTGAAAGCTAGTCTCCAATCAAGATGAAAGAAGACTTTCTGACTGGTAAGATTAAGACAATGTGACCTAGGGGTGGGAGACCTTTGTACTTTGTATCCCTTAAGAATGATTTTAAGGATGATTACTCCTTAAGGATGATTAAGTTAAGGACTTACTGAATGATATCTTTTATTTAAAACTATGTGGCCACTTTAGTAATAAGTTATTTTGTTATATCATGAATGTTGAACTTTGATTTCTGTAAATTTTTTGCTTTAGTTTACTGTTGAATAAATAGAGAGTTCACTATACTGTGTGAGGAGAACCTTAAAGCTATTCACAGCAACAGTTCTCAGGAGAGCTGCTTGTACTTGGCTTTACAATGTTTAAAAACTAGCTCTCTGAAAAATAATGCACACATGACATATCTTTAAGTTTGAACTAAATTACTAATATTTTATACATCATTTTCATAAGTCTGAATAATCCACAAAAGAATAAATCAAGCCCTAATTTGTAGTGTATATCCATTTCTGAGGTGCAAATGCTCAAATTGAAATTTTAACAATCATCTGGCTCCAGTACAACACTGCCTGTATGTCTCCATCTCTCCTCTGACAATCAGTCTGAAAGATCTAAGCTCTTTTGACAGGAACACACCATTTGCCAAAAATTGCTGGGAAACTGGAAAGTAGTTTGGCAGAAACTAGGTATAAACCAACATCTCACATTGTATACCAAGGTAACATCAAGTTGGGTGCAAGATTTGGATGTAAAGGTTGAAATCATAAATAAACTAAGAGAGCATTGGAAATTTTTACTTGTGTGATCCATGGACAACAGAAGAATGTATGATCAATCAAGAGATGGAGAGGATAAAGGGAAATAAAACGGATAATTTTGATTACCTTAAATTAAAAATGTTTTGTTCAAACAAAATCAATGTGGTTAATATTAGAAAGAAAGTGAGGAATGGGAGGATTTATAACAAGCTTCTCTAACAAAGATCTCATTTCTCAAATATAGAGAGAACTAAGTCAAAATTATAAGAATATAAGTCATTTCTCAATTGATAAATGGTTGAAAGATATGAATAGGCAGTTTTTAAAAGAAGAAATTAAAGTTATCTATAGTTATATGGAAAAATGCTCCAAATCACTGTTGATTAGAGAAATGCAAATTAAAGCAAATCTGAGACACCATCACATATAACAGATAAGTTAATCAGGCAGAAAAGGAAAATAACAAATTTGCAGGACATGTGGAGAAATTGGGACTCTATTGCCTGTTGGTGGAGTTGTACACTGATCCCACCATTCTGGAGAGCAATTTGGAATTATGCCCAAAGGGTTAGAAAGCTATACCTACTTTTTGACCCAGAAATACCACTATGAGGTCTATGTCTCCCCCAAAAAAATCAAAACAAAAGGAAAAGGACTTATATGTATAAACATATGTATATCAGCTCTTTCTGTAGTGATAAGGAATTGGAAAGTGATGGGAAGTCCATCAGTTGGGGAATGACTGAACAAGTTGTGGTATATGATTGTGATGAAATACTACTGTGCTATCAGAAATGATGAATATCATGGTTTCAGAAAAACCTGGAAAGATTGACATGAATAGATGCAAAATGAAATAAACAGAACCAAGAGAACATTGTACACACTAACAGCAATATTGTATGGTAATCTGTGAATGACTTAGCTATTCTGATCAATACAGTGATCCAAGATAGTTCTTAACGACTAATGATATAAAATGCTATCTGCCTCCAGAGAAATAACTGATAGAGTCTGTGTGCACATTGAAGCACAGTTTTTCCCTTTATTTTCCTTGCTTATTTTTGGCAACATGGCTAATATTGAAATATGTTTTGCATAATTTTACATGTATAATTGATATTACCTTTCTTGCCTTCTCAATAGGTGCAGGAAGGATGGGAGAGAGAGAAAGAGCTCAAAACTCAAAAATTTTATAAAAAATTTTTTAAAATTTTATTATAGTTTGCATCATTCATTTCCACAAGATTTTGAGTTACATATTTTCTCCCCATCTTTCCCCCACCCACCACCCCAAAACAGCCATCCCAGTGTGTTCCCCCTCCCCCAGTCTATTCTCTCCT